>CM055125.1:345583053-346183053 GCA_029206835.1 Rana muscosa | reverse complement strand
TACACTAACCCCTTGGCACGGGCCCGCACGCAAACATGCGGTCTCTTGACGCCTGGTCCTTGGCGCCGGAAAGGCCGCATATTTGAGGGAATTCCGGTCAATACACCTGTGCCGAGAGCGCGTGCCCTGTGTGCTCTTGGCACAGTTACTGGCACCTAGCCGAAAGCTAACGATCGTTGCATGCAATTGGGAATTTTTGGATCACGTGAGTGCCATGGCAGCCAATCACAGCAGTCACCTGATCTTAAAGTATATCTAAAGGTTCGTTTTAAAAAAAAAACAAAAAAAACAAACATGTCATACTTACCTCCTCTGTGCACTTGTTTTTGCACAAAGTGGCCCTCCTCTTCTGGGAACCATCGGTCGCGCTCCTGGCTCCTCCTCTTCTCCAGTGTCTCATTGAAGTGCCCCTCCGTGTGGGCGCGCTGCCATGCCCTGCTGCTGCGTCCATTGACATAGACAGCACTCGGACCCGCCCCCGCATCATTGGATTTGATCGACAGTAGCAGGAGCCAATGGCTGCGCTGCTATCAATCTATCCAATCAGGACCCGAGACGCTGGCTGGAGCTGGTGTGCTCGCCCCAGGTGCTGGAAAGGACCGGGTTCAGGTAAGTAATTGGGGGGCTTTGGGGGGCTGCTGAATCACAGGAGGTTTTTCACCTTAATGCATATGTAGCGCCCTCCTCACTCCCCTCTTTTTCTTCAGCTCGTCTGTCTCTTGTCTAGGGGTACCTTCAGAGGGGAAGGGAGCGGGGACACCACGCCTGGCCTTCACCACAGATGTTAATGTGGTGTAAGCAAAGTTCTTTTACCTTCGGGTCAGTGCTGTGCACCTGGAGCCTCCACCGAGAGTTACCTTGAACAATGTCTGTCAGGAAATGAGCCCCACACCATTAAAGTTCAACACTCCTTTATTCTTCTCGAATTAACACAATCAGTTGAACTCCCTTGGTAGAAACAGAACAGAAAAGGAGGTGTGGATGCGAGTAGGCCCAGACACAATGTGTTCTCCACTTTCCTCCCTGAAAGTGAGTTGCGGTCTCCGAGCGAGGGGGGATTTCCTTCCAGGCGGTCTCCGATGAGAGACTCACCCGTCACTGGCAATATGCTGCACCAGGTCTTCAAGTGAGGAGCTCCCCCGTTCCATTGCGCCTTCCGGATTCGGGTACCCAATCCCCGGGTACCCTAGGATCTCCTTCCCTTGCGGAACTCAGTGTTGGGCACTGAGCTCCAGACCTCCATCTGAGTACCTCACCCCAGGCTAAAGGTGCCTGGGATGGAACACGACCTCCGGCTGTCCTCTAGGCCTAGGCCGCCTAGAGGACCGACACGAACCACCGCCCGCAAGCTGAAGGTGCCTGGGACTCGACCCCGTGACAAAGATGGCTGACCCCTTTATACCCTCTCCCAGCAAGCACGGCGGGTTCCCCGCCCCACCATACTGCTGCCGAGGAAGGACAAAAAAGAGGCACGGCACACAGCAATGATTCAACCCCAGCCCAGGGCGACAGCGCCACCTGCTGGGCTGCAGGGAATTACACATCACTGATGTCTCTGCCAAGTTCAAATTACACCCGGGAAATTACATACCCGCTACACTCTCCCCCTGGTGGTTTGACACTGGTCCCCAGTGTCTGGAGTAAATCATGCCCTCAACGGCTGACATAATCCAATCCAGAGACCGACTAACAATTGTACAAAAATAAAACTTTTAGGAAAAACTACCCAACTGAAACATTGTGTCTGAGCCCTGTAATAAAAAGGGAATAAAGAAAGAAGAGAAAAACAACAGCATTAAACCATAACTTGGAATCACATATTCACATTTTACTTTTCCCACCCATTCTGACTAAGACCTACCCCATACTCTGTGGTCTTGATGGGATGCTCTCCTGCAGAGGGAAAAGAAAAGGGATTAGCACACATAACCCCGACACATGTATTCGTGTGAGAGAAAAGAAACTTCTCCTGGAAGAAATCCCTTTTCTCCAAAGAGTGAGTGCGTGAAAAGTGTTTAACGTTGCACAACACTGCCACCTGGTGACAGCACCGCGGTAACTGCACTCGTGGGAACTTTTCCTCTTCTCTTTGGCAATATCTACCCAGAGTCCATGATCTCTTGTAGGAAAGGTGAAGAACAACAGGAACAGTCCTTCATTCCTCTGGGCACAAAAAGCAACGGGCCCCAGAAAGTTCAGCAACATAACAAGAACTGAGTCTTTTCTCTCCTACAGGTAAAAACGGGGATACAGCAGAACAAGTGGCTTCAAGTGTTGATCCATGGTCTCCAGATGATACTCCACATCTTCTCCTTCCTTGCGCCGGATCAACACCTTGTCTGCATGGATGTGCCGACCCAACATCCACTCTGCCTTGCAGTCTTTAAAACGTTGAGAGGCCTTTGGAGAGCATGCCAGGTACCTGCGGGCGTGGGGAACCTGAAGGTGGGTCCACACAAAGTCATTGTACCAGCGCTCCTGACACTTCCACCTCATAGAGCAGTTCCTTCGACAAGTATGGATACTCCCATCCGTGCTCTGCAGCAACCTTCTGGCCAAATAGGCGTTGTAGTCTCGCCAAAGGAGGCATGGTAGCTTTGTCCCCTTCGCCAGGCAAAACTATGGAGTCCGGGTGGCGAGGGACCTTGATCACATCTGATCTGGGCATTGGTGCCCGCAGTAACAGTCTCTTTTCCCCGGTCTTCGGTACAGATGGCACCGGGGATGTAGAAGCAGGCTGGGGACGGGACCCCTCTTCAGGCGCTGGTGCCTCCACCCGGGTGTACTTTCCCCTGTAGACATGGGTGGATCGCTGGTTCCTCGGGATGAAGCGAAAGGTACTTTGTCCCAGCCCTTTTCTGCAAACAGTTCATCTATTGCAACGTCGTCTCCCATGTCCGAGAGCGACTCTAGGTCAGAGGTGTCACACTCCTCCACGGGCAGGTAGCCTGTAGTGGAGACTGAGTTTTCACCTCTTCCCACACACCAAATCTCTCCGCCTGGCTTACCTCGGCCTTTACTTAAAGCGGGACGTCCGGAACTCTTGTCGACGGATCCATCCGGGCCGGGCGTAAGCGGGCGAGACGGTCCACCACAACCGCTGGTCGGGGCTACCATACCGGTCTTTCTCTTCGGTGGTGGACGCTGCGAGACAGTGGTGACCGAGTCAGCATCCTCGGATTTCTCCCGTTGAGTTTTCACGACCTCCCCCGCGGTCGCTGCAGTGTGCGTAGGGGTGGCTGTCAAAGCAGTGATTCCTCCTCTGTGAGTGATGTTGCCAGTAGCACGGCCAGGGTAGATGGTTCTCGGCTTCTTAACCGCCGGATCCACTTCAAACAGAAACTCCCCACAGGCCTCACATCGCCCGAATCGCTTCAGTTGGCACACCAGTCCCGAACAGCCGGGACAAATCACACCCAGGGCCTCAACGCCCATGCACGAATACAGGGCGAATTGACCCCTTGGCTTTAGCCGGATCCCCGTATCTGTTACCGGAGCAGCAGCAGTCAATGTCGTGGTGGAAGGGTGAACTGGAATCCACGATGTATGTCCGAACATGGCGACCTGTTGCTGATCCATCGCACACTGCAAAGTTTTTGCGCCAACGTCCCACGTGTAGTCCTTCACACGTATTGGACTTCTCCCCTTTGCTCCAGTTCGCTGGCTTTTCTTCTTTTCTGTTTCTGAGTCACGCCCACGAACTAAGCGATGGGGGTGTGCCTGGTGGTGCAGTGCAATAGAAGTCCCCACGTGTACTACTTCACACGGCTGAGCTTCCCCCCTTTTCCACTCTTCTGCGCGGGCCTTTCCCTTCATTGGGTCATGTCCACGACTTCGAGCAGGGATGCACTTCGGCCAATGAAGGCCTGCCTACTCGTAGCTCCTCCAGCAGACACGTTCAATTCTGTGGTGCACAAACACTATCCCGGACGGGCCCCCACGTGTAGCACCCTCCTCACTCCCCTCTTTTTCTTCAGCTCGTCTGTCTCTTGTTGTCAGGGAACCAACAGCAGGAGAAGGGCTTTAGGACCCAGAATCTCTGGCAGAAGGACTTTAGGACCCAGAATCTCTACCAGCAGGTCACATGGGCCTATATAAGGAAGTCTGCAAGTGTCTGCATTTGCTGGTTGATCTTCGGCTCCTCCAGTGTGTTATCTTCGTTATATTCCTGTTCCTGTGTCTCCTGTTACCGATCCGGCTTGTCCTTGACCTGTCTCCTGTTTGCTTCCTGTGTTCGACTCCAGCTATCCACCTGACCACGTCTGCTCTGATCCCAACCCGGCTCACGACCTAGGCTTCCTTGTGACCACGCTCCAGTCGCAGCATTATCTGAATCCTGCAACACCTCACGGTTGTCACCTGTCTGCTGATTCTACCCCAGCACACCAGCTGTACTCCAGAACCTCCTGCATACAGTCCAGCAGGCAACCCGTGCTGCTTTGGGCCTGACCTTTCCTGTTTTCAACCTCAGGGGGGTCTGGAACTTAGCCGCAAGGGAAGCCCTCTCTCTCCATTGGCCTCTAGTACCAGGTACGTGATACTTGTCTAGGGGTACCTTCAGAGGGGAAGGGAGCGGGGACACCACGCCTGGCCTTCACCACAGGTGTTAATGTGGTGTAAGCAAAGTTCTTTTACCTTTGGGTCAGTGCTGTGCACCTGGAGCCTCCACCGAGAGTTACCTTGAACAATGTCTGTCAGGAAATGAGCCCCACACCATTAAAGTTCAAACACTCCTTTATTCCTCTCGAATGAACACAATCAGTTGAACTCCCTTGTAGAAACAGAAAAGGAGGTGTGGATGCGAGTAGGCCCAGACACAATGTGTTCTCCACTTTCCTCCCTGAAAGTGAGTTGCGGTCTCCGAGCGGGGGGGGGGGGGGATTTCCTTCCAGGCGGTCTCCGATGAGAGGCGAGAGGCTCACCCGTCACTGGCAATATGCTGCACCAGATCTTCAAGTGAGGAGCTCCCCCCGGTCCATTGCGCCTTCCGGATTCGGGTACCCAATCCCGGGGTTCCCTAGGATCTCCTTCCCTTGCGGAACTCAGTGTTGGGCACTGAGCTCCAGACCTCCATCCGAGTACCTCACCCCAGGCTAAAGGTGCCTGGGATGGAACACGACCTCCGGCTGTCCTCTAGGCCTAGGCCGCCTAGAGGACCGACACGAACCACAGCCCGCAAGCTGAAGGTGCCTGGGACTCGACCCCGTGACAAAGATGGCCAGCCCCTTTATACCCTCTCCCAGCGAGCACGGCGGGTTCCCCGCCCCACCATACCGCTGCCGAGGAAGGACAAAAAGGAGGCACGGCACACAGCAATGATTCAACCCCAGCCCAGGGCGACAGCACCACCTGCTGGGCTGCAGGGAATTACACATCACTGATGTCTTTGCCAAGTTCAAATTAGACCCGGGAAAGTACATACCCGCTACACATAGAATGCATTAAGGTGAAAAACCTTGAAGGTTTACAACCCCTTTAAGCAACCTATACCTCTTAAAGGACCAGGAGGCGCGGCGTGAAGAGGTTAAGTTTATGCAAAGAGTCATGTTGACCCTTCTTTTTCAAGACCTCTGCAATATGCTCTGGCATGCTGTCAATCAACTTCTGGGCCACATCCTGACTGATGGGCGCCCATTATTGAATAATCAATGCTTGGAGTTTTTCAGAATTTATGGGAGGATTATTTTGTTCACTCGCCTCTTGAGGATTGACCACAAGTTCTCCATGGGATTAAGGTCTAGGGAGTTTCCTGGCCATGGACCCCAAATTTGCGATGTTTTGTTCCCCAAGCCACTAAAGCATCGTACACACGGTCATACTTCTATCGGGCTTTTCCGTGGTTTTTTGTCCGAGCGGAGTTGGTTGGGAACACCCATAGCATACACACGCTCGGACTTTTCTGCAAACTTTATTAAAACTTCTTACAACATCACGTGTTTTTTCTGCTCTTTACTGCCACCCTTTGGTCAACTTCTGCTATTGTTGGTTGATTTTAACATTAGTAGTTTTGTCCATCGGACTAAAGTCCGATGGTTTTCTGTACACACGGTCGGACTTTGCTCCATCGGACTTTTGTTGGGCAAAAGTTTGTCCGTTTGCAGACCCAACTTTTGTCCAATGAAATCCAAAACCAAACGAAAAAGGTTTGTCCTATGGAGCGTACACACGGTCGGATTGTTGGTCCAACTTGCTCAAAACGAAGTTTGTTGGGCAAAAGTCTGACCGTGTGTACGGGGCTTTAGTTATAACTTTTGCCTTACGGAAAGGTGCTCCATCATGCTGGAAAAGGCATTGTTCCTCACCAAACTGTTCTTAGATGATTGGGAGAAGTTGCTCTCGGAGGATGTTTTTGTACCATTCTTTATTCATGACTGTGTTCTTAGGCAAAATTGTGAGACAGCCCACTCCCTTGGCTGAGAAGCAACCCCACACATGAATGGTCTCAGAATGATTTACTGTTGGTATGACACAGGACTGATGGTAGTGTTCACCTTTCTTCTCCGGACAAGGTTTTTTTCCGGATGCCCCAAACAATCGGAAAGGGGATTCATCAGAGAAATTTACTTTACCCCAGACCTCAGCAGTCCAATCCCTGTACCTTTTGCAGAATACCAGTCTGTCCCCTTCTTGACACCAGACCACCCTCCAAAAGTCTTCTTCTGACTGTACGTACAGACGCACTCACACCTGCCTGCTGCCATTCCTAAGCAAGCTCTTCACTGGTGGTGCCCCGATCCCGCAGCTGAATCAACTGTAGGAGACGGTCCTGGCGCTTGCTGGACTTTCTTGGGCACCCTGAAGCCTTCTCCACAAATGCAGTCTAAATGCTTTTTATGGAATTAAGTTCATTTTCATGGCAAAGAGGGACTTCATCTGATCACTCTTCATAACCTTCTGGAGTATATGCAAATTGCCATCATAAACACTGAGGCAGCAGACTTTGTGAAAATTAATATTTGTGTCAGTCTCAAAACCTTTGGCCATGGCTGTAGTATCAGTTGGTGAATTCACCAAGCGCCACAAAATAATGAAAAGAGATGTATGGGTTTTCATTTTAAGCTTCATACTTCCAGCCCATTGAGAAGTGCACCCTGTCTGTTAACCACTTGCCACCCGTATAACTTACTTATGTGGCGGCAATGTGGCACTGCTGCGTTGGATGAGGATCATGTACCTAGTACGTGATCCGACACGTCCAGGTCTGGGGAGTGCATGGGCGCCACCAGCGGGATCTGATCTGCGGGTACCACGGACTCTATGTCCACCGGCACCCGCCAATCATCCAGCACAGAGGCAGATTGGTGGTCTGCCTATGTAAACAAGGCAGGTCGCCGTTCTGTCAGTAGGGAAGGCATGGATCCTGTGTTCTTGCAAAGCAGGGAAATGGATCCATGCCCTCCCCTAGTAAAAGTACCTCGCCCACAGTACACACACACTGGCTAGGCACACAGTTAACCTTTTAATCGTCCCTGTAAACCCCTTCACAGCCATGTAAGCTTTGTCACCACAAAGCTTCTAATCCACTCCCTGGTCACCTTACGCCTCGACTATTGCAACTCCCTCGTCATTGGCTTACCTCTAAATAGACTATCCCCCCTCCAGGCTTACCTCTAAATAGACTATCCCCCCTCCAGTCCATCATGAACGCTGCTGCCAGACTCATCCACCTTATCAACTGCTCAGTGTCTGCTACCCCTCTCTGCCAATCCCTCCATTGGCTGCCACTTGATCAACAAATCAAATTCAAGATACTAACAGTAACCTACAAAGTCATCCACAACTACCCCCAGCTACATCTCAAACCTGGTCATAAAATACCAACCAAACCGTCCTCTTCGCTCCTCCCATGACCTCCTGCTCTCTAGCTCCCCTGTTACCTCATCCCATGCTCCAAGACTTCTCCAGAGCCTCTCCCATCCTCTGGAATGCTCTACCCCAATCCATCCGACTATCTCCTACTTTGTCTACTTTCAGACGATCCCTGAAAACTCATCTCTTTAGAGAAGCCTATCTGGCCCCCGCCTAACTGTACATTTATTTTCTCCATCAGCCCATCCCCCACAGTTATTACCTCTTGCCATGGGCGTCACCAGGGTGGGACCTGAGGGGGCCACGTCCCCCCCAATTTTACTGTGTGCCCCCCATGTGCCCCCCCAAGTTAAGTTGTTGGTTTTAACACAAAAAATGTCCGCCAGCGCCGCGGCTATCTGAGTTTCCATCCGCGGCGCTGAATGACTGAATCGGACTCACTACAGTAACAGACGTCAGTCTGTCACGTGACGTCGCGTCTGACGGCCGCCGCTATTGATTATGGGAATTGTAGTCCGCGGCGCTGGCTACGTCGTGCTCAAGCTCCCTGCTCCAGGGGGGTGGAGTCAGTGAGTCACTGAGAAGAGCAGCGCAGCCAGCCTACCGCATGCTAACTCCCATCGCCGCGGTAGGTTAGCATGAATAATTGATCATATTTTGCCCGCCAACTCCAGTCCAGTCACAGTGCCTCTGCCACCAGTGCTGCCACAGGAAAGGTAGGTCAAAAAAACAGTAAAAATTTGCTTGCATTACCATTTATAATCTGAAATAAATAGCTGGTGGTTCTGGTGCAACAGTAACTTCAAAGATACATAAGACAGAGCTCTCATGGAGGTAACAGAAAAAATACTTAACTAATATTAGAAAAGCATGATGAAAAGATGAAGTAATATTGACTAAATAGTATATAGGAGGCTTTGTTTTTTCTTTTTGCAAAACCCAAACCAATGTGTGTTTTAGAGGTTAAAATATATATCATTGACCCCCAATATATAATATTAGTTAAGTATTTTTTCTGTTACCTCCATGAGAGCTCTGTCTTATGTATCTTTGAAGTTACTGTTGTCCGGCACCAGAACCACCAGCTATTTATTTCAGATTTAGGATCAGTTCACACTGCTGCGATGTGGGAACGCTGCGAATCCACTGCGGGTTCCCGCATCGCAGGTTTTCCCGGCAGCTGTTCACACTGCCCTATGTGAACTGCTGGGAGTGTCAAGTAAAAGTTAATGACACCCCCAAATCAGTTAACATACAAACTCGGACAGCCATGCGATCCGATTCTGCTGCGGACAAAAAAAAGGGTCCTGTGATGTGCACTTGCAGTGCGGTGCGGATCACATGCGAACTCTGACATCGCAGCAGTGTGAACCTAGCCTTAAATGTGAACTTGCGTGCGTGTTGGGTGCGATGCGGGAATCCGCAGTGGATTCACAGTGTTCTCGCAACGCACCAGTGTAAACCGGGCCTAAGAAATATTTTTTTCAGTTTACAAAATGCATGCAATGATAATTGATAAGGATTAAACAATAAATTGGTATTTTACCATGAATGAGTTAAAATTTGCTGACAACGTAGGTGAACCGTGAATTAAGAATTCAAATTTCATATTTGTGCGTTTTGTGTGCATTGTCAGGAATATTTCATATTTGTGCTTTTCATGTACATTGTCAGGAATATTTCATATTTGTGCGTTTCGTGTACATTGTCAGGAATATTTCATGTTAATGCGTTTCGTGTGCATTGAATTTGTCTGGAATATTTCATTTTTGTGCTTTTCATGTACATTGTCAGGAATATTTCATGTTAATGCGTTTCGTGTGCATTGAATTTGTCTGGAATATTTAATTTTTGTGCGTTTCATGTACATTGTCAGGAATATTTCATGTTCATGCGTTTCGTGTGCATTGAATTTGTCTGGAATATTTCATATTTGTGCGTTTCGTGTACATTGTCAGGAATATTTCATGTTCATGCGTTTCGTGTGCATACACACACACACACGTTTTATGGTTGGCCCCCCTACTTTTGTCCTTGTCCCCCCATGTGCCCCCCCTAAATATGAAAGCTAGAGACGCCACTGCCTCTTGCATCTCTTGACCCTCCCTCTTAGGTTGTAAGCTCTAATGAGCAGGGCTCTCTGATTCCTCCTGTATTAAATTGTATTGTATTTGTACTGTCTACCCTCATGTTGTAAAGCGCTGCGTAACCTGCTGGCGCTCTATAAATCCTGTATAATTACATTTTAATATTTTTTCCATAAACGATCCATCTGTAAGTACATCCCTCTATCCGGTATACAACGTAGGCGAATACACTGACTGTACTTTGCAGAGTTTTGCTTTTTAACTGTATCTGTGTACTGCATACATGAAATGAAATCAATATTTCCGATACAATGCATGCTGCTATACACTACATGACGTCACGTCGTAGCCATAGAACCTGAGCGCTATTTCCGATGTGAATCCATGCGAAACAATGTAATATCTATGCAGGGAACAATCATCTTTCATTATTCTCATTACTCTATAGAAAGCGGATTGATTACTGAGGAAACTGCACTGCATTCATTTGTATAAATGGAGAGCTGTGGGACTTTGAGAGAGGCAACCGCCATGTCAGATATAGACAGAAACATAAAATTTACAGTACATGATTTATTGTTACATTGTAGAAAAATATTGTATCAAATAAATAGGTAGTCACATGACTTACACTAAATATGCTGCTACATAGCATGCAATACAAATGGGAATTCAACATAATAACTGTACATAATAAGATAAATGGGTTAAAAAACATTGTAGGGGCAGGTAAATTAGGATATCTGGGCACTCAACGCGTTTCCTGGCATTACAGCCATTCATCAGGAGTGTTGTAACGTAATATACTGGAAAGGAAAGGAACAAGGATTAATGATGATGCCCTTAGAATAAGGGAGGACAGAGAGACTGTGTCCCAACAAGGTGGGGACAATCTGGGATACTCACTACACAGCCCCAAGGCCAGGCCCGGTGTCCGCCAGGGAAGATGGGGGTGACAGGCATGATGTCTCCCCCGGGGTTGAGATGGGGGAACCCTCCAAGGACGAAGAACAGTGCCCAGAGCACAACGCAGTGGTCACAGCCTGATCCAATGGACTATGTGTGCACAAAAAGTGCATAGTGTTCCTGGAAAAAATGTGTATCAAAAAGGGGAGGATTAATTAAATGTGTAAATGTGTAAAAGTGTAAGGTGTGTGAAATCATGGCAAATTATCTATGTGTTCCCACAAGGGGACTACATGAGGGGGTGTATGTGAAATAAAACCAATTAAGGGGGAAAAAAGAAAACATACCAAAGAAGGATTGCTGAGCTCCCAACAAAGGTAACCTATGTGTGGATTCAGTGTGTGCTGTCCTTGTGATTGAGTCAAGCAAACGAACCATCGGCCGCTCCAAGGCTACTATATACTCCCATTCCAAGGGAGGGGCCCAGTCAACGTCATGCCTGATTGGCCATACTGCACAAGAGATGTGGGGAGGGGATTCCCAGCTGCATGTGGAGGAGCCATCAGCAAAATACATTTAAACAACGTCAATGACACCGCTGGATGCGGCGTCGAAGCATGACGCCGATCAGGCGGGGCGGGGCTTGGCCTCCTGCTTGGAGAGGCTCTGGAAAAGTCCTGGAGACGAGCGTGGGAGCAGGTGATGAGAGAGCTAGAGAGCAGGAGGTCTTGAGAAGAACGAAGAGAACGATTAGGTTGGTATTTAGAGACTAGGTCAGTGATGTAGCTGGGGGCAGAGTTGTGGGTGGCTTTGTAGGTTGTTAGTATTTTGAATTTAATTTGTTGGGTGAGCGGAAGCCAGTGGAGGGATTGACAGAGAGGAGTAGCAGAGACAGAGCGGTTGGTAAGGTGGATGAGTCTGGCAGCAGCATTCATGATGGACTGAAGGGGGGATAGAGTATGCAGAGGTAAGCCAATGAGGAGGGAGTTGCAGTAATCAAGGCGAGAGATGACCAGGGAGTGAATTAGGAGCTTTGTTGTGTCATTGGTTAGAAAGGGGCGTATTTTGGAGATGTTGCGGAGGTTGAGGCGGCAAGATTTGGACAGTGATTGGACATGAGGCTTAAAGGAGAGTTCAGAGTCCAGGACTACTAATAGGAACTTGGCATGTGGGGATGGCCTGATAGTTGTGCCATCGATTTTGACAGAAAGATCAGGGGAAGAGGCACGTGGGGGAGGAAAAATTATAAGTTCAGTTTTGGATAGATTAAAGTGGATGTAAAGCCACTCTCATCCTTTATAAACTACTGCCATAGTGCTGATCTATACGGATATAGATTCCTCCTGCATGTATCCTTATCTGTCAAATGTCTCCCCTACTGTCTGTTATGAGACCTGAAAAACTGCAGATTCTGTGGGTGGATCTGTTGTCTGGAGCTCGTGGGTGGAGTTGTGATGTCAGTAGACTCCCCGCCCACCTCTACACTCCCCTTGTCAACATGCATTTTCTCCTGTGTATTCCTTCTGCTATGATCACTAACATCCAGTCAAAATCCAGAAAAGTAATCGCATGACTTCAGAAAAGGAGTGGGAATTAAAAAATAATGCCTGTCTAAAGCTAGTGCACGAGATATATAAATAAGCGGTCACTCAAAGCAAGGGGGCGGAACGGACAAAGGTTTATCTCTATTTGTCCATTTTATCTTACTGAACAATAAAAGAGGATTTTCTCTGAGCTGGATTAACTCTTTGTGGCAAGACCCAGCACAAATGATAGTGGTTTACATCCACTTTAAGTTTGAGGAAGTGGTGTGACATCCAAACAGATATATCTGATAGTAAATTAGTGATACGTGAGGAGAATGATGGAGTGAGTTGAGGGGTAGAGAAGTAGATTTGAGTGTTGTCAGCGTAGAGATGGTATTGGAAGCGGTGGGTGGCTGACCGAGGGAGGAGGTGTAGATTGAAAATAGAGGTCCAAGAACAGAACCTTGGGGGACCCCAACAGAGAAAGGAAAAGGAGAGGAGGAAGTAGAGTTGTAAGTAACGCTAAAGGTGCGGTTGGATAAGTAGATAGAGAACCAGCGAAGAGTGCAGTCACGGAGACCAAAGGTGTGGAGTTTTTTGAGGCGGAGGGGGTGGTCAACCGTATCGAAGGCAGCAGAGAGGTCCAGGAGTAGGAGTACAGAATAGTGTCCCTTAGTTTTGGCCGTTAGTATATCGTTTGTCAGTTTTAGGAGAGCAGTTTCTGTGGAGTGTTGAGGACGAAATCCAGACTGAAGGGGATCAAGAAGGTTATCATCATCAAGGTGGACGCTCAGTTGGTTGTAGACTAGACGTTCAAGGAGTTTGGATAAAAAGGGGAGCAAGGAGATGGGGCGTAGGTTGTCAAGATTGGATGGGTCCAGTGAGGGCTTTTTAAGTATGGGACTGACTAGGGCATGTTTCAAAGAGTTAGGGAAGATGCCAGAAGAGAGGGAGAGATTGAAGATGTGGATTAGAGAGTGTAGAATAGAGCCAGAGGGAGAACGTAGCATTTGCGAGGGAACAGGATCCAGAGCGCAGGTGGTAAGATGGACATTAGCAAGTAATTTAGCAACCTCATCTATAGTGGTGGGGTTGAAAGAGGAAAGTAATGATTGTACCTGTGGGCATTACCTGTGGGTAATGATTGTCCCCACCCCATGATTTCCCCTGCTAACACAAACCCCCCCCCCCAAAAAAGTCCCGTCCTAGCACAATTCCTCTCCCACCTCTACCATATGACCTCTTCCAGCACAACCCCCCCCCCCAAATCCCCCCTCCTAGCACAAAGCCTCTTACCCCCTCCCAATACAAATCCACCTAAATCATTACTCCTAGAACACGGGCCCCAAATTTCGTCCCTTAGAAGAATTCTTACCTCCTGCAGCCCCTCAAATTCCTCCTCCTAACACAAATCCCCTCCCCCCAATCTCCTTGTGGTGCCCCCCACCTCACGATACCACAATGCCCAGAGCAGCTGCCCCTCCTCCCAGCCCTGCATGTGATCGATGCAATCACAGTGTCAACAAAGCTGTTATGAATGAATTTATTCGTAACTGCTGTGTTGCCTATGCTGTGATCGGCCCACAGCTATCACATGGTAGCTGAGCCAATCACAGCACCCTGTACCATGTTATTACGTGTAGACAATCACAGATCACCGCTGTCATGTATGGTTAATCCATTCATGACAGTTGAAAACTTTGCTGTTACAATGATCTTCATTGTAACAACAAACAAAATGTTAAAAAAATAAAAAATAAAAATCCCTGATCACCCCCCAGAGTAGTACATTGTTACTATAGTGACAATGAACTACTCTGATAAAAGTATTTAACCACGTAAGGACCAGGCCTATTTTTCAAACTTGTTGTTTACAAGTTAAAATTACTTAGATCCCCCAAACATATATATATATATATATATATATATATATATATATATATATATATTTTAAACACCCTAGAGAAAAAAATGGCGGTCGTTGCAATACTTTATGTCACACCGTATTTGCGCAGCGGTCTTACAAACGCAATTTTTGGGGAAAAAAATACACTTTTTTGAATAAAAAAAAATAAGAAAACAGTAAAGTTAGGCCAATTTTTTTTTCTATATTGTGAAAGATAATTTTATGCCGAGTAAATTGATACCCAAATGTCAGGCTTCAAAATTGCGCCCATTCGTGGAATGGCGGCAAACTTTGGTACTTAAAAATCTCCATAGGCGACGTTGAAAAATTTCTACAGGTTACCAGTTTTAAGTTACAGAGGAAGTCTTGTGCTAGAATTATTGCTCTCGCTCTAACGATCTCGGTGATACCTCACATGTGTGGTTTGAACACCGTTTACTTATGTGGGCGCGACTTGCATATGCGTTCGATCTGCACGCGAGCACCGAGGGACGGGGCGCGTTAAAATTTTGATCACTTTTATTCCTATTACAAGGAATGTAACTATCCCTTGTAATAGATATAGGCAAGACAGGCATGGGCGTCCGCTCCATAGGGCAAGGGGGGGCAATTGACCCCCCCTGGAAAATCGAGAATGTGTTGAAGAGTGAAGACACCCCTCCGCGACTGAAGTAGTGACAGTGCCGCATTGACAGGCAGGTTAGAACAGGGAGAGAGAGGCGAGCTGCTGGCTGTGGCGTTGCAAGGGGGGGTGCGGGGGGTGGTCTAGTGACATCACTGCACCTGACCAACCATCCCCCTCTCTCGCGGCCGCGGGCTGTCTGATCAGTCCTGGGCCGGATGTCACATAGGCACAGCGAGCAGAGTGAAGCCGCCTCCCCCTCCAGTGTTTATATGTACACAGGGAGAGGGAACCTGCTGTGCCTGTGCCACGCTGATCTGAGGTACTGAATGGAATGGGGTGAGGAGGGTTTGTGCTGAATGGGGGTCCATCTGTGCTGAGGGGGGGTCCATCTGTGCAGAATGGGGGGGTCTGTGCTGAAGGGGGGGTCCATCTCTGCTGAAGGGGGGGTCTGTGCAGAATGGGGGGTCCATCTGTGCTGAATGGGGGGTCTGTGCTGAAAAGGGGGGGTCCATCTGTGCTGAATGGAGGGTCTGTGCTGAAGAGGGGTCTATGCATTCTCTAGGCTATATTTATATGGGCATGAAGTGAAGCTGAATTATCTCAAGAGCTATTTCACAATGCCAGCTGGCCGCGTTATCTGCAAAGCGCCGCTAAAAAGCGGCACTTTACCTTCGTTTTAGCTGCACTATTCGGCCGCTAGCGGGGCTTTTTTAACCCCCGCTAGCGTTTGAAGAAAGGGTTAAATGCGACTGTGTATCGCCGCTGCCGAAGCGCCCTCCCCTGAAAAAATTTCAGCGGACGCCCATGAGGACAGGGCCTCTTTAATGTGAGATCTGGGGTCAAAAAGAAGTCAGATCTAACATTTAGACTTAAAGAGGTTGTAATCCCACATCGCAAAAAAAACAAAAAAAAACCCTGCAAGACAAAGGCATAATGAGCTAGTATGCATAGCACACTAGCTCATTATGTAATACTCACCTGGGATCGAAGCCCCCGCTGCGGTGCCCGACACAGCACCGGCCGACGACATCTCTCCCAGAGTTACTTCCGGGTATCGCGGTTCCGGCGCATGCGCACGGGAGCCGCCGGTAGCGGCACACTCACTGAAGCAACGGTATGTACGTGCCATTGCTTCAGTTCGCATGTGCAAATTACGTTGGCATATGCAGATACAGGGGAGCTGATGGTCACCAGTCATCTCTTTGACTGTCCGAGGCCCAGGCGCGACGTCACGCCCGGGTTCCCGGATGTAAAAAAAGCCGCGATCGCGGCTGTCAGCATGAGATCAGTGAATTTTTTTTCCCAATCTCATGCTTTCCAGCCTGGAGGAGAGATGTGGGGTCTTATTGACCCCACATCTCTCCATAAAGAGGACCTGTCACAGTAGACTCCTATTACAAGGGATGTTTACATTACTCGGTGTAACATCATCTTTCACATTATATAAAAAAATTGGGCTAACTTTACTGTTTTGTTATTGCTTAATTAACCACTTGACCACTGGGCACTTAAACCCCCTTAATAACCAGACCAATTTTCAGCTTTCGGTGCTCTCACATTTTGAATGACAATTACTCAGTCATACAACACTGTACCCATATGAATTTTTTGTCCTTTTTTTCACACAAATAGAGCTTTCTTTTGGTGGTATTTAATCACTGTTGGGTTTTTTATTTTTTGCGCTATAAGAGAAAAAAGACTGAAAATTCTGTAAAAAAAAGATTTTTTTTTTCATTTCTGTTATAAAATTTTGCAAATTACAATTTTTTCTTCATAAATTTTGGCTAAAATTTATACTGGTACATATCTTTGGTAAAAATAAGTACAAATTGGTGGATATTATTTGGTCTTTGTGAAAGTTATAGAGTCCACAAGCTATGGTGCCAATATCTGAAAATTGATCACACCTGAAGTACTGACGGCCGATCTCATTTCTTGAGACCCTAACATGCCAGAAAAGTACAAATACCCCCCAAATGACCCCTTTTTGGAAAGAAGACATTCCAAGGTATTCAGAAAGAGGCATTGTGAGTTTTTTGAAGTTGTAATTTTTTCCCACAATTCTTTGCAAAATCAAGATTTTTTTTTTCTCTTTTTTTTTTTTCCACAAAATTGTCATATTAGCAGGTTATTTCTCACACACAGCATATGCATTCCACAAATTACACCCCAAAACACATTCTTCTATTACTCCCGAGTATGGCGATACCACATGTGTGAGACTTTTACACAGCGTGGCCACATACAGAGGCCCGACATGCAGGGAGCACCTTCAGGCGTTCTGGAGCACCCAGGCCAATTCTGACATTTCTCTCCTACATGTAAAAATCATCATTTGTTTGCTAGAAAATTACATAGAACCCCAAAACATTATATATGTTTTTTTAGCAAAGACCTTAGAGAATATAATGGTGGTTGTTGCAACTTTTTATCTCGCACGATATTTGCGCAGCAATTTTTTTAACGCTTTTTTTACGGAAAAAAAATGTTTTGTGATAAAAAAAAAAAAAAACAGTAAAATTAGCCCAATGTTTTTGCATAATGTGAAAGATGAAGTTACGCCGAGTAAATAGATACCTAACATGTCACCCTTCAAAATTGCACACACTCGTGGAATGGCGCCAAACTTCGCTACTTAAAAAATCCCCATAGGCGACGCTTTAAATATTTTTACTGGTTACATGTTTTGAGTTACAGAGGAGGTCTAGGGCCAAAATGATTGCTCTCGCTCTAACGTTCGCAGAGATACCTCACATGTGTGGTTTGAAAACCGTTTTCATATGTGGGCGGGACTTACGTATGCGTTCGCTTCTGTATGCGAGCTCACGGGGACAGGGGAGCTTTAAAAAATATATATATTTTTTTTATTGTTCATTTTACTTTATTTATTTTAGTTTGACATGTTTTTCCACCCCAAAATTTTTTTTGATCACTTTTATACCTATTACAAGGAACGTAAACATCCCTTGTAATAGGAATATGGCATGACAGGTCCTCTTTACAGTGAGATATGGGGTCAATAAGACCCCACATCTCACCTCTAGGCTGGGAAGCCTGAAAAAACCCCAAAAAAAACCCAACAATCCTGGCTTTGATCGTAGCGGTGAGTCGGTAGAAGCACCGGAGGGCGGCGGGGGGGGTACATCCCCTCTCGCCTACCCCGTAAGAATGATCAAGCGGTGGAACAGCTGCTATGATTGTTCTTACGGTGTAGGGAATCGCCGGCTGAAAAAGCTAATATCTGAATGATGTGAATGATGCCTGTAGCTGCTCCCATCATTCAGATATCCCCGCACAAAGTCAAGGACGTCATATGACGGCCGGCGGGCGGGAAGTGGTTATTGCAGAGTATTGCCGGGCATTGCGGAGTATTGCCGGGCATTGCGGAGTATTGCCGGGCATTGCGGAGTATTGCCGGGCATTGCGGAGTATTGCAGGGCATTGCGGAGTATTGCGGACTATGGCAGGGTATTGCGGACTATGGCAGGGTATTGCGGAGTATGGCAGGGTATTGCACAGGGGGTATTGCACAGGGGGTATTGCACAGGGGGTATTGCACAGGGTATTGCAGAGTATTGTGCAGGGTATTGCAGAGTATTGCGCAGGGTATTGCAGAGTATTGCGCAGGGTATTGCAGAGTATTGCGCAGGGTATTGCAGAGTATTGCGCAGGGTATTGCGCAGGGTATTGCAGAGTATTTTGCAGGGTATTGCAGAGTATTTTGCAGGGTATTGCAGAGTATTTTGCAGGGTATTGCAGAGTATTGCGCAGGGTATTGCAGAGTATTGCGCAGGGTATTGCAGAGTATTGCGCAGGGTATTGCGCAGGGTATTGCAGAGTATTTTGCAGGGTATTGCAGAGTATTGCGCAGGGTATTGCAGAGTATTGCGCAGGGTATTGCAGAGTATTGCGCAGGGTATTGCAGAGTATTGCGCAGGGTATTGCAGAGTATTGCGCAGGGTATTGCAGAGTATTGCGCAGGGTATTGCAGAGTATTTTGCAGAGTATTGCGCAGGGTATTTTGCAGAGTATTGGCAGGGTATTGCACCAGGGATGGCTGAGCAGGGATGGATGGATGGCTGGATCTGTGACTGCAATTGTCACAAATCCAGCCCACAGCGCTGCTGCCTTGATCTGCTCCCTCCCCCTCTCCTCTCACACTGTACCAATCGGTACAGAGAGGGGAGAGAGGAACCAGCGTCATCACATGACGCCGGTCTGTTTACAAGTGATCGCTCCGTCATTTGACGGAGCGATCACGTGGTAAACGGCCGCTATCAGCGGCGATTTACCGCGATTCGTGATCCGCCGGATCCTCTGGACCCGGAGGTCACGGAGTTTCCCATGTGCGCGCCCCAGGGGGCGCGCGGGAGCGCAATTCTGGGAGGACGTTATATAACGTCCTCCCAGAGTTAAGCAACCACCTTGTCGACGTTATTTGTCGGCAGGTAGTTGCCAAGTGGTTAATGAAACCGTTTTTTTCCCCAAAAAAAGCGTTTGAAAAATTATTGCGCAAATACCGTGCAAGATAAAAAGTTGCAATGACCGCCATTTTATTCCCTAGGGTGTCTGCTAAAAAAACATGGGTTCTGAGTAATTTTCTAGCAAAAAAATTATGATTTTTTACATGTAGGAGAGAAGTGCCAGAATAGGCCCGGTATGGAAGTGGTTAATAGAAAAGTCCCTCCTTTGATGGACAGAACAGTCGTCCAATGGCAGTGCAGGAGACGAGACTTCCTATTACAGAGGCCGCTCGTAAATAGGAAATACTCCTCCTGTATGTACGGCGCTCGCCACGCCTAGGGTGACCACGGATTGCCCGGGACAGTCCCGCATTTTGCAGGTCTGTCCCAGGCACCTTCATTCCAGGACAATACAGTGTCCCAGAATGAAACTGACACAGCCACCCCCCCCCCCCCGGGCCAATCTGATGCCCCCAAAAAAGGCCGCCACATCACCGCTTTACTCACTGACAGTACTTGTCCTGGCCGGGAATGCCTGGAGAAGCACCATCCCCGCCCCCTGCTTGTGATTGGAGAAATCATAAGTCCCGCCTCTTGTGTCCAATCACTGTGCTGTGATTCGTTACAGCACAAGCTGATTTTTGGGAAGGGAGGGTGTCCCTGAATGGTAGTTTGGAAATGTGGTCACCCTAGACCCGCCTCCTCCCTGTCCCCTCCAAGGCAGCCAGGCCAGCATATATATCTTTTGTGGCCCTGGCGCTGGGAGATCGTTGGGAGCCACAAAAGATTTTGTCCAAAGATGGTCCAAATAACCAGGCGGACTGTTAAAAACCGGAACGCAGGCCGGACTTTACACATGCCTGACCTAGAATAGATGTTGATTTAAAGGCGAAGGGCGGTCACACCAAATATTGGTATTTATCACTAAGTGCCCCCCAAGTCTCCATACCCCCATTATTTGGTTCACCTACCCCCAAGAGATATAGATATTCTTGGTTAAGGACTCCATGTTTTGATTTTGATTTATTCGGCGAAATAGGAATTTATTTCACGACATGTCAGATCGCTCAATTCAGATCCCTTTATCAGAACAATGTTTTTTTATCACGCTGTCTATGGTTTGCAAACATCAAATCACAGATTCCACAGGGAGCGCAAACAAAAGCTCAGTCTGATGTGTAAATGTGTCGTCCTGCACTAAAACACAAAAAAAATCCAATCGCCGGGGAGCAAAATGGCAAAACAAACATATGGAGCATAAACCACACACAAAGGCATAGAGTTATATAAATAACTGCAAAACAAAACCTAGACAACTAAAGTCGATGTGAACCAGAAAAACACAGATATTACTTTTGCTGAAGGACTGTGTTTTATCGGCAATTGCTATTTAAAAAAATAAAATAAAATACTTTTAAACCGTTTTTCATGGTTTTTTAACTATTTTTAACTGCTTCAATCCGGAGCACTTACCCCCGCTTCCTGCCCAGGCCAATTTTCAGCTCTCTCACACTTTGGATGACAATTGCGCGGTCATGCAACGCTGTATCCAAATTACATTTTTATCATTTTCTTCCCACAAATAGAGCTTTCTTTTGGTGATATTTAATCACTGCTGGGTTTTTTATTTATTGCTAAAAATGAAGAGACCGAAAATTTAGAAAAAATAAAAAAAAGTTTTTGTTCGTTTCTGTCAGTAAAATTTGTAAATAAGTGTTTTTTCTCCTTCATCACCTGACGAGGCAACACTGATGGGCACTGATGAGGAGGCACGAATATGCTGCACTGATAGGTGACACTGATGAGCACTGACAGGCGGCACTGATAGGTGACAATGATGAGCACTGACAGGCGGCCAGGGCCGCTGATAGGCCAGTACAACTGGCCCCGTTGTACCAGGCCCGACCAGCAGGGGGCCCGGGCAACCTTAACAGAGAACTAATTAATGTAAAAAAAAATAAAAAAACTCATCCAGCCACCATGACCGTACACCTGGGCGCGGAAGAATGTCTCTTCCGCGCCCGCTCCTCATGCTGGCTCAAGTCGCGGCCAGCGCGTCCTCTATAGTGTCTTCCCTGGCGCCGCGGAGTGATTCCTCGCCCTCTGCTCTGTTCCTCACTCGGCCTGAGAGAAGAAGCAGTGAGGCAAGCGGCGACGCCGGCAGGAGAAGATAATGCAGCTGGCATCTGAATCAAATAGTTTGTGGACACTCGCACTCCAGTCCAGGCAGCAGCAGCAGGATCAGGGAGGAAGTGACTCCTGGGGCCCGGCTAACAGGTGTGTACTTGCTTGGGGGAGGATTCAAGATCTACCACTACTGCAGTACCATCTATACATTATGACATTGGCGGCGCTGTCTGCAGGTAGCACATGCGTTATGGGCCATAATGCATGTGCTGCCTGCAGACAGTGCCATGCATGACGCCAATGCCATAATGTGCTGCAGACAGTGCAACCCATGACGCTAATGCCGTAACACATCTGCTGCCTGCAGAGACAGTGCCACCCATGCTGCCAATGGCATTATGCCATTGGCGGCATGGTTGGCACTGTCTGCAGCACAATATGGCATTGGCGGCAGGCAGCACATGCGTTATGTAATTAGCGTCATGGGTGGCACTGTCTGCAGCATAATATAGAATTGGCGGCATGGGTGGCACTGTCTGCAGGAAGCACATTCGTCAGGGCCCATAACGAATGTGCTGCTTGCAGACAGTGCCACCCATGCCGCCAGGGGCGGATCCAGAGTCTAGTCTTGGGAGGGGCACTACCAGAAAATGTTGCAGACAATTTGTCGGGGCAATGGCTGGTGTTGGCGCTTCAATCATCACAGCGCCATGGTGTCAGGATGATTGAAGTGCAATATTACTATTATTACATTGTAACATAAAATTAAATAGTTCAACTCACCATAATGCAGAATCAGTGGGAGCCTGAGCGTCTCACTTGCCACCGTTGCCTGCCACCAGATGTGGATTGTCATTTGCCAATGTCGCCTGCCACAAGATGCGGATTGTCACTTGCAAGTGGCTGTGTCCCAGAGTGAGGGCGGGCAGGGAGAGATGATGTCAGAAAGCCACTACCAATCAGAATATGCAACCAAACCTAGGATTAGAAGTCGGCAAACGGACATCTTTATACACCCACCGGAGACTTGCTTTTCAAAGTTATTTTTAACAGTAAACTCAGCTTATATAGTAAAATATAAGTTGAGTTTACTGTTAAAAAAAACTGTGAAAAGCAAGACTCCCGTGGGTGTATAAACATGTCCGCTTGCCGACTTCTAACTCTAGGCTTACTGTGGACAAGTGCGGGTGTACCAAGATGGCCGTGATGCAACGTCACTTCAGTTGCATATTCAGATGGGTAGCGGCGGCTTCCTGACAGAACACCTGCCTGCTCGCTCAGTGACACGCCAGCCCACTCACCAGCTTTACCGCCCGGCATGATTGCTCACTCACCAGCCTGCCCGTCCTCTTGCTCACCTGCTCATTATTTTCTCAGGGGGTGGGGGGTAATTGCCATGTTGTCCCCCCTGGATCCGCCAATACCGTAATGTGCTGTAGAGACAGTTTCAAGGCGGGGTCTGGGGAAGGGCCAGGGGTGGGGCTGAAGGAGGGACCAGGGGTGGAGCTGAAGGGGGCCCCGTCAGGTAGGCTGTACGGGGCCCCATGATTTCTATCAGCTGCCCTGCAGGCAGCACTGATAGGTGACACCGATGAGCACTGATAGGTGACACTGATAGGTAACACAGATGAGCACTAATAGGTGACAATGATGAGCACTGACAGGCAGCACTGATAGGTCACACTAACGAGCACTGATGGGTAACACTGATGAGCACTGATAAGTGACACTGAGGAGCACTGATAGGTGACACTGAGGAGCACTGATAGGTGACACTGAGGAGCACTGTTTGGTGACAATGATGAGCACTTACCGGTGACACTGATATGAAGCACTAATAGGCAATGATAGGCGGCGCAGATAGGCAGCACTGATGAGCAGGCACTGAAAGGCAGCACTGACTGGCATCACTGATGGGCACTGCTGGGGCTACATTGATGATCAGTGCTCCGATTACCTGTACAGTCTCTGCTGCACACTCGGTCATTGTGAGGCGAAGAGAGCCAAAAATCGTCACTTCCGTGCTTAAATTTGATCGGCTGTGATTGGACACAGCCGATCACGTTTAAAGAGCCGCCTCATTGGCTCTTTATTACACAGATCAGGGTAACACGGTGCGAGAGCGGTGACAGTGGGGCGACGTCATATGATGCTACCCCATAAAGAGAGGGGATCCCACCCGCTGTCATTTTACTATACGACGGGCGGGAGGTAGTTAAAGTCACTCTGTCATCCTAAACTTCAACCCCTTCACGCCTAAGGCTAAAACAAAATATTAATGGCTAAGCCCAATTTTGCAACTCCTGACGATCGCAGCGATACCACATATGTGTATATTTTAGTTGCTGTTTGTACCCGTAGTAGGGCCCAGAAACAATAGTGTGCATTTTGCTTTCTTTTTATCCTAGCTCCTAATTGGCTGAGACACAGCAGCGGCACCATCGTCAGTCAAAGTCAGCTGGCCAATCAGGAGAGAGAGAGGGGGCGGGGCCAAATCGGGGCTCCGTGTCTGAATGGACACATGGAGCTGTGACTCGGCTCAAATGCCCCCCATACAAGCTACTTGCTGTGAGGACACTGAACAGGAGGGAAGGGCCAGGAGCACAGAAGAGGGACCAGAGAAGAGGAGGATCTGGGCTGCTCTGTGCAAATCCACTGCAACCGAGGAGGCAAGTATAACATGTTTGTAAAGTCTCGTTTTTTTCCTATAAAAATAACAATCACATAAGATGCTCACCTGCCCAGAGGATTCAGCGTTGTCCTGCTGTGTTAATTCTCTTCTGCACCCCCATCTGTTTTCATGATGTAATCGGGAACCTGACGGCTTTTCCAGGTTCAACCGACCGCTCTCCTGATGACGCACCGCTAGGCCCACCACCACCTCCTTTCTCAACCAAGTACTCTATGCCTTCTGGGATAGGCGACACGTGACATACATATCCCAGGAGGAACAGTGGGAAACGTCATTCACCTAGGCGAGTGATGTGTATGGGGCGGGGGGAGGTTTCTTTAGAAAAAAAAAGCCCGCTTTGCACAGAGGAGGGGTGGAGAGGAGGCAACATCAAACCAAACTGAGGGCAAAGATCCGCTTTAAGAAACTTCAACAAAGTATTCTATGCTCAGCTACTCTCCCCAACGTTACCATTAATAATTGCAATACCCGGCTGTCAAAATGACAGCCGGGAATTGCTAGGAGGAGCAGGTGTGAAATACTGCTCCTGTGTAAAACGGTGCTTGCAAGATAGTATGCAAGTGTCATTGTGTAAAAACAATATGTATTTACAATGTATCCATATGCAGAGTAGGGGCTCGCTCACACCAGGCGGAGTGAATGCAAAATTGCACGTTTCACCGCACAAAAAACGCGCTGCCCCTTTGCTGACGTGCAGGGGTGCCATCCACATGCATCTAGCAAACACGCTTGCACCTGCCAAAGCGCTACCGTGTGCTTTTAGTGCGGCGCATTTTTTTTTTAAATTATGTTGACACATTTTTTGCACGTCTCTCGCACATTAGGGCAGCGCCTTGAAATGCATTAGCTGCCCTAAAACGCAATGCTCCAAAAAACACACATCTCCTCCTGGCGAGAACAAGCCCTCCAGGTGTGACATCAAATAAGTCTCTCATGGGAATCGTATTAAACCACTTATTAAAGGGTATGTAAAGGTAGATTTTTTATTTATTTTTTTAAATAACAAACATGTTATACTTACCTCCACTGTGCAGCTCGTTCTGCACAGAGTGGCCCTGATCCTCCTCTTCTGGGGTCCCTCGGCGGCTGTCTCAGCTCTTTCCCGCAAGAACTCCTAACCTTCATGCGAGCGAGCTTGCATGGTGATGAGTTCTTGCAGGCTGTATCACTGGGCCCCGCCCCCCGGCGCGCCGCGTCATTGGATGTGATTGACAGCAGCGCGAGGGGACTTTTGAGGGGTCAGGTAAGTAAACGGGGGCTGGGGGGGGGCGCTAGTCCGCAGATGTTTTTTCACCTTAATGCATAGAATGCATTAAGGTGAAAAAACTTTTACCTTTACAACCCCTTTAATCCTATTCATTAAATGAACTACTTCTCCCCATTAGCTATTATTTTTCTGTTAATTGATTTTTTTTTTTCTTTTCTATTCTATTTCTACAGGGAGTGCAAACAAAAGCTGTCCTCCTTCACTCGCCCTTGGACAAAACGTCATACAAACATATGAAGCATAAAACACATACAAATGTATGCAGATACCGTCCGTGACATAAAATTACAAAGCAAAATTTTAAAATCTAAGTAGATATAAACCTGAAATAATGATATTAAGTTTGCTAAAGCATATCGCATCATAAAACAAATTGCCTCTTTTTTTTTCAATAAAATACTTGTTTTTACCTCTTTGTTTGTCTCTTTTGTTACATCTCAGGGCTGCTAAGCACATGCAGCCACTTCCTGTCTACAGCGATGGCTTCATGGCATTTCTTGTGAACGGATTTCTCATGGTGACAACATTGGACCAGGGGATTTGGAGCCTCCATTGGAAGGAATTTATTCATGCAGATTTGTAATATTACTGACAGGTCCACTTTAAAGGATATCCAAGTCCTTTTCTAATGTGGTGGCGGCATTAGGAAAGCAGCCTAGGGGGTGACAACGTTGCTCCTGTACAGATACAGTAATTGAGTGTGGTCACTTAAAGCGAAGTTCCACCAAAAAATGGAACTTCCACTTTTTGGAACCCTCCCCCCCTCCGGTGTCACATTTGGCACCTTTCAGGGGGGAGGGGGGGAGCAGATACCAGTGTAGCGGGTATATGCTTTTCGCTCATGTTTGAATTTGGTGGGGATATCTGTAATGTATGGTTCCCTGGGGCCCAGCGGGTGGTGCTGTTGCTTTGGGCCCGGGGTTGAGCCATCATTGCAGTGCCGTACCCTTTTTGGCCTCTCGCAGCAAGAGTACAGGGGGCGGGGGCTCCGCTGGGCTTGCTGGGGGAGAGTATAAAGGGGTTGGCCATTTTGGTCACGGGGTTGTCGAGTCCCAGGCATCTTCAGCCTGAGGGCTGTGGTTCGTGGTCGGTGTCCAGGCGGCCTAGGCCTGGACACCCGGAGCTCGTGTTCCACCCCAGGCACCTTCAGCCTGGGGTGAGGTACTCGGTTGGAGGCCTGGGGCCCAGTCCTCCGCTGGGCTCCGCAAGGGAAGGATTTCCTAGGGGACCCCGGGAGTGGGGTACCTGAATCCAGAGGCGTAAGGGACCGGAGGAGCTACCTGGTGCAGCAGATTGCCGGTGCCGGGTGAGCCTCAGGAGATCGCCCGGAGGGGTATCTTCCCAAACAGGGGCCGAGTGCAGTCAGGAGGAAGGTTCACCGTTCACCCGGTCGGTGGCAGCGACCAAGATTCTCAACAGGTGGCATAGACCATGTGCCAAACCTATTCGCTGATAGAGGAATAGGAGAGTTCATTGTTCCTGGGCCTACTCGTATCCACACCCCCTGTCTGTTCGTAGAGGGAGTCCAACTGATTGTGTTTCATCCTGACATTGGAAAATAAAGGAGTGTTGGACTTTTATTGGTGTGGGGCTTATTTACTGGCAGACACGGTTCCACAGAAGAAGCGGAGGCTCCAAACACCGAACACCGACCTGAAGGTAAAGACACTTTGCTCACACCACACAAACATCTGCGGTGAAGGCTTAGCGTGGTGACCCCGCACTCTCTCCTCCAAGGTACCCCTAGACAAGCAGCAACCAGCCAGCAGCGGAGAGAGAGAGTGGAGGCCGCTACACCTGTCTAATACAGGTATTTGCTCCCACTTCCTGGCGTAGATCATGGTGATCTACGCCACTTCCGGCGCCTACTCTGTACCCCCGTTGCCTTCTGGGGGTCCCACAGTTCCCAGAACACAGTGGGGACCACTGAAGACGCGTAGCGCGACTCGCACATGCGCAGTAGAGAACCGGAAAGTGAAGCCGCAGCAGCCGATCCTCGAGCGACAGAACGGCTTTGGCTGGCGACATCGCGGGCGACCTGGACAGGTAGGTGTCCATATATTAAAAGTCAGCCGCTGCTGTATTTGTAGCTGCTGGCTTTTAATATATATTTTTTAGTGGGACCTCCGCTTTAACCTCCAGAAGAGCTCCTTAAAGACCAGGCCACTTTTTGCGATTCGGCACTGCGTCACCTTAACTGACAACTGCGCGGTCGTGCGACGCTATACCCAAACAAAATTGATGTCCTTTTTTACCCACAAATAGAGCTTTCTTTGGTTGTATTTGATCACCTCTGCCGTTTTAATTTTTTTGCGCTATAAACAAAAAAATAAACACATTTTTACTTTCTGCTATAATATATAAAAAAAAATAAAAAAAAATGTATTCATCAGTTTAGGCCGATATATATTCTTCTACATATTTTTGGTAAAAAAAAAAAAAAAAAAACGCAATAGGCATCATGTCTACAAACTACGGGATAGATTTAGGGACTTTTTTTTTTTCCATTGGTTTTACTGGTAATGCCTGCAATTTTTAGCAGGACTGCGACATTGCAGCGGACAAATGACACTTTTTGGGCACCAGTGACATTTTTAAAATGACACTGGCAGGGAAGGGGTTAGGGGGCGATCAAGGGGTTACGTGTGTTCCCTAGGTGTGTTCTAACTGTAGGGGAGGATGGGCTCACTGGGGCATGACACACTGCTCCCGATCACTGGGAAAAGAAGATCTCTGACATGTCATCTGGCAGAACGGGGAATCGCCTGGTTTATATAGGCAGTTCCCCGCTCTGCCTCTGTACACCGCGATCGCCGGCAGACTTCGATCCTCCTTGCACAGATGGACGTACATGTACCTGCCGCAGTAAATGTACGCGAGCTGGTCGGCAAGTGGTTAAGACAGTGATTATCGCTTGCGGCTATAGCAGCTGCTAGCGATAATCGCAAGAGAATCCGGCAGGCTGGTTGTACCCAAGTTGATCGATCAACTTGGTACATTCAGCCTGTCCATTAAAGGTTCGAATCTCAGCCAGTTTCTGCTGAACCGGCTGAGGTTTGAACTGTTTATGGCCGGCCTTAGAAAGGAAGTGTGTTACTGGAAGTATAACCAGGTGAAAATACAAAACTAATGCAGCCACGACATCTTAGGGCCAACATTTTGCAATATAGAACGTTTTTGTAATTAGATACACTTAAGGGCTCATTCACACTGGGGCGGCACGACTTTGGGGGCGACTCTGCCGGGCGATCTGAAGACGACTTCAGAGGCGACTTGCAAAATGACTTCTGTATAGAAGTCAATGGAAGTCGCCCTGAGTCGCCCCCAAAGTAGTACAGGAACCTTTTTCTAAGTCGGAGCGACTTGCGTCACTCCTATTAGAACGGTTCTATTGAACAGAGCGGGACGCGACTTCTCAAGTGGCTGAGTCACCTGACGAGTCGCCCCTGTGTGAATGGGCTCTCATAAGATAACCACTTAAGGACCAGGCCTATTTTTCAAACTTGTTGTTTACAAGTTAAAATCTTTTTTTTTTTGCTAGAAAATTACTTAGAAAAAATATATATATATATAATATTTGGGGGTTCTAACACCCTAGAGAATAAAATGGCGGTCGTTGCAATACTTTGTCATACCGTATTTTTGCAGCGGTCTTACAAGCGCACTTTTTTTGGGAAAAAATACACTTTTTTAAATGAAAAAATAAGACCAAAGTAAATTTTTTCTTTTATATTGTGAAAGATAATGTTACGCCGAGTAAATTGATACCCAACATGTCACAGTTCAAAATTGTGCCCCCTCGTGGAATGGCGACAAACTTTTACCCTTAAAAATCTCCAAAGGTGACATTTAAAAAATTCTACAGGTTGCACGTTTTGAGTTACAGAGGAGGTCTAGGGCTAGAATTATTGCTCTCGCTCTAACGATCGCGGCGATACCTCACGTGTGATTTGAACACCGTTTTCATATGCGGGCGCTACTCACGTATGCGTTCGCTTTGGCGCGTGAGCTCGGCTGGCCGGTGCACGTTAACTAGCTGACACTTTGTGGGGACCAGTGACACTAATACAGTGATCGGTGCTAAAAATATGCACTGTCACTGTACTAATGACACGGGCTGGGAAGGGGTTAAACATTTAGGGCAATCAAAGAGTTAAACGTGTGCCTAGCCAGTGTTTTTGTGTACTGTGTGTGATGCTTTTATTGAGGAATGTGCTGGATTTTATGCCTTGCTTTGCAGGGAAAGAAAATCCCTCACTCCCCCCCCCCCCGTCAGGATGGAGCTCTGCTTTGTTAAAATAGGCAGGGCTCGGGTCCTGCCTCTCTTCCCGACGATCGGCGGGTTCCGGCAGACATCGATTAGCTGGCACCCGCTGATCAGCTTCTGCTGTGACTAATCAGCAGGAGCGCCCCCTTTGGCAGAGCCGCAAAATCACTTATATACACGTGATTCTGCACAGAAAGGCCACCCTGTAGCAGAAAATCTGCTATAGGGCGGTTGTTAAGTGGTTAAGGGATGTATTTATTTAAAAAATTGCATAGCTGTTCGTCCATCGTAACTGCATGTAAATTCCTTTTGTGCGAATGTGGCAAAATTGAAAAAAAGCCTTAGGGCTTCCTTCTTTTATATTCTCTGCAGAATCGAGAACGTGAATCAGGACAATACAGTATTATGGACACTAGATGGCGATGACTTCCATAAAAAAAAAATGAGTAGGCTCCTCAGCTCCATCTAGTGGCCACAATGCAGTATTTTCCACATTCACACATGCAAACTGCACAGAATACAACCTGAGAACGCTCGATATTGCTCGAGTCGCACAGAAAGGAATTTACATGCAATGGATGAAGAGCTCTGGGGAATTTGCAGCTTAATGAATCAGGGCTAATGTGCACTTGTAGTATTTTTAGGATTATGGACTCTTTAAAATAAATGTGTTAAAACTACACATTACCCATACCACTAACCTTCGTTTTCTGAAGTACGCGGATTAAGCGGCTTTCAAATCATCAAAAAAAAAAAGCATAAAGTAATTTTCTGCGTTATCTAATTATTTCAGGAAATACTGTCGGCTGAAACCGTCTCAGTCTTTTGAACTTATGCAATTTCACGCACCTGAATCCCTCTTACATGTGCAGTCAGTTCCGACCGACAGAAAGCAGGATGAGGAATACAGAACACAGAGTATCAATATCTAGAGTTATTTAAAGAGACCCAGCATTGGGTATATAACGGGTGTATTTATAGCTGTTCATCCAAAAAAAAAAAAGGGCATGAAAATGCATTCTGGGCCACTAGATGGCGTTGAGGAGCATACTTCATTTATTTAGTGCCACCTAGTGGCCATAATGCTGTATTAATCCTTTTCACATTTTTTTTTTTGCAATGAATAACAGCTGAGAATATATCCTGAGAACATTCAATTTTGCCTCACCTCGTAGAATAAATTAGTTCTATGTGACTGGGGCAAAAATCAAATGTTCTCAGGCTATATTTTCTGCAGTTTGAATGTGTGAATGTGGAAAATACCGCATTGTGACCACTAGATGGAGCAGAGGAGCATACTCATTTCCTATGATACTTGGCGTCATCTAGTGGCCATAATGCTGTATTAACCCCATTCGCATTCTTTTTTTTTATAAATAACAGTCGATCTGCAGTGAATACAGCCTAAGAACATTTAATTTTGCCTCCCCTCATAGAATAAATTTGTTCTGTGCGACTGGGGCAAAAATCAAATCTTCTCAGGGCTATAGTGGTTTTGTGGTCTGGCTGTGGGTAGACACCTAATGTAACGCACCTCATCCCAAATTATTGAGACAAAACATAAGAAAAAGTAAACGGGACTATAACGGTGCTAGTAAATTAGTACTGAACACAGTGGAACACTTGACTACCAGTTGGTAAAAAAGTATACAGTATTTTTTATTATTGACAATTTATACGAAAAAAAAACACCAAAAAAAAAACAATGCGAATGGGGTTAATACAGCATTATAGCCACTAGATGGCGCTAAGTATCATAGGAAATGAGTATGCTCTTCTGCTCCATCTAGTGGTCACAATGCAGTATTTTCCACATTCACACATTCAAACTGCAGAAAATATAGCCAGAGAACATTTGATTTTTGCCAAGTCACACAGAACAAATTTATTCTACGAGATGAGGCAAAATTTTATGTTCTCAGGATATATTCTCTGCTGTTATTCATTGAAAAAAAATAAAATAAATGTGAATAGGATTAATACAGCATTATAGCGACTAGGTGGCACTAAATAAATTAAGTATGATCCTCAGCTCCATCTAGTGGCCCAGAATGCATTTTCATGCCCCTTTTTTTTTGTTGCAGAAAACATAGCCCTTTAACATTCGGTTTTGCTCCAGTCACACAGAACAAATTTATTCTGTGACATGAGGCACAATTGAATGTTTTCAGGCTATATTCTCTGCAGATCGACTGTTTTTTTTCTAATGAATAACCAATCGATCTGCAGAGAATATAGCCTAAGAACATTTAATTTTGCCTCATCTCACAGAATAAATTTGTTCTGTGTGACGGGAGCAAAAAACAAATGTTCTCAGGCTATATTTTCTGCAGTTTGAATGTGTGAATGTGAAAAATACCACATTGTGACCACTAGATGGAGCAGAAGAGCATACTCATTTCGCCATCTAGTGGCTATAATGCTGTATTAACCCCATTTGCATTGGTTTGTTTTTCATTAACCACTTGCCGCCCGCCCTATTGCAAAATGACGACAGCAAAGTGGTTTCAACATCCTGACTGGACGTCATATGACGTCTTCAGGATATTGAGCCGCTGCGCGCCCCCGGGGGCATGCAGTGCGGCGATCGTTATTGCGGGATGTCAGTCTGACACCCCGCAACACCGATCTAGGTAAAGAGTCTCCGACGGAGACTCTTTACCACGTGATCAGCCGTGTCCAATCACGGCTGATCACGATGTAAACAGGAAAAGCTGGTGATCGGCTCTTCCTCACTCGCGTCTGTCAGACGCGAGTAGAGGAGAGCGGATCGGCTGCTCCTCTGACAGGGGGGGTTTGTGCTGATCGATTATCAGCGCAGCCCCCCCGAGGATGCCCACACTGGACCACCAGGGATGCCCACCATAAGGTATGCCACCCTAGACCACCAGGGATGCCAATTAGAAATGCCTAATGGATGCCAATCAGTGCCCACAATGGATGCCAATCAGTGCCCACAATGGGCACCACTGATTGGCAGGCATTATTGTTTGGCACTGATTGGTATCCATTAGTACAACACATTACAGTACAGTGCCACCTATCAGTGCCCATCCATGCCACCCATCAGTGCCCATCCATGCCACCCATCAGTGCCCATCCGTGCCGCCCATCAGTGCCCATCCGTGCCGCCCATCAGTGCCCATCCGTGCCGCCCATCAGTGCCCATCCGTGCTGCCCATCAGTGCCCATCCGTGTCGCCCATCTGTGCCCATCCGTGCCGCCTATCTGTGCCCATCCGTGCCACCTATCTGTGCCCATCCGTGCCACCTATCTGTGCCCATCCATGCCGCCTATCTGTGTGCCCATCCGTGCCGCCTATCGGTGCCCATCCGTGCCACCTATCGGTGCCCATCCGTGAAGCCTATCGGTGCCTATCCATGCCGCCTTATCAGTTCCCCGGTGCCCGTCAGTGCAGCCCCATCAGTGCCCATCAGTGAAGGAGAAAACTTACTTATTTACAAAGTTTTGTAACTGAAACAAAAAAAAAACGTTTTTTTTTCAAAATTTTCGGTCATTTTTTAATTTTTTTAGCAGAAAATAAAAATCGCAGAGGTGATCAAATACCACCAAAAGAAAGCTCTATTTGTGGGAACAAAATGATAAAAATGTAGTTTGGGTACAGTGTAGCATGACCGCGCAATTGTCATTCAAATTGCAACAGCACAGAAAGCTGAAAATTGGTCTGGGCAGGAAGGTGTATAAGTGCCCAGTATGGAAGTGGTTAAAAACAAAACAAAAAAACCCCCAATGGGGTTAATACAGCATTATAGCCACTAGATGACGCTAAGTATCATAGGAAATAAGTATGCTCTTCTGCTCCATCTAGTGGTCACAATGTGGTATTTTCCACACATTTAAACTGCAGAAAACATAGCCCTTAAACATTCTGTTTTGCTCCAGTCGCACAGAACAAATTTATTCTGTGACATGAGGCAAAATTGAATGTTCTCAGGTAATATTCTCTGCAGATCGACTGTTTCTTTTTTTTTTTTTTGAATAACTGTCGATCAGTAGAGAATATAGCTTAAGAACTTTCAATTTTGCCTCATGTCACAGAATAAATTTGTTCTGTGTGAAGGGAGCAAAAATCAAATCTTCTCAGGCTATATTTTGTGCAGTTTGAATGTAGAAAACGATGCAATATGGCCACTAGATGGAGCTGAGGAGCATACTCCATTCCTATGATACTTAGCGCCATCTAGTGGCTATAACGCTGTATTAACCCCATTTGCATTGGTTTAATAATCATTAAAAAAAACAATGCAAATGGGGTTAATACAGCATTGTAGCCACTAGATGGCGCTAAGTATCATAGGAAATTAGTATGCTCTTCTGCTCCATCTAGTGGTCACAATGAGGCATTAAAGTGGCTAAAATGCTGTATTAACCCCATTCCCATTGAGATTTTTTTTTCTAATAACAGTCGATTTACAGAGAATATAACCGTTCCATTTTGCCTCATCTCACAGAATAAAGTTGTTGCCACTAGATGGAGCCGAGGAGCATACTCATTTTCTATGATACTTAGGCATAATTCACCCTATTTCCCCTATTCACATTGTTTTTTTGTTTTTCAATGAATAACATTTTATCTGCTGAGAATATAGCTATGTTCAATTTTGCCTCAATTAAATTTGTTCTGTGTGACTGGGGCAAAATCAAATGTTCTCAGGCTATATTTTCTGCAGTTTGAATGTGCCATTGCAAAAAACATCACATTGTGGCCATTAGATGGAGCTGAGGAGCATACTCATTTTCTATGATACTTAGCACCATCTAGTGGTCATAATGTTGCAATAACTCCATTCACATGTTTTTTTTTCAAAGAACAACAGTCGGTCTGCAGAGAATATAGCCCAATAACAAATAATTTTGCCTATTCTCACAGAATAAATTTGTTCTGTGCGACTGGAGAAAAATGTTTTCATTGCTATATTTTCTGCAGTTTGAATGTGTGAATGTAGAAAATACCGCATTGTGGCCACTAGATGGAGCTGAGGAGCATACTCATTTTCTATGATACTTATCCCCATCTAGTGGCCATAATGCTGTATTGACCCCACATGTATTGTTTTTTTTTTTTTTTAATAATAGTCGATCTACAGAGAATATAGCCTGAGAACATTAGATTTTGCCTCATCTCACAGAATAAATTTGTTCTGTGCGACAAAGCTGTTTTCAGGGCTATATTTTCTGCAGTTTGAACGTGGGAATGCGGAAAATGCTGCAATAAGGCCACTAGATGGAGCTGAGGAGCCTACTCGTTTACTTAGCTCCATCTAGTGGCCAAACTGCTGTATTAACCACATTTTACTCAATGTAGAACAGTCGATCTGCAGAGAATATAGCCTGAACTTTCAATTTTGCCTGATCTCACAGAATAAAATTAGTTTTTTTGTGACTGGGGCAAAATTGAATGTTCTCAGGCTATATTTGCTGCAGTTTGAATGCGTGAATGTGGAAAATACCGCATTGTGACCACAAGATGAAGCATACTCATTTCCTATGATACTTGGCACATCCCTAAAAAAAAAAAAAAACATATCCCTAATTGTCAAGTAATATATATTTAAAGTATGACTGGAGAAAAAGAGAATGTTCTCAGGCTTCTGCATTGTTGCCACTAAATGGAGCAGAGGAGCACACTAATTGTCTATGACACTTAGCACCATCTAGTGGCTATAATGCTGTATTAACCCCATTTGCATTTTTTATTTTTTTATGAATAAGGCGTCTTTCACACGAACGGCCCTCTCGGATCCGCCTGTCCGTTTTTCAGGAGGATCCTGTGCGGGCCACCCATTGACTTCTATGGGTGGTCACGTGATCAGGAGCTGTCGGTGACTGTGCTGGCAGCACACAGAGAACGCACTCTGAGCACCTGACAGTGGGGGCGGCGTTGGGGCCTCGCCGCCGTCACAAAACATGTCCGCTATGCCAACAGGAAGAGGTTCCCATGAGTTCTGGTTTACTTCCGACTCTCCTGCATCCTCCCTTCCCCACTTCACTTTATTTCATAGACACTCCAACCGCTTCCAGAACATTACCGAGAATATCATTAACCACTTAAGGACCGAGCCTCTTTCTGAGATTTGGCGTTTACGAGTTAAAAACAGTTGTTTTTGCTAGAAAATTACTTAGAAAAAAAATATATATATAATGTTTGGGGGTTCTAACACCCTAGAGAATAAAATGGCGGTTGTGGCAATAATTTTTGTCACACCGTATTTCCGCAGCGGTCTTACAAGCGCACTTTTTTTTTGAAAAAAAAAATAGGATTTTTATAACAGCTTACCTGTAAAATCCTTTTCTTGGAGTACATCACGGGACACAGAGCAGCATAGTCATTACTATGTGGGTTATATAGAATTACCTTCAGGTGCTGGCACTGGCAACTTCCAAAACAGGAAGTACCCTCCCCTATATAAGCCCCTCCCATCCGGGAGTACCTCAGTTTTGTAGCAAAGCAATACGTGTCCCCAAAAGAGGGGCGGGAGCTCTGTGTCCCGTGATGTACTCCAAGAAAAGGATTTTACAGGTAAGCTGTTATAAAAATCCTATTTTCTTTCTCGTACATCACGGGACACAGAGCGGCATAGTCATTACTAATGGGATGTCCTAAAGCAATGCCCAACGAGGGGGGGGGATACACCATACATAAGCTGAGCGCTATCAGACATGAGGATCTTTTGCGGCCTGCAACACACTGCGCCCAAAGGCGACATCCTCCTGACTTCTAACATCCACCTGGTAGAACCTAGTAAACGTGTGTACTGAAGACCATGTTGCGGCCTTACAAATTTGCGCCAGGGAGGCCTGGTGATGCACTGCCCATGAAGTTCCAACTGCTCTCGTGGAGTGCGCCCTAACTTTGAACGGAGGCGGTCTACTTTTCAAGCCATAGGCTTGTATTATGACCTGTCGAATCCACTTGGCTAAAGTAGATTTTGATGCTGCCTGACCCTTTCTGGGGCCTTCCGGCAGAACAAACAAAGAATCCGTTCTACGAATCTGAGCAGTGGCTTTTAGATAAGCTTTAACTGCTCTTACTACATTCAAAGAATGCAATAACTTTTCCTCTACCGAGGTAGGTTTGGGGAAAAAAGAAGGAAGAACCACATCCTGGTTCAAGTGAAACCTCGATACCACCTTAGGAAGAAAGGCTGGATGAGGGCGTAATACTACTCTGTCCTTATGAATAACCTTTCATAGGCTTGACTTGGAGGCTGGTTTAGTACCTCTTCGGATCCAGGGTTTCTTATTACCCTGTGACTGTCCCTGATTTTTACCCCCTGAGTTTGACCGAGGAGGCCGTCGGAACTGCTTAGTAACAGACGTCGCAGGGATAGGAGAGGTAGTCCTCTTAAAAGATGGACCCCTAGACCTCTTCTTACTCGGTAAGAGTACTTTTACCACTGGAAATCTTCTGGATATACCTATCCAGGTCTTCGCCAAAAAGGCGTTCCCCATGAAATGGGAAGCTAACTAAGAGCTTCTTACAGGGAGCCTCAGCAGACCAGTTCTTGAGCCACAGAAGCCTACGCATATGTACCAAAGACAGCGTGAGGCGGGAGGCCTGATGGATAGAATCCTTGATGGCGTCAACCGCAAAGCATAATGCTCTAGGCAGATCAGCCAGAGCCTGGGCCTGCTGGTCTGGCAAATCCCTCAGGACCATTTTCATTTGATCCTTTAAAGCTTGGCAGACCCCAATAGCTGCCACTGCTGGCTGTGTAACAGCCCCTGCTGTGGAAAAAGCAGATTTTAATAAAGATTCCAATTTTTTATCTACTGGATCTTTGAACATTTGAACATTATCTACTGGACATGTCAGTGATTTGTTCACAGAAGAGATGGCTGCATCCACCGTAGGAACATTCCATCTCTGTGTGAACTTTTCCTCCATGGGATAGATCACCTGACATTTCTTAGGTGGAACAAATAGTTTATCAGGATGTTCCCAGTCCTGGTATATAAGTCCTTCCAATAATGGATGAATTGGAAAGGAGCAATTAATCTGGGGAGCTTTTAGCGACCCCAATGAGGAGACAGCAGTAGTTGATGGTTCAACAAGAGGCATTTTAAATGCAGATCGAACCATGTCAGTTAGGGTCTGGACCCACAATCTTTCAGTCTGCGATGCTGAAAATGGTTCATCTACTGTCGATTCCTCAAAAACAGAGCTAACCTCCTCCTGATCCCCTTCAGGTAGGTCGGTCCCTTCCTGGGACTGTTGCTCTGCCAACAGGCACTCTAATGGAGGTGATGGAGATCTGGCGCGCTTTCTTTCCTGTAGAGAAGAAGCGATCAATGCTGCCAATCTCTGCTCCAATCCCTCCAGAGTTGAGGCAAAAACCTCCTCTGTTATATATGCAGGAGCAGGTGGACTGAGGACAGCCGCAGTACCTGGCACTCCCGGGGGTTCCTTATGGGTATTAACCTCTGATTTCTCAGGGGAGGAGGGTGCAGATGACTGCTCCAGATCCTCAGAGCCCGATGGAGACCCCCTACACTTCCTGAGAGGTATATCTCGGAGTTTTTTAGGCGGCATATTCCTTAGTTCAAAGCCGAGGTATTCCAGCCGCAATACACCCCTTTACTGAAATAGTCTAATGCAATTTGCTGCTATGTACATCAGAGGGTGTCTACTAATGCGTCTTTCTGGGGATGCCTGTATCAACCGCCCGCTGTAAGCCCCTATACCATGCTACCAGCTCCTTTTCATGCTCTGTGTCCATAGCAAGCAGCGTGGACTGAGTCCTTTTATCTTGCTGGGACGCCCGCACATGCGCAGAAGCGCTGGGCGCACAGAGCGCGTCATCCGCCAGGCTCCGCCCCCTTTTTTGAAGCTAAATCTTATAAAAAGAGAGCGTGTGTGCGCGCGCGCGTGCACGTGTGCGCTCTTGGCGCCATGTAGGGAGAGGAGCCAGGGTCCCTGTTTCACCAGGACTCGGGGATGGAAGGAAACTACTTGGCAGCATGACAGAGGAATGCAGCTTCCCTGATAGAGAGCTCACTCATCTGCCTGGACTTTCACCATGGAAGGAATAGTCCCAAGAAAAAAAGACGTTCCACAGCGGCCTCTAGTGGACAAACACAGGTACCGCACTTTTGTCTTTTTTTTTTTTTTTTTTTTTAAAAACCTCCTTTATGAAAAACATTTCCAGGTTTACAGTTTTTAAAACTTCCTTTATGAAAAGACATTTCTAGGATTTCTTAGGCATATACAGCTATTAGCGGGAATACCTTTAGGTAACAGGCAGAAAGACATATTAGGCTTGGGGGTCCCCTCAATAGAACCAAGTTCCTGAGGGGCCCCCACTTACCTTTTCCCCGCCGCAGGACTTTGTTTGGTCCACAGAAGCCCAAACTTCACCTCTCACGGCAGGCATTGTACTAGACCTTCAGGGACCGGGTTCCCAAGGATTCCACTCCCCTGGACCTGTATAGCACCCTGCACAGATAGCCTCTTGGTTTTGGGTATGACCAGAGCTCTGGATCCCAGGGTCCAGCCCTCCTAAGAGAGGCATTACAGGCAAAACCTTGCTCTTCTCTGCAAGGCCCGGGTACCGACCGTTTAGCTATGAAGCTTTTTTGGTCGGATCCGGAATAGCTTGCTAAGGCCCAGAGAACCTGTACACAAGCCCAGATGAATACATGTTAACCTTGGCCAACACCTTAGACACTGGCAAAAAACTGAGGTACTCCCGGATGGGAGGGGCTTATATAGGGGAGGGTACTTCCTGTTTTGGAAGTTGCCAGTGCCAGCACCTGAAGGTAATTCTATATAACCCACATAGTAATGACTATGCTGCTCTGTGTCCCGTGATGTATGAACAAGAAAACACTTTTTTGAATTAAAAAATATGACAACAGTTAGCCCAATTTTTTTTATATTGTGAAAGATGATGTTATGCAAAGTTAATTGATACCCAACATGTCACGCTTCAAAGTTGCTCCCGCTCATGGAATGGCGACAAACTTTTACCCTTAAAAAAAAAATCTCCATAGGCCTGGGCTGTGCAGTGTTGTGATCTACCTAACTATGCCACTGGACATTGTGTTTGAATTGTTGTATTGAGACCATTTATGCCCTTACCGGATGATGTTTGTTTCTACTACTCTCTTCTTTTTCTTCGCTCAACTGTGTTTTATATTTTTGTATTGAAAACGCTAAAATTCAATAAAAAATGTCAATTACTAAAAAAAAAATCTCCATAGGGGACGTTTAAAAAAATTCTGCAGGTTGCATGTTTTGAGTTACAGAGGAGGTCTAGGGCTAGAATTATTGCTCTCGCTCTGACGATCGCGGCGATACCTCACATGTGTGGTATGAATACCGTTTTCATATGCGGGCGCTGCTCACGTATGCGTCTTGCTTCTGTGCGCGAGCTCGTCGGGACAGGGCACTTTAAAAAATATATATATATTTTTTTTTCTAATTTTATTTTATTTATTTTTATTCTGCTTTTTAAAAAAAAATAATACATTTGGGTCACTTTTATTCCTATTACAAGGAATGTAAACATCCCCTTGAAAAAGAAAAAAGCATGACAGGTCCTCGTAAATATGAGATCTGGGGTCAAAAACATCTCATATTTACACTAAAATGCAATAAAAGATAAAAAAAAAAAATGTATGTCATTCTAAAAAAAAAAAAAAAAAGGAGCATTGGGCGGAAGTGACGTTTTGACGTCACTTGCGTCCTGCAGTAATATGGAGACGGGTGGGGGCCAACTTCCCCTCACTTGACTCCAGGCCACTGACTTTTCCCGCAACTATTTCCCGCCGTGCTTCGTCTAATGACGCACACCGAGAGCATGGCAATGGCAGATTAAGACCTTTTTGACACTGAGGCAGTTTTCAGGCGCTTTAGCGCTGGAAATAGCCTCTGCTAAGCACCTGAAACCGCCTCCCATTCATTCCAGTGGGGCGGTGCGCGCTTGCGGGACATTTCCGAAAAGTCCTGCAAGCGGCATCTTTAGTGCGGTTTGGGAGCTCTGCATTTAGTGCTCCCAAAATGCCCTTGCCCATTGGAATGAATGGGCAACGCTTCTGAAAGCGCCTGAAAAGTGTTCTGGAAGCGGGAGGTTTTATGCCCTTCTTTGGGGTTGAAAGTGCCCCATTATGATATATGAACACAGATTGGTTAGTTTTTTTCTTATTTTTTTCTTATTTTTTTCTTTCTTATTTTTTTCTTTTTTTCTTTTTTTTTTCTTTTTTTTTTTTCTTTTTTTCTTACAGATTGGTTAATGATGTACCTGTAATATCATATGATTTATAAGGAAAATAATATCCCAAATGTCCTTTTATTTCTTTCTTCTGTATTGACATTACGATTTATACCAATAAAAAAAAATACACAGACGGTATACAGAACGCCCCCAGATATGTCACTTCCTGCTTCTGTGATTGGCTCACTGATTTTCCAAGAAGTCTGCACTAAGATCCAAGTCAGATTTTGGGCTTCACCTGCAACAAAAATTTATTTTATTTTTTATTTTTTGGGTGAGCTATTCCCGAAGGGAAATCACATCTAAAAGGGATGCAGACCCTGAGAGCCCATTCACACAGGGGCGACTTTGGATCCGACTTGAAGTCGCCTCAAGTCGCGCAGCATGAGAAAATCAATGGAAGTGAATGAGAGCCGTCTTAATGTTGTACACTACTGCAGTCGCTCCGACTTCAGAAAAGGTTCCTGTACGACTTCAATCCGACTTCTAGGCAACTTGTACCCATAGATTTCAATGGAAGTCGCCTCCAAAGTCGGATCCCCTGTCTTAACTGAAGCAACTTTCCAGGAAGTAAAAATAGTTTTTCAGGCAAACCCCTCCCTCCCACAGAGCTGATTATTGTTTGATTGGCCACTGGAAAGTCGCCTGTCCTGGAGGCAACTTGAAGTTGCCTTGTAAGTTGCCTGGAGTCGCGCTGTGATTCATGCTCAAGTCGTGTCCAAGTTGCCTCCCAAAGTCGCGCTGGAAGTCGTGTTGCCCCTGTATAAATGGGCTCTGACACTTTCCTCATTAGAACCCTGCAAGTGCAGCAGCTGTTTGATAATTATGAAATCACTCCCATGGACACAGAGAAACAAACAGCTATTTTTTGCAGAAGTAATCATAGCGGCTAGCTAGCTGCTGGATTGCATCTAGAAGCAGCGGGATGGGATGTCCCCCCCCCCCAACCCCCTTTGGTCAGCTTCTGCAGCTTTTTCAGGCTTTCCCATCCCAACGGGAGGCTCGAACAACCTGGAGGCTCAAGCAACCAGCTGGCACATCCACCAGCTTGTTGGAGAGCCAAACAAAGCCTGGATCAGCTTTGATTGGCTCTCAGCTATGGTAACCCGGAAGCGATAACCTGATATACCCGGATTTCAAACAGCGCCATTTTTAAAAACTCAAAAGCATTCAAAAACACTGATCTTGGTGTTTTGAATGCTTTTAAAGGCAGAGGAGGGATTTGGGGTCTCTCCATAAAGAGGACCTGTCACTGCCTATTGCTGTCACAAGGATGTTTATATTCCCTGTGACAGCAATAAAAAAAAATATTAAAACACTGTAAAAAAATAAATAAAAATATATAAAAAAAATTGAAAGTGTCCCCTTCCTCCCTCCATGCTCTCGCGCAAAGGCGAACATGCGTGTTAGTCCCACACGCACACAAACAGCGATCGTCCCACACATGTGAGATATCACTGCGAACGTCAGATCATGGGCAGTAATTTTAGCACCAGACCTATAAATCGAAAGTGGAAACCTGTAAAGGCATTAAAAGCGTTGCCAAAGGATATTAAAAATCACGTTGTTTGTTGTCATTGCACGGGCATGCGCAATTTTAAAGCGCGACATATTTGGTATCTATTTACTCGGCGTAACATCATCTTTTATACAGTGGGGAAAATAACGATTTGATCCCCTGCAGATTTTGTAAGTTTGCCCACTTGCAAACAAATGAAGGGCCTATAATTTTTATCATAGGTGTATTTTAAATGATAGAGACAGAATATCAACCAAAAATCCAGAAAAAACACACATGATATAAATGTTATAAATTGAGTTGCAGTTCAGCGAGTAAAATAAGTATTTGATCCCCTACCAACCAACAATAATTGTGGCTCCCACAAACTGGCTACAGTATGTACTCATGTGGTACACAGATTAGTCCTGTCAATGTAAGAAGGTTCTCCTAATGACAACTCGTTATGTGTATAAAAGACACCTGTCCACAGAATCTCTTTCCTCCAATCACATCTCACCATCATGGGGGAGACCAAAGAGCTGTCAAAGGATGTCGGGGAGAAGATTGTAGATCTACACAAGGCTGGAATGGGCTACAAGACCATCAGCAAGAAGCTTGGTGAGAAGGAGACAACTGTTGGAGCGATTATTTGCAAATGGAAGAAATACAAAATAACCGCCAATCGCCATCGGTCTGGAGCTCCATCCAAGATTTCTCCTCATGGGGTGAGGATGATCATGAGAAAAGTGAGGGATCAGCCCAAAACTACTTAGGAGGAGCTTGTGAATGATCTCAAGGCAGTTGAAAACACAGTCACCAAACAAAACACAATATGGCCGCCATGGATTGAAATTCCGTAAGGTCCCCCCACTCAAGAAGGCACATGTACAGCCCGTCTGAAGTTTGTCAATAAATATATAAATGATTCTGAGAAGGATTGAGAGAAAGTTCTGAGGTCAGATGAGACAAAAATTGAGTTCTTTGGCAATAACGAGACTCGCCGTGTTTGGAGGAAGAAAAATGCTGACTATGACCCTAAGGACGCCATCCCTACAGTGAAGCACGGAGGTGGAAACCTGATGCTTTGGGGCCGTTTCTCTGCTAAAGGTACAGGCCGACTTTGCCACATTGAGGGGCCAATAGATGGGGCCATGTATTGTAAAATCTTGGATGAGAACCTTCTTCCCTCACCCAGAACACTGAAGATCAATGGGTCTCCAGACCTTAATCCTATAGAAAATGTATGGAGGGAGCTGAAACTTCGAGTTACCAAGCGACAGCTAAGAAACCTTAAGGATTTAGAGAAGATCTGTAAAGAAGAGAGGACCAAAATCCCTCCTGAGATGTGCAAACCTGATCACCAACTACAAGAAATGTCTGACCTCTGTGCTTCCCAACAACGGTTTTTCCACCAACTACTAAGTCATGTTTTGCTTGGGGATCAAATACTTATTGAACTGCAACTAAATTTATAACGGGGGGGGGGGGGGGGAGAGGGCAAGGAGAGAAATGGAGGAGGAGGAGGGGGGAGGGGTGGAGAGGGGCGGGAGAGGGGTGGCAGAGAGGGAAAAAAATGAGAATGATTGGTAGATAGGGTGAGAGAAGATAGAGAGAGAGCTAAAGATAGAATGATTGACAGATATGAATGGATGGATGGAAAGAGAGAAGGTGGAGAACATGAAGGAACAGAGATGCATAGAATGAGTGATAGATATGGTTGGAAGGAGAGAGAAAGCATCAGAGAGATGGATGGATCGATGGAGACAGAGAGAAAATAGAGAACGCCATGCGGGAGATCCGAACTGAGAGAAAGAGATTGACAGGAGAAGTGGCGTGTACCGGCTTGAGGAGGGGGGAGCACCGGGTGTAAGGTGATCTGACTGCAGAGGGTCTTGCGTCGAGTCAGAACGAGCCCGCCCGGTAGAAGCCCACCATCCCAACAAAAGCCCAGGCCTCCAAAGAGAGTGATGCCACCTCCACCATCCCCAAAACTGGAGCAAAGCAGAGAAGGTGCCTCCCAAACAGAAACGTACGCGTCGTTATCCGCCTGAGACATGAGCACTTATGTAAATAAGTAAATATCAAAAGTCAATATACCTGTTATTAAGAAAAGACCCCTTCGCCAAACTGGTGAGAGAAGTCTGCATGGAGGATACGTGTGGCGTGCCATTCAGGTGGCAAAGTTCAGCAAATCATGGCATTACAAGAGGAAGCTGAAGCTTTTCTGGTGCGACTCTTTGAAGACTCTTATTATGGAATTGTATGATATATATGTAGCGGGGGTCCTAAATTGAGGTTATCTTATGCCAAATTTAGGGGTGACTTGAGTGATAGTTGGCTCAAGTCTTTCAATTACTGGACTCTGCCTTGTTGCTGCTTCACCTGGCTTGCAGTTCCCCTAAGTATTATGGGTGGCACTGTCGCTTGTACTCGGGGTTGAACCACAGGTGTTGGAGTGGCGATTTGGTGTCCTCTCTCGGCAGCCGTACGGTGGGCGGAGTCGGCCTGCTGTGCATGCTGGGAGAGGATACAAAAAGGCCGGACGCCATTGTTCAGGGGGAGATCCAGGAGAGGGAACCGGGGACCTGTACCCGAGGGAACCTGCAGGTTCGGGAGCCGAGTGCGTGGCCCTCCAGGCCATGGGGCCACGTACGCCTCAGTCCCAGGCACCTTTAGTCCTGGGACTGCAACTTCAGCCCTGGGCCCAGCACCTTTAGCTGGAGCCCGCTTCAGAAGGAAGAATCTCAGGGTGCTGCCTTGTGAGGAGACCCGTTTCTGGATGAGGAGGCCGGGGGAGGACCATTTCGAAGGACTGGGGAGAGATCACAGTCAAGGAAGGGGCCCAGTAATTCTCCAGGGGGATGTCATCCATCCGGAACCCAGGGGCCTAACAATCTGGACCATCAGGAGGTTTGGGACACTATAGATCCTGTGGCAGAGGATCACCTAGACACATCTTTTAGGGATCTAGATTGACTGTTCGAGCTACACGCCGGCTGCTAGCACCATAGGTGGCTATCCAGGTGAGCTATACCCACTCGGGACCGAGTGGCGACGAAGCCAGAAGTGCCTGAATGCTGTCTATCCTTCTAACACCTTTCTCTCTTCATGCAAGGAAAATAAAGCTCTATGTTGGAGTGATATACTTGTGTGGACCTTGGAGTTACTTGGGGTATAGAGACTCTGTCCTTGCACACGGAGGACAGAAACCAACTTTGAGGAGAACTTCACTGCAAGACCCGTAGGTGAAACAAATGTGCTTAACCTCTGCAAACCAGAGGGTACGGGTATGGTGGCACCTATTGTGGAATTTTAGGCTGTTGTTTACAGAGCACATAGCCTATAATTCCTGTGCTACCTAAGCACAGTTCAGATTTCATCTTTTTGCAATAATGTTGTCTTTAGCTAAGTTTGCTAAGTTCCACTCACCGTTCATCCCATCATTCATTCAAGAAAAGCACCAACACAGGTCTTATCGTCAAGTCATCTCAGAGCAGAGTGTCCCCTGGGATAGCCAGCTCTCTTTATTTATAGTAAACATGGGCAACAAAAGAAGGTGTGGCTTCACAGAACAGCCATTCAGACATTTTGTATATTTTCAAAAGAACCAATCACAGACATGTTTAAATTCAAATATAATCCTAGCAGTGCGGTGTGCAAACGGCTGTGTACAGGGGTCATGCTTTCTGTGAGACAAAGGAACAGTAGAAAGCATGGCTTTGTACAGAGCCGTGTGCAAACCAACTCACTGCTACCAATGACGGGAACTATATGACAATTATGCCTCAATGGACCACAATTGTTTTATAGTTATGCTACTGTTCTTGTGGACACAGATCTGTGCGCTCGGAGTCATTTAACGCCCCCCGCCAGGAGGTGGCCAGTCCCCCGACGGGGCATAAAACAACATCTCTAAATGGAGCAAACATCGCTGTTTCCATAGGAAGATTTTCCCACCACCGATCTTCCACCAACGTCTGTAGGTGCAAATACGCTCAGATGAGCGCATTACAGCAAAACTGACATTGGAGGGACATCTGACAACATACATTAATACATTTTTCCACAACACACCTTGCACCTTTTCCTCTCATGAGTGAGCCAAATAGACGGGAGGAAAGGGGTGAGGTCGCTACATACATACATACATATATATATATATATATATATATATATATATATATGTGTGTGTGTGTGTATGTAGCACTCTACTCCTGTTGGGTAGACACTATATGTTACATTTAGGTATCTGAGCTGTAGTTCAGCTCAGAAAGAATTATGTAAATTAATGGCTTTGTTTCAGTCTAGCTGGGCTGCACGTTTTCCACCTGACAGTAGGTGTCACAGTCATCACGGGGTCAAGGTTGGAAATGCAGCAGGCTAGGTGTATTGGGTATTTCTTTCCCAGAAGTGACTCAGGGGGCGTAGTGAACCTGCTGTGCATTCTGGGAGGGGGTACTTAAGAGACAGAGACCGCTCTATCAGAGTTCGTTGCCGGATCCTGACCTGAGGGCCCTTCTGGCCTCAGGGATGTGAAAGCCATTTTCGGCCTCGGGGCCTGTTGGCCCGAGGCTCTGCAACTGAGAAGTAGGCCCAGGAGTTGCTGGGGCCTACTAGTCCAGGGATGGTCCTACGCGGTCTTGCCTGCGGGAAGAAGCGGAACAATTGGGGACTCAATTGAAGGACGCATCCTGGCCAGTTTGCCTCACGGTGCTGCCGGATGGCTGAAAGATTCTGGCACCGTGAGCTGTGTACTTTTGAAGGAACTTTTTGCAAAGTGTCAGTGTGGTTACACGATCTTGTGGCGGAAGATTTTGGAACGACTGGGCGGCACTCATCAAGTCTGTGGCAGAGACTTTGAACGAGCTTCGCACCGGTTGCTAGGCCAGTGAGAGTAGGCCTATCCGGTGGTTGCTGAATCCAGCATGGAACTGAGTGGTCCTCTGGATATAGGATTGTGATCCGCAAAGCAAAGTGCCTGAAACTCCCCTATCCCTCTATTGGAACTGGTAAAATAAAGCATCTTGAAGAAAACGTATCCGGGTGTTGGTGTGAACATTTATACAGGCTCTTCAAGGAGGATCCCTGACACGAGTGCGGTGAACAGAAAAGGTAACGGTAGGCCCAAAACTTTAAACCAGCAGCTCCTATGATAGAAGGTAGACATCGGGAGACGTGTTTCTATTCTTCTTTACAAGGATTGGTTTCATTTTGACTTTGAGATGGAGGACAGGGCCTCTTTAGACACAAATTCCAGCACTGCAATTTTCTCATCAGAACCCAGAAAACAAGACGATTCTTCAACTTAGAGAAAAATCTAAACCAAGGCGGCCATGTGACGGAGCAATTCTCGGAGTGTACAGAATGAAGGGTCACAGTCCTCACCCCGGCCACTCTTCATAGAACACAGCCTCATATTGTGACACAAAGAGAATGGTGAACCAAGACTGCGGCAGACTCATACCCTCTGGACAAAAGATCAGACGCCAGAAGGAACAAAAATCAGAAATATCACAGCTGGTACTTCAATTCAGTAAAAATCCATCTCCGGAGAAAAAAGGACTCGTGTCACCATAAAATATTCATGGCTGGTATGGAGACCGCAGAAAATCCAAGGCTTGGCATCTCTGCTTGTCAAATATATAATGGAACGGATTGCGTTCTTGGATTTTGAGCTGTGTCATCCAAAGAACAAAGTACTTTTGTAGATATGAAAAAGAATGGAGGGTGTTAATATTTTGTATATATTTTCTTTTTTTTATTTATAGTCAGGATAAAAATAAAGAAAGAAAGAACGTAAAAGAGGACCTGAACTCTGTAGGCCGTACCCAAAAAGCATGGAGAGGGTAAAGGACTGGTCACCAGGATCTTGTATGGTCTCCCTTTAGCTGATTGTTCCCCCATTATACCTATAAGTGAGACTGAGTGTGCATGCGTTCCTAGCGTGTTCCCGTGTGTTTCACGTGTAGGGTAGCCCATTCATCACAATGAGCCACCCCATGTGCAAGAAATACGAAAAAGAAGTCCCTGACTTATTTCCAAAAATGTGTTACACTAAACTGCATTTGCAGATCCGTGGGGTGCCATTAACAATTATTGGCACCAGCGTGTCTGCTAAAAAAGGGAAACGCGTTTCTGTGCGTGTCAGGAAAGCGTGCAATTTTGCGCACATTTCCGATAGGCCTACATGTGAACGTAACCTTTCCAGGGCTTGTTAAGAACTGTCTCTGTATGGAGGCGACCATCTTGGTAGAGGCAGGGCTTTGCTTCCCCATGTCAGATCCTCCAGCATGGAAAACAGTAAGCAGCACAGTAGTGACATCACCAAATCTCACTCCAAATCTCCTGAATCTAGCAGTGCCTTAGATTTCACACTGCAGATAAATACAGCTATGAGGCTACAGAACCGGATTGCCTAGCCACTTAAGGACCAAGCCTTTTCTGGCTATTTTGGTTTACAAGCAAAAAAATCTGTATTTTTTGCTAGAAAATTACTTAGAATCCCAAACATTATATATTTATTTTTAGCAGAGACCCTAGAGAATAAAATGGCAGCCGTTGCAATTTTTTATGTCACATGTATTTGCGCAGCAGTTTTTTGGGAAACAATACACTTTAATTAATTGTAATGCAAAAAACTCAATATATAACCCAAATAAAAATATCAAAGATGATGTTATGCCGGTAAATAGATACCCAACATGTCATGCTTTAAAATTTGCGCACGCTCATGGAATGGGGACAAACTACAATACTTAAAAATCTCCATAGGAAATGCTTCAAAAATGTTTACAGGTTACCTGTTTAGAGTTACAGAGGAGGTCTAGCGCTAGAATTTCTGCTCTCACTCTGACGTTCGTGGCGATACCTCACATGTGGTGAACACCTTTTACATATGCGTGCGCGACTTACGTATGCGTTTGCTTCCGAGTGCGAGCACGGAGGGATGGGGGGCGCGTTAAAAAAAAAAATCTTATTATTTTTATATATTTATTTATTTTTTACACTGTCCCTTTCATTTTTTTTTTTTTCATGTGATCACTTTTATTTCTATCACAAGGAATGTAAAAATCCCTTCTAATAGAAATACAGCATGACAGGTCCTCTTTATGGAGAGATGTGGGGTCTATAAGATAAAAAGAAAAATATGTGATTGTTTGCTTTAAAAGAAAAAAAGTTGTTTACTTCCGCCCCAGACCTGAAGTGAGGGTATGACATCACTCCGGTCCTCCTAGATCATAGAGGTGACCAGAGATGATCTGGTCTCTGTTCACCTCCATGACCAGTTAGGTGAACTGTTGGATTATTTCCTGGGCTCGCTGGTAAAAACTATAAGCCCAAGAAACACCAGCAAGTGGCTGGAAATGGGGGAGGGGGGTCCCTGCTGCTTCTAAAAGCGATCCAGCTGCTAATTAGCCACTTAGACCATCTTCCTGAGAAAAAGAATCGACAACAGGGAAAAAAGTAAAAAATACCGGGGTTATGGCTGTTAGTTTATCTGCCAAGACTCCGGTAAACCACTTCAAAGCCGCAACGTATATATACGTGTAGCGGCCTCACCCTCTCTTCTTCTTTATCGGTTTTACACACCAACTCATGTCTAGGGGTTGTGAGAGTGAGATGCGCCACGGCCCATGTCCTCCCCATTGTAGTAGGGAGGTGAAGGCCACTTCCTGATGTTTCCTCGGGCCGGTGTGTTCTGTGAATGCACTGAGTCTGTAACCACAAGCTCACCCGCCTCCCCTTTGCTTCCAGTAACTGGAGTTCACACACCGAAGAAAGGTCCAACACTTGTTTATTTGGCACTCCAATAGCAAAGCACGATAAACAGTTCTTATTGCAGCAGACTGGTTGGGACCTATAACCTTTCCAACGGTGGGATGAGCAGATCGAGGCACTTCCTAAAGTTTAAGTTCTAAAGATAGGGTCTCTTCTAGCAACCCCTATGAACAGCAATGGAGCCCTCTTCCATACGCTGTGGCCCCTATCAGGGGATGTGTCCTCCCAAGAGAGTTCCCAGAGGCCCACCGGGTTGGTGCTGCTCCGGGTCTTCAGTGGGTAACCTCCCCGGCCTCCTCACCTCAGGTACGAGTCCCTCCGTTCAGGGACCCTCGGACAGTCCACCCTAGCGGGACCCAGTCGAAGGTACTGGGCCCCAGGCCTCCTCGATAGTACCTCACCCCAGGCTAAAGGTGCCTGGGATGGACGCCAACATGACTCCGGACCAGGCCATGGGCACCTGGACCAGACTCCTGGATCTCCCGCACCCAGGCCTAAGGGCCCTGGGTGCGGACCGCAGCCCTCCTCCTCCGAGGACTTCCTTCTCCGCCCGACGACGACGACGGCATGGTAAGGGCGTCTCCCCCTTTTATCTCCTCCCTTCAACGGCCCGGCGGGTTCCCCGCCCCAGCCATACCATCTCCGGGAAGGGACAAAACAGGGAGCACTGCGAAGATGATTCTACCTGAAGCCTGTGGGTACCCCGCCACCCACAGGCAAAGGAGAATATTACATCCTCCAATCCTCCACGAGATAAAAAAGGGGTCTGAATCCTAACACAATTATACACCTGGGTCACACTATTGCCCAGGTGTATCCCATCTATTTGAGGACCCCGCTACACACTCCCCCCTGTAATTTGACGCTGGTCCCCAGCGTCAGGTGCACACCCATGCCTCCCATAAGTGGTGGCATGGAGTGAAACCCCTGAAGCAGTTCCTCTAAATTTCCCAAGTGCCAAGACCTGCTCAGGGAATGGGGAACATACAAAACAACTTATGTCATAAAACACTTTAAACATTTGCATAGTCACAACCCCTCTCCCACACGGTCTAAGAGCCACCCACTCTTAATGATCTTGATTGACGATTCTCCTGCAGGGGAAAGAAAAAAACAACATCCTACCATAATTTCGTGTCATCTGGGATGAGTGGGCCCGTCAACCGAGAGACCCACTCACTCCAACAAGCAAGGTGATGTGTGTGTGAAACATTTTCAAACATTTGTTGCGCAACACTGCCACCTGGTGACAACGCCGCGGTCATGACACTCAACGAATCTTCGTTCTTCCAGCTTTTCCCTACTCTGCCACTATTCCCAAATGTCCTTGCCTTTGGCACATGAAGAAAAGGGGAAACACGAAAACACAACAGTCCCCAAGTCTCCAACGAGAAAAAGAAAAGCCCAAACAAAAACAAAAGCAGGGCACAGTCCTGGGTGTCTGGGAATGGCTCTTCCAGAAAGTTCAAGTGCACAAAGGAAATAAACAGGAGTTCTTTTCTCCTATAAGTAAAACTTTGGATCCGGCAGGTACAGGGGTTTCAGGTGTTTGTCAAATGCCTCTATCGAATACTCGACATCTTCTCCTTCTCTTCTGCAAATGACTATCTTGTCAGCATGGATATGGCGCCCCAATTTCCATTCAGCTTTGCAATCCTCAAACCTCTTAGACACTGCCGGCACACATTCCAGGTACCTACGAGCATGAGGCACCTTCAACTTGTCCCACACAAACTCGTCATACCATCTTGTTCTCCAGACTTCCACCTCATACAGCAAGTCCCGGGGTAGATACGGATACTCCCACCCATATTCCCGAGCTACTTTGTGGCAAAACAGTCTCTGCAAGCGGGCCAAAGGTGGCATAGTGGCTTTCTCTCCAGTTCCAGGCAGCACAATAGCTTCCGGATGCCGAGGTGCCTTTACCAGCTCCCTGAAACTGACTTTCGGCGCTCTCAGAGAAGCGCGGGGTGCCCCCACAACCAAAGTAGGTGAGGTAACAGTAGATGAGGACACAGGTGGAGGGGTAGGTTCCCTCGTAAGCTGCGGGTCTTCCACCCGAGGCGTGCTGTCTCCTGTGTACATCGGTGAATCCCGTACCGCACGGGAAGCAAGAAGTGGCACTCTATCCCAGCCCTTGCGGCTGAACAGTTCGTCTATCTCGCCATCATCTCCGCAATCAGACAGCGACTCTAGGTCGGAGGTGTCATACATCTCCGCAGGCAGATATCTTCCGGTGGACACAGAATCTACCTCCCTGGGGGTCTCCACCTCCAATGGGCCCCCGACACCTCCAACCACCACCACAGTCCCAGCCCCTGGCTCACCTGACCCTTGTAGAAGACTGGGATGTCCGGGACTTCCTTCTCGACCGGCGCCATCCAGGCCAGGCAAGCAGTGGGGTGAAGCTCGACCACGTCCACAGGATGCCTGTACTAGGCCAACTTTCCTCTTCGGTGGTGGGAGCAGAGAACTTGTGGCGACCGAGGCAGCATCCTCGGATTTTTCTCTGTTGGGCAGTCCATCGCCCTGGTCAGCACGCACAGGAACCTCGACAAAGGCCTTGATCTCCCCTTCTGGAGTAGCAGTACCCGTGAGGTGGTTGAGGCGAAGGGCCCGGGGCCTTGCTGTGGACGACTCAACCTCAAAAAGGAATTCTCTGCACTCCTCACATCGCCCGAATGGCTTCAGGGTGACCACCAGTCCCGAGCAGCCGGGACAGATCACACCGAGGGCCTCCGTGTCTCTGCAAGTGTACAGAGCCAACCGCCCTCGGGGCCTAAGTCTTATCCCCGTGTCTGTGATGGGGGCAGCAAAAGAAGTCATTCTCGTGGGGTGAGGAACCATAACCCACGGGGCACTTGAGGTCATCCCGACTATCTGCTGCTCCATCATGCACTGACCCCGCGCCGGAGTCTCCACGTGTATCCCCACACTTGGCCAGACTCCTCCCATGAGCTGTACATTTTCGCGGGCTTCCTCTTGACTCCGCCCACGAACGATGTCGCCATGGGGTGCCTCGTGGCGCAGTGCGTTAACAGTCCCCACGTGCAGTACGTCACACGGCTGGACCTCTCCCTTTTTCCGCTCCTCCGCATGGGCCTTTCCCGTGTTAGGGTCATTTCCACAACTCCGAGCAGGGACGCACTTTGGCCAGTAATATGGCCGATCTGCTCGGAACTCCTCTGGGCAGCAAAGTTCAAATGTAGACATTCTCAAGTCCATCTTTAGAACACACTCTATCCCGGACTGACGAGCCCCCACGTGTAGCGGCCTCACCCTCTCTTCTTCTTTATCGGTTTTACACACCAACTCATGTCTAGGGGTTGTGAGAGTGAGATGCGCCACGGCCCATGTCCTCCCCCATTGTAGTAGGGAGGTGAAGGCCACTTCCTGATGTTTCTTCGGGCCGGTGTGTTCTGTGAATGCACTGAGTCTGTAACCACAAGCTCACCCGCCTCCCCTTTGCTTCCAGTAACTGGAGTTCACACACCGAAGAAAGGTCCAACACTTGTTTATTTGGCACTCCAATAGCAAAGCACGATAAACAGTTCTTATTGCAGCAGACTGGTTGGGACCTATAACCTTTCCAACGGTGGGATGAGCAGATCGAGGCACTTCCTAAAGTTTAAGTTCTAAAGATAGGGTCTCTTCTAGCAACCCCTATGAACAGCAATGGAGCCCTCTTCCATACGCTGTGGCCCCTATCAGGGGATGTGTCCTCCCAAGAGAGTTCCCAGAGGCCCACCGTCACCGGGTTGGTGCTGCTCCGGGTCTTCAGTGGGTAACCTCCCCGGCCTCCTCACCTCAGGTACGAGTCCCTCCGCTCAGGGACCCTCGGACAGTCCACCTTAGCGGGACCCAGTCGAAGGTACTGGGCCCCAGGCCTCCTCGATAGTACCTCACCCCAGGCTAAAGGTGCCTGGGATGGACGCCAACATGACTCCGGACCAGGCCATGGGCACCTGGACCAGACTCCTGGATCTCCCGCACCCAGGCCTAAGGGCCCTGGGTGCGGACCGCAGCCCTCCTCCTCCGAGGACTTCCTTCTCCGCCCGACGGCGACGACGACGACGACCGCGTGGTAAGGGCGTCTCCCCCTTTTATCTCCTCCCTTCAACGGCCCGGCGGGTTCCCCGCCCCAGCCATACCATCTCCGGGAAGGGACAAAACAGGGAGCACTGCGAAGATGATTCTACCTGAAGCCTGTGGGTACCCCGCCACCCACAGGCAAAGGAGAATATTACATCCTCCAATCCTCCACGAGATAAAAAAGGGGTCTGAATCCTAACACAATTATACACCTGGGTCACACTATTGCCCAGGTGTATCCCATCTATTTGAGGACCCCGCTACATACATATTGCAGTCGGCAAGTGGTTAAGCACCGATCCAAAGAGAGAAGCAGAAGCAGGAAGATCCTTGCACTACAGGCCCTCAGGTACATTTTCCTCTCCAGCAAGGAGAACAATGATCAGCACAGTAGTGACGTCACCAAATCTCACAAGACTAGCAGAACCAGCAGTGCTTAGACCTCACACTGCAGACAATAAGCTATGAGGCTACAGAACAGGTGTGCCTAGACACAATCACATACCAGGAAGTGAACTGCTATTTTCAGGGGGCAATTCAACACAAAAGGTCATGCAGCCATCAACCTGAAGTGCATGTAGAGAGGAAGCGGCTGCAAAGAGGATGCATGAAGCTTAGCAAATGTAATGAGAAGGAAATAAAATGAAAGCAAACATTCTGAAAAAAAAAAGGCAGTTGTTCATGATACAAAGTGCAAAAAGCTAACCTAAAAACGCTCATCTAGGGTAGGGCCTAGATCTACTGACCTAGTTTAGGAACATGGTTGGAGTGCATATAGACAGGAAATGGCTGCAAACAGGATGCATGAGGTCAGCAGATCTGACATGCAAAGAAGGAGGAAGAAAGGTTGTGACAGGGGTCACTTTGGGCACAGGGTGAGCAAGAAAATAATGGACATTAAGAATATGTCTTGGATTGCTTTAAAATGGGACAGTGATATTTTTCCACAATATTCCCCAGGATATCTGTAAAGAACTATTTACTGTTTGATTATGAACTCAACAGGTTAACTGGAAAGTGACTCCTTCATGATGTTGGGACACATACTGTTAGATGCTAATGTCACCACATCCAGCCCCCACCTGTGTCTGCTAAGATGTCAGATGTGTATTGGGAGACAGTGAGGCTAGCCTAAAGGTCATGTGTCTGAGTCATCTCTGTAGTTAATTAGCTCATGTAAATTAGGTCTGGTCAAAGGTGTATTGTCTGAGGAGATTGTAAGAACCTCCTCTCTGTGTGTATAAAACTGGGAGTTTGTCATTAACCACTTAAGCCCCGGACCATTTCGGACCATTAGGACCAAGCCTGTTTTTGGGATTCGGCACTGCGCTGCTTTAACTGTAAATTGTGCGGACATGCAATGTTGTACCCAAATGAAATTTGCGTCCTTTTCTTCCCACAAATAGAGCTTTCTTTTAATGGTATTTGATTGCCTCTGCGATTTTTATTTTTTGCGATATAAATGGAAAAAGAACGAAAATTTTGAAAAAAAAAAGATATTTTCTACTTTTTGTTATAAGAAAAATCGAATAAACTCAATTTTAGTCATACATTTAGGCCAAAATGTATTCAGCCACATGTCTTTAGTAAAAAAAATGTCAATAAGCGTATATTTATTGGTTTGCGCAAAAGTTATAGCGTTTACAAACTAGGGTACATTTTCTGAAATTTACACAGCTTTAAATTTATGACTGCCTATCTCATTTCTTGAGGTGCTAAAATGGCAGGGCAGTACAAAACCCCCCCAAATGACCCCATTTTAGAAAGTAGACACCCCAAGGAAATTGCTGAGAGGCATGTTGAGCCCATTGAATATTTTTTTTTTTGTCCCAAGTGATTGAATAATGACAAAAAAAAAAAAATTACAAAAAGTTGTCACTAAATGATATATTGCTCACACATGCCATGGTTATATGTGGAATTGCACCCCAAAATACATTCTGCTGCTTCTCCTGAGTACGGGGATACCACATGTGTGGGACTTTTTAGGAGCCTAGCCACGTACGGGACCCCAGAAACCAAGCACCGCCTTCAGGATTTCTAAGGGCGCAAATTTTTGATTTCACTCCTCACTACCTATCACAGTTTCGAAGGCCATAAAATGCCAAAATAGCACAAAACCCCCCCAAATGACCCCATTTTGGAAAGTAGACACCCCAAGCTATTTACTGAGAGGCATGTTCAGTCCATGGAATATTTTATATTTTGCCACAAGTTGCGGGAATATGACAAACGTTTTTTTTTTTGCACAAAGTTGTCACTAAATGATATATTGCTCACACATGCCATGGGCATATGTGAAATTACACCCCAAAATACATTCTGCTGCTTCTCCTGAGTACGGGGATACCACATGTGTGGGACTTTTTGGGAGCCTAGCCGCGTACGGGACCCCAAAAACCAAGCACCGCCTTCAAGGTTTCTAAGGGCATAAATTTTTGATTTCACTCCTCACTACCTATCACAGTTTTGAAGGCCATAAAATGCCAAGATGGCACAAAACCCCCCAAAATGACCCCATTTTGGAAAGTAGACACCCCAAGCTATTTGCTGAGAGGCATGTTGACCCCATTGAATATTTTTTTTTGTCCCAAATGATTGAATAATGACAAAAAGAAAAAAAAAATGTACAAAAAGTTGTCACTAAATGATATATTGCTCACACATGCCATGGTTATATGTGGAATTGCACCCCAAAATACATTCTGCTGCTTTTCCTGAGTACGGGGATACCACATGTGTGGGACTTTTTGGGAGCCTAGCCACGTACAGGGCCCCAAAAACCAAGCACTGCGAACGCTGCAGTTATGTGTGTTGTGTTTGGTAAGTGACAGTGATCGATCGATACTGCACTTGGGTGGGCTGGGCTGGGCTGGGCTGGGCGGAGGGGCTAAACGCAGGCGCTAGCAGGTATCTGGGCTGATCCCGCTAACACTGCGTTTTTGGGAACCCTAAACCGCTGGGGATGCTAGTATAGATCTGATCAGATCTGATCAGATACTATACCACTAAGGGGGCAGTATGCTTTGCGCGTGGGTGTTAGCGTTACTGTCACTAACCTAACACTGCCTGGGGCGACGCAGACCCTCTCTGGCGCTAAAACCTAATTGATCTCACCCGCCGGGCGATCAGGGGGGTTAAACCTTTATTGGGTTATATACGGCGGGTGCCCTGATGCTATAAAAAGCAAACTAATCAACCAGCGTCACCCGTAACCTTTATATGGTGATCACTGGTGAAAGGGTTAACTAGGGGCAATCAGGGGGTTAAAACCTTTATTAGGTTAAATATGGGGGTACCCGACGCTATATAAAAACCTGACGGGTTACCTAAATAACTAAATAACTTACTGGCTAACCAGTGACACCAGTGACGCTTATACGGCGATCACTGGTGAAAGGGTTAACTCTAGGGGCAATCAGGGGGTTAAAATAATATATGGGGGTACCTGACACTAATAAAAACCTGCGGCGAACCTAAAAAAAAATAACTGCCTATCTAAAACACCAGCGACACGAATACAGCGATCGGAAAAACAATCGCTTAGTGACGCTGAAGTTAGGGGGTGAAAGGGTTACCTGGGGGGTGATCAAGGGGTTAAACCTTTATTAGGGGGGGTTAGGGGGCTACCCTGGACCTAAAGGGGCCTAATTCTAACTGCCCTGCAACTTTTTACAATCACAGATGACACTAAATGCAGTGATCAGTAAAATAAATGATCACTGCAATCAGTGACACTGTGATTGGGGGCTTTGGGGTGACCTGGGGGGTGATCTGGGGGTGACTGGGGGGTGATTTGTGTGCCTATGTGTACCTACGTGTCAGTGGACTGTTGGTGCACTAACCTGCTTCTTCTCTGCTCGGCGCCGGGAACGGAAAGACCGCGGCGAGGGAGATGACATCACTTCCTCCAGCCTTGTTTACATCACATGGCGGAGGAAGCATTTTCATTGGCCGGGAGCGATCGCGAGGGGGGGGGCGGAATCGAGCGGCCGCCCCCTCATGCCTGATCGCTCCCGAACACTTAACGGCCGCTCACTGCAGTGAAGGGGGTCCGGATGGACCCCCCAACTGCACAAAGGCGATCACGTAGATCTACGTGATTCTGCCTGTCCGTGCCATTCTGCCGACGTAAATCGGCGGTGGGCGGTCGTTAAGTGGTTAAAGATTGTCAGTCCAGTTGGAAACTTCATACAGAGTGTTTGTCTCGTATGTTTGGAAGGATTAATCCTATGGGAAGTGGTAGCCTGACTGTGGAGGATCGGCAGTGGATGTGTCCAGAGAGGGAATATCCTAAACGGCGTTAACCCCTTTCATACTTGGGGTGCCGTTACATTGGTTGGCAGCGGTGGGATTTTCCCTCCAGTTACTGGGACACTCCAAACCACCACAGTGAATGACCAGCTTTGCAGCCTGCAGGAAAGCCATGCTGAAAGACTTACTTGAGAGCCGTGGAGGGACCGGTGGGACAAAGAACAAGGCCACCTTGATCAGGGAGCTAGCCGAGATGGATCAGAGGGATGGTGATGCAGGACCCCGGTCAGTTGAAGACTTGTTTCAGCAACAAGTTCGAAAGCGGTTGGCATTATATGGGGCTAACCCATCAGAGACCGCCATACAGAAAGCCATTAGAGACATCCAGCTGCAGGATGAGCGACAAGAGAGAGAACTAGAGCGGCAACATGAGCGGAGAATGGCGGAAATACGGCAATCGGAGACAACGCCTAAAGATGCAGCGCCTGTCCGTAAGTTGCCCTTTCGGGCGTTCAAACTATTTAAGGAAGGAGAGGAGGAAATTGAAGCGTTCCTGCAGGACTTTGAGAGACTATGCCAGATACATGAAGTACGGCCCCAAGATCGGGTCGCCTTACTGGCGAGTAATTTAACTGGCAGAGCGGCGGATGCGTATCGGGCCCTGGAGGATGAGGACGCTAAAGACTATGACCGGGTAAAAGAAGCTCTGCTAGCCCGATTTGCCATTACACCCGAAGCCAGCCGGATTAAGTTTCAAGAATTCCGGAAACAAACCCACATAACATACGTGGAGTGGGCTCATCGTCTGCAGCGAAACCTTAAGGGCTGGTTTCAGGGAAGCCGCGCTCATACCATAGAGGACATCACCCAGCTAGTACTCTTAGAACAGTTCTTTAACCACACCCCTCCAGTATTACGGGATTGGGTGCGAGATAAGCGACCACGGACTGTACAGCAAGCGGCTACTTTGGCCGATGAATATCTGGACTCTCGAAGGTCAGGCGAAAGCGAGCGCTATCCACTATCTCGGCCCAGTTTACCAGCCTCTAACCCAACTTCAGCACCACCTCCAGTGGCCACTTATCCTCAGCAGCCCAGGTTCAACTCTCAGGACTACTCACAACCCATCAGGTGTTTTTGGTGTAAATAGCTAGGGCACAAAAAGCCAGACTGTCCGTTGAATCCAGCCAGACAGTCCCAGTCATGGAGACAGCCAGCAAGGGGGATAATTGTGCGTGCGGCGGTCGGCATGTGGTTAAATATAGTGCCGGGGAGGTCCCCTTAGTCTGCCTGTAAAGTGGCACATCTCTACCATGTATAGAACCTGCTGCAGCAAAACTGACATTTATAAAGAAAAAAATTTACATTTAAATAGTTTTTTCCTGTAAGCTTTCTTTTATAAATAACGGCTTGGAGAGCCAGTCTGTATGATTAGGTCACAATGTAGTGCACTGGGAACAAGATTCGAGATTTTTTGGATAAATTCTGGTGTCTCTTTGGCAGACTTTGGATGGAAATAACACATTTTTTGCACCACTTTGAGCAAGTCTTACTACTCTGCAGCTGGTGGTGTGCTTCTGGCAGATGTGCTGCACGGACCGGGGACACCCTGCACTATACCATCATCCTTGTTAATGGAGGCTGCACATCCATGCCTGTGGCCCACTGCGTTGAGGAGGAAGAACATTGGAGTGTCCTGCACGAGGCTGATCCAATACAAGCAGCTAACCGGGACAACAGGCAGCAACACAGGCAGACTGTCTGGGTCAATGGAAAGGTAGCCAATGGCCTACGTGATACTGGTGCCACCATGACCCTACTACAGAAGAACCTCATCCCAGAGAGCCAACACACCAGAAGACACTGTAGCCATAAGAGTAGCGGGAGGTACCATCTTCCGGCTACCCGTTGCCCGTGTTCACCTGGATTGGGGGGTTGGTTCGGGACACATGGATGTGATGAAGGATTTGCCAGCGGATGTACTACTGGGGAATGATTTGGCCCCCCTCGTTTCTGCTTACGCCCCGATGAAGCCAACCCAGTGACTATCTGTGCCCAGACCCATGCTGCTGGAACCGGCCCGCTTACGGCTGAGAACTGTGTAAGACTATCTTCCCCGACATGTACCTTAGATCAGGGAAAACATCACAGTCTAGAATTGGAATGTTACAAGTTGGCCAGGGAGAAATCGGAGATGCAACAACACTACGTCATATATTATGAGATGTCCCATGGCTTGAACATTGAAATGCACAGGCTGAAATTGTCAAAAGGTTAAATGGGATTTGCGCCCAGGTTTTGCCTTACCTCTCCCAAGAGCATCAGCAACAAGTTTTGGGAGCCATTGAGAGAGCAGAGCAAGTGACTGTTCCAGAACTGAATTCCATTATTTGCCCTGCAACCTTACAACGTCACCATCAGCTACTGACCCGGTAAGCAAAACGGCCATGCTGATGGGTTGTCCAGGCATTAGAGGAATGGAACTATGGACTAACTTCGGAGTCAACCCGTCTGGGGTCTCCTCCTGTGTCAGTCTCCTGCCGAAAGGGGAGATGTGCGACAGGGGTCACTTTGGGCACAGGGTGAACAAGAAAATAATGGACATTAAGAATATGTCTTGGATTGCTTTAAAATGGGACAGTGATATTTTTCCACAATATTCCCCAGGATATCTGTAAAGAACTATTTACTGTTTGATTATGAACTCAACAGGTTAACTGGAAAGTGACTCCTTCATGATGTTGGGACACATACTGTTAGATGCTAATGTCACCACATCCAGCCCCCACCTGTGTCTGCTAAGATGTCAGATGTGTATTGGGAGACAGTGAGGCTAGCCTAAAGGTCATGTGTCTGAGTCATCAGCTGTAGTTAACTAGCTCATGTAAATTAGGTCTGGTCAAAGGTGTATTGTCTGAGGAGAATGTAAGAACCTCCTCTCTGTGTGTATAAAACTGGGAGTTTGTCATTAAAGATTGTCAGTCCAGTTGGAAACTTCATACAGAGTGTTTGTCTCGTATGTTTGGAAGGATTAGTCCTATGGGAAGCGATCGCCTGACTGTGGAGGATCGGCAGTGGATGTGTGTCCAGAGAGGGAATATCCTAAACGGCGTTAACCCCTTTCATACTTGGGGTGCCGTTACAAAGGTGAAAAGAAGGATTCTGTTAAAAAAAAGAGGCAGTTGTTTATGACGCAAAGTGCAAAGAACAAACTAAATGAAAGCTGCCTAGGGTCTACATGCATGCAGTCAGGAATTGGCTTCAAAGAGGATGGAGGAGAAGATCCTCTGCATGAAGATGCAACAAAGGAAAAAAAAAAGGTGAAAACAAGAATTCGGGGGGGGGGGGGGAAACGGCAGTTGTTTATGATACAAAGTGCAAAAAAGTTACTAAAAGACACTCGGCTGGGCTTTACACCTTAAACTCACGTTTAGGATATATTGATAGAAAAAAGAAAAAAAATATTTACACACACAGTATATATATATATTATAATGTATTTATTATAATTTATGGTGTAAAATAAAATAAATATATATTTATTATTATACATATTACAATAAATTAAATATAATTATAAAAGGCATAAATTAACTGGCTCAGAAGAGTGTGACCAAGATGAAATACCCCCCAACGTCTAAATCAGTGGTTCTCAACCTGGGGTCGGGACCCCCTCGGGGGTCAAATGATGATTTGCCAGGGGTCACCGAATCCTGGGCTGTTCCTGAAGCCCGCACCGCTCTCCCAGCTTTTTTGCGGCCGCCCAGCAGTGGTGTCCCTGGAGCCTGTGGCTGCCCAGCTGGGCTGTTCCTGGAGCTCATGGCCGCCCACTCAGCCTGTTCACAGCCGCCCACTCAGTTTACGGCATGGCTGGGGGGCAGAGACTAGAGGTCAGCTGACTGGTGAGGAATGTGAAGTGGGAGGGGCTGGAGAAGACCCTATCTCCTGATTTTGACATAGGTGTCACTGCTGCGAGACACCACAAAGTCAGAGACACAGTGAGTAACACTACCTGTGATTAGAGTTGACATTAAAAGTCCCCCCTACAGTTCTCAGATCAGCAGGTGACCTTGATCAAAAGCACCCAAGTTGTCTGATCAAAACTCCCCCCAGCACTGCCACTCATCCCAACTCCCCATCAGCACGGCCACTCATCCCAACTCCCGGCCAGCACTGCCACTCATCCCATTTCTGCCACCGCCACCTCCGACCAAAGAGTAAGAGAAGGAATAAAAATAGAGAATACATGGAAGGGAGAGGAAAAGAGGGGGAGGAACAAAGAAAAAGGGAGAAAAAGAATAAGAGAAAGAACAAGAAAGATGACTAGAGAGAGAGGGATGGGGGGAAAAAAAACAAGAAATAAAAGGGAAAAGAGAACAAAGAGAGTGAGTGGTACATCCTAAAATGTACCATAAGGAGTTTTAATACTGTACGAGTGGAAGGGACTGCAGGTTAGGGGTGCAAATTACTTGTCTTGCCTTGGGTGCTGACAACCCACGCTATGAAAGTAATTTTACTGTTAGGGGTCCCCGCAACTTGGGAAATGTTATCAAGGGGTCACGGCACTAGAAGGTTGAGAACCACTGGTCTAAATGATATGTTTTTCCATATTTTCTTATGTTACAGCCTTATTCCAAAATGGAATAACTTTATTATTTTCCTCAAAATTCTACAAACAATTACCCATAATGACAACGTGAAAGAAGTTTGTTTGAAATCTTTGCAAATTTATTAAAAATAAAAAAATCCCACGTACATAAGTATCACAGCTTTTGTCATGACACTCAGAATTGAGCTCAGGTGCCTCCTGTTTCCACTGATCATCCCTGAGATGTTTCTACAACTTGATTGGAGTCCACCTGTGGTAAATTTAGTTGATTGGACATGATTTGGAGAGGCACACACCTGTCTATAGAAGGTCCCACAGATCACAGTGCATGCCGGAGCACAAACCAAGCCATGACGTCCAAGGAATTGTCTGTAGACCTCGGAGACAGGATTGTATGGAGGCACAGATCTGGGGAAGGGTTCAGAAAAATGTCTGCAGCATTGAAGGTCCCAATGAGCACAGTGGCCTCCATCATCTGTAAATAGAAGTTTGGAACCACCAGAACTCTCCCTAGAGCGGGCTGGCTGGCCAAACTGAGCGATCGGGGTTGAGTTGAGTTGAGTGGTATCTTAATATAGCGCAGTCTTAGTCAGGGAGGAGACCAAGAACCCGATGGTCACTCTAACAGCTCCAGCGCTTTACTGTGGAGAGAGGAGAACCTTCCAGAAGAACAACCATCTCTGCAGCACTCCACCAATCAGGCCTGTGTGGGGGAGTGGCCAGACGGAAGCCACTCCTTAGTAAAAGGCACATGACAGCCCGCCTGGAGTTTGTCAAAAGGCACCTGAAGGAGTCTCAGACCATGAGAAACAAAATTCTCTGGTCTGATCAAACAAAGCCTGAACTCTTTGGCCTGAATGGCAAGCATCGTTTCTGGAGGAAACCAGGCACCGCTCATCACCTGGTCAATAAAATCCCTACAGTGAAGCATGGTGGTGGCAGCATCATGCTGTGGGGATGTTTTCCAGCATCAGGAACTGGGAGACTAGTCAGGATCGAGGGAAAGGTGAATGAAGCAATGTACAGAGTCATCCTTGATGAAAACCACCTTCTCCAGATCGCTCTGGACCTCAGACTGGGGTGAAAGTTCATCTTCCAACAGGACAGCGACCCTAAGCACACAGGCAAGATGACAAAGGAGTGGCTAAGGGACAACTCTGTGAATGTCCTTGAGTGGCCCAGCCAGAGCCCAGACTTGAACCCGATTGAACATCTCTGGAGAGATCTGAAAATGTCTGTGCACCGACGCTCCCCATCCAATCTAATGGAGCTTGAGAGGTCCTGCAAAGAAGAATGGGAGAATCTTCCCAAAAACAGGTGTGCCGAGCTTGTAGCATCATACTCAGAAAGACTGGAGGCTGTAACTGGTGCCAAAGGAGCTTCACCAAAGTATTGAGCAAAGGCTGTGATACTTATGTACATGGGAGGAGCCTGTGATACTTATGTACATGGGAGGAGCCTGTGATACTTGTGTACATGGGAGGAGCCTGTGATACTTGTGTACATGGGAGGAGCCTGTGATACTTGTGTACATGGGAGGAGCCTGTGATACTTGTGTACATGGGAGGAGCCTGTGATACTTGTGTACATGGGAGGAGCCTGTGATACTTGTGTACATGGGAGGAGCCTGTGATACTTGTGTACATGGGAGGAGCCTGTGATACTTGTGTACATGGGAGGAGCCTGTGATACTTGTGTACATGGGAGGAGCCTGTGATACTTATGTACATGGGAGGAGCCTGTGATACTTATGTACATGGGAGGAGCCTGTGATACTTATGTACATGGGAGGAGCCTGTGATACTTGTGTACATGGGATTTTATAAAAATTTTTATTTTTAATAAATTTGCAAAGATTTCAAACAAACATCTTTCACGTTGTCATTATGGGGGATGGGGTAGAATTTTGAGGAAAATAATAAATGTAATTCATTTTGGAATAAGGCTGTAATATTACAATATGTGGAAAAAGTGAAGCGCTGTGAATACCTTCTGGATGCACTTATATATATATATATATATATATATATATATATATGAGCATATTTATTATTGCTATTATTACTATTTATTATTGCATCTTTATATGTCTTTTTTTTTTGTATTATACTGAGGCAAAGAAAAATCAGCTCCCCTGCCTTGCCATTGAGAGTTGTTCTGCGTGGCAGAGCAGTGTAAATCTCAGGACAGGATGGAAACAAATATACATCCTTTGTCAGGTAAAAAAAAAAGCTCCTTTGTATGCATTTAGCTGTTTATCTACAGTTCAGATTTAACAGCTTCTATGCCTCAATTTGGAGTATTTTGCTGGAGAACTACCAATTTTAGGACTTGGATGAGTTACAGTATATACTCGAGTATAAGCCGAGTTTTTCAGCACATTTTTTTGTGCTGAAAATGCCCCCCTCGGCTTATACTGAAGTCACCTTTTTGCGCCTGATCTCCCGGAATTTGGGGACCCGGTACCGGCTGGCCGTAGGTCCTCTGGACCCCAATCGTGGCACACATGTAGCCTCACTCTTCCTTTACAAGTGTGCAAAGTTTGTTGTCCGGGGAGATCTACGGCCAGGAAGCACCGATTTTTCAAACCCGGGCACTCCTTCCATAGACTCCCATGTTAACTGGTCATTTCTCCAGTGACTTTGAGGACCTGGTACCGGCCGGTCGTAGGTCCCCTGGACCCGAAACTTGGCACACATGTAGCCCCATTTCTCCTCTATAAGTGTGCAAAGTTTTTTGTCTGGGGAGCACCGATTTTTCAAATCCGGGCACCCCTTCCATAGACTCCCATGTTAAACGTCAGTCTAGTCATGGACACAGTGAGGCATGGACACAGTGAGGCATGGACACAGCAAGGCATGGGCACAGTGAGGCATAGGCACATGGGCACAGTGAGGCATGGGCACAGTGAGGCATAGGCACATGGGCACAGTGAGGCATGGGCACAGTGAGGCATGGGCACAGTGAGGCACAGTTGAGGCATGCAGATGGACACCCTAGGCTTATACTCGAGTCAATACGTTTTCCCAGTTTTTTGTGGTAAAATTAGGTGCCTCGGCTTATATTCGGGTCGGCTTACACTCGAGTATATACGGTATTTGCTTGTTGTTATTTATTATTTTTTTTCAAATGAGAGTTTCAACTGTACTTTCACACAGCAGCTGCTTGCATCGCTGGCGCTGGGCCCGGCTTGTAAATTGGTGACTTTCTCTCTCTGTGCTCTCTGCATTCCCAATCACATGCAAACATCCAAGGCAGGTTAGAAATGAGTCGGTGGTCTATGAGAAACATTTTTGTACCGCCATTATATACAATGGACAATCTGTATGCTAAAGGCAGCTAGGAGGGTGTTTCAGCATCACAAGCAGATCACCAGACAATAGGGAGGGGGTTGGATTGGTGCATTACAGCAATGCCTGGATAGACAACTACAAATCACTACCCCAAGTCATATTTTACAAGTAAGTGTAGTACCCTCTACTTGGGTATGTGCTAGAGTAAAGATTTTTTGTGAGAGCAGGTAAATTTAGGCAGGCCTAGCTGGAAGCTAGCGAGTTATGATCTATGTGGGCTGGGAGTGGCTCAGAGTAGGCTGGTGACTCACAGACAGCATAATTTTTTGGTTACCACCCACTGGCTTCAAGAGGATTCTAGAAGAGAGGAGGGGAAGAGAGGTGGAGCTGTCTGAGGTGTCTCAGGGAGCCCTGACCAATCCCCAACTAGGATTGGCAGGGGGCAGGCCTCCTTGATATACCCAGGGTCAGCCGAGCTGGGGAGAAGTTGTCGGGTAGAAGAACTGGAGGATGGATTACTAGGCTGTCGGGGGCCTTTGAGGGTGCCCCCATTCTGGGGGGGGGGGGGGAGTGACCTTGGGCCTGGGACTCGGGTGCAGGACGGATCCCTTCAAGAACGCATGAAGGATCTGGACAGTAGGCACAGAGAGGAGTCAGAGAGGACAGCAGGAGCTAGAGCTACCGGGAAAGTCTTTAGGAGGGAACCACTGGTGTGTGCAGCTAGGTGGGCTGGTGAATGACATGTGCCATCGGTAGGACTGGAGAGGCATACCAGAGAGGACTGGGAGGAAACAGAGCTGGGTGTGTAGCCAGTGAGGACTGCAATGTCACGGGCAGTAAAGTCGGGCAGCTGCAGCCAGGAGGGCTGGAAGGGCCCAAAGAGGGATTGTTGGGAGGAGTAGTCCACCATAGGTCAGCTAGCACTAAGAGACTTCCTATTCTATTTTCGCTACACTAAAAGGGAACCCCAGTAGGGTTGAGGTCAGGTACTGATGTTGGATGACAAGACCTGGTCCCAAAGGTGTTCAGTAGGGTTGAGATCAGGTACTGATGTTGGATTAGAAGACCTGATCCCAAAGGTGTTCAGGAGAGTTAAACTCCAGTACTGATATTGGATGAGAAGACCTGATCCCAATGGTGTTCAGTAGGGCCGAGTTGGATGGATAGGGCCATGTATTGTAAAATCTTGGATGAGAACCTTCTTCCCTCAGCCAGAACTCTGAAGATGGGTCATGGATGGGTCTTCCAGCATGACAATGACCCAAAACATACCGCCAAGTCAACAAAGGAGTGGATCAAGAAGAAGCACATTAAGGTCAAGAAGTGGCCTAGCCAGTCTCCAGACCTTAATCCTATAGAAAATATATGAAGGGAGCCGGAACATCGATTTGCCAAGCGACATCCAAGAAACCTTAAGGATTTAGAAAAGATCTGTAAAAAAAGAGTGGAGCAAAATCCCTCCTGAGATGTGTGCGAACCTGATCACCACCTACAAGAAATGTCCTACCTCCACCAAGTACAAAGTCATGTTTTGCTTGGGGATCAAATACTTATTTTACTCACTGAACTGCAACTCAAGTTAGAACATTTTTTGTATTATGTGTTTCTGGATTTTTGGTTGATATTCCATCTCTATCATTTAAAATACACCTAGGATATGTTGTGGTCCTGTCCCAGAATCCAGCCCTTTAGGGCAGAGGTCACGACCTTCATTGAAGCCTTGACCATGATCCATGTTCCCCTGAATGTATCGATCTGTTTGCTGGGTCTGGTGGGCTCTTTGGCCCACCGCCGAGGAACCAGAACACTAATAGGACTTCTATTATTTTACGCTGTGTATATATATATATATATATATATATATATATATATATATATGTAGCGGCCCTCTCTCTCCTCTCAACTCTTCTGGCTCTGGCTCATGTCTAGGGGTAACGCCGAGGAGAGAGTGCGAGGTCACCACGCCAATTTCTCACTGCAGGTGTGTGTGTGTGTGGCGGGAGAACAATTCTCTTTTACCTTCGATTCGGTGTTCTGCGTCTGGAGCCTCCTCCTGGTTTTCTTGATCAGTGTCTGCCAGTAAATGAGCCCCACACCACTAAAGTCCAGCACTCCTTTATTCTTGTCATGGAAAAGTGAACACAATCAGTTGGACTCCCTCAACGAACAGAACATACAGGGGGAGTGGATGCGAGTAGGCCCAGACACAATGAACTCTCCTACTTCCTTCCCAGAAGTAGGTTTCTGCTCCCAATCGAGAAAGACATCCCTCCCTCCCGGCGGTCTCCGGAGGCTCACCCGTCACTAGCAATTTGCTGCACCAGGTCTTCAGGTAAGTACCCCCCTCCGGTCCCTTACGCCACTGGATTCGAGTACCCCCTCCCGGGGTCCCCTAGGAAGTTCCTCCCTCGCGGAGCCTTAGTCCGGGACCCTCAGTCCCGGACCGCCATCCAAGTACCTCACCCCAGGCTAAAGGTGCCTGGGATGGAACACGACCTCCGAACGTCCTCCAGGCCTAGGCCGCCTAGAGGACAGACACGAACCACCGCCCTCAGGCTGAAGGTGCCCGGGACTCGACTCCCGCCACCAAAAATGGCCGCCCCCTTTATACCCTCTCCCAGCAAGCACGGCGGGTTCCTCCGCCCCACCATACAACCACTGAGAGAGGCCAAAAAGAGGTAAGATGCTGCAATGATGGCTCAATCCTGGGCCCAAAGTGACAGCGCCACCCGGTGGGCCCCAGGGAACCATACATCACAGTTTCCCCACTAGATTCAAATAGAAAAGCACATACCCGCTACATATATATATATATATATATATATATATATATATATATATATATATATATATATATATATATATATATATATATATGCTTACATTGGTCCAAATTTGACCAACGCAACCAACCATGTAAAAATATCTATATCTTGAATTAAGAACCAAAGCCGAACTTCAGTATTTTGGAAAAAAATAAAAAATTCCCTTGCATTGCAAGAGTTAACGGCTTGCCAAGTCTAGGAGTGAAGTTGAAACACTTTCTTGCTTGCTCTTACAGGCATGCAATGCTCTCCTCGTCCTCTCCTCTCCGACTCTCTAGGTTGTAGGTCAACCTTTGCTGTCCTCATTTACAATGTAGGACCCGCTGGCCCTACCTTGTACGTGTGACCACCAGCCAGAGCATGCAGAGAGACTACATTACCCAGAACCCCATTCGGCAATGTTCCACCGCAGAGACTCATGGGAGGGGTTATAAAAGGAGGAGGCGAGGCTGGGCTCGGCCTCTTTGGGACACGAGACTTCACAGACTGATCCTCCTGTGCGGACGTGTCGGAGTGCAAGGCCTGAAGCCTGAGGCCTTGCGCAGCACCAAAGAGCCTTCCACCCCTCTGCGAGCCTGGGTGGCATCTGACTTCGCTCGACTACAGCCTTGTTGGATCGGGGACCCGATCGCTGAAGAGACGGAGTGTGTGTGTGAGGACACAACAGGTGGAAGTTCCCGGACTGGGACCGTAGTCCGGGCGGGTGAGAGGGCATATGCCCAACCGATATACTGTTTCTGCATATAGGCCTATAGACTGCCGTGGCCTATGAGTTGTTCTTAGTGCTCTTATTGAAGACCCCTTGTTAGAACTGAACCTACCGTTCGCATAGTCAAGTTTCTACTCCATCTTTACCTACCCCATTGGATTACAAAGTTTTGTACTCTGTTAATGTGCACCACCGTTAAAGATCTGCCGGTGAAGAAAAAGGACTAAGTTGTAGATATCAGAACCAGGCCTGGTGGGATTTCTAAGGTGTTTTGGTTACTGCGCCACAGGGCACTTAGCTAACGGTCGCCCGCGTGGCGCACTTGTTGTGTGTTAGTGTGGCAGGGCTCTGCATTACAAATGAATATTCTGTAAACTGTCATTGATGTTACCCTTTTCTTTACCAAGAGCTTAAGTAAAATCTTACATTTATTTCAATTTAATATTGTCTCAATGCTCAGTTATTCATACAGTATAAGACATTCAATTTACTGTCAGTACTAGCTGTGCCAGTAGGGGGTAGAGCATATTGCCGGGGGTTGGCGGAGCTGTCTTCAGGGCCCAAACTAAATCTGCGGCCTTCTTAGTTGGAGGTATCGCTACATATATATTTTTTTAAATCCCAGATTTCAGCTTATGCTCACATCTGCAGTCACATCCAATATCCTTTAGCTCTGTTTAAAAAAATAAAATAAAAAAAATCTATGTCTATAACTACAGAATCATTTTTTCTTATAGTATATTCAGAAATAGTTTAAGGAATGTTATGGCGTAATTTAAAAAACAAAAAAACAAAAAACGATAACGGTGTTTAATATAATAAATAAAGAGACAATTCCTTGTATCTCTGGGTGGCAGACAGCTGGGAGATGACATGACCTCTAGAAACAACCATATTTCAATTCCACCTTCATAGACTCTCAGGAGTAAATCAGAAGCTCCACTGCATGAAAGATATCAATACCGGAAAAATATTACCGGATAAAACCAGCTAGGTCAGGGACAAATCTATAAAGACCCAACGGCTATACAGTAAATATATAGTTTTATCTTTATGATATTCCAGCAGACCTAGTGTGGGGTCCTCTTAACTTGACCTCCAGAAGATTTACCCCCCTTTCATGACTAGGCCATTTTTTGCGATACGGCACTGCGTTTCTTTTATAATTGCGCGGTCATGCAACGCTGTACCCCAGTGGCTGCTGGTGCTCCAAATTTTTGGAGGGGTGCAAACAAACTGAAAAATTCAGGAAAATACTGAAAAAAAACAATCAATTGCAGCCTCACTGTGTCCATCAATTACAGCCACTGTGCTCATAAATTGCAGCCACTGTGCCATCAAATGCAGCCACTGTGCCCATCAATTGCAGCCACTGTGCCCATCAAATGCAGCCACTGTGCCCATCAAATGCAGCCACTGTGCCCATCAAATGCAGCCACTGTGCCCATCAATTGCAGCCACTGTGCCCATCAATTGCAGCCACTGTGCCCATCAATTGCAGCCACTGTGCCCATCAATTGCAGCCACTGTGCCCATCAATTGCAGCCACTGTGCCCATCAATTGCAGCCACTGTGCCCATCAATTGCAGCCACTGTGCCCATCAAATGCAGCCACTGTGCCCATCAAATGCAGCCACTGTGCCCATCAATTGCAGCCACTGTGCCCATCAAATGCAGCCACTGTGCCCATCAAATGCAGCCACTGTGCCCATCAAATGCAGCCACTGTGCCCATCAATTGCAGCCACTGTGCCCATCAATTGCAGCCACTGTGCCCATCAATTGCAGCCACTGTGCCCATCAATTGCAGCCACTGTGCCCATCAATTGCAGCCACTGTGCCCCCCCCGTGTGGCATTTAACCAGCACCCCCACCTGCTCGTTGTCTGACCGGCACTTACCTCATCTTTGTGGTGGGTCAGGCAGCGGGCGATGGCGGCGAGCTGTAGATCAGGCGGCGGCTCCTGTGTCCTCCATGCTTCCGCCGTGCGTCTATTCTTTCCTCCTGCTAGGCGTCCAATAGGATCGCCTGTCCTTTCAGCCAAACAGATGACGGGTATCAGACCCGCGCTTCCTGATTGGCAGAGAGGCGGTTCAGTGTTAGAAAAGTGAATATAAATTTCCTTTTCTAACACACCTGGGTGTGCTCCGAACGCAATGCCCTGCGCTCCGAGTCCACCCTATTTTGAAGCCTATTAGAGCCTGAAAGGGGCTGGACGCCTGAACAAGGGGTGGCCTGAACAAACTGTTCCCACAAATTTGGGAGCATGAAACTGTCCAAAATGTCTTGGTATGCCGACGCTTTAAGGGCTCGTTTCACTTGCTTCAAAACATGGCATTGGACAGGCTCTGTTAAAGCTCTCTGAACTCCAGTCAAAGCCCCTGCCAATAAAATGGTTAGCTTACAGTACAGTTTACACCTTGCATTTGCTTTACTTTGCTTCAGGTTCGCTTCAAAAATTATAACCCATGTAGCTTTAGTGGTGCTTCAAAAAGTGTCATCAAAGCCTCCATAGAAGTCTATGACAAAGCTCACTTGAAGCACCTGCAGCTTTTGAGAGGCTTTAATTCAGCTTTAGCTTCACTTTGTTTTGGAGAAATTGCAGGTATGAGATATCAACACACACACACACACGCACACACACAGGGCATCTGCCAAGCTTCTTTAAACCTTTAAAAAAGCACCAACGAAGCATCAACAAAGCACAGCCAAAGCAGCAATAAGCACCACCGAAGCAGCATTAAAGCACCACGAACCACCACCAAAGCACCGCCGAAGCATCATCATAGCACCACTGAAGCATCGCAAAAGCATCAAAAAAGCATGTTGATGCAGTAGGCGCTTTAATGTGTGTTAAAGTCAAAGCAATTGTATATGAGCCCCAAGTGTTCCCTTCACTGGAACGAAGAAGCCAAGTCCAACCCCTGATAAACAACCCCACACCATAATCCCCCCTCCACCGAATGATTTGGACCAGTGCACAAAGCAAGCTCTATAAAGCCATGGATGAGCGAGTTTGGGGTGGAGGAACCTGACTGGCCTGCACAGAGTCCTGACCTCAAACCGATAGAACACCTTTGGGATAAATTAGAGCGAAGACTGCGAGCCAGGCCTTGCCATCCAACATCAGTGCCTGACCTCACAAATGCTCTTCTGGAAGAATGGTCAAACATTCCCATAGACACCCTCCTAATCCTTGTGGACAGCCTTCCCTGAAGAATTGAAGCTCTTATAGCTGCAAAGGGTGGGCCAACTCAATATTGAACCCTACGGACTAAGACTGGGATGCAATTAAAGTTCATGTGCGTGTAAAGGCAGGTGTCACAATACTTTTGGTAATATAGTGTATATGCGAATTGGTTGCATTTTAAACCACATCGGATTTGCGTGACATGTGAACCAAACCAGCTTTCTATGGAGTCGTTCACATATCTTCGGTGCAGCGGCACTGTATTTTTTTTTTCCAAGACTGGGATGCCATTAAAGTTCATGTGCGTGTAAAGGCAGGCGTCCCAATACTTTTGGTAATATAGTGTATGTGAACAGAGCCTTAGACGTCCATGGAAAGACAAAAAGGGACCCAAAACATTCCCCCCCCCCCCCCCCCATAGAACGGAATACATTTACATCAGAAAAGATGCAAAGATATATATCCAGCTCAGGACATAAAGCTGGCAGCATGTCACATGGTGACAATTGAACCCATTGCTGTATACTGTACATAGATAGGACATGGCTTTATAGAGAGAGCGATTGTTTCCGAGAATGAGTCCAAACAAAGTTCAATCAATGAGCACTGTACAGGCCCTGTATATCCACACAAAGACGCATTGTCACAGCTCTGGGTGCACTTATAGGAATCGCTATTGCAAAATATGACGTGGGAAGAATCTCTCTGCTCTTGAAACTCAAGATAAAATATCTTAAAATGATACGAAAGGAAACATTTTTTTGTCTTTAACCACTTCAATACCAGGCACTTTCACCCCCTTCCTGCCCAGGCGGATTTTCAGCTTTCAGCGCTGTCACATTTTGAAAGACAATTGCGCCGTCTTGTAACGCTGTACCCATGTGACATTTTTGTCATTATTTTCACACAAATAAAGCTTTCTTTTGGTGGTATTTAATCACCACTTTATTTTTTGCTAAATAAACCAAAAAAGACAGAAAATTTAGAAGAAGAAAAAAAACATTTCTTTGTTTCGGTTACATTATTTTGCAAATAAATTCATAAATTTATGCTAAAATGTATTCTGCTACAATTCTTCGGGAGAAAATAATCCAAATCAGTGTATATTATTTAGTCTGTAGGAAAGTTGAGTCCACAAACTATGGGATATATATCTGAAGATCGCTCAATCCTAACGTACTGACGGACTGTATCATTACTTGAGCCTCTAAAATGCCAGGACAGTACAAATTACCCCCCAAATGACCTCTTTTTGGTAAGTAGACAGTCCAAGGTATTTAGTAAGAGGCATGGTGAGTTTGCTGAAGTTGTAACTTTTGTTACAATTTTTTTGAAAATGAAGAAATTAACCACTTGCCGACCTGCCGCCCTCATTATACGGCAGCAGGTCAGCTTGTTCCCGCGAATCGCCGTAGCTGTACGGCGGCCCCTTTAACAGCTAGAGCAAAAAGATTGGAGGTGGATTGTATCTGCTGTTTAACTACTTCAGATCTGCGCTATAGCCGAAAGACGGCTACAGCGCAGAACTACTTTGCTGGGAGGGCGTCCATGGACGTCCTCCCGTGCTTGAGCGGCCTGCACCCCCCCTGCAGGGCGCACGCGGCGCGCTCTGTGATCAGCGAGTCAATGAGACTCGGCTGATCACAGATCGGAGTAAGGGGTCGATCCCGACCCCTTACCACATGATCAGCTGTCAGCCAATGACAGCTGTTCATGTGATGTAAACAGTGACGGTAATCGACTATTTTCTCCTCGCGCTGATAGCGTGACAGAGGGACTTCAGTCCCGATCAGGGAGAGCTGCCGCCAGCTCATCTGTGCCCACCTGTGCCACCTGCCAGTGCCACCTACCAGTGCTTAAAGTGCCACCTATCAGTGCCTCATCAACAGTGCTGCCCATCAGTGTCACCTGCCATCTATCAGTGGTACCCATCAGTAACACCTATCAGTGCCCTTCAGTGCCACCCATTAGGGCCCGCCATCAATGCCACCCATTAGGGCCCATCAGTGCCATCTTATCAGTGGCCATCAGTGCCGCCTTATCTGTGCACATCAGTACCGCCTTATTTGTCACCATCAATGCCGCCTTATCTGTGCCTATCAGTGCCCACCAGTGCAGCCTATCAGTGCCCACCAGTGCAGCCTATCAGTGCCCACCAGTGCAGCCTATCAGTGCCCACCAGTGCAGCCTATCAGTGCCCACCAGTGCAGCCTATCAGTGCCCACCAGTGCAGCCTATCAGTGCCCACCAGTGCTGCCTCATCAGCGCATATCAATGAAGCAGAAAAATTACCTGTTTGCAAAATTTTATAACAAACTATGAAACATGATTTTTTTCCCCCCAAAATTTTCCCTCTTTTTTTGTTTGTTTAGCAAAAAAATGAAAACCCCAGTGGTGATTAAATACCACCAAAAGAAAGCTCTATTTGTGTGAAAAAAATTATAAAAATTTCCTTTGGGTACAGTGTTGCATGACTGCGCAATTGTCATTCAAAGTGCGTTAGCGCTGAAAATTGGTCTGGGCAGGAGGGGGGTTTAAGTGCCCAGTAGGGAAGTGGTTAAGAGACCAGCATCCCTGAATTCAATGTAAATACAGATTTCCCCTTGGGAATGGGACTTTTTAGGCACAGATTGTGAAACGATTTCTGTAAAAAGTTCTTCAAATTTATTCGAGTATCAAAAAGAATAACAATCATATACAGAAAGTTTATAAAAACATGGAATGTTAGAGCATCGTATGTATGATGATCTAACATTCCATGTTTTTATAAAAACTTTCTGTATATGATTGTTATTCTGTTTGATACTCAAATAAATTTGAAGAATTTTTTACAAAAATCGTTTCACAATCTGTGCCTAAGAGCCGGTTCACACAGGTGCGACTTGGGATCGGACTTGAAGTTGCCCGAAGTCGTGCGACATATCAAATTACATTGAAGTGAATGGAAGCCGTCTTAATGTACACTACTGCTGTCGCTCCGACTTCAGAAAAGGTTCCTGTACGACTTCAATCCGACTTCTAAGCGACTTGTACCCATTGATTTCAATGGAAGTCGCCTCCAAGTCGGATCCCCGTTCATAGTGAGGCAACTTTACAGGAAGTCGCCCCTCCTGTGAACCCCTCCCTCCCACAGAGCTGGTATTTGGTATGAATCATGAGGGGGAACTCCACGCCAAATTTTAAATAAAAAACCGGCATGGGTTCCCCTCCAAGAACATACCAGGCCCTTAGATCTGGTATGGATTTCAAGGGGAACCCCCTACGCTGAAAAAACGGCGTGGGGGTCCCTCCAAAATCCATACCAGACCCTTATGCGAGCACGCAGCCTGGCCGGTCAGGAAAGGGGGTGGGGACGAGCGAGCGCCCCCCCTCCTGAACTGTACCAGGCTGCATGCCCTCAACATGGGGGGTGTGTGCTTTGGGGCAGGGGGAAGCCCTGCCGCCCCCCCACCCCAAAGCACCTTGTCCCCCATGTTGATGAGGACAAGGGCCGTTGGTTGTCAGGGTCTGCGGGTGGGGGGGGGGCTTATCGGAATCTGGGAGCCCCTTTTAATAAGGGGGCCCCCAGATCCTGGCCCCCCACCCTATGTGAATGAGTACAGGGTACATCGTACCCCTACCAATTCACCTGGGGGAAAAAAGTGTCAATAAAAAAAAAAACACACTAGACAGCTTTTTAAAGTAATTTATTAGGCAGCTCCTGGGGTCTTCTTCCGACTTCGGCACCCACACCCCATGTTGAGGGCATGCGGCCTGGTACAGTTCAGGAGGGGGGGCACTCGCTCGTCCCCACCCCCTTTCCTGACCGGCTGGGCTGTGTGCTCGGATAAGGGTTTGGTATGGACTTTGGGGGGACCCCCACACCGTTTTTTCGGCGTAGGGGGTTCCCCTTGAAATCCATACCAGACCTAAGGGCCTGGTATGCTCTTGGAGGGGAACCCATGCCGGATTTTTATTTAAAATTTGGCGTGGAGTTCCCCCTCATGATTCATACCAAACACAGGGGACAGCGAGCGCGAGGTGTACAGTACCCTGTCGCCGAGAACCAGAAACATATTCCAGGACTGGCAAAGAAGCCTGTCCTGGAGGCGACTTCAAGTCGCACTTTGGTTCACGCTCAAGTCGTGTCCAAGTTGCCTCGCAAAGTCGCGCACAAAGTCGTGTTGCCCCTGTGTGAACTGGCTCTAAAAAGTCCCATTCCCAAGGGGAAATCTGAATTTACATTTAATAGCTACAGCGGGCGCGCGCACCCACTGCACGGCAGGGGAGCCGATGTGCGTCGCCGATGGCTGCGATGTCCGCCAGCCACCCGCGATTGCTCTATGGAGAGCCAGAACGGGGATCTGTCAATGTAAACAAACAGATCCCCGTTCTAACAGGGGAGTAGAGAGAGATCTGCTGTTCCTAGTGATCAGGAGTAGCGATCTCTCTGTACTCCCAGTCAGTCCCCTCCCCCCCCCTCCACAGTTTGAAACACCTCCCAGGGAACACATTTAACCCCTTGATCGCCCCCTAGTGTTAACCCCTTCCCTGCCAGTGACATTTATACAGTAATCAGTGGCTATTTTTTTTTAGCTCTGATCGCTGTATAAATGTCAATGGTCCCAAAAAAGTGTCAAAAGTGTCCGAACTGTCCGCCGTAATGTCGCAGTCCCGCTAAAAATCGCCGATCACCGCCATTACTAGTAAAAAAAATAATAATAATAAAAATGCCATAAATCTATCCCCTATTTTGTAGACGCTATAACTTTTGCGCAAACCAATCAATATACACTTTTTGCGATTTTTTTACCAAAAAATTGTAGACGAATACGTATCGGCCTAAACTGATGAAGAAATACATTTTTTACATTTTTTAGGGGGATATTTATTATAGCAAAAAGTAAAAAAAATATGTTTTTTTCAAAACTGTCTGTCTTTTTTTTGTTTATAGCGCAAAAAATAAAAACCGCAGAGGTGATCAAATACCACGAGAAGAAAGCTCTATTTGTGGGAAAATAAGGACGTCAATTTTGTTTGGGTACAACGTCTCACGACCGCGCAATTATCAGTTAAAGCGACGCAGTGCCGTATCGCAAAAAAATGGCCTGGTCTTTAAGGGGGCAAATCCTTCTGCAAATTATTATAATTTTTTTTCACATACTGTCACCAGTGCAGTACAGCGTCATCATATGACTGGTGTGGAATTTATCAGGGACTCTGACTGGTGAGAGCATGTAAAAAAAAACAAAAACAAAAAAAAACAAGTAGGGTTACACCGATAATGTTACCAAGCATTTGCTACTCATGCAAATGAACCAATACCTAAATCCCATATTTCTCCCAATGACAGCTGAAATGTGAAAAAAATAAAATAAAATGCGATTTTCGGTTGTTAAGGAGTGGGACCGCCGCGTCTCTAACGACTGATGACTCATTCAGCTGTCAGTGGGGTTCCCCTGTTGACAGCTGAAGTGTAAACTAAGTCTCGGCAATTGGAGCTGTAATAAATAAATAAATACATAAAAAATACATACATAAATGAAAAAGCAGCCAATGTTTATCAACAACATTGCTCAGCCACTGAAACTGAAACATTGTTTCTTTTTGTATATACACTGCTCAAAGAAATGAAAGGAACACTTTTGAAAACACATCAGATCTCAATGGAGAAAAATCTCATGCTGGATATCTATACTGGTATGGACTGGGTAATGTGTTAGGATCTACACTGGTATGGACTGGATAATGTGTTAGGATCTACACTGGTATGGACTGGGTAATGTGTTAGGATCTATACTGGTATGGACGGGGTAATGTGTTAGGATCTATACTGGTATGGACTGGGTAATGTGTTAGGATCTACACTGGTATGGACTGGGTAATGTGTTAGGATCTATACTGGTATGGACTGGGTAATGTCTTAGGAAGGAAAGAATGCCACATCGTTTGATGGAAATGAAAATTCTCACCCTACAGAGGGCTGAATTCAAAGACTCCCCGAAAATCAAAGTGAAAAATTATGCAGCAGGCTAGTCCATTTTGCTGAAATTTCATTGCAGCAGCTTAGCATGGTCCTCAGTAGGGATGAGCTTCGAGTTCGAGTCGAACCCATGTTCGACTCGAACATCGTCTGTTCGGCCGTTCGCCGTATTTCAAACAATATGGGCCGTTCGCGCCAAGTTCGAGTGGTGCGTCACGGCCCATAATTCACTGCGGCATCACAGTGCATTGCTGGCTGATGATTGGCCAAGCATGCACTATGACCCGCATGCTTTGGCCAATCACCGCGCGCAAAAAACGGAGAGCCATAATTGGCCAAAGCCAGGGTGGCTTTGGCCAATTATGCCTCAGGGAATTTAGCACACGCCCCACACTATATAAGGCGGCCTGGAAGTCGGCCTTGTGTAGTGTATTGCGGTGTTGGTTAAAATACAGACGGAGAGAGAGAGACAGTGTATTTTGATTTGAGTTAGATAGAGCAGGCAGGCGAGTCAGTTAGCTGCAGTTACAGTGTAGAGGATATATATGCATCCTAGGTGTTGTGTATATATTTATACACTGTATTGAGTTTAGATAGATCCGTTCCTGTTATTCTCTATACTGTGACAGGCAGGCAGGTGATTGTACTGTGTGCTTTGCATAGCATTCACCTAAAGCTTACCTGAATACACTTAGTGGTGTTCTCATAATAAAACCACAGGCAGGGAGCTGAACAGGGGCACAGACAGCAAAACAAATGTTACAGGGGTGATAACCCTTCCCTATGTTTTCCAAAAAGCTTAAAAATAGATTTTTTGCCTGGAGCTACACTTAAACAATGTACCTGTTCAAAATTACAAACAGATTCTACATAAGAACAAACCTACAGTCCCTGTCTTGTATGCACCGCCTGTATACGGCTGTTCAGAGTATATAGGGCCTTTTTTATTTTGTGTGCGGGGTTCCCCTTAATATCCATACAAGACCCAAAGGGGCTGGGGGGCTATTTTTCTCAATGATTTTCATCCATATTGCCGGGACCAGACATTACATTAAAGCCGCAAGCAGTTTTAAATGACTTTTTTTCCTTTAGAAATGTAATTTTGTGCAGGGACAGTTCTAAACACGGGAAACACGTGGCACTTCACAGGCATACTTTAGACACCCCCCAGGTACGATATTTAAAGGAATATTTGACTTTTTTTTTTTTTCACTTTAAGCATCATTAAAATCACTGCTCCCAAAAAAACCTGTTAAACTCAATAACACCAAAGCAGCTGAAACTGATTAACAACTTCCTCTGTATACACCCCTCCCCCCTCTGTATACACCCCTCCCACCTCTGTATACACCCCTCCCCCCTCTGTATACACCCCTCCCCCTCTGTATACACCCCTCCCCCCTCTGTATACACCCCTCCCACCTCTTTATACACCCCTCCCCCCTCTGCTACTTAAAGGGGTTGTAAAGGTTCGTTTTTTATTTTCTAAATAGGTCCCTTTAAGCTAGTGCATTGTTGGTTCACTTACCTTTTCCTTAGATTTTCCTTTTACATGTTTTTATTCTTTGTTTTCTTTGTCTGAATTTCTCACTTCCTGTTCCTCCTCAGTAAGCTGTTCAGTAAGCTGTTCTAGATGACTCCACACCACTCGGGTGATGGTGTGAAGTTTACTTAGGAGAAACAGGAAGTGAAAAATTCAGACAAAGAAAAAAAACATTTAGAAGGTAAATCAAAGGAAAAGGTAAGTGAACCAACAATGCACTAGCTTAAAGGAACCTATTTGGAAAATAAAAAACGAACCTTTACAAACCCTTTAACTGACCAGATCAATATCCCAGGAGTTTCATTGACTTGATGCTATAGTCTGAAAAAAAATAGGATTTTTGTACTTACCATAAAATCCATTTCTCTGACGTCCATGGACTGACACAGCTGGATACTGTAAACGTGTGGGTATATGTCCCTGCTCACAGGGGAAGATCTAGGCAGAATGTTAGATGTTAGAAACATACATTCTAGAACAAACCAGAGCTGAACAGCCCCGCCCAGGGGGCGGCCCCTCCGGACATTACCCTCCCACCTGCAGCTAACAGCCTCAGTTCGTAATAAAGCAGTACAAACCTTAAAAGAAGGGTGGGTGCTGTGTCAGTCCATGGACGTCAGAGAAAAGGATTTTACGGTGAGTACAAAAATCCTATTTTCTCTTATCGTCCATGGACTGACACAGCTGGATACTGTAAATGTGTGGGACGTCCCAAAGCAGTATCAGAAGGGTGGGAGCAGTAGTAAAGGAACAACCAAAACTTTACTCCAAACAAGCAGAGCTCCTCAACGGAGGAGATGCAACATTAAACAGCGGCTTGCAATGCTTTGCGGCCGAAGGAAGCATCCGAAGATGCAGCCACATCAACCTTATAAAATTTTGAAAAGGTATGAAGGGGCGACCAGGTCGTCGCCTTGCATACTTGTGCAACCGACGCTTGATGTCGGAAGGCCCAGGAAGCACAAATTGCCTTGGTGGAATGCCCCGCAACCGGAAAGGGAGGCGCCCGCCCCTTAAGGGCATAGGCCTGTATGACGGTCTGCCTGATCCACCTAGAGACGGTGGCAGAAGACACCGCTCGGCCCTGTTTTGGACCAGAGACAGACTTCCGAATAGAAACAGTAGCAGACAGGTACACCCGTAAGGCTTGTACCCATCTTAATGTATGAAGCGCAAACTCTCAGGGATGCGATGGGTGAGGACACAAGGACGGAAAAACAATGTCCTTCTTAAGGTGAAAGGCCGAGACCATCCTTTGAAAAGAAGGACGGTCGTGGGCGCAACACCGCCATATCCTTATGGAGGACCAAGTAAGGCGACTTGCAGGACAAGGCCGCCAACTCAGACACACGTCTAACCGAAGCAATGGCCACTAAGAAGGCCACCTTCCGGGACAAGGTCAAGAAAGGAATCTCTCTGATATTCTCAAAGGGATGTTCTTGGAGAACCGAGATGCATCAAATTCAGATCCCAAGAAGGGAGAGGAGGCTTGACAGGGGGGATCACATGGCGAACCCCCTGCACAAAAGGTGCTAATCAAGGAATGGCCCAGTAGTGGTCGTTGAAAAAGACAGCCCGGGCCGAAATCCAACCCTCAAAAAGGTATGCAAGGCCAGCTTTTGGGTCACACCACAGCAAAATCCTGGGAACGGAATACATCCGGGGACGCCACTCAAGTTCCTCGCACATAGCGATGTAAGCCTTCCAGGTACGGTGAGATATCTTTCTGGAGGAAGATTCCTGTGTCAACAACATAGAAGAGATGACCGAATACGAGAGAACTCGGTCCTTCAGCACCTGGCTTTAAACAGCCATGCCATTCAAGCCAAGGACTGTAAAGCAGGATGAAGTATGGGATCATGAGACAGAAGGTCCACCCCAATAGGCAGTCGCTAAGGAATGTCTGCGACTAGCCGAAGTAGATCGGCGTACCAATGTCGCCGTCCTGGAGCAATGAGGATCACCGGAATGGCCTCAGCCCCTACTCTGCGAAGCAGGCGAGGCAACAACAGTAGTGGAGGGTAAGCATATATCAGGCGATACTGCCACCACGGGCTTCCAACGCGTCTGACGCGTCCGTCCAGGGGTCCCTGGACCTGGCCACGATCTTGCCACCTTGCGAGTGAGTCGAGAGGCTATAAGGTCCACTTTCGGTGCCCCACCTCCGGTAAAGGAGGTGGAAACACCTCCAGGTGCAAGGACCCTTCCCCTGCAATGCACACGGCTGACAGGACCGTCTTGCAGCGAGATGTATGAAAATCCCAAAGAGACTCCGCAATGTATCGGAGAAGAGAGGCCCCATGTACAGGGTGCCTCAACTGTTGGCCAATAAAGACAACTTGACAGAACTTCCCTAGAAACTCGGTCAGAGGACCAGTACCTCAGCCTCCACAGGTGGAGCAAACCCACCCCGGGCACAGAGACCCTAAAGGCTAAAGTTGTTGCAGTGCACCTGCTAGTCGACTGATGGATGAAGCAGAGGTCTTTGCCCAGTCATTGAGCTACAAAAACGCCAGAGACGCAGCCACTAACGGGCGTAACGGTAACCTCAGCCTGGCAAACACAGTCCAAGCCAGCGCTTCTGATCACCAATGAAAGAAGGTGGAAAGTGGTACCCCTGCAACCAGGGATCCTTGTGACAATGCTCCATCCAGCAGCTACCCATGGATAAGTGCTGATTGTACAAAGACATAGTTTATACTATGTATTGCGTCAAACGCGCAAATAGAGTGTGGGAGGAAACCCACCCAGCCACAAAGAGCATAATACAACCACATACGGCGTATGTAGTTTAGTATGTGTGGATAAACCTATTAAACACGTTTATACTGTGCCAGCGACGAAGGCGCGCACATCATCGGGGCTTGGATGTAAACCAGCCACGCAGATTGCGTACACAACCGTGTAGGTATGTTAGCCTGCGAATAAACAAATTGCACGTTTATACTGTGCATAGCGCTGAAAATGCGCACACCATTGGAACGCAGGGGAGAAACCTGAGCACCCGGATGAAACCCATGCAGACTGCATACGCATACCGTGTAGGTATTATAGTATGTGTGCTAAACATTTTGCACAAGCCCATGTGTGCATAGCACCAAAGGCGCGCACACCGTTGGCGCGTGGGAGGAGCCGAAGTACCCCAAGCATACACAGAGAATGCAATACCTACAACTACTGAGAATGTATTTAGTGTTGTGTATAAACATAATGTGTATGTTTACACCGTGTATTGCACCAAAGGCACGCATGTCATGTAGCGTGGGCGGAGACCCGGAGGAAACCCATGCAGACTGCACAGACATACCGGGTAGGTATGTTAGTATGTTGATATCCAATCGCACAAATTTAGGCTTTGCACAGCGCCGAAGCGCCCATACCAATGGAGTGTGGGAGGGAACCGGAGTACCCGGAGGAAACCCACACAGACTGCATACACATACCGTGTAGGTATTATAGCATGCGTGATAAACATTGAACATGTTTAACTGTGCAGAAGGCCAAAGGCGCACATACCGTCAGCGCGTGGGAGGAAACCGGGACACCCCCACGCAGACAGCACACAGATACCGTGTAGGAATGATAGCATGCTGTGCATTTCCATTGGAGCGTGGGGGGAAACCGGAGTACCCGGAGGAACCCCACACAAACAGTATACCCATACTGTAAACATGTATAAGTATGTGCAATAAACATATTGAACATGTCTATTCTGTGCAGAGAGCCGAAGCGCACATACCATGAGAGCGCGGGAGGACACCGGAGCCCCCGGCGGAAACCCGCGCCGACCCAGAGAGTATAATACATACATATACTGTGAATGTATCTGGAGTCGTGCATAAACATATTTTGTACGTTTATATCATGTATGGCACTGAAACACAGCATTGGAACGTGGGGGGACACCCACACAGACACAGAGACCAATAACACATACATACACTGTGAATGTATGCAGTGTAGAGGTATAGGATGAGTTTAAATTATGGCGCAGAGGCGCATAATCTTCTCTGTATCATTCCAACCTGCTTGACTTTGCTGCCGAAGCAGCATGCAGGTAACAGGTAACCTCTGATCCTCAGACCGTGTGTCTGTCAGAGGCTCAGAGCTCAGAGCGTTCCCCAGGAAATGGCGGGAAACCACAGGTGCAACCCTGTTGTTGCCTCAGGACATCACACAGAAAGCTCACAGGGACTAGAGACATAAATGAATAAAGTCTCCCCCCCCCCACCATGCTGCACCGACCAGGGGGAGGGAAACACTGTGTACCACTGTATCATCCATGCTGCTCTTGACGCAGCGTGTGCGGAAAACAGTGAGGAAGCTGTGTAAAAGAAAAGCTTGAAGGATCCAAAGGAAACAGCGTCCATCTGAAGTACCGCCACAGCAATTCCAGCTTGAGAGTGTTCCTCACATCATCAATGAGTTCACTTACAAGCGCCCTGTCATTCACTGACACAGAACTGGAGTCTTCCTCACAAGGAAATGTCCTGTTCGTAAACATTAAATATTCAGAGCTAGGGTCCTGAGCACAGTAGCTAGGCCCATATCTGAATCAGAGCACTCCTTCACTAAAAATTTTTGTGGGGAGAGGGGGCTTATAGCTCCTTTTGCTTGCACACCGCTTCCATTCTGACAAGGAATGATTCCAGGACTGCAGAAAACTGGTCCATAAGGACCGCAGGTGCAGGAAACATATGAACATGTTTAACTGTGCAGCACTGCCAGTTGCCCCAGGCAAGTGTGGAGAGCAGGTGTATCAGACTCCATATCGCCACCCTCTGAGACCTTATACACTACTACAGTGAATATACAGTCCACCCACTGGCTACGCTGAGGCTGAGGAGGGGATAACCGGAGGACTCACCAACCCTTAAGGACCGCTCAGTCCTGCTAAGGAAACCGCGCTGTGAGCCTGAGGAGATTGAAGAATCTGTGAGGAGATTCGCGCGGCAGCGCCGCCGCTAGAGGCCGAAACCGAAAGTAAATGCGCGGCGGCTACAAGAAAATGGCCGCCGGCCGCAGCTATAACTGCGTAATTGAACCACGCCAAGATGGCCACCGAGCGCGAAATTCAAAGCTCTAATGCGCACGCAATAACCTCCTCAAACAGCGCTAATGCGCGCGCTAATGGCGCACGCAATAATCACCTCACACACCAGAAAAACTGCCCCTCTCTCCAGAACCCACTACAGACATGAGCGCCCAGCCAGGCCAGAGTGACCCCCAAGCACCCCCACAGCACAGCACCAGTACAGGGTGCAGAGAGCAGCATAACAGGGGGGAGACAGGGAGAAACCCCCCATATAAAGAAACACAGCCAGCATGTACTCACCTGCAGTAGGAGAGACTACTTACCCGTCCCTTTCAGGGACCCACTGGCTTGTTTCAGACAGACCTATCACAGAGCAGTACTGCGTAGCTGTCGGCCCGGTCCACCGCGAGAGATACAGTCAGTCAGGTACTGTTCAATCTTGAGAGGACCGCGGGAGCATGAAAGCAACCCGGCCACCCCTGGAGTGATGGGGTATGTCATGAACTGAGTCTCACGCACACAAGGCGAGGTTCAGCACGCTCGATGGTCGGACAGGGAAGACTACGAGGATACCAGTGTACCCAACCTGTTGCCCAGCCGACAGTTGATTGAAGGTCTCAAAAATAAAATAATAAAATTCCCAAAGGAATAAAATGTAAAAGTAAAATCTTCCAGGAAACTGGCTCCTGAGAGAGCCACGTCTTCTCCTTCTGCTAGGCGGGGCTGTTCAGCTCTGGTTTGTTCTAGAATGTATGTTTCTAACAATCTAACATTCTGCCTAGATCTTCTTCTGCGAGCAGGGACATATACCCACACGTTTACAGTATCCAGCTGTGTCAGTCCATGGACGATAAGAGAAATAGGATTTTTTACTCAACGTAAAATCCTTTTCTCTGAGTCCATGGACCGACACAGCTTCTCTATTGACATAGTGGGTATTATCCGTTAATAAGGAGTGACTAGGCAGAAAACTTGTAAAAAAAGGGATTTTTATAACAGCTTACCTGTAAAATCCTTTTCTTGGAGTACATCACGGGACACAGAGCGACTTAGTCATTACTAATGGGTTATATAGTTTACCTTCAGGTGTTGGCACTGGCCAATTCCAAACCGGAAGTACCCTCCCCTATATAAGCCCCTCCCACCCGGGAGCACCTCAGTTTTGTAGCCAAGCAATAAGTGTCCCAAAAAGAGGGGTGGGAGCTCTGTGTCCCGTGATGTACTCCAAGAAAAGGATTTTACAGGTAAGCTGTTATAAAAATCCCTTTTTCTTTTTCGTACATCACGGGACACAGAGCGACTTAGTCATTACTAATGGGACGTCCCAAAGCAATGCCAAATGAGGGGGGGGGTACATAAGCTGGGCGCCATCAGGCATGAGGATCTTTTGCGGCCTGCAACACACTGCGCCCAAAGGCAACATCCTCCTGACTTCTAACGTCTACCTGATAGAATCTAGTAAACGTGTGTACCGAAGACCATGTTGCGGCCTTACATACTTGAGCCAGGGAGGCCTGGTGATGCACTGCCCATGAAGTTCCAACCGCTCTTGTGGAGTGCGCCCTAACTTTGAACGGAGGCGGTCTCTTTCTCAAGCCATAGGCTTGTATTATGACCTGTCGAATCCACTTGGCTAAAGTAGATTTTGATGCTGCCTGACCCCTTCTGGGGCCTTCCGGCAGAACAAACAAAGAATCCGTTCTGCGAATCTGAGCAGTGGCTTTTAGGTAAGCTTTAACTGCTCTTACCACATCCAAAGAATGTAATAACTTTTCCTCTACCGAAGTAGGTTTGGGGAAAAAAGAAGGAAGAACCACATCTTGGTTCAAATGAAACCTCGATACCACCTTAGGAAGAAAGGCTGGATGAGGACGTAATACTACTCTGTCCTTATGGACAACCAGATATGGCTCCTTACAGGACATAGCTGCTAATTCCGACACTCTTTTAGCCGAACAAATGGCTACTAAGAAAACCAATTTCCTGGTGAGAAGAACCAAGGAAATGTGTTGTAATGGTTCAAACGGTTGTTTCTGTAGAACCGACAGAACCAGGTTTAAGTCCCAAGGACATATGGGAATACTAACCGGAGGGCTAATACGCATCACTCCTTGTATAAAGGCTTTGACTAGTGAATGCGAAGCCAAGGGCCTTTGAAAAAATATTGACAAGGCCGAAATCTGACCCTTGATAGTACTCAAGGCCAGCTTCCTATCTACAGCCCACTGTAGGAAGTCCAGAATCCTCCCTATCATGTACTTACGTGGATGCCATTTCTTGGTCTCACACCACGTAATGTACGCTTTCCAGATCCTATAATAGATCTGCCTGGATACCGGTTTCCTGGCATTGATCATGGTAGATACCACAGAATTAGAGAGCCCTCTCTTTTTCAGAATGTGGGCTTCAATAGCCAGGCCGTCAAACCTAGGGCTGGTAAGGAAGGGTGGTATATCGGTCCTTGCGACAGCAGGTCCGGACGAAGTGGGAGGGTCCAAGGACTCCTCACTGACATTTTTACCATCTCCGCGTACCATGCCCTTCGGGGCCACGCTGGAGCCACCAGAATCACTGGTTTCTTTTCTACCCTGATTCTGCGGAGTAATCGCGGTAACAATTGTGGCGGTGGGAATGCATATATCAGCTTGAACCGATCCCAAGGGAACACTAGGGCATCCGAGCCGCAAGCTAGGGGATCCCTTGTGCGAGACACAAACCTGTCCACCTTTGCGTTGAATCTGGATGCTAGCAGATCTACATCCGGTGTTCCCCACCGCTGGCATATTGCCTGGAAAACCTCGGGGTGAAGAGACCATTCCCCCGGGCATAATTGTTGGCGACTTAGAAAGTCCGCTCTCCAATTTTCCACTCCTGGGATGAAAACCGCAGATATGGCTGGGACATATCTTTCTGCCCACTCCAGGATGCAATTTGCTTCCTTCTGGGCTGCACGACTTTTGGTGCCACCCTGATGATTGATATATGCCACTGCCGTGGCATTGTCTGATTGAATTCTGACAGGGGACCCCTGGAGTTTGGATGTCCATGCTACTAGGGCATACCGGGCTGCTCGTATCTCTAAGAGATTGATGGGCAGGGCCTTTTCTGCTTCTGACCACCTGCCCTGGAGAGACCATTGCTCCAGCACTGCCCCCCAGCCGATGAGGCTGGCATCTGTAGTGACCACCTTCCAAGAAACCGGACTGAAGGGTTTCCCTCTTTCCAGATTCTGGGGCACCAACCACCAATGGAGGCTCTTGCGAACGGAAGGGGACAGGGACATTGGTAAGTCTAAAGCCTGAACTTTTTTGTTCCAGGCTGACAGTATGGCCCTTTGCAAATTCCTTGAATGGAATTGACCGTAGGGTACCGCTTCGAATGAAGCCACCATCTTTCCCAGCAGCCTCATGCAGAGACGTATGGATGGTTTTCTTTTTGTACCCACTAAGTGGGTCAAATTTCTTAAAGACGACACCTTCTCTGGAGGTAAGAAAATCTTTCTCTGATTTGAATCCAGCCTTAGCCCTAAGTATTCCAGACTTTTGACTGGTCTTAGAGCTGACTTGTCCCGGTTGATAATCCAACCGTGATATTCCAGATACTCGATTGTCTTGTGAATAGCTACTTCCAGCTTTTCCACTGAGTGGTCTATTAGTAGCAGGTCGTCTAGATATGCCATTATCGTTACACCCTGTGTTCTTAGATTGGCCAATAATGGGGCCAGAATTTTTGTGAACACTCGTGGTGCTGTGGCCAGACCGAAAGGTAAGGCTCTGAACTGAAAATGGCGCCCTTCTACTGCAAAGCGTAGAAATTTCTGATGGGCCGGAAAGATGGGAATATGCAGATAAGCATCCCTTATGTCGATCGAGGCTAGCCATTCCTGCCCTTGTAGGGCGGTGGCCACTGATCGGATCGACTCCATCCGAAAGGTCCTGATATTTAGGAACTTGTTTAGCCCTTTTAGATTTAATATGGGCCTCACGTCCCCATTTGGTTTGGGGACTGTGAAAAGGTTCGAGTAAAACCCGAATCCGCTTTCTTCCAGGGGAACCTTCATGATTACCCCTTGGAGCAATAGTTGTTCTAGTGCCAGAAGGAGGGATCCTCTCTTTTGGGGATCTCTTGGCACGTTTGACCTCATAAATTGGGCAGGAGGAGTGCCTTTTAACTCCAGCTTGTATCCCAGACTTACTGCGGAGAGCACCCATCTGTCTCTGATGGTGTCCCGCCAGGTCTCTGTGAACAACTGAAGTCTTCCCCCCACCCGATTGAGCGGGGGCAATACTTCATGCCTTAGGGGGAGGTTTTGTACCTCTCTTGATCCAGGGCTTCTTGTTACCCTGTGATTGTCCCTGATTTCTGCCCCCTGAATTTGACCGCGGAGGCCGTCGGAACTGCTTCACAGCCGATGTGCCCGGGACTGGAGAGGTAGGCCTCTTAAAAGAAGGACTTCTACCCTTGTTCTTAACCGGTAAGAGTGAACTTTTACCGGCAGAAATTTTCTGGATATATTTGTCCAGATCTTCTCCAAATAAGCGTTCTCCATGAAATGGGAAGCTAACCAGCAGTTTTTTACAGGGAGCTTCAGCAGACCAGTTTTTGAGCCACAGAAGCCTACGCATATGTACTATAGACAGCGTAAAGCGGGAGGCCTGTTGGATTGTATCCTTTATGGCGTCCACCGCAAAACACAAGGCTCTAGGCAGGTCAGCTAAGGCATGAGCCTGCTGATCTGGTAAGTCCCTTAAGACTTGTTTCAACTGATCTTTCACTGCTTGGCAGACTCCAATCGCTGCTACCGCAGGTTGTGTCACCATACTTGCTGTAGAGAAAGCAGATTTTAGTAAAGACTCCAATTTTTTATCTATTGGGTCTTTGAACATTGGAACATTATCTACTGGACATGTCAGTGATTTGTTAACAGAAGAGATGGCTGCGTCCACTATAGGGACCCTCCATTTTCTTATGAACTTATCCTCCATGGGATAGATCACCGGAAATCTCTTGGGGGGAGCAAATATTTTATCAGGATGCTCCCAATCCTGGTAAATAAGCCCTTCTAATAAAGGGTGGATTGGGAAGGAACAGACCGCCTGGGGAGCTTTTAGCGACCCCAGCGAGGAAACCGTAGTGGATGGTGGTTCCGCCAGAGGCATTTTAAATGCTGATCGGACCATGTTAGTCAGAGACTGAACCCATAATCTTTCAGCCTGAGAAGCTGAGAAAGGTTCTTCCACTGTTGATTCCTCTATAAGTGAATCAACCTCATCCTGATCCCCTTCAGGTAGGTCGATCTCTGTGTGGGGCTGTTCCTCCACTAACAGGCACTCTGAAGGAGGAGACGGAGATCGGACGCGCTTTTCCTGTGACAGGGAAGCAGCGATCAATGCTGTTAATCTCTCTTCCAATCCTCCCAGAGTTGAGGATAAAACCTCCTCTGTTATATATACAGGAGCAGGTGGACTGGGGACAGCCGCAGCACCAGGCATTCCTGCGGGGTTTCTACGGCTACTGACCTCTGCATTCTCAGGGGAGATTGGTGCAGTGCAAGCATGCCCAATATCCTCAGAGCCCGATGGAGACCCCTTTGGCTTCCTGGAAGATTTATTTCCGGAGCGTCTGGACGACATATCCTTTAAGCACAAAGCTGAGGTATTCCCGTCGTCATACACCAATTTTTGCTGGTAATAGTCTAACACAGGTGCTGCTATATACCAGCTGGTGTCCACTAAAGTGCCTTTCTATGGGGATGCCTGCATCAACCGCCTCTGTGTGCCACTGTTTGTTGCTAGCTCTGTTTGCATGCAGCTGACACTTGTACTGTGTCTTTTAACCATGCTGGGACGCCCGCACATGCGCAGAAGCGCCGCGGCGCGCATCGAGCGTCATCCACCCGCCCCGCCCCTTTTTTTTCATAGGAGGCGCGTGCACGCGCCCGCGCGCGCGCCCGTGCGCCAATGGCGCCCTTTTCGAAAACCAACAGAGGACTAGGAGCCAGGGCCCTTTTTGCCGGAGGGCCTGTGCGGTGGATGAACGCAGCAACAGGGCAGAGGAAGTGGATTCCCTCAGAGAAACTTACCAGCTGCCTGGATCTTTTGAGTTGAGAAAACCAAAGATCCACATTTACAAGAAAAATGGACTACAGCGGCCTCTAGTGGTTTAACACAGGTACCGCGGTCCCTGTTTTTTTTTTTTTTTTCTTGACTACTATTAAAATTTTACATTTTCAGTAGTTATAGGCAAACACAGATATTTAGCGGGAATACCGTTAGGTAACAGACAGAAAGACAAATTAGGCTTGGGGGTCCCCCAATAGAACCAAGTTCCTGAGGGCCCCCACTTACCTGATCCCCGCCGCAGGACTTTGTTTGGTCCACAAAAGTCCAAACTTCACCTATCACGGCAGGCATTGTAATTAAACCTTCAGGGACCGGGTTCCCAAGGATTCCACTCCCCTGGACCTGTATAGCACCCTGCACAGACAGCGTCTTGGTCGTGGGTATGACCAGAGCTCTGGATCCCAGGGTCCAGCCCTCCTAAGAGAAGCATTACAGGCAAAACCTTGCTCTTCTGCTGCAAGGCCCGGGTACCGACCGTTTAGCTATGAAGCTTTTTTGGTGGGATCCGGAACAGCTTACTAAGGCCCAAAAGAACCTGTACGCAAGCCCAGTGAAAACACATGTTACTCTTTGGCCAACACCTTAGACACTGGCAAAAAACTGAGGTGCTCCCGGGTGGGAGGGGCTTATATAGGGGAGGGTACTTCCGGTTTGGAATTGGCCAGTGCCAACACCTGAAGGTAAACTATATAACCCATTAGTAATGACTAAGTCGCTCTGTGTCCCGTGATGTACGAAAAAGAAAGTGTTGCATCACACATTATACAGTACCGTCCAGGGGGCGGACCCTCTGGGTATATCCCCTCAGTCTGCATCTAGCAGATCAGTTCGTCAAAAAGCAATACAAACTTAAAAGGAGGGGTGGGTGCTGTGTCGGTCCATGGACTCAGAGAAAAGGATTTTACGGTGAGTAAAAAATCCTATTTACAATTTCGTCCATGGACCGACACAGCTTCTCTATTGACATAAAAATGAGGGGTGGTAACAGCATAAAAATAAACTTCACCCCAAACACAAAACAGCAGTCCTCCAACGAAGGAGTTGCAACTCTAAACGGCTGCCTGCAAAAACTTTGCGGCCGAAAGAGGCATCCAAAGATGCACCTACATCAACTTTGTAGAATTTTGTGAAAGTGTGACCGGACGACCAAGTCGCCGCTTTACATAATTGGGAAACAGACGCTTGATGACGGAAAGCCCAAGAGGCACCTATTGCCCTGGTCGAATGCACCGTGACAGGAAAGGGGGGCGCATGACCCTTTAAGGCGTAAGGATTACTATCTGTCGGATCGACCTAGAGATGGTGGCCGACGAGAATGCTTGGCCCTTCTTGGGACCAGCCACCGAAACAAACAGTGAGTCTGACTTCCGGAACAGGGAAGTAGCAGATAGGTATACTCTCGAAGCTCGGACAACGTCCAAGGAATGCAATGCCGACTCCTTAAAATTCGACGGATGAGGACACAAGGATGGAAGTACAATGTCTTTGTTGAGATGAAAAGCCGAAACGACTTTCGGAAGAAAGGAAGGCTGCGGCCGCAGCACCACCTTATCCTTGTGGAAAATCAAATAGGGAGCCTTGCAGGACAAGGCTGCCAGCTCAGAGACTCGTCTAACTGACGTAACAGCCACCAAAAAGACCACTTTCTGAGAAAGTGTCAACAGGGGAATATCTCTAATATTCCCAAACGGTGCCTTCTGAAGCACCGAGAGGACCAGGTTCAAGTCCCACGGAGGTAGTGGGGGACGGACCGGAGGGGCCACATGTCGAACCCCCTGCACAAATGTACTCACGAGAGAGTGAGTCGCCAGGGGTCGCTGAAAAAAGACAGCCAGGGCAGATATCTGTCCCTTAATCATACTTAAGGCAAGCCCTTGGTCCACTCCATGCTGTAAAAACAGCAGGATACTGGAAACCAAATAAGTACGCGCATGCCATTTCATTTCCTCACACATGGAGATGTAGGCCTGCCAAGTGCGATGATAAACCTTCCTAGAGGACGGTTTCCGAGCACTTCTCATAGTAGAGATTACTAAATCTGATAGGCCCCGGTCTCTCAGTACCTGGATCTCAATAGCCATGCCGTTAAAGCCAGTGACCGTAAAGCAGGATGGAGTATGGGACCTTGCGATAGCAGGTCCTTCTGTAGTGGTAGGCGCCAGGGGACGTCTGCTACCAGACGTACTAGATCGGCGTACCAAGGATGCTGAGGCCAATCTGTAGCGATTAGGATCATTGGAATTCCCTCTGCCTCCACTCTGCGGAGCAGAAGAGGAAGAAGCCTTAAGGGAGGGAAGGCATAGATTAGCCGATACTGACCCCACGATGCCACCAACGCGTCCGTTGCGTCTGCCCATGGGTCCCTTGACCGGGCCACAATCCTCAATACCTTCCGATTGAGTCGGGAAGCCAGAAGATCTACGTATGGCGTTCCCCATCTTTGGCAGAGGAGTTGGAACACCTCTGGGTGTGAGGGCCATTCTCCCTGGTCCAGCATTTGGCGACTCAGGTAGTCCGCCTGCCAGTTTTCCACACCCAGAATGTACACGGCCGATAGTGCCGGTACGCTCCTCTCTGCCCACTTCAGGATACGAGTGACCTCCGATGCTGCAGCTGAGCTTCTTGTTCCTCCATGATGATTGACATATGCCACTGCTGTGGCGTTGTCTGACTGGATCCTGACTGGACGCCCTTGCAGCCTCAGACCATTTGAAGAGGCACAGCCTGATCGCCCGGATTTCCAGGACATTGATCGGCAGGAAGGCTTCCTCTGGGGTCCAGCGACCTTGCGCCGACTGAACACCCCAGACTCCCGCCCAATCTGTAAGGCTGGCGTCCGTCGTGATCACTATCCAGTAAACCGGAAGAAATGACTTCCTGGCCAACAGGACCGGTGCTGTCAGCCACCATACCAGGTATCTCCTGACTAGGTGGCTTACTCGGATTTCATAATCCAGAGATGATGGACATCTGTTCCATCTGGACAGAACTTCCTTCTGTAACACTCGAGTGTGGTATTGAGCATATGGGACCGCCTCGAAGGAGGCTACTATGAGGCCTAACACTTGCATGCAAAAACAGAGTGACGACCAATTCCTGGAAGTTAGCTGCCGTACTGCAGCCTGAACGGTCTGCAACTTCTCCACAGGGAGGAATACCTTTGCCTCTGAGAAATCCAGAATCAACCCCAGGTACACTAGGCGTTGAGTGGGCACCAATACTGACTTTTGCGTGTTTAGTATCCAACCACAGTCTCGAAGAGTCTGACAGGTAATGGACACGCTTACCTCTAATTCTGAGCTTGAAGGGGCCTTCAGAAGAAGGTCGTCCAAGTAGCCCACGATAGCGATACCCCGCTGTCTTTGAAGTGCCAGAATCGGAGCGAGCACCTTGGTGAACGTCCTGGGTGCTGAAGCAAGGCCAAACGGGATGGCCACAATCTGATGGTGGTTCTTCCCGATTGCAAATCGCAGAAACCTCTGGTGTCTGGAGTATATGGGGACATGCAGGTATGCGTCCTTGATGTCCAAGGAGGCCAGAAAGTCCCCTGGATGGAGAGCCGTGACTACAGATCGAACCGACTCCATCCGAAATCTTTGTACTTTCACAAAGCAATTGAGGGCTTTGAGATCCAAGATTGGACGAACCCCCTCCTTCTTCGGCACAATGAACAGATTTGAGTAAAAACCCTGACCTCGTTCCTGTTCTGGAACTGGAATAACTACCCCGCGTTCCAGTAGACCCTGGACCGCCCCATACAGGGCCTCCCGACGGGTCGGTAGTAGCTGGAGATTGGAGGTGATGAACCTGTCAGGTGGACAAGAGAGAAATTCTATCTTGTAGCCTGAGGAGATTACTTCGCAAACCCACCTGTCTGAGACTAGAGCTGTCCACTGAGTCGCGAATTTGCGAAGACGTCCCCCCACCCGAGAGCTGGGTGGGGGCGGACCTTCATGCGGACGCAGATTTGTCCGCAGGCTTGTTGGGTTTGCGGGACCAAGGACGCTTTTGTCCTTGGGCAGGCGCCTTGTCGGCCTGGGGTCTTTTCCCTGTTGCCCTAGGGGGGCGAAAAAACCGCCTGCGTGCAGTAAAGGAGGGCCCTTGCCCTTGGTGTGGCCCCCTACCCTTGCTAGTTTGGGGAAGCAAAGTGCTTTTACCTCCTGTGGCATCCTTGATGATGTCATCCAGAGAAGCCCCAAAAAGTCTGTCACCCTTAAAAGGCAGATCCAACAGGGCTTTCTTGGAAGTCTGGTCCGCAGACCAGCCCTTTAGCCAGATCAGGCGGCGTATTGCTACTGCATAAACCAAAGCTTTTGACAACAGGGGAATAGTATCCATGTCTGACTCGCAGACAAACTTAAGGCCCTGGACCAACTGTTCGGCCAAAGTTATCTCATTAGGAGGAGCATCTCGCTCCTTTAACCCTGGAGTAGCAATTTTGCCCATTCAGTAAGTGTCTGAGACACTAGGGCCCCCGCCAATGCCGAGGGTACTGCCGAGCCTACCACTGAATATAGGTAGCGAGCGAGTGCTTCAGCCTTCTTATCCACAGGGTCCTTGAAAACAGGAGCCCCTTCTACTGGAATAGTGGTGGCTCTATTAAGTCTGGACACCGGAGGGTCCACTATATACAGAAAACTCTCCTCAAAGGGGTACCGTACCGCAAACCTCTTTGGGGCTGTAAAGACCCTCAGTGGGTTCTCCCATTCCTTGTATAAGAGTTTGTCAAAATAAGACACACAAGGGAACACCTTAGCAGTGCGGGCAGGTTTATGAAACCCAAAGTGGACCGGAGTTTCTGCTGCTTCTGCAGTATTTTCCAACTTTAGCGTATCCCGCACTGCAGTAATAAGGTTAGATACCAAAGCCGTCTTGCGTACTGACCTGGACTTGTAGACATCCACACTGTCCGATCGGTCACGGTCTGCAGTCTCTGATGCGTCAGAATCTGGGCCCCGAGCCGTAGCTGGACCTGGTTCTGCATCAGAATTATCCCCAGAAGCTTGCAGGGGACGGGGGCGTTTACTACCCCCTGTATTCCCGTGTGCTGCTTCCACTCTGGCAGCAAACGCCTCTAGGATTGCCATCATAGCGTTCATAGACACCTGAGGGGCACCAGCTGCTTAATCTGGTGTTTCAGGGGAGAAGACATCTGGCTCAGATGCCATGCTGACCACACGCTGACACCCACAGGGCTCCAGGCAAGATATCAATAGGCCACCCTCCTGTGCTGCAGAGATGCTGGGTTACCCAGAGGACTCACCACCCTGGACCGGTACTGCTATGCTGCCGTGTGCTGCACCTGTGATGCTGTCCCGCTGCTGCTGTGTCAGTCTGCTTCTTTTATCAGCGCTTCCTGTGTGAATTTTCACGCCAGTGTAATGCACCCTAGAGGCCGGAGACTCTCGCAAAATGGCCGCCAAAAACGTCTGTATGGAAGATAATGTGGGCTCTAAGAAAATGGCCGCCGAGCCGAAGATAGAGGCCAGGCAGCCGTAGCTCACAAAAAGATGGCCGCCGAACGGCAATATATACATACAGGGTGGACAAACATGGCCGCCGATCAGTTGATAGAGGCCGGTGGGTGTGGACTACAAAAAAATGGCGCCGAAACCACAGGAAGATGGCCGCCGGGCAGTCACTAGAGGCCAAACCCGCATGGACCACCACAAAATGGCTGCCGACAGCATGGAGGAGGAAGCACACACAGGTAAGCAGAAATGACATTTCTTTTAAATGTTAGTTACAGCCAGCCCCGCTCCAGTGGAACCCCTTAGGTGACCCCCAGCACCCAGCAACCTTTAGCTAGAAGCCCAGGGAGGAGGGAAAAGCTAGGGAGAGAGGGAAGAAAGGGGCCACAACCACTTACTTGGTCTCTCCAGGAATGTCCAGCCAAATCACCCAGCCGAGGCAGGGGAGTTTACTTACCTATCCTGCATGTATTATGCTGGAAGACATTCCAAACAGATCATCGTCCACGCACGGAAGGTGACTGTTGGCCAGTAGGGATGAGCTTCGTGTTCGAGTCGAACATACGTTCGACTCGAACATCGGCTGTTCGATCGTTCGACGAAGATCGAACGATTTGGGCCGTTCGCGCCAAATTCGAGTGACGCGAACGGCCCACAATGCACTACGCCATCGCAGTGTCATCCAGGCGCTGTGATTGGCCAAGCATGCACTGTGACCCCGCATGCTTGGCCAATCACAGCGCCGGCAGCGAGGAGAGCAATGATTGGCCACAGGCAGGATGCCTGTGGCCAATTATTGCTGAGGGGGTTTAGTACACGCCCCACACTATAAAAGGCCGCCAGCACGGCGGCCTAGTGTAGTGTGTTCCGGAGCAGGGATAGAGCAGCATAGGCAGGGACAGTGACTGTTATTTCTTTCTTGCTTAACCTGGATTCCTTTAGTTTAGGGAAAGAGAAGGATAGGTAGGGAGAGTGTCAGTGTGTTTTGTGCTTGTGCTATAGTGTGCTTAAAAAAAACATTTATTCTAGGGACAGAAAACTGTAGGTAGGGACAGTGTCAGTTTCTTTCACTCTGCAAGTCCTTGTTTCCAGGGACCTGTAAGGACAGTGAGTGAATTGTCCTTGTGCTATATTGTGCTTAAAAAAAACATTTATTCTAGGGACAGAAAACTGTAGGTAGGGAGAGTGTCAGTTTATTTCACTCTGCAAGTCCTTGTTTCCAGGGACCTGTAAGGACAGTGAGTGAATTGTCCTTGTGCTATATTGTGATTAAAAAAAACATTTTTTCTAGGGACAGAAAACTGTAGGTAGGGAGAGTGTTTTTTTTCTTTCACTCTGCAAGTCCTTGTTTCCAGGGACCTGTAAGGACAGTGAGTGAATTGTCCTTGTGCTATATTGTGCTTAAAAAAACATTTATTCTAGGGACAGAAAACTGTAGGTAGGGAGAGTGTCAGTTTATTTCACTCTGCAAGTCCTTGTTTCCAGGGACCTGTAAGGACAGTGAGTGAATTGTCCTTGTGCTATATTGTGATTAAAAAAAACATTTTTTCTAGGGACAGAAAACTGTAGGTAGGGAGAGTGTTTTTTTTCTTTCACTCTGCAAGTCCTTGTTTCCAGGGACCTGTAAGGACAGTGAGTGAATTGTCCTTGTGCTATATTGTGCTTAAAAAAAACATTTATTCTAGGAACAGAAAACTGTAGGTAGGGAGAGTGTCAGTTTATTTCACTCTGCAAGTCCTTGTTTCCAGGGACCTGTAAGGACAGTGAGTGAATTGTCCTTGTGCTATATTGTGATTAAAAAAAACATTTTTTCTAGGGACAGAAAACTGTAGGTAGGGAGAGTGTTTTTTTTCTTTCACTCTGCAAGTCCTTGTTTCCAGGGACCTGGAAGGACAGTGAGTGAATTCTCCTTGTGCTATATTGTGCTTAAAAAAAACATTTATTCTAGGGACAGAAAACTGTAGGTAGGGAGAGTGTCAGTTTATTTCACTCTGCAAGTCCTTGTTTCCAGGGACCTGTAAGGACAGTGAGTGAATTGTCCTTGTGCTATATTGTGATTAAAAAAAACATTTTTTCTAGGGACAGAAAACTGTAGGTAGGGAGAGTGTTTTTTTTCTTTCACTCTGCAAGTCCTTGTTTCCAGGGACCTGTAAGGACAGTGAGTGAATTGTCCTTGTGCTATATTGTGCTTAAAAAAAACATTTATTCTAGGGACAGAAAACTGTAGGTAGGGAGAGTGTCAGTTTATTTCACTCTGCAAGTCCTTGTTTCCAGGGACCTGTAAGGACAGTGAGTGAATTGTCCTTGTGCTATATTGTGATTAAAAAAAACATTTTTTCTAGGGACAGAAAACTGTAGGTAGGGAGAGTGTTTTTTTTCTTTCACTCTGCAAGTCCTTGTTTCCAGGGACCTGTAAGGACAGTGAGTGAATTGTCCTTGTGCTATATTGTGCTTAAAAAAACATTTATTCTAGGGACAGAAAACTGTAGGTAGGGAGAGTGTCAGTTTATTTCACTCTGCAAGTCCTTGTTTCCAGGGACCTGTAAGGACAGTGAGTGAATTGTCCTTGTGCTATATTGTGATTAAAAAAAACATTTTTTCTAGGGACAGAAAACTGTAGGTAGGGAGAGTGTTTTTTTTCTTTCACTCTGCAAGTCCTTGTTTCCAGGGACCTGTAAGGACAGTGAGTGAATTGTCCTTGTGCTATATTGTGCTTAAAAAAAACATTTATTCTAGGGACAGAAAACTGTAGGTAGGGAGAGTGTCAGTTTATTTCACTCTGCAAGTCCTTGTTTCCAGGGACCTGTAAGGACAGTGAGTGAATTGTCCTTGTGCTATATTGTGATTAAAAAAAACATTTTTTCTAGGGACAGAAAACTGTAGGTAGGGAGAGTGTTTTTTTTCTTTCACTCTGCAAGTCCTTGTTTCCAGGGACCTGTAAGGACAGTGAGTGAATTGTCCTTGTGCTATATTGTGCTTAAAAAAACATTTATTCTAGGGACAGAAAACTGTAGGTAGGGAGAGTGTCAGTTTATTTCACTCTGCAAGTCCTTGTTTCCAGGGACCTGTAAGGACAGTGAGTGAATTGTCCTTGTGCTATATTGTGATTAAAAAAAACATTTTTTCTAGGGACAGAAAACTGTAGGTAGGGAGAGTGTTTTTTTTCTTTCACTCTGCAAGTCCTTGTTTCCAGGGACCTGGAAGGACAGTGAGTGAATTGTCCTTGTGCTATATTGTGCTTAAAAAAAACATTTATTCTAGGGACAGAAAACTGTAGGTAGGGAGAGTGTCAGTTTATTTCACTCTGCAAGTCCTTGTTTCCAGGGACCTGTAAGGACAGTGAGTGAATTGTCCTTGTGCTATATTGTGATTAAAAAAAACATTTTTTCTAGGGACAGAAAACTGTAGGTAGGGAGAGTGTTTTTTTTCTTTCACTCTGCAAGTCCTTGTTTCCAGGGACCTGGAAGGACAGTGAGTGAATTCTCCTTGTGCTATATTGTGCTTAAAAAAAAACATTTATTCTAGGGACAGAAAACTGTAGGTAGGGAGAGTGTCAGTTTATTTCACTCTGCAAGTCCTTGTTTCCAGGGACCTGTAAGGACAGTGAGTGAATTGTCCTTGTGCTATATTGTGATTAAAAAAAACATTTTTTCTAGGGACAGAAAACTGTAGGTAGGGAGAGTGTTTTTTTTCTTTCACTCTGCAAGTCCTTGTTTCCAGGGACCTGTAAGGACAGTGAGTGAATTGTCCTTGTGCTATATTGTGCTTAAAAAAAACATTTATTCTAGGGACAGAAAACTGTAGGTAGGGAGAGTGTCAGTTTATTTCACTCTGCAAGTCCTTGTTTCCAGGGACCTGTAAGGACAGTGAGTGAATTGTCCTTGTGCTATATTGTGATTAAAAAAAACATTTTTTCTAGGGACAGAAAACTGTAGGTAGGGAGAGTGTTTTTTTTCTTTCACTCTGCAAGTCCTTGTTTCCAGGGACCTGTAAGGACAGTGAGTGAATTGTCCTTGTGCTATATTGTGCTTAAAAAAAACATTTATTCTAGGGACAGAAAACTGTAGGTAGGGAGAGTGTTTTTTTTCTTTCACTCTGCAAGTCCTTGTTTCCAGGGACCTGTAAGGACAGTGAGTGAATTGTCCTTGTGCTATATTGTGCTTAAAAAAAACATTTATTCTAGGGACAGAAAACTGTAGGTAGGGAGAGTGTCAGTTTATTTCACTCTGCAAGTCCTTGTTTCCAGGGACCTGTAAGGACAGTGAGTGAATTGTCCTTGTGCTATATTGTGATTAAAAAAAACATTTTTTCTAGGGACAGAAAACTGTAGGTAGGGAGAGTGTTTTTTTTCTTTCACTCTGCAAGTCCTTGTTTCCAGGGACCTGTAAGGACAGTGAGTGAATTGTCCTTGTGCTATATTGTGCTTAAAAAAAACATTTATTCTAGGGACAGAAAACTGTAGGTAGGGAGAGTGTTTTTTTTCTTTCACTCTGCAAGTCCTTGTTTCCAGGGACCTGTAAGGACAGTGAGTGAATTGTCCTTGTGCTATATTGTGCTTAAAAAAAATATTTTTTCTAGGGACAGAAAACTGTAGGTAGGGAGAGTGTCAGTTTCTTTCACTGTGAAAGTCCTTGTTTCAAGGGACAGAGAAGGACACCTGAAGGTAGCCCTTATTGCTTTTTTCCCATCTCCCTGCAGGCCATCTATTAGAATGTCTGGAAGGCAAACAAGGAGAGGCAGACAGTCAGGAGGCAATAAAAGAGGGCAAGCAGGCTCTGTGTCTGGGGGCAACAGTGCTGGTCGTGGACGCGGTGCATTGTCATCAGCACATGGCCATGGGACACGCTTGTCCTTCTTTTCGGCAGCTGGACATGTTGAGCCACATCATGCCGAAGACTTGGTAGAGTGGATGACCAAGCCCTCCTCCTCCTCCTCATCCTCTCTCACCCAGGCTCAGGGTACTGGAAAAGCAGCTGCCAAAGCGTCGTCTTCCCTGGTATCAATGTCAGACAAATCATCAGTCACTCCTTCCCTAGACCCACCATGTCCTCCTCCTGAGGAGTCCCCCGAACTGTTTCAGCACAGTGTTGGGTACATGCTCCAGGAGGATGCCCAGCGTTTCGAAGGGTCTGATGATGAAACCCAGCTAGAGGAAGGCAGTAGCGTGAGAGCAGACAGAGGGGATGCTCAAGAAGGACACCAATCTGGCAGTCATGTTCCAGCAGCTGCAGCATACTGCCAGATTGGCTCCAGTGATGAGGAGGGAGGGGATGATGAGGTCACTGACTCCACGTGGGTGCCTAATAGGAGAGAGGAGGAGGAGGAGGATGAGGAGGAGGCACATCTCCAACGAGGCAGGATGCCCTTTGGTGGCCAGCGTAAGGGCAGTACACCGACGGAATCACACCGCAGAGCTCCGCCTGTGCAGGGCGCTGCCTCTGCCCGTCATTCAAAAAGTTCTTTGGTGTGGGCCTTTTTTGAGGCTAGTGCATCAGATCGCACAGCTGCTGTTTGCAACATATGTCTCAAGCGTATATCGCGTGGCCAAAACATCAGCCGCTTGGGTACCACATGCCTGACCAGACATATGTTGACCTGCCATGCAGCTCGTTGGCAAGCCTACCTCAAAGACCCACACCAAAGAACAAAGCGGACCTCTCCTTGCACCGCATCAGCTGGGATCTCCAACCCCACTATAACTTCAGTCCTCTCTGAAACATGCACTGAGAGGAATGAAGGTGTAGAATTAGGTGTGTCACAGCCAAGTACTTGCGCCCACTCTGCTAGCAGTACACCGACGTCCGATTCTAGCAGGCAAATTTCCCTGCCCCAGCTGCTGGACCGTCGAAAGAAGTTCACTCCCAGCCATCCACATGCCCAGCGGTTGAATGCTAGCTTGGCTAAATTGCTAGCGCTTCAACTGCTGCCTTTTCAGTTGGTAGACTCGGCCCCCTTCCGTGAGTTTGTGCAATGTGCGGTTCCTCAGTGGCAGGTTCCCAAACGCCACTTTTTCTCACGGAAGGCTATTCCGGCTCTCTACCGGCAAGTGGAAGGCAATGTCTTGGCCTCGCTGGACAGGGCGGTCAGCGGTAAGGTGCATATTACCGCTGACTCATGGTCCAGCAGGCATGGACAGGGACGTTACCTTTCTTTCACGGCCCATTGGGTCACTCTTTTGGCAGCTGGGAAGGATTCAGGACAAGGTGCAGTAGTGTTGGAGGTTGTCCCACCGCCACGCCTCCAAAATGCTACTACTGGTTGTGACACACCTCTCTCCTCCACCCCCTCCTCTTCTTCTTCCTCCATGGCCTCTTCCTGTGGTTTGTCCTATGAACCAGCGGTGCTCCGTAGCCGTTCACGGGGCTACGCAAGTACGCAGGCAAAAAGATGCCATGCCGTGCTTGCGCTGGTGTGTTTGGGGGACAGAAGCCACACTGGGGCAGAGGTCCTGTCTGCTCTGCAGGGCCAGGCCGAGAGGTGGTTGACGCCACGCCAGCTTAAGCCAGGAATGGTGGTTTGCGACAATGGCACCAACCTCCTCTCCGCCCTCCGACAGGGACAACTGACCCATGTGCCCTGTGTGGCTCACGTCCTTAACCTGGTGGTGCAGCGCTTCTTGGGCAGGTACCCGGGCTTACAGGATGTCCTGAGGCAGGCCAGGAAAGTCTGTGTGCATTTCCGCAGATCTTATAATGCCAGTGCTCGCCTGGCTGAGCTGCAAAAGGAGTTGAACCTGCCCAAGAACCGCCTTATATGTGACATGCCCACCAGGTGGAACTCAACGTTGGCCATGCTGCAGCGGCTGCACACGCAGCAGAGGGCCATCAATGAGTACCTGTGCGACTACGGCACCAGGACAGGGTCAGGGGAGCTTGGTTTTTTTTCTCCACGCCAGTGGGGCATGATCAGGGATGCATGCACTGTCCTGGCACCATTTGAGGAGGCCACGAGGATGGTGAGCAGTGACAGTGCATGCATCAGTGACACTGTACCTCTTGTCCACCTGTTGGAGCACACACTGCGTGGAATAATGGACAGGGCACTTGAGGCAGAACAGAGGCAGGAAGAGGAGGACTTCCTTGCCTCTCAAGGCCCCCTTTACCCAGACAGTGTTCCTTCTGTCCCACCCATCGCACAGGAAGAGGAGGAGGAGGAGGAGGAGGAGGAGGAGGATTGTGTCAGCATGGAGGTGGAGGCTGGCACTCAGCATCATCAGCAGCAGTCTTTTAGGGATGATTTACAGTCCCAAGAAACCAGTGGACTTGTACGTGGCTGGGAGGAGGTGGCTGCGGATCATGTCGTCCTTAGTGACCCAGAGGACTCCGGAGCGAATGCCTCAGCAAACCTACGCTGCATGGCCTCCCTGATCCTGCAAAGTCTGCGGAAGGATCCTCGTATTCTTCGGATCAAGGAGAGGGACCATTACTGGCTGGCCACTCTCCTTGATCCACGGTACAAGGGTAAGGTTGCGGACCTTATGTTACCGTCGCAGAGGGAGCAGAGGATGAGACAACTCCGGGAGGCCTTGCAGAAAGGTCTGTGCAACGCGTTCCCAGAGACTGGGAGGTTGCAAACTCCTGGTCCTGGACAACGAGTTGCTGAGGCTTCGGCCAGTCAAAGAAGGAGCGGTGGGGAAGGTGGCCGTCTGACCGATGCGTTCAGACAATTCTTTAGTCCGCAGCCCCAAAGTATGATCGGTTCCAGCAACCATCGCCAGCGTCTGATAAACATGGTGCAGGAATATCTAGGGGCAAGGTCAGACTTGGACACCTTCCCCACCGAAAATCCTCTGGCTTACTGGGTCTTGAGGATGGATCACTGGCCAGAGCTTGCACAGTATGCAATTGAGCTACTGGCCTGTCCTGCATCCAGCGTTCTTTCGGAACGCACATTCAGTGCTGCTGGAGGATTTGTCACGGATCACAGGGTGCGCCTGTCCACTGACTCGGTTGATCGACTGACTTTCATCAAGATGAACCAGTCTTGGATCACCACCAGCTACCACACACCTGATGCTGATATAACAGACTAATTGATTTTAACATGTCACATCCCTTCAAGACTGATGCTGATGCTGAGTGCCTGTGCTGTTATGTTGACTGGCTATCCTCCTCCTCCGAGTCCTCAATGATACGATTGATGATGATAGCTTGTAAGATCATTTTTGTTTATGGGTGCCGCCACCAGTGCCTAACGCCCAATTTTTCAGCCCCTGTTTAACAGGGGCGTGTAATTACAATTTTTGAAGCAATACTTTGCAACAGGGCTCATTGCTGTGCTCCAAGTACAGTATCTGTGAGGAGTTGCAGTGTTGTGCCACCAGTGCCTAAGGCCCAATTTTTCAGCCCCTGTTTAACAGGGGCGTGTCATTACAATTTTTGAAGCAATACTTTGCAACAGGGCTCATTGCTGTGCTCCAAGTACAGTATCTGTGAGGGGTTGCAGTGTTGTGCCACCAGTGCCTAAGGCCCAATTTTTCAGCCCCTGTTCAACAGGGGCATGTAATTACAATTCTTGATCTAATAATTCACAGCAGGGCCCATTGCTGCACCCACCAAGAGTAACTGTCAGGGCTTACAGTGTTGTGGCACCAGCACCACCATCAAAGGCCCAATTTTTACTACCACTGTTCAACAATTATATGTAATTAAAATTCCTGATATAATAGTTGACAGCAGGGCGTTCCAGCACCAACCAAGAGTAACTGTGAGTGCTTACAGTGTTGTGCCAACACCAACAACTAAGGGGCCTATTTCTGCAGAGTATATACGGCAGGTCCCTACTTTCAAACATACAACTTACAAACGACTCCTACTTGCAAACGCAAGAAGACAACAGGAAGTGAGAGGAAATCTACCACTAGGAAGGAAAATTCTCTCCTGTAAGAATAAATATGGGAGAAAGGTGTCTCCTCTGTACTGATGCTTTATCAGCAATCCTTGTTTCAAGAAAAACACCACATTTCAAAAACAGTTGTCATTGGGACGGAAAGTGAGGTGAAATGTTCTGAACAGGGGCACAGACAGCAAAACAAATGTTACAGGGGTGATAACCCTTACCTATGTTTTCCAAAAAGTTTAAAAATAGATTTTTGGTCTGGAGCTACACTTCAACAATGTACCTGTTCAAAATTACAAACAGATTCTACATAAGAACAAACCTACAGTCCCTGTCTTGTATGCACCGCCTGTATAGGGCTGTTCAGAGTATATAGGGCCTTTTTTATTTTATGTGCGGGGTTCCCCTTAATATCCATACAAGACCCAAAGGGGCTGGTAATGGGCTGGGGTAGGGGGGGGGGTGGTCATGGGGTAGCTATGCCATTTTTCTTAAAGAATTTCATCCATATTACCGGGACCAGACATTACATTAAAGCCGCAAGCAGTTTTAAATGGCTTTTTTTTCCTTTAGAAGTGTCATTTTGTGCAGGGACAGTTATAAACACGGGAAACACGTGGCACTTCACAGGCATACTTTAGACACCCCCCAGGTACGATATTTAAAGGAATATTTGACTTTTTTTTTTTCACTTTATGCATCATTAAAATGACTGCTCCCGAAAAACGACCGTTTTTAAAACTTCTTTTTGCATTGATACATGTCCCCTGGTGCAGAACCCGGGTTCCCAAACCCTTTTTAGGACAATAACATGCATAATAGTTGTTATAATTAGCACTTTAGAATTCGAACGTTCGCATCCATTGTATTTAATAGGGTTCTAATGTTCGTTCGAACTTTCGGTCCGTTCGCGGGTTCTGGTGCGAACCGAACCCGGGGGTGTTCGGCTCATCACTATTGGCCAGGCATGCTGTGATTGGACCCAAAAGGGACAATCATATGTATGCCCTGGAACACGACGCTCACCGAACAGGCTGCTGCGACTCGGTCGTAAGGTCAGCCGAAGCTGAGCGGTCTGATGAAAGCCTTGGAGCGTAAGCTCACCGGCCAGGCTGCTGCGACTCGGCTGTAAGGTCAGCTGAAGCTGAGCGGTCTGATGCAGGCCCTGGAGCGTAGGCTCACCGGCCACCCGTGGAGCGACGGGCATGCCGTGGAAAACCCAGTGCGTAGCTAGGGTCGGCACACGCTCGATGGCCGAAACTGGGGAGACTACAAGGATCGAGGGTCCAGCCTGTCACCCAGTCGGCAGTTGATCGAAGATCACAGGAAACAAAAAATGTAGCAAAAAAATATATCTTTTTCCCCCGGACCAATGGGCCCGAAGGGAGCCATGTCCTACTCCTTGCTACACAGAAAAAAACTGATCTGCGAGATGCAGACTGAGGGGATATACCCAGAGGGTCCGCCCCCTGGGCGGTACTGTAGAAGTTGTGATGCAACACTTTTTACAAGTTTTCTGCCTAGTCACTCCTAATTAACGGATAATACCCACTTTGTCAATAGAGAAGCTGTGTCGGTCCATGGACGAAAGAGTAAAAAGGATTTAGTGATGTCATTGATCAAGTATGGTCATGTCCATATATGGTCGATGAGGTCACCTGTGCGATCCCACCCCCTTGTGTAGAACAGCCGTCATCCGGCGGGATTACAATTTGTATTTTTTTATTGTATTATGTACCCCAAACTCATTCACATGGGGGACGAGTTGGTATGTGGATGCCCTCTTATGGTTAAAAGGGGCTTCCAGATTCCAATAAGCCCCTCGCCCACAGACCCCCACAACCACTGGGTCAGGGTTGAATGGAAGAGGCCCCCCACAACAGAGACTCAGCGGCTTGGCTTCCCCCTCCCAGCAGTGACTCAGCATCTCAACTTCTCCCCCCCAGCAGTTGAGCTAATCCTGTTCCCACCAGCAGTGACTCAGTATCTCAACTCCCCCTCCCAGCAGTGACTCAGCAGTTGAGCTTGCTCTGATTCCCCTCAGCAGTGGCTAATCTCCCCCCTCCCAGCAGTGACTCCGCAGTTGAGTTTGCTCCACCCCCCCCCCCCAGCAGTGGCACAGCTCCCTCCCCCCAGCAGTGACTCAGCAGTTGAGTTTTCTTTACCCCCCCCCCCCCAGCAGTGGCTCAGCTCCCTCCTCCCAGCAGTGATTCACCATCTCAACTCCCTCCCCTCCCAGCAGTGACTCAGCAGTTGAGTTTGCTCTGTTCCCCTCCAGCAGTGGCTCAGCTCCCTCCTCCCAGCAGTGATTCAGCATCTCAACTTCCCCCTCCCGGCAGTGACTCTGCAGTTGAGCTCGCCCTGTTCACCCCGGCAGTGACTCAGCAGCTCAGCTCCCTCCTCCTTAGCAGCTCAGCTAAACCTACTCCACTCTTCCAGCAGTAACTTACCACACTCTGCTACCCCCTCCCAGCAGTGACTTATGCGCTCAGCTCATTCTGCCAGCATTAACTCAGCAGCTCAGGCCCCCTGCTCCCCCCTCTCAGCAGTGACTCGGCACACCAGCCCAGAGCTATTCACATCACAGCAGTACAATGAGATTGATGAAGAGCTGCAGATAGAATCTCTAGCATGATATCTGCTAGCTGCAAGGGGTATACATGACACAGCCTCTAGAGAGCGCCAGAGCAAAACGATGGATGAGAGTGGACATTGGGGGGATTGTTGCACTGCCCTGTGCTTTACTTGAAAAAAAAAAGTCCTGGCTCTAGAATGTATTCCCTACACTTATCTTTTCTCCAATAGAGATTACGCCGGACCCACCACTGGCTGCCATGAGAGTTGGGCCGATTATCCCGGCACTGCCAGGTCCTTCTATGTGTTGTACATGGAGGGGCGATATCTTGTATTTTACATCTATACAGAGCTCCCCGCTGTCACCTCCATGCAGAGTTTGTTTCTCTATCGGCTCCCTGCGCCTCGGATGGAGAGTGAACACAGCGGGGGATTTTCTGGATCTCCTCTTAATCCCGGATTACGGGGATTACAGCGCTGGTGGCAGTTTATAAATTTCTCCACTTATAACGGCAAATTGAGCCCACTCTACAAAATGAGAAAATCGCCCTGAAAAGACGGGACTGATACGCCAAAACATGTCGTGTTTAATGTAATTCAAGCACTCAGCCTTATAGATCTGGCACATTCTTGTTTTGAATATTTTTTTTATTATTATTGTTTAAACTTTTATTTTTACTTTTAATTTATTATTTTACTCACAGTATATATGCGCTTCCTGGTCAGTATTTTATTTAATTCACTTTTTATTTGTATTTGTATTTTTTATTTTACTTCTACTATATATGCGCTTCCTGGTCAGTAGTTTTTTAATTCACTTTTATTTGTATTATTATTTTTAATTTATTATTTAACTTCTACTATATATGCGCTTCCTGGTCAGTATTTTGCTTAATTCAATTTTAGTTGTATTTTTATTTTTAATTATTTTAATTATACTATATATGCGCTTCCTGGTCAGTATTTTATTTACTTTAATTTGTATTTTTATTTTTAATTTATTATTTTACTTCTGCTATATATGCACTTCCTGGTCAGTATTTTATTTCATTCACTTTTAATTGTATTTTTATTTTAAATGTATTATTTTACTTCTGCTATATATGCACTTTCTGGTCAGTATTTTATTTAATTTACTTTTATTTTTAATTTATTAATTATACTATATATGCGCTTCCTGGTCAGTAATTTATTTCATTTACTTTTGTTTGTATTTTTATTTTTTATTTATTTTACTTCTACTATAAATGCGCATCCTGGTCGGTATTTTATTTCATTTACTTTTGTTTCTATTTTTATTTTTAATTTAATAATTATACTATATATGCGCTTCCTGGTCAGTAATTTATTTCATTTACTTTTGTTTGTATTTTTATTTTTAATTTATTTTACTTCTACTATAAATGCGCTTCCTGGTCGGTATTTTATTTAAATTTACTTTTATTTGTATTTTTTAATTTTTTATTTATTTTACTTCTACTATATATGCGCTTCCTGGTCAGTATTTTATTTAATTCGGTCTGGGGCTCCATGGAAGATCTCCCCTCAGTCTGGGGCTCCATGGAAGATCTCCCCTCAGTCTGGGGCTCCATACAAGATCTTCCCTCGGTCTGGGGCTCCAAACAAGATCTCCCCTCAGTCTGGGGGCTCCATACAAGATCTCCCCTCAGTCTGGGGCCCCATACAAGATCTCCCCTCGGTCTGGGGCTCCATGGAAGATCTCCCCTCAGTCTGGGGCTCCATGGAAGATCTCCCCTCAGTCTGGGGCTCCATACAAGATCTCCCCTCAGTTTGGGGCTCCATACAAGATCTCCCCTCAGTCTGGGGCTCCATACAAGATCTCCCCTCAGTCTGGGGCTCCATACAAGATCTCCCCTCAGTCTGGGGCTCCATACAAGATCTCCCCTCAGTCTGGGGCTCCATACAAGATCTCCCCTCAGTCTGGGGCTCCATACAAGATCTCCCCTCAGTCTGGGGCTCCATACAAGATCTCCCCTCAGTCTGGGGCTCCATACAAGATCTCCCCTCAGTCTGGGGCTCCATACAAGATCTCCCCTCAGTCTGGGGCTCCATACAAGATCTCCCCTCAGTCTGGGGCTCCATACAAGATCTCCCCTCAGTCTGGGGCTCCATACAAGATCTCCCCTCAGTCTGGGGCTCCATACAAGATCTCCCCTCAGTCTGGGGCTCCATACAAGATCTCCCCTCAGTCTGGGGCTCCATACAAGATCTCCCCTCAGTCTGGGGCTCCATACAAGATCTCCCCTCAGTCTGGGGCTCCATACAAGATCTCCCCTCAGTCTGGGGCTCCATACAAGATCTCCCCTCAGTCTGGGGGTCCCATACAAGATCTCCCCTCAGTCTGGGGGTCCCATACAAGATCTCCCCTCAGTCTGGGGGTCCCATACAAGATCTCCCCTCAGTCTGGGGCTCCATACAAGATCTCCCCTCAGTCTGGGGGCCCCATACAAGATCTCCCCTCAGTCTGGGGATCCATACAAGATCTCCCCTCAGTCTGGGGATCAATACAAGATCTCCCCTCAGTCTGGGGATCCATACAAGATCTCCCCTCAGTCTGGGGATCCATACAAGATCTCCCCTCAGTCTGGGGATCCATACAAGATCTCCCCTCAGTCTGGGGGTCCATACGAGATCTCCCCTCAGTCTGGGGATCCATACAAGATCTCCCCTCAGTCTGGGGGCTCCATACAAGATCTCCCCTCAGTCTGGGACTCCATACAAGATCTCCCCTCAGTCTGGGGCTCCATACAAGATCTCCCATCAGTCTGGGGCTCCATACAAGATCTCCCCTCAGTCTGGGGCTCCATACAAGATCTCCCCTCAGTCTGGGGCTCCATACAAGATCTCCCCTCAGTCTGGGGCTCCATACAAGATCTCCCCTCAGTCTGAGGCTCCATACAAGATCTCCCCTCAGTCTGGAGCTCCATACAAGATCTCCCCTCAGTCTGGGGGCCCCATACAAGATCTCCCCTCATGGAGGTTCAATGATCATGAGAACGGTGAGGAATCCGCCCAGAACTACACAGGAGAATCTTGTCACTGATCTCAGCCGGGACCATTGTCACTAAGAAAACAATCGGTAACACAACACCGGGATTGGCTGAAATCCTGCAGCCCCCACAAGGTCCCCCCTGCTCAGGAAATCACATGTACAGCCCATCTGAAGTCTTCTAATGAACATCTGAATGATTCAGAGGAGAACTGGGGGAAAGTGTTGTGGGTCAGATGAGACCAAAATCGAGATCTTTGGCATCAACTCAACTCGCCGTGTTTGGAGGAGGAGGAGGAGCCTATGACCCCATGAACACCATCCCCCACCGTCATACATGGAGAACACCATCCCCCCACCGTCATACATGGAGAACACCATCCCCCCACCGTCATACATGGAGAACACCATCCCCCCACCGTCATACATGGAGAACACCATCCCCCCACCGTCATACATGGAGAACACCATCCCCCCACCGTCATACATGGAGAACACCATCCCCCCACCGTCATACATGGAGAACACCATCCCCCCACCGTCATACATGGAGAACACCATCCCCCCACCGTCATACATGGAGAACACCATCCCCCCACCGTCATACATGGAGAACACCATCGCCCACCATCATACATGAAGGGGGAACATTATGCTTTGGGGGGGTTTTTCTGGTAAGGGGACAGGACAACTTCACTGCATCAAAGGGACGAGGGACGGGGCCATGTACCATCAAATCTTGGGTGAGAACCTCCTTCCCTCAGCCAGGGCATTGAAGATGGGTCATGGATGGGTCATGGATGGGTCTTCCAGCATGACAATGACCCAAAACACACGGCCAAGGCAACAAAGGAGTGGCTCAAGAAGAAGCACTATAAGTCCCTAGAGTGGCCTAGCCAGCAGTCTCCAGACCTTAATCCCATAGAAAATATGTGGAGGGAGCTGATGGTTCGAGTTACCAAAACGTCAGCCTGGAAACCTTAATGACTTGGAGAAGATCTGCAAAGAGGACAAAATCCCTCCTGAGATGTGTGAGAACCTGGAGGCCAACTCCAAGAAACGTCTGACCTCTGTGATTGCCAACAAGGGTTTCTCCACCAAGTACTAAGTCATGTTTTGCGAAGGGGTCAAATATTTATTTCACTCAGTAAAATGCAAATCAATTTATAACTCTTATAACTCTTTTTAAATGCGTTTTTCTGGATATTTTTGTTGTTATTCTGTCTCTTAGTGTTACAATAAACCGACCAATAAAATTATAGCTTGATCATTTCTTTGTCAGTGGGGCAAATGTACAAAATCAGCAGGGGATTAAATACTCCCCCCCCCCCCTCACAATATATATATATTAGGGCTGTTACTGATTAAAATTTTCGTGTTCGATTCATCGATTTTTTTAATCGATTAATCGACTAATTTTGATTAATTATAACGCACATACAGATCCAACTACTTTTAGCTGATCTCCTTGCAGGCCGATTCCCAGTGCAGCTACCAACCACTGGAAAAATGGATAGCAGGATACAAAAAACACACAAAAGGCAGCGCTCGATGGGAATAGCATTAAAACTTTTATAGTCTTCAAGTAGGTAACAAAATAAATATTGCACTGGAGATAAAATCGATGTAGCTACATAAACTGTAAAAATGGTGCGAGTAATTCCAAACGGTAGCAAAAGCAGTCATAAAAACATGTAGCCAAGTATGATACTGGTATAAAAATGTGTACAATGATACCACTGCTGAATCCAGATGAGGAGGGGTTAACATCAGTCCGTCGGCATGTAGATGTCCTGTGAAGGAAACTATCACAACTCCCAGTGGATGGCTGTAGAATCCCAGGTTGATAGAGGGAAGTGTAACAGCCCTTGGGTGTGGCAGATAGTAAGGTCCCGCCGGCATGCAGATATGAAGGCACAGCAAAGGATCCCTTCAGATGGACACAGCAAGCCCAGCCGGTGTCCGTGACGTCACTGGATCTCCGACAGAACTCCCTGAAGACCACCCGGAAGCCGGCGGAGAGGTGAGTACCAATCAAAAGAATTTTGATCGATCAAAAAAATTTATCGATTAATCGAGGAATTAATAGTTAATTTCCACAGCCCTAATATATATATATATATATATATATACACACACACACACACACACACACACACACCGGTATATATATATCTCACATAAATAAAAATGTGGATTTGGGATCTTTAGATAATAGTTATATATATATATATACACACAGTGGACCTAAAAAGTCTACACACCCCTGTTAAAATGTCAGGTTTCTGTGATGTAAAAAAAATGAGACAAAGATAAACCTTTTCTGAACTTTTTCCACCTTTAATGTGACCTATAAACTGTACAACTCAATGGAATCACAAACTGAAATCTTTTGGGGGTAAAAAAATTAAAAATAATGTGGTTGCATAAGTGTGCACACCCTCCTATAACTGGGGATGTAGCCGTGTTCAGAATTAAGCAATCACATCCAAACTCATGTTAAATAGAAGTCAGTACACACCTGCCATCATTTAAAGTGCCTCTGATTAACCCCAAATAAAGTTCAGCTGTTCTAGTAGGTCTTTCCTGACATTTTCTTAGTCGCGTCCTACATCAAAAGCCATGGTCCACAGAGATCTTCCAAAGCATCAGAGGGATCTCATTGTTGAAAGGTATCAGTCAGGAGAAAGGTACAAAAGAATTTCCAAGGCATTAGACATACCATGGAACACCGTGAAGACAGTCATCATCAAGTGGAGAAAATATGGCACAACAGTGACATTACCAAGAACTGGATGTCCCTCCAAAATTGATGGAAAGACGAGAAGAAAACTGGTCAGGGAGGCTGCCAAGAGGCCTACAGCGACATTAAAGGAGCTGCAGGAATATCTGGCAAGTACTGGCTGTGTGGTACACGTGACAACAAACTCCCGTATTCCCGTATAGTGGCAAGATGGAAGCCTTTTCTTATGAAGAAAAACAATCAAGCCCAGCTAAATTTTGCAAAAACACATCTGAAGTCTCCCAAAAGCATGTGGGAAAACGTGTTCTGGTCTGATAAAACCAAGGTTGAACTTTTTGGCCATAATTCCAAAAGATATGTTTGGTGCAAAAACAACACTGCACATCACCAAAAGAACACCATACCCACCGTGAAGCATGGTGGTGGCAGCATCATACTTTGGGGCTGTTTTTCTTCAGCTGGAACAGGGGCCTTAGTCAAGGTAGAGGGAATTATGAACAGTTCCAAATACCAGTCAATATTGGAACAAAACCTTCAGTCTTCTGCTAGAAAGCTGAACATGAAGAGGAACTTCATCTTTCAGCATAACAACGACCCAAAGCATACATCCAAATCAACGATGGAATGGCTTCACCAGAAGAAGATTTAAGTTCTGGAATGGCCCAGCCAGAGTCCAGACCTGAATCCCATTGAAGATCTGTGGGGTGATCTAAAGAGGGCTGTGCACAGGAGATGCCCTCACAATATTGGAATGTTTTTGCAAAGCAGAGTGGGGCAAATATTGCCAAGTCAAGATGTGCCATGCTGATAGGCTCATACCCAAAAAGACTGAGTGCTGGAATAAAATCAAAAGGTGCTTCAACAAAGTATTAGTGTAAGGGTGTGCACACTTATGCAACCAGATTATTTTATTTTTACTTCCCTCCACCTAAAAGATTTCAGTTTGTTGTTCAACCGAGTTATAGTTTATAGGCCACATTAAAGATGGAAAAAGTTCTGAAATTATTTATCTTTGTCTCATTTTTTTAGATCACAGAAAGCTGAGATTTTAACAGGGGTGTGTAGACTTTTTATCCACTATAAATATATATATATATATATATATGTATTGTGACAGCAGGAAGGTAAAGTCACCTGGTTGCATCCAGGGGGGTAGATATATTTCGCCCAGATTCAGGCTTTACGCCGACTTATACAACTAGGTGGAGAGTTGTATAAGCCCAGCTGGGGCTAGTGGGCTCATGGATGACTCATACCTCTAGGGAGAGGGCTGGGCGTCGTGCAGACAGGGAGTTGATGAGACCAGCTGAAGCTTGTCAGCTCATTTAGGCCTCTATAAGAACTCCCAGATTCATTAGGTGTTTGCTCATGCCTGGACCCAGACCTGTGTGGACTGTCTAGGGAGAGTGAACCCCTGTGCGGTGAGACAAAGCCTGTGTGGCTATTTGCTTGGACATTTAAAACCAGGGACTTAGGGACTAGGACAGCACTAGGCTGATCCCAGTTGTTAGTTAGGAAACCTGTATGTTTAGTCAGAGGTCAAGTTGACCAGGATTTATTTTGTTTATGTTTCTTTTGCTTTGCTGTGTTTTGTCACTGTAAATAGAAAATAAACCGCACCTTTTTGATTTTGAAAACCACAACCTCCGTTTGCTGGGCCTGTTTTGTGTGGGGAGCCCATCCCGGGGGTCACACACACCCGCTGCCGAGCTAACCCCCTCACAGTATATATATATATATATATAGAGATATCTCTCTCTCTCTCTCTATATATATATATATATATATATATAATTCTTGCTTGGTGAAAATATTGATATGGGTTTGGGGGGGGGGGGGGGGAATGGGCTTTTTTCTGGGGGTAGTGGGAGGAGGGCACGTGATATTGATTATATGCATCATGCAATGTTTTTTTCTCTTTATATGGAACAGAAAAATTAGTTAAATAAAAAACTATATTGCCGCGTACACACGGCCATTGGTCATTGAAAAAACCGACGTTTTTCTCGACGTGATTCTTCTCAAGCCTGCCTTGCCTACACACCATCGTAAAAAAAAACGCTCGAGCAAAGCGCGGTGACGTACGAAATGTACGACGGCACTATAAAGGGGAAGTTCCATTCGAATGGCGCCACCCTTTGGGACGCTTTCGCTGATCCTCGTGTTAATAAAGTTTGGTGAGAGACGATTCGCGCTTTTCAGTCCATTACAGCGTGACGAATGTGCTATCTCCATTATGAACTCTAGTTTTACCAGAACGAGCGCTCCCATCTCATACTTAATAATGAGCATGCGCGTTTTTTTTCCCCTCGTGAAAACATACACACTACCGTTTTTCACGACGTTAAAAAGAACGACGTGAAAAACGACGTGAAAAAATAGAGCAGGTACTAATTGTTTTCACGTCGTTAAAGGAGCCCACACACAATCGTTTTTAATGACGAATTAAAAAAATGGCATTTTTCACGTCATGAAAAACGGTCGTGTGTACGCGGCATTTGAATTAAAATAAAAATACTGTTTTTAAGGTGTGTGTACAATTTTAAAAAATTGCCCCTGGCAGCAAGTGGTTAAAAATTAACTAGGCCGTGGAAATGAACTATTAATTCCTCGATTAATCAATAATTTTTTTTGATCGATCGAAATTCTTTTGATTGGTACACACCTCTCCGCCGGCTTCCGGGTCTTCAGGGAGTTCTGTCGGAGAACCGGTGACGCCACAGACACTGGCGGGGCTTGCCGTGTCCATCTGAAGGGCTCCTTTTGCTGTGCCTTCATATCTGCATGCCAGCGGGACCTTACTATCTGCTACACGCAAGGGCTGTTACACTTCCCTCTATCAACCTGGGATTCTACAGCCATCCACTGGGAGTTGTGATAGTTCCCTTCACGGGACATCTACATGCCGACGGACTAATGTTAACCTCCCCTCATCTAGATTCAGCAGTGGTATCGTTGTACACATTTTTATACCAGTATCATACTTGGCTACATGTTTTTATGACTGCTTTTGCTACCGTTTGGTATTACTCGCACCATTTTTACAGTTTATGTAGCTACATCGATTTTATCTCCAGTGCAATATTTATTTTGTTACTTACTTGAAGACTATAAAAGTTTTAATGCTATTCCCATCGAGCGCTGCCTTTGTGTGTTTTTTGTATCCTGCTATCCATTTTTCCAGTGGTTGGTAGCTGCACTGAGAATCGGCCTGCAAGGAGATCAGCTAAAAGTAGTGGGATCTGTATGTGCGTTATAATTAATCGAAATTAGTCGATTAATCGATAAAAAAAAACGATTAATCGAACACGAAAATTTTAATCAGTAACAGCCCTAAAATTAACCTATTGCCTGCCCGCACAGGTTTACTTTAATTGACTGTACGAAACTGACAAGATTCTTTAATTTTGAATAAGCATTCATGCCAAACACATTAGACAGCTGAACGCCGTCATATCCATTAGTGCGTATTTCACTGCTGTACTGAATTCCAAATTGAGCTTATTCTTAAAATATAAATAAACCGTCTTTCAAAAATAAAAACTTTGCACGTCAGAAAAAAAAAGAAAAGAAAAATATCTGCCGGATGGGAAGTAAGAATTGGCATCTTTAGCACCTGTCATTGTCATTGAAATAAAGTTGAAGAATATTTTACAGAGCAAAGATGAAAGTTTGTTATTAAAAAAAAAAAAAAAAGTCCTCAATTTCTAAAGTAGTTTCACATTATTTTGGGGTTAAAAAATACAATGAATATTAAAATATAATGAGGAGCAGAAACGAACGGCTTGAGCCCACCCTACATTTATAAATTAAAGTGATACTAAAGGTTGGTTTAAAAAAATAAAAAAATAAAAATAACAAACATGTCATACTTACCTCCACTGTGCAGTTCGTTTTGCACAGAGTGGCCCCGAACACCGTCATCTGGGGTCCCCCGGCAGCTCTCGCGGCTCCTCCCCGCATCAGATAACCCCCTTAGAAGAAGCGCTCTCCCGGAGGGTTACCTTGCGGGCGTGCTCCCGTGTCCAGCATTTGGCGTCCATAGCCACCGAATGCAGGACTCGGCCCCGCCCCCCGAGTCATTGGATTCGATTGACCGCAGCGGGAGCAAATGGCTGCACTACTATCAATCTATCCAATCAAGAGCCGAGAACCCCGGGCAGAGAGACTGCGCATCCTCGTCGTGGGACGTTGCAGGGCTCAGGTAAGTAAAAGGGGGGGGGGGGCTGGGGGGCCGGTGACTGACAGAAGTTTTTTCACCTTAATGCATAGGATGCATTAAGGTGAAAAAACAGGAGGGTTTACAGACCCTTTAAGTAAAATTAAATACAAAAATTAGTTAAGCAAAAATTGATTATTATTTTAAGCTACATTTGACGCAACATGCAAGGTAAGCCGATGGCTATGCAGGTGATGGTAAATTTCACATTCTCACAAACAATTCAGACAAAAACAAAAAAATACAAACATTTACAAATAAAAAATAAATAAAAAATAAATGTCCAGACTTGATCTTTTTTCTGCCGCACTTACCAATGTTTCTAAAGTCTCAGAGGACTGATCACCTTGAATCAGCTTAGTGTTAAAGCTGTAAACAAGAGATCTATAATCATGTTTTTGACAAAAATTGAAATTGCCAAAAATGTTATAAAATTTACTCTTTAAAAAAAAAACATAAAATCTCCCACAAGAACCCCCCCCCCATCCACCACATGAAGGATATTAGGGACATTTATTACACATACACCACCAAAAAATAATGTGCAAGATAATATCACCTACATGATTAAAATATATGCAATGGCAATCTCAATTTGTCAATTCTATAGTTTGGGCTGAAAGTGCACACTCTCATGCCTCGTACACACGACCGGTTTTTCAGACGGGAAAAAAGCTATGAAAGCTTTTGGCCGGGAATCCCGGCCGTGTGTATGCTCCATCGCAGTTTTTCTGACGGGAAAACTGCCGGACAAAAAAAAGGAGAGCAGGATCTCTTTTTTCCCCGTCAGGAAAACCGTTCGTCTGTATGCTTTTCCGAGGGGAAGAAAAATGCGCATGCTCGGAAGCATGGAACTTCATTTTGTCGGCTCGTCATAGTCTTTTACATCACTTGGCAGACAAAAGTTCACCGGACTTTTGTCTGAGCTTGTGTATGCAAGGCAGGCTTGAGAGGAATTCTGTCGGGAAAACCGTTGTTTTTTTATCCAACGGAAAATCCGGCCATGTGTACTAGGCATCAGGTTTATTTGAGGGTATGTACATCCAAATCAGGGGAAGGGTTTAGGAATTACAGCTCTTAAGAATAGCCACCCCCCCCCTTTTTCAAGGGGCCAAAAGTAATTGGACAATTAAATCAAAACCTGTTTCATGGCCAGATGTGGGCTACTTCTTCGTTATTTCTTCATCAATTAAGCAGGTAAAAGGTCTGGAGTTGATTTCCAAGTGTGGTATTTGCATTTGGAATCTATTGCTGTGAACTTACATCATGTTTTCAAAGGAGCTGTCCATGCAAGTGAAACAGGCCACTGTAAGGCTTCAAAAATGAAACAAATCCATCTGAGAGATAGCAGCAACATTAGGAGTGGCCAAATCAACAGTTTGGTACATTCTGAGGAAAGAAGAATGCACTGGTGAGCTCAGCAACATAAAAAGGCCTGGACGTCCACGGAAGACAACAGTGGTGGATGATCACAGGATCCTCTCTATGGTAAAGAAAATCCCATTCACAACATCCAGACAAGTAAAGGGCACTCTCCAGTAGGTGGGTGTATCATTGTCAAAGTCTACAACCAAGAGAAGACTTCACAAGAGCAAATACAGAGGGTTCACCACAAGGTGCAAACCATTTATAAGCCTGAAGAATAGAAAAGCCAGATTAGACTTTGCCCAAAAACATCTAAAAAGCCAGACCAGTTCTGGAATAGCATTCTTTGGACGGATGAAACTAAGATTATTCTGTACCAGAATGGTGGGAAGAAAACGGTGTGGAGAAGGCTTGGAACAGCTCATGATCCAAAGCACACGTCATCTGTGGTCACATGGTGAAACTTGCAGTGTGATGGCATGGGCATGCATGGCTTCCAGTGGCACTGGGTCATTAGTGTTTATTGATGATGTGACAGAAGACAGAAGCAGCCGGGTGAATTCTGCAGTGTTTAGAGATATACTGTCAGCCCATATTCAGCCAAATGCAGCAAAGTTGATTGGACGGCGCTTCACTGTACAGATGGACAATTATCCAAAACACACTGCAAAAGCAACCCAGGAGCTTTTGAAGGAAAAGAAGTGGAATATTCTGCAATGCCCGAGTCAATCACCTGATCTTAACCCAATTGAGCATCCATTTCACTCGCTGAAGGCAAAACTAAAAGACAGAAAGTCCCACAAAGAAAGAACAACTAAAGACAGCTGCATTTAGAGCCTGGCAAAGCATCAGAAAGAAGGAAAGCCAGTCTTTGGTAATGTCCATGGGTTCCAGACTTCAGGCAGTCATTGCCAGTAAAGGATTCTCAACAAAATTTTAAAAATGAACATTTTATTTATGATTATATTCATTTGTGCAATTACATTTGAGCCCCTAAAAATGGGGAGACTGTGTATAAAAATGGTTGCAGTTCCTAAAATTTGTATTTGATATTTATGTTTGTAACGGGTGGGCACGTGGAACCCAGAAGTTCTTAGAAAGTATGAGCCAGGAAATAATGGACATTGAGAATATGTCTTGGATTGCTTTAAAATGGGTCTGTAATATTAATCCACCATATTCCCCAGGATATCTGTAAACAACTATTTACTGTTTGTTGATCCTGAACTCTACAGGTTAATTGAAAGGGCTGATGTGTTCAACTTCAATCACCTGTCTGCCTGTGTAATGTTAATGAATCCCAACTATTCTAAAGATCTTTTCACTGTGGAGTGTGATAATTAACTCTGTAATTGTGGGTACTGTAAATTAGCAGACAGACAGTCTGGGGAACATAAAGGTTATGCATAGTCATTTAAGCTGAAAAGGGATTAGCTAATGAACTCACCTGTTGTCTGGCTAAGAGATGTCAGAATGTGTATTGGGGGCTCATTATGTGACCATTGTTAGATGTTGTGGGTGGAGTTGTTCATTTGGACTACAGTATTCGTTTAGTGTATATAAAAGCCTGTTCTTTTCTCAATAAAGTGTCAGACCAGTTGGAAACCTCATACAGAGCGTTTGTCCCGTATTTCTGGAAGAATTATTCCTATGGGTCTCGGTCGCCTGACTGTGGAGTGTAGGTAGCTGATGTGTGTTCAGAGAGGGAATATCCTAAACGGCGTTAACCCCTTTCATACTTGGGGTGCCGTTACAATGTTCAACCCCTTGAATTAAAGATGAAAGTCTGCCCTTGAAATTCATTTGAATGGTTTAATTTTAATTTTATTCTGGTGGCATACAGAGCCAAAAGTATGAAAATTGTGCATGTGCCCAAATATATATGGACCTAACTGTATATATTTAAAATAATACTTGGAGATCCTGCCATGAAAGACCATGTTCAGGCACGTCCTGCTAGATGGTGACAACACTCTGTGCCTATCTCCCAACTGTGCTACTGCGTTGTCACCTGGGTTTAATGGGAACTATAAGTGGCTGTTTCTACACACCATTGTCCATTGTTGTCACCATCAGTTAACAGGTCCTGAGAAATGCCATGCAGCCATCGCTGGACAGAAAGAGGCTGCAAAGAAGCTGCAGGAGATCAGCAGCACTGACATAGAACAAAGGATGAAAAAGTTGAAAGCAAGAATTGTTTAATAAGAAAATTGAAATTGATTATAATACAGAAGGATTTAGCAAACTAGTTTGCTAAAACCTTGTGTATCATTTTTGGTTTAAATTTACTTTAAAAGAGATAAATAAAATGATCAAATATTAGGCAACGTATCTGCTATATAAAATGTGTCTAACTTCTGCCATGGCTTCAATGAGAGTTGAGCTGTATCTCCCATGACAGGCATGGGCATCCGCAGAATTTTTTTCAGGGGGGCATCATTTTAAGGTCTCCCATGCTCTGACACTTTTTAACAATGTCATTATCACATTATCACGGTCAGAACCTGCGGACATAGTACAGGAGATGGTCAGAGACTGTGGACATAGTACAGGAGACTTTCAGAGACTGCGGACATGGTACAGGAGTCGATCAGAGAATGTGGACATGGTACAGGAGATGATCAGAGACTGCGAACATGGTACAGGAGACGATCAGAGAGTGTGGACATGGTACAGGAGACGATCAGAGAGTGTGGACATGGTACAGGAGATGATCAGAGACTGCGAACATGGTACAGGAGACGATCAGAGAGTGTGGACATGGTACAGGAGATGCTCAGAGACTGCGAACATGGTACAGGAGACGATCAGAGAGTGTGAAAATGGTACAGGAGATGATCAGAGACTGCGAACATGGTACAGGAGACGATCAGAGAGTGTGGACATGGTACAGGAGATGATCAGAGACTGCGAACATGGTACAGGAGATGATCAGAGAGTGTGGAAATGGTACAGGAGATGATCAGAGACTGCGAACATGGTACAGGAGACGATCAGAGAGTGTGGACATGGTACAGGAGATGGTCAGAGACTGCGAAAATGGCACAAGAGTCTGTAAGACTGTGGACACGGCACAAGAGATGATCAGAGACTGCATACATGGCCCAAGAGACTGTCAGAAACTGCATACATGGCTCAAGAGACTGTAAGACTGCAGACATGGCACAAGAGACTGTAAAAGACTGCATACATGTGGGGGGTGACAGAGAGAGGCAGAGGGGGTGACAGAGAGAGAGGGGGTTGACAGAGAGAGACAGAGAGGGGGTGACAAAGAAAGACGGGGGGGTGACAGAGCGAGACGGGGGGTGACAGAGAGAGAGGGGGGGTGAGAAAGGCAGAGGGGTGACAGAGATAGAGGGGGGTTGACAGAGAGGGGTGATGGGGGGTGAGAGAGAGAGGGGGGTCAGAGAGAGAGACCCCTAGCCCTGTCTGCAGTCCCTCTAGTGCCCCTATGTCCCAGTGGTGTGTGTAATGCTCAGTACAGTACCTTGCATGTCAGTAGGATGTCCATGATGGCCAGCAGCTGGCAAGACCCATTTTCATTCTGTGTGAGGACAGGAGGTGCTCTGTTCCTTCTATCGGATCTATGATGTGACACGGAGTGGTCCCTGGCTGCTTGCATTTCCTGCCCGTCCTTGTTCTGTGAACCCCAGTCAGTCTGTCCTCCAGGCCTGGGTGCACTGAGGCGATTTAAGGAGTCCAGGGGTTCCAGGCTCCGGGAGGCGCCAGGGACGCTGTGCCTGCTGTTCCTGGCGTCTTGCTGCTCTCCTTTCCTGTGGCCTCCGTCTCCTGGGCCGCTCACACTATGTAGACCGGGTGATGTCATCCTGCCCACCCCTTGAGGCCTTCACTGTCCGGCTCCTTGCACCAGCTGTCACCGGCCCTGCTAAACTGTATACAGGTGCGAGCACTGCCGGCGCTAGGATAAGGACCGAGTGGGGAACCCCCGATCCGATCCCTGATCCCTGATTCCGGGGGGGGGGGCACTTGCCCCTACCTGCAGACGCCCATGATAACAGGTGTGTCAGCAGCCTTGAGGTGTGTTAGATTACAGTTTAAATTATATTTGCTTCAGCACACACACACACACATATATATAGATATATATATTTTGGATTATTTATTTATAAAAAATATACATACACACACACAGTCACGGTCATTAATTTCTAAAATAAATAAATATATATATAAAAATTATTTTAGAAATTAATACTATATAATAAAAAAAAAAAAAATATATATATATATATATATATATATATATGTGTGTGTGTGTGTGTAGCGGGTACTCCACATTTAGGGGGTCTTTATGTCCAAATTTAGGGGGGTGACCCGAGCACTAGTTTGGCTCGGGCCTTCTAATTGTGCTTGACCCTGCTTTGTTGCTGTGTGCCTATGTAGAGTTCCCTGTGGCCTGCGTTGCCATGTTGGGTCAGGGTTGAACCATAGGTTGCATTGGCGCGATTGGATGTCCTCTCTCGGCTACCATGCAGTGGGCTAGTTCTGCCTGCTGTGCATGCCAGGAGAGGATATAAAAGAGGCAGACGCCATTATTCAAGGGAGAGACCCGGGGACAAGTACTCAGAGGAGTGTGCCCCCTAAGGAGAGGGGCGCATACACTGACTGAAGAGTCTCGGGCACCTTCGGCCCAAAACCGCAACGTTCCGGGTAGTCCCAGTACTTTCAACTGGGTCTACAGGCAGAAGTTTGGAGTCCTAGGATGCCCGGGTGAGGGTATCCGCTCTGACCAAGAGGAAGCCAGGGGAGGATCGGTCCCATAACAGGAGATGAGTGATAGTTAGATTGCTGTCTTGGGAAAGGCCTGGTGACCTGTCGGAGGGAAGGATCCTATGCTCCGCAGAACTGACCCTGCGGAGTGCTGCTGCTCTTTGAGGGCATACTGAACTTGTTCTTGGAGGATTTAAATTGCTTGTTCGAGCTCCACACCGGCTGCTAGGACCATTGAGGGACTATCCGGGTGAGCTGTACCCATTCGGGACCGAGTGGTGATAAATCTGGGAGTTCTGTGCCTTTAAGTGGTTTGGACATTGACTTTATTAAAGAGGGAAAAGTACAGACTCGTCTCTACATTCTGGAGACGGGAACCAGTGGAAGGAGGTAACTCGCTGCGGGACCCAGGTACATATACACCGCCTGACCTCTAAACTAGAGGTCACCGGCTTGTGGCATGGGTGCCTCTTCTTTACCCTAAGAGGAGAGGGTGGTGCTACATATACATACAGTGTCTCACAAAAGTAAGTACACCCCTCACATTTTGTAAATATTTTATTCTATCTTTTCATGTGACAACACTGAAGAAATTACACTTTGCTACAATGTAAAGTAGTGAGTGTACAGCTTGTATAACAGTGTAAGTTTGCTGTTCCCTCAAAATAACAACACAATCACACTTATTGGTTCACATATGCCTGGCATATCTAACCTTCTTTCGGGTCTGGAGGTCCCCCCTATTATCCAGGTTGAATTGTAGGTTGTTGCTGTTGTGGAGTCTTTAGACCACAGTCTCCTGCTCTCTTACAACACTATAAAGGAACCTTCACCGGTTACTTCATTAATGTACGTAGACCTTTTTGATGTGTTATAACTTTTGCCTATTAATATTTGAGGTTGGTTGACATTTGTGATGCCATATTGTTTTGGACAATCTGCTTACCTTAAATAAAGATTTTAAAAAATATATATATATAACTCAACACACAGCTATTAACGTCTAAACCGCTGGCAACCCCCTCACCAGGGATGCTCTGGTGCTTTGGTACCGTAAGAGAGAGGCCTATGCTCTATCTACTGAACCAAGCCCACTCACCCCTTTATTTGACAACCCAGCCCTTCCGGAGGGCAGGTCTATCCACACACTTGAAGAATATGACAGAGCTTCATGGCCCACAGCACGACAATTTGTTGACTCTACGCAGGGTACCTTTATGTCAAATTATAACTCTACGTCCTCCCGCTTGACTTGGCTTACTCGTATACACCTGACTTTCTACTGCAAAGGACTTTATGATTCCGAACAGATCCATCGACCTCTGACCAGTTTTGAACAAATATGCACACTCCCTGACACCCCCCGCCATACCCTTTCCTTGACCTACAAACTGATTCTAGACCACACTCATAACTCCTTACCTAAATTTACTAAAGTTTGGTCGGAGGAGCTTGGGAGAGACATTACTGAAGCAGAATGGAGTAAAGCCTTTCTCTTTACCCACAAATCGTCCATCTCTAACTACTCTCAAGAAAACTATAAGGTGATTTCCAGATGGTATCGAGTGCCGACCACCCTCAGGATCATGTACCCCTCGGCTGCGGACACCTGCTGGAGATGCAACTCAGCAACAGGTACATACAGCCATATCTGGTGGGAATGTGATGTAATTAGACCGTTCTGGGCTCAAATTTTTCTAATTTATTCTGAGATCTATGATACGCCTCTCCAGCCCTCTCCTTTTATTGCCCTCCTTTCCATTCTACCGGGTACTGTCAAGTTCCAAAAACACAATCTCCTTAAATTTTCCCTTAGCGCGGCTCGGCGACTCATTACTAGACATTGGAAAACCACCTCCCCTCCTTCAATTTTAGAATGGGTAAATGAGATGAATACTAGAATGCTAATAGAGGAAATGCTTACCAAATCTCTAGACAAACATGCTAAATTCTCCTTTATTTGGAGTATTTGGAGACATTACTCAACTCCGGATAAGTTAAAGGATAGGCTCCAGTTAGGGCTCACTCCCTGAGGCCTTACCGGTCCTCAACCTTCGGGTTCCCTGCCATGTTTGGACACCCTTCCATGGGTCCGTAGCTCGCTGTCCCCCTCCCCCCCCCCTCTTACTTCTCGTTCCACCCTTCCCTTGGCACTATACCCCCCTTCTGAACTCTAGATCTCCCTTTCTACCCTTCTCCCTCTCTACTTCTTTCTGGGGCCTCCCCTAAAGTTATATGATTACTCTTTACTTGTATGCGGTTCAATTTCTGTTTACACTGTTATCACTTGAGACCTCACCAATAGGTGCTGGAATGAGGTCGTCTGTACAGGTATTCATGTCATTCCCTAACGACTCCTCCAATCCAGGATCGCAGTAGGATCCCATAGGGGCATCCTGGTCGGACGGAGCAGATAATGTGTCTTCAGACGACACGGTTTGAGTTGTGTATTGCTTCATACTTATTCGCATGAGCTAGATGCTATCTGCATAATGCCGTTTACATGCTGTAACTGGGGATTACCCCTTACTTACCGGTCCAGGTTGCCTCCAGACGGGCTCCTGGATTATTGTCTTTTTTTTCTGTATACTTGAAACTTTGATAATCAATAAAAACGAATTGAACATAAACCGCTGGCAACAAAAGTGAGTACACCCCTAAGTGTAAATGCGGTTTTAGAAGGTATTACTTTATGGTCTCCCCCCCCCTTCTTTTCGGCACCCTATATGTAGCATCAGTAGCGTCTCATATAATATTGAAGAGTGTCCGGGGAGTCTGTGTTTGGGTCCAACGTGCAGGATAGAGGCCGTGGCTAGGCTATAGCCGAATGCGCGCTCCTTCCTTGCTTCTGGTAAGGAGCCATTGTTACTAGGGTGGTGGTCACTAAAATATCCTATATCACGGTGGTGGTGTTTTGGTACTATACCTTGATAATACGTTATCACCCTATGGTATTCTTTTTTATTGGTGCAACGGAGCCATCAAGAGGTCCATGCTAATACTGGAAGAGTGTCTGGGGTACTTTGTTTGGATCCCCCTCAAGCTAAAAGCCACGGCTGGGTCATAGCCAACTGTGCGTTTTTGCTTGCATCTGGTAAGCAGCCATTTCTCCTTGGTGGTGGTTTATCCGGTGTCATACATGGTGGAACCACAATATATGGAATTGTTTGGACTGTCTTTAGTCTATAGAATCTTCCTTTAGATTATGGGTCACACCTTTGGACTTTTTTATCCTGACGTCATCTAGGATTGTTATATTATATTTTTTGGCGTAGTTTTCTTTTTCTTTATTATTGTTTATGTTTATCACATTATTGCTGCTGCCTTATGTTTAACCACTTAAGCCCCGGACCATTACGCAGCTTAATGACCAGAGGTGTTTTCAGAATTTGGCACTGCGCTGCTTTAACTGGAAATTGTGCGGACATGCAATGTTGTACCCAAACGAAATTTGCGTCCTTTTCTTCCCACAAATAGAGCTTTCTTTTAATGGTATTTGATTGCCTCTGCGATTTTTTTTTTTGCGATATAAACGGAAAAAGACTGAAATTTTTGAAAAAAAATTATATTTTCTAATTTTTGTTATAAGAAAAATCAAATAAACTCAATTTTAGTCATACATTTAGGCCAAAATGTATTCAGCCACATGTCTTTAGTAAAAAAAATGTCAATAAGCGTATATTTATTGGTTTGCGCAAAAGTTATAGCGTTTACAAACTAGGGTACATTTTCTGTAATTTACACAGCTTTTAATTTATGACTGCCTATCTCATTTCTTGAGGTGCTAAAATGGCAGGGCAGTACAAAACCCACCCAAATGACCCCATTTTTGAAAGAAGACACCCCAAGGAAATTGCTGAGAGGCATGTTGAGCCGATTGAATATTTTTATTTTTTTTGTCCCAAGTGATTGAATAATGACAAAAAAAAAAATTACAAAAAGTTGTCACTAAATGATATATTGCTCACACATGCCATGGTTATATGTGGAATTGCACCCCAAAATACATTTTTCTGCTTCTCCTGAGTACGGGGATACCACATGTGTGGGACTTTTTAGGAGCCTAGCCGCGTACGGGCCCTCGAAAACCAAGCACCGCCTTCAGGATTTCTAAGGGCACAAATTTTTGATTTCACTCCTCACTGCCTATCACAGTTTCGAAGGCCATAAAATGCCAAAATAGCACAAAACCCCCCCAAATGACCCCATTTTGGAAAGTAGACACCCCAAGCTATTTGCTGAGAGGCATGGTGAGTATTTTATAGCTCTCATTTGTTTTTGAAAATTAAGAAAGTAAATAATTGTTTTTTTTTTTTTTTTTTAATTTTCAAAACTTTGTGACAAAAAGCGAGATCTCCAAAATACTCACCATACCTCTCAGCAAATAGCTTGGGGTGTCTACTTTCCAAAATGGGATCATTTGGGGGGGGTTTTGTGCCATCTGGGCATTCCATGGCCTCCGAAACTGTGATAGGCAGAGAGAAGTGAAATCAAAAATTTACACCCTTTAGAAAAGCCTGAAGGCGGTGCTTGGTTTTCGGGGTCCCGTACACAGCTAGGCTCCCAAAAAGTCTCACACATGTGGTATCCCCGTACTCAGGAGAAGCAACAGAATGTATTTTGGGGTGTAATTCCACATATGCCCATGGCATGTGTGAGCAATATATCATTTAGTGACAACTTTGTGCAAAAAAAATAATAATATATATATATTTTTTTTTTCCGCAACTTGTGTCAACATATAAAATATTCCATGGACTCAACATGCCTCTCAGTATATAGCTTGGGGTGTCTGCTTTCCAAAATGGGGTCATTTGGGGGGGTTTTGAACTGTCCTGACATTTTATACACAACATTAGGAAGCTTACATCCACTCTTCTAACCACTTGAAGACAAAGCCCTTTCTGACACTTTTTGTTTACATGAAAACATTTTTTTTTTTGCAAGAAAATTATGTTGAACCCCCAAACATTATATATTTTTTTAAAGCAAAGGCCCTACAGATTAAAATGGTGGGTGTTGCATTTTTTTTTTCCACACAGTATTTGCGCAGCGATTTTTCAAATGCATTTTTTGGGGAAAAAATACACTTTTTTTAATTTTAATGCACTAAAACACACTATATTGCCCAAATGTTTGATGAAATAAAAAAGATGATCTTAGGCCAAGTACATAGATACCAAACACGACATTATTTAAAATTTGCCACAAACGCGCAGTGGCGACAAACTACATACATTTTTAAAAGCCTTTACAGGGTACCACATTAGATTTACAGAAGAGGTCTACTGCTAAAATGACTGCCCTTGATCTGACCTTCGCGGTGATACCTCACATGCATGATGCAATTGCTGTTTACATATGACGCCAGACCGACGCTTGCGTTCGCCATTGCGCAAGAGCAGGGCAGGACAGGGGTGCTTTTTTTTTTTTATTATTAATTTTGCTTTTTTATTTTATTTTTAAACTGTTCTTTCCATATTTTTTTTTTATCATTTTTATTGTTATCTCAGGGAATGTAAATATCCCCTATGATAGCAATAGGTAGTGACAGGTACTCTTTTTAAAAAAAAAACTGGGGTCTATTGGACCCTAGATCTTTCCTCTGTCCTCAAAGCATCTGACCACACCAAGATCGGTGTGATAAAATGCTTTCCAAATTTCCCAATGGCACTCTTTATATCCAGGGGGGGGACTTGTAAAAGCAGTCCAGAGGCTAATTAGCCGCTAGGATTGCTTTTACATGAAAGTCGGCCGCTGGCTGAAAAGAATGATACCAAGATGATACCTAAACCCGCAGGCATCAATCTGGTATAACCAAAATCCAGCAACATACCAGTACGTTGCTGGTCCTTGTTGGACATGTATTGTAATCTTTTTTTTCATGCAGCCTGTTGGCTGAACGAAAAAAGAGATTGATCGGTGGGTATGCCCACCATTAGAATACCTCCTTTCATCCACCCACTTCTAATGATGGGCATACATGCACCATTTATATATGCCGAAGCATGGGGCATCCTCCCGCAAAAGTTATGCCGCACACACATGGTCGGACTTTTCCACGGGCAAGCCTCCGTCGGAATTTTGACCGTATGTACGCGGCATTAGGAGCAAAATCGCTCCTCCGCCCCTGCTGCCCCCATGCTTTGGCATATATGCTCTTTTTTTTTTAACTGTGGTGGTGAAATCACCTCCTACAGCACTGGAGTCGCAGGGATCAGGCCTGTCTCTGCGAACGCTGCAGTTATGTGTGTTGTGTTTTGTAAGTGACAGTGATCGATCGATACTGCACTTGGGTGGCCTGGGCTGGACGGAGTGGCAAAACGCAGGTGCTAGCAGGTATCTGGGCTGATCCCGCTAACACTGCGTTTTTGGGAACCCTAAACCGCTGGGGACGCTAGTATAGATCTGATCAGATATTGATCTGTTCAGATACTATACCACTAAGGGAGGTGTATGCTTCACGCGTGGGTGTTAGCGTTCCTGGCACTAACCTGACACTGCCTGGGGCGACGCAGACCCTCTCTGACACTAAAACCTAATTGATATCACCCGCCGGGCGATCAGGGGGTTAAACCTTTATTGGGTTATATACGGCGGGTGCCCTGACACTATAAAAAGCAAACTAACTAACCAGCGTCACCCGTAACACTTATATGGTGATCACTGGTGAAAGGGTTAACTAGGGGCAATCAGGGTGTTAAACCTTTATTAGGTAATATATGGGGGTACCTGACACTATATAAAAACCTGACGGGGAACCTAAATAACAAAATAACTAACTGGCTAACCAGTGTCACCAGTAACACTTATACGGTGATCACTGGTGAAAGGGTTAACTAGGGGCAATTAGGGCGTTAAAACCTTTATTAGATAATATATGGGGGTACCTGACGCTATAAAAACCTGCGGCGAACCTAAAAAAAATAACTGGCTACCTATCGGCATCACTGACACTAAGACAGCGATCAGAAAAACGATCGCTTAGTGACACTGGCAAAAGGGGGTGAAAGGGTTACCTGGGGGGGCGATCAAGGGGTTAAACCTTTATTAGGTAATATATGGGGGTACCCGACAATATAAAAACCTGCTGCGAACCTAAAAAAAATAACTGGCTACCCATCGGCATCACCGACACTAAGACAGCGATCAGAAAAACGATCGCTTAGTGACAGCGGTGCTAGGGGGTGAAAGGGTTACCTGGGGGGCGATCAAGGGGTTAAACCTTTATTAGGGGGGGGTTAGGGGGCTACACTGGACCTAAACCTGACCCTTTTACAGTCACAAATGTCACTGATTGCAGTGATCAGTAAATAAATGGTCACAGTGACACTGTGACTGGGGGCTGGGGGGTGATCTGGGGGGTGATCTGGGGGGGCGATCGTGTGCCTATGTGTGTGGTGTCAGTGTGCTGTTATGTGCACTAACCTCTGTGTCTTCTCTCATGCGGCGCTCGGTATATGTGAGCGCCGCATGAGAGATGACATCACTTCCTCCTGCCTGTGTAAACATTACACAGGCAGAGGAAGCTTTTCATTCGCCGGGAGCGATCGCGAGGGGGTGGCCAGAATCTAATGGCGGCCCCCTCATCACGGATCGCTCCCGAAGCGATCCCGGCCGCCCACTGTACCGGAGGGGGGTCCGATTGGACCCCCCACCCATACGAAGGCAGTCACGTACAGGTACGGGATTGTGCCTGTCCGTGCCATTCTGCCGACGTATATATACAGTGAGCGGTCATTAAGTGGTTAATTTGACATTTTGATACGTTAGTCTTAGCGCAGTTTTTTTCCTTTAATATATATGTAGCGGGTGGTTACATTTAGGGGGAAGCATCTGAGTGGTAACTAGGCTCAGATGCACAATTGTTAAGTCTCATGGACCATTTCCATCCCTGGGAGATGGTACTGGTGTGTAAGTTCCCTGGGGCCTATAGGTGGCGCTGTCACCATTGGCCCGGGTTGAACCGCAGTAGGTTGTGTCTTTTTTTGTCCCCTCTTGGCAGTAGTACGGCTGGGCGGGGAACCTGCTGTGCCTGTCGGGAGAGGATATAAAAGGGGCGGCCATCTTCCAGAGAGGTCGTTGTCGGTTCCCTGCTCAGGCACCTTAGGCCTGGGTGTGCGTGTCGCCTCCGGGGTGCCCTAGGCCTGGTCGGGTTGTCTCTGGGTGCCCTAGGCCCAGAGACGGAGCTGCTGTTCCATCTCAGACACCTTCAGTCTGGGGTGAGGCACTTTTGAGAAAAGGCCCGGAGCCCAGCAGCCTTCGGCTAGGATCCGCCGGGGACTGAGACTCCCAGGGATCTGCCTTGCGAGGGGACCCGTATCCAGGACGAGGAGGCCAGGGAGGTGACCCTTTCTGAAGACCCAGCGCAGAGTCGTGGTGACAGATGGGGCCTCTGGTAACTCTCCGGAGGGATGTTCTTGTCCTATAAAGGGCTAGTTTACTAACGGAAGGAAGTGTGTGTTCTCTAAGTCACAGTGGCAGTGACACTACACACCCAAGGTCAGTGGCAGTGACTTTCATCTTTTTCACCCGGTCAGTGACAATGACCAACTTCATGGTCTGTGGCAGAGACCATGCGCCAAGCCTGTTCGTGCTAATCAGAGCAGGAGAAAACCCAATTCGAGTTTGTGCCTGGACCTCCTCCCACCTTATCTGACCTGTGTCTTGTCCCAAACCGTCTGCTCGCAAAGAGACTATTTATTGTGCTAAAAAGAATAAATAAGAGTTGGACCTTTTCAGTTGGTGTGGACAGTTGCTTACAGGGAAGAACTAAAGACTTGTTTCTGACTATCGCAGAAACGAGGTCAGCTCTGGAGGTTTTTAAACACTGGCTGCAAGCAGGCCCGAGAAACTGACACCGCTCAACCTCCCTATTCAGGAGGGTACGGGCTTGTGGTGCGGTGTGCCTCATTCTTTTTTCTGCGGAGGAGCCAAGCAGAAGAAAAGCAGGTAAAGTCTGGGGTTGGTGCGCTACCCGTGGGGGCTCGAGTCCGGGATGTGTTTGCAGTCACAGAGTGAAAAGCCCCCCAGAAGCTGAACTTTTATTCCCCAGTGAAATTCCGTGGAGGTCGGCCATGTTTAGAACTGCGCCACGAGGAGAACCCTGACTGCGTAGTTCGTGGGCGTGTCTATTCAGAAAAGCCCGCGAGCGATGTAGGAGATGGGCGGAGTCTGACCATGTATGGAGTTGCACGTGGGGACTTTGGCGCAAAAAAGGTCAGTGCGCGATGGAGCAGCAGATGGTCAGCATGTCGTCTCATGCATCATGGGTTCCAGCTTCTACAACCGTGAAGATGACCTCATTTGCTGCTTCGCTTACGGATACAGGGATTCGGCTCAAGCCCCGGGGAAGATTTGCCCTCTACGTGTGGGCCCTCGGTGTGATTTGTCCCGGCTGCTCGGGACTGGTGGTTCATCTGAAGCCATTCGGGCGATGCGAAAGCTGTAAGGAGTTTCTCTTCGAGGTGGAGCAACCTACAGAGAGGCCTCGGGCCTTCCATCTCAATTGCCTTACAGGCGCCACCACTCTGGAAGGAGGGATCGAAGCTTGTACAGCCACCCCTGCGCGCACTGACGAGACTTCGGAGGAAGTCACAGAGGAGATCGCTTTAGCGAGTGAGAAACCGGAGGATGCTGCTTCGGTAACAACAGAGTCTTTTCTCCCACCGCCCAAGAGGAAGATGGGTCTTGTGAAAGCTTCCCGCGGCCGTGGTGGAGCAACGCCCCAGCGCTTACCCGGAACGGATGTCTCTGAAGGGAAAAGTCCCGGATGTCCGAGTCCTTCTTCAAGCCGAGGTAAGCCAGGGGGAGAGACTTTGTTAATGGTCCCTAGCCCTGGGGATTCACATGCTAGTGAGTTGGCCAGAGGGGGTGAATCGTCCTTCACCAGGAATTACTTCCCTGCGGAGGAGTACAATACCTCTGACCTAGAGTCCGTCTTAGATGCGGGTGATGATGCCGCAATTGACAAACTATTTGAGAGGAAGGGATGGGATAAGATGCCCCTGTCCTTGTTCTGTAAGCCTAGGGACCCACCCATGTCTACTGGGAAAGTACACCCCCAGTGGTGGCCTCCGAGCCTGAGGAGGGATCTGTCCCCTTGCCTGCCCTTCCACCGTCGGGAGCACCTTTTTCCGCAACCACTGCTACTACGAGACACGTGTCACTGCAGGCCCCTGCAACTGGGCCTCGACACCCGGATGCTGTTGTTTTGCCTGGTGCAGGAGACCGCGCCAATATGCCACCGCTGTCCTGTTTACAGAGACTCTTCAACCAGAAGGTTGCCAGTGAATATGGGTGGGAGTATCCGTACCTACCCAAAGAACTTTTGTTTGAGGTTGTTGCCTGTAGAGATCGGTGGTACTCGGAGTTTGTGTGGACACACATTAAGGCAGGGGTCCTCAACCCCCGGTCCGCGGCCCACTACCGGGCCGTGGCCCTTCTGCAGCCGGGCCGCGGGTGCGGGCGGGCGGCATGAGAGAGCCCGGCGGCCAGCTGTAGGATGTGAAGTTCCTCAGAGTGGATGAACAATGTCGGGGGAGGGGAGAGTGAAGCACACAGTGTTGTTTATTATGCACCGTGGCCCCTCCCTATGTCTCTCACACGGACACTCCCCGTGCAGTGTGAATGGACGTGCCGCCTCCTCACTGAGCTTTCCCCGCCCTTCTGTCATAGGGGAAGGCGCAGCACACCGTCACCTCCAGGACAGCCCACAGTAACAGGGAAGCCACTGGTGTCCCTTGATAGAGCTGAGAGGAGACGAGTCCACACTTCTTCCGGGAAAGCATGGAGCCGCCCCCTCCCCTCTGATCCCTTCATACACTTACCTGCTGCTAATCCTCAGCCCTCATCACCGAACACACACCAACATGACTGAGCTCCGGAGGAGAGGCACGGGGGAGCCCCGAGTACGACAACACTGCCAGTGACAGGGTGAGTGTGAACTGGGACTGACTGGGACATGTGTGTGCATGGAGTGTACAGGGCCTAGTGGGGGCACTACCTTCATCTGTGGGGGGGTACTTCCTTCATCTGTAGGGGGGTAATACCTTCATCTCTGGGGGGGGCCACTACCTTCATCTGTGGAGGGGGGCTGCCTTCATCTGTGGAGGGGGGCTGCCTTCATCTGTGGAGGGGGGGCTGCCTTCATCTGTGGAGGGGGGGCTGCCTTCATCTGTGGAGGGGGGGCTGCCTTCATCTGTGGAGGGGGGGGGCTGCCTTCATCTGTGGAGGGGGGCTGCCTTCATCTGTGGAGGGGAGCTGCCTTCATCTGTGGAGGGGGGCTGCCTTCATCTGTGGAGGGGGGCTGCCTTCATCTGTGGAGGGGGGGCTGCCTTCATCTGTGGAGGGGGGGCTGCCTTCATCTGTGGAGGGGGGGCTGCCTTCATCTGTGGAGGGGGGGCTGCCTTCATCTGTGGAGGGGGGGCTGCCTTCATCTGTTGGGGCCTTACCACATCTGGTGGCAGGCAGCGTGGCAAGTGACATTCCGCATCTGGTGGTAGGCGACATGGCAAGTGACACGCTCAAAGCTCCCAGTGATTCTGCATTATGGTGGGTTGAACTATTTCATTTATTACTACAATGTAATAATAGAAATAATGCGCTGACAAATTGCCCGCGAAAAACCGCTTACCCCCCGCGTGCCATCCCCAACCTCCCCCCAACCGGGCCTTGGCGCAATTTTCTTCCACGCAGCCGGTCCCCGGTGCCAAAAAGGTTGGGGACCACTGCATTAAGGTACCTCAGGCCAGAAGATATTTTTCATGTTCGCCCGCCGCCACTCTGCGGTTTAAAGATTGCAAAGCTGCTTGGATGTTGGGTCGGCACATTCATGCGGACAAAGTGCTTATTTTCCGGAAGGACAAGGACAACGTGGAGTATCACATAGATACATTTGACAAACATTGGTATCCGCTGGTGTTGCCTGACCCACACTACTATTTGTGAGAGACCAGACTCTTGTGTTTTGCGTTTGAACTTTCTTTTTCTCTCCAGGAACTTTGCCCTATGTTAAAGGGTACTTTACTCTCTGGTGGAGTGGGAGTTGTTGCTGTTTGATTTTTCTCCCTTCTCTTCCCACCGCAAAGATAACAAGGACTTTGGGGTTGTAGTTAGTTGAGGGCCACAGTTCACAGAGAAGAGAATTTCCTCGCCATGAACAGGTGTTCTGACTGCGGCACTACCACTAGGTGGCGGTGTTGCGCAACTCTTACATCGTAAGCCTTACACTGCACTTACTGTTAGAGCGAGCAGGTTTTTCTCTAGGGAGGAACCTGTTCATTTTAAATTACACATTGTTAGATTATGTGTTTTCCTTTTTCCTCTGCAGGTGAACGACAAGCAAGACTGCTGAGTATGGGGTGCTTCTTAGCTAGTTCTGTGGGAGGGAACTGTAAATTTTTATTGTAACGTTTGTGTGACTTTAAAATGTTTTATACACATGTACACCCTCATTCCCATCTGTGTTTCTTTCCTTTCCCATGTTAGGTTCCGGCACAAACAAACAAAATTTTAAATTGTATTTTTTTTTAGTTTTTCTCTGGATCTGGCTTATGTTGACTCTGGTTGAGGAGGCATAAATTGGTTTCAGACACTGGGGACCAGTGTTCACAAGTGAGGGGAATGTGTAGCGGGTGGTTACATTTAGGGGGAAGCATCTGAGTGGTAACTAGGCTCAGATGCACAATTGTTAGGTCTCATGGACCATTTCCATCCCTGGGAGATGGTACTGGTGTGTAAGTTCCCTGGGGCCTATAGGTTAGGGTGACCAGACATCCCCCGTTTCAGGGGACAGTCCCCGGATTGAGGACACTGTCCCTGGACCAAATCTGTCCCCGGTTTTGTCCCCGGATTGGATTTGAACAGGGGCTGGGGCAATTTCAAAGACAGTCAGTGTAGAATTAAAAAAAGTCTAAATTACACACCCCCGCTCTGCCGCTCCTACTAGCTTAGGGAGGGGGGTGTATTTTTTTCATTATCTGTGCCCCTTTCTTAAGATCATGTGCTGGTCGGAGCGGAGGGAATATTTCTTCAGTTTCGTGTGCATGCCCGTTCCGCTTCCGCTCGCATGTTCTTCGGCCTTGGCTCAAGTCCTGGCCAGCCGCCTGCCTATCTCCTTGCCTTCCCTGGCGGAGTGATTTTCCTCCGCTCCCCACCCAGTAGTAGCCGGGGGCCCCGGAGAGTGAGACTTGACAGGCTGTGTGGTGGGTGGCGGCGACGGGCAGAGAGTCGCTGATTGCGATCGTATAAAAATTTGTCCCCAGATTTCATTTTAAAAATCTGGTAACTTTACTATAGGGCCCAGGTTGAACTGCAGTACAAGGTTGTGCCTTTTTTTGTCCCCTCTTGGCAGTAGTATGGCTGGGCGGGGAACCTGCTGTGCCTGTCGGGAGAGGATATAAAAGGGGGCGGGCATCTTCCAGAGAGGTCGTCGTCGGTTCCGCGCTCAGGCACCTTAGGCCTGGGTGCGTGTCGCCTCCGGGTGCCCTAGGCCCGGAGGCCTGGTCGGGTTGTCTCTGGGTGCCCTAGGCCCAGAGACGGAGCTGCTGTTCAATCTCAGACACCTTCAGTCTGGGGTGAGGTACTTTGAAGAAAAGGCCCGGAGCCCAGCAGCCTTCGGCTGGGATCCGCCAGGGACCGAGACTCCCAGGGATCTGCCTTGCGATGGGACCCGTATCCAGGACGAGGAGGCCAGGGAGGTGACCCTTTCTGAAGACCAAGCACAGAGTCGTGGTGACAGATGGGGCCTCTGGTAACTCTCCGGAGGGATGTTCTTGTCCTATAAAGGGCCAGTTTACTAATGGAAGGAAGTGCGTGTTCTCTAAGTCACAGTGGCAGTGATACTACACACCCAAGGTCAGTGGCAGTGACTTTCATCTTTTTCACCCGGTCAGTGACAATGACCAACTTCATGGTCTGTGGCAGAGACCATGCGCCAAGCCTGTTCGTGCTAATCAGAGCAGGAGAAAACCCAATTCGAGTTTGTGCCTGGACCTCCTCCCACCTTATCTGACCTGTGTCTTGTCCCAACCCCTCTGCTCTCAAAGAGACTGTTTATTGTGCTAAAAAAATAAAATAAGAGTTGGACCTTTTCAGTTGGTGTGGACAGTTGCTTACTGGGGAGAACTAAAGACTTCTTTCTGACTATCGCAGAAACGAGGTCAGCACTGGAGGTTTTTAAACACTGGCTGCAGGCAGGCCAGAGAAACTAACACCGCTCAACCTCCCCATCTAGGAGGGTACGGGCTTGTGGTGCGGTGTGCCTCACTCTTTCCCTGCGGAGGAGCCAAGCAAAAGAAAAGCAGGTAAAGTCCTGGGGTTGATGCGCTACATATATACATATAAATTTTAAAAAAAAGTTGTATAACACCAGTTATTGACAAGATTCCTTTCTTTCATATATATATATATTTTTATAAATTGTTTGTTTAGGGAGATTGTGTAAAATGTAAAATTTTCAATCGAAGAAAAGAGATAATCCTATGGTAAACAATCTAGCCTACATGTATTAATGTTTGAATCCCAACTCCAGGTAGAACTGTAAATTAAAAAAATATATATACAGTAGTGTGCAAATGTTTTAGGCAGGTGGGAAGAAATACTGTAAAGTAAGAATTCCCTTCAAAATTATATCTTTTAATTGTTTATTTTTATCAATTTACAAAATGCAAAGTGAGCAAACAGAAGAAACATCTACAGAATATCAAATTAATATTTGGTGTGACCACCCTTTGGCTTCAAACCAGCATCAGTTGTTACACTTGCACAAAGTCAGGAATTTTGTAGGATGAGAGTCAGGTGTATGATTAGCCAATTATACCAAGCAGGTGCTAATGATCATCAATTGCATATGTAGGTTGAAAAACAGTCATTAACTGAAACAGAAACAGGAGTTTTAAAAATGGGCGAGGAACAGCTAAACTCTGCTACTAAGGTGAGGTTGTGGAAGATCGTTTCATGTCACAGGTCATACACCATGGCAAGACTGAGTACAGCAACAAGACACAAGGTAGGTGTCACGTACCTGATGGTAGAGCCCGATATGCAGGGATACACCTCTGACTCGAGAACCCCTGATAGAGCAGACAGAAAGCTCGGGAGTGCAGAGTGGCACAAGCACCTGGCAGGAACACTGGTGCAGGAGCTAAGCTGGGCTTCGGAAGACTCTGCGAAGATCCTCGCAGTGCAGGTGATGGCCGGAACAGCTGACAGGCTGAAGGCAGGAGCAACTTGAAGCTGGGTGCAGCAGTCTGAGAGGGAGGTGTTCTGTAGATCAGAGAACAGGCAGGTCCAGGCAGGCCGGGTCATACACTGGTGGGCGGATCAGGTACAGGTTCAGAAGCAGAAGCAGAGTCTTGGTTCAGGCCGGGTCAGTAACAGGCGGGCAGCAGGCAGACCAAGGAAGAAGCCAGAAGCGTAGTCAGGACAAGCCGGGGTCGAGGCAGGGATAATCAGAAACAAGCCAAAGTCAACAGGAACAGGTATGCAGAACTAACAGATAGCAGGGGGTCTCAGGAAATCTTGTAGACCGAACAGCAAGGAGCCTGGGCGTCATGTCCTTTAAATAGCGCATCTGGTGCCAAGACGCGTGTGCACCAAACGGCCCTTCTTGTGGGAGGCCCGCGCACAGGTGTTCTTCCGCCATCTTGGTTGCTGGCTTGCCCTTCTTGACATTTCCCCCTCTCAATGGGCAGCCTCTGGATGCCCAACTGAGCCATCGTAACCGGGTGGGAATCTTTAAAGGACCGGATCAGTTTCTCAGCGTGGATATTGCATTCGGGCTCCCATGAATTTTCTTCCAGACCATACCCCTTTCACTTTACTAAGTACTGGACCTGATTTTGCCTCTTTCTACAGTCCATGATAGATTCAATTTCGAACTCCTTATCGCTGTTGACTAAGATTGGTTCAGGAGGACCAGTGTTTCGGCGAGTGAAGGTATCAGGAACTGTGGGTTTAAGAATGGCCTCCTTCTTGAATTCTTGCGTCTTTGTCATTGTCTCCTGTAATAACTTATTGTTTGTATTGAAAAAGTTCAAAGTTTCCTGGACAGCAGGTACTGCACTTTCTGGAATACTGTTGGACAGGAAAAATGGGGGAAAGCCGTAATTCGCAAAAAACTGAGATTGCTTCGTGGCGGAGTGGACAGAATTGTTATATGCGAATTCGGACAGAGGTAGCAGCGACACCCAGTCTTCTTGCGAGAATGACGAAAAACAACGTAAGTATTGTCCAAGCGTCTGGTTTGTCCTTTCTGTCTAGCCGTTCGTTTGAGGATGGTAGGCAGACGAAAAGGAAAGATCAATTAAGGGATTCACATAGCGCTCTCCAGAATTTGGAAGTAAATTGCACCCCCCGGTCAGATACAATATTTGCAGGAATGCCATGGAGCCTCACAATTTCCTTAATAAAGATCTTAGCAGTTTCAGGAGCAGAGGGTGTACCTTTCATGGGCAAGAAGTGTGCCATCTTCGATAGTCTATCCACTACCACAAAGATAGTAGTATGGTATTCAGAAGGAGGAAGTTCCACGATGAAATCCATGGAGATCATCCTCCATGGTCTCTCTGGGACAAAAAGTGGCTTAAACCACTTAAGGACCGCCGCACGACGATGTACGTCGACAGAATGGCATGGACAGGCACAAGGGCGTACAGGTACGTCCCTTTTAAGAACCTGTCCGTGGGTCGCGTGCCACCGGCGGCACGTTCGCGACCCGGTCCGAAGCTCCATGACCGCGCCCGAGGGACCTGCGGACCCAATCGCCGCCGGTGTCCCGCGATCGAGTCACAGAGCTGAAGAACGGGGAGAGGTAAGTGTAAACAAACCTTTCCCCGTTCTTCCTAGTGGCAGTGTCACTCATCGACTGTTCCCTGTCATAGGGAACGACGATCAGTGACATCACACGCCAAGCCACGCCCCCTTCAGTTAGAATCACTCATTAGATCACACTTAACCCCTACAGCACCACCTAGAGGTTAAACCCTTCACTGCAAGTGTCATTTTCACAGTAATCAGTGCATTTTTATAGCATTGATTGCTATAAAAATGACAATGGTCCCAGAAAAGTGTCCGATGTGTCCGCCATAATGTCTCAGTCATGATAAAAATCGCTGATCGCTGCCATTACTAGTAAAAAAATAAAATAATAAAAATGCCATAAAACTACCCCCTATTTTGGAGATACTATAACTTTTGCGCAAACCAATCAATAAACGCTTATTGCGTTTTTTTTTTTTAACCAAAAATATGTAGAAGAATACGTATCGGCCTAAACTGAGGAAAAATATGTTTTTTTATATATTTTTTGGGGATATTTATTATAGCAAAAAATTTCATTTTTTTCAAAATTGACGCTCTATTTTTGTTTATAGCGCAAAAAATAAAAACCGCAGAGGTGATCAAATACCACCAAAAGAAAACTCCATTTGTGGGAAAAAAAGGACGTCAATTTTGTTTGGGAGCCACGTCACACGACCGCGCCATTGTCAGTTAAAGGGACGCAGTGCCGAATCGCAAAAAGGGGCCTGGTCTTTAACCAGCCAAAATGGTTTGGGGCTTAAGTGGTTAACAAGCCCTATGCTTTAGATTTGCTACCCTTATTCTGGATACAGGTAATGCACGACTCCACATATTTCCTGCAGTCCATTAATAGCTGTGGCCACCAAAATGTGCACTGTAAAAGTTCAGAAGTTTTGTACACCCCAAAGTGGCCGGCCAGCTTGTGGTCATGGCAAGAACTAAGGAAAGTAACTCGCAAATCTTCTGGTACAAAAATGTTGTCCTTGTACCACAGTAGCCCGTCTCTTGGTTGCAGATCTGTACCCGGTAGAGGAGAAGTCCCCACGGAAGCTTGCCTGATTTGGAACAATAGGTCCCCCTGAAGGAAAAGTTAGTTTCCCGATGACAGGATGGTGTCCGGTGGTGTAGGGACTTCTGAGTCACTGAACATGCGGGAGAGCGCATAAGGCTTTGTATTCTTCGACCCTGGCCTGTACGTTATATGGAACGAAAATCTGGTGAAGAAAAGCGCCCACCTGGCCTAGCGTGGTTTCAACCTCTTGGCAAATTTCAGATATTCCAAGTTTTTATGGTCTGTATAGACAAGAATTGGATGAGCTGCGCCCTCCAAGAGGTACCGCCACTCCTCAAGTGCTGCCTTGATTGCCAACAATTCCTGATCCCCTATATCATAATTATTTTATGCTTCTGATAGTTGCGGGAGAAAAAGGCAACCGGGTGCAAAAGGGCCTTGGGTCCCTGCCTCTGGGAAAGGACTGCTCCCCCACTGCCGTTTCAGATGCGTCCACCTCCAAGATGTATGACAGAGCTGGGTCAGGATGTTTTAAGACAGATGCAGAAGTGAATAAGTTCTTGAGAGTTTCAAAGGCGGTTTGAGCTTCTGAAGACCAATGAAACTGAATAGCCTGCTTAGTTCATTTATTTGGTAATGGGGGCAATGATGGCTGAAAATCATCTGATGAATTTCCTATAGAAATTTGCGAACCCCACAAAACACTGGATGACTTCTTGTCCACAGGAACTGGCCAGTCAAGAATAGCAGCAACCTTCTGGGGATCCATCTTGATACCCTCCACTGAAATAATTAACCCCAGGAACTGAAGACTTTGGCGGTCAAATTCGCACATTTCAGGCTTTTGCATAGAGACCGTGCATTCGAAGTCGATTGAGCACATTCCTGACATGTTCGCGATGCTTGTCCAGGGATGAGGAGAAGATAAGAATATCGTCCAGATATATGATGACAAACAGGTCAAGATAATCTCTAAAAATATCGTTAACAAAATGCTGGAATGTGGCTAGGGGCGTTACAAAGCCCAAATGGCATCACTAAATATTCGAAGTGCCCCAAGCGGGTGCGAAAGGCAGTCTTCCATTCATCTCCGCTTCGAATGCGTACCAAGTTATAGGCTCCAAGGAGATCCAATTTTGTGAAGATAACCGCGGCCCCAAGTCTTTGAAACAGTTCTGGTACCAAAGGAAGAGGGTACCGGTTCTTAATTGTGACCTTATTGAGTTCCCGGTAGTCTACGCAGGGACGTAGAGTGTGATCCTTTTTTGTGGAAACAAGGCTAAGCGACTCAACTATGCAGGAAAACATAGGAACTGGGGTGCAAAAAAATGGCAGCAGGTGCACTGGACTGACGAGTCAAAATGTAAAATATTTGGCTGTAGCAGGAGGTAGTTTGTTGGGGGAAGGGCTGGAGCATGGTAAAAAATGAGTGTCTGCGGGCAACTGTGAAGCATGGTGGAGGTTCCTTGCAAGTTTGGGGCTGCATTTCTGTAAATAGAGCAGGAGATTTGGTCAGGATCAATGGTGTGCCTAATGCTGAGAAATACAGGTAGCTACTTCTCTATCATGTCATACCATCATGGAGGGATGTGACTGGCCCCAAATTTATTCTACAGCAGGACAACCACCCCAAACATACAACCAATGTCATTAAGAACTATTTTTAGGGTAAAGAAGAACAAGGAGTCCTGGAAGTTTTGGTATAGCCACTACAGAGCCCCGATCTCATCATCATGGAGTCTGTCTGGGATTCGTCCCACTGGCCACCAATGTAAGGAGCATTCTATCCACTGACCACCAATGTAAGGAGCATTCTTCCCACTGATCACCAATGTAAGGAACATTCTTCTCACTGATCACTAATGTAAGGAACATTCTTCCCACTGATCACCAATGTAAGGGACATTCTTCTCACTGATCACCAATGTAAGGAACATTCTTCTCACTGATCACCAATGTAAGGAGCATTCTTTCCACTGACCACCAATGTAAGGAACATTCTTCCCACTGATCACCAATGTAAGGAACATTCTTCCCACTGATCACCAATGTAAGGGACATTCTTCCCACTGATCACCAATGTAAAGAGCATTCTTCTCACTGATCACCAATGTAAGGAACATTCTTCCCACTGACCACCAATGTAAGGAACATTCTTCCCACTGACCACCAATGTAAGGAACATTCTTCTCACTGATCACCAATGTAAGGAACATTCTTCTCACTGATCACCAATGTAAGGAACATTCTTCTCACTGATCACCAATGTAAGGAACATTCTTCTCACTGATCACCAATGTAAGGAACATTCTTCCCACTGATCACCAATGTAAGGAGCATTCTTCTCACTGATCACCAATGTAAGGAACATTCTTCCCACTGATCACCAATGTAAGGAACATTCTTCTCACTGATCACCAATGTAAGGAACATTCTCCCCACTGATCACCAATGTAAGGGACATTCTTCTCACTGACCACCAATGTAAGGAACATTCTTCCCACTGATCACCAATGTAAGGAACATTCTTCCCACTGATCACCAATGTAAGGAACATTCTTCCCACTGATCACCAATGTAAGGAACATTCTTCTCACTGATCACCAATGTAAGGGACATTCTTCCTACTGATCACCAATGTAAGGAACATTCTTCCCACTGATCACCAATGTAAGGAACATTCTTCTCACTGATCACCAATGTAAGGAACATTCTTCCCACTGATCACCAATGTAAGGAGCATTCTTCCCACTGATCACCAATGTAAGGAAAATTCTTCCCACTGATCACCAATGTAAGGAAAATTCTTCTCACTGATCACCAATGTAAGGAGCATTCTTCTCACTGATCACCAATGTAAGGGACATTCTTCTCACTGATCACCAATGTAAGGGACATTCTTCCCACTGATCACCAATGTAAGGGACATTCTTCTCACTGGCCTCCAATGCAAGGAGCATTCTTCCCACTGATCACCAATGTAAGGATCATTCTTTCCACTGACCACCAATGTAAGGAGCATTCTTTCCACTGACCACCAATGTAAGGAGCATTCTTCTCACTGATCACCAATGTAAGGGACATTCTTCTCACCGATCACCAATGTAAGGAACATTCTTCCCACTGATCACCAATGTAAGGAACATTCTTCTCACTGATCACCAATGTAAGGAACATTCTTCCCACTGACCACCAATGTAAGGAACATTCTTCCCACTGACCACCAATGTAATGAACATTCTTCTCACTGATCACCAATGTAAGGAACATTCTTCTCACTAATCACCAATGTAAGGAACATTCTTCTCACTGATCACCAATGTAAGGAACATTCTTCTCACCGATCACCAATGTAAGGGACATTCTTCTCACCGATCACCAATGTAAGGAACATTCTTCCCACTGATCACCAATGTAAGGAACATTCTTCCCACTGATCACCAATGTAAGGAACATTCTTCTCACTGATCACCAATGTAAGGAGAATTCTTCCCACTGATCATCAATGTAAGGAACATTCTTCTCACTGATCACCAATGTAAGGGACATTCTTCTCACTGATCACCAATGTAAGGAGCATTCATTCCACTGACCACCAATGTAAGGAACATTCTTCTCACTGATCACCAATGTAAGGAGCATTCTTTCCACTGACCACCAATGTAAGGAACATTCTTCTCACTGATCACCAATGTAAGGAACATTCTTCCCACTGACCACCAATGTAAGGAACATTCTTCCCACTGACCACCAATGTAATGAACATTCTTCTCACTGATCACCAATGTAAGGAACATTCTTCTCACTAATCACCAATGTAAGGAACATTCTTCTCACTGATCACCAATGTAAGGAACATTCTTCTCACCGATCACCAATGTAAGGGACATTCTTCTCACCGATCACCAATGTAAGGAACATTCTTCCCACTGATCACCAATGTAAGGAACATTCTTCCCACTGATCACCAATGTAAGGAACATTCTTCTCACTGATCACCAATGTAAGGAGAATTCTTCCCACTGATCATCAATGTAAGGAACATTCTTCTCACTGATCACCAATGTAAGGGACATTCTTCTCACTGATCACCAATGTAAGGAGCATTCATTCCACTGACCACCAATGTAAGGAACATTCTTCTCACTGATCACCAATGTAAGGAGCATTCTTTCCACTGACCACCAATGTAAGGAACATTCTTCTCACTGACCACCAATGTAAGGAACATTCTTCCCACTGATCACCAATGTAAGGAACATTCTTCCCACTGATCACCAATGTAAGGAACATTCTTCCCACTGATCACCAATGTAAGGAACATTCTTCTCACTGGTCACCAATGTAAGGAACATTCTTCTTACTGATCACCAATGTAAGGAACATTCTTCTCACTGATCACCAATGTAAGGAGAATTCTTCCCACTGATCATCAATGTAAGGAACATTCTTCTCACTGATCACCAATGTAAGGAACATTCTTCTCACTGATCACCAATGTAAGGAACATTCTTCTCACTGATCACCAATGTAAGGAGAATTCTTCCCACTGATCATCAATGTAAGGAACGTTCTTCTCACTGATCACCAATGTAAGGAACATTCTTCTCACTGATCATCAATGTAAGGAGCATTCTTCCCACTGATCACCAATGTAAGGAGCATTCTTCTCACTGATCACCAATGTAAGGAGCATTCTTCTCACTGATCACCAATGTAAGGAGCATTCTTCTCACTGATCACCAATGTAAGGAACATTCTTCTCACTGATCACCAATGTAAGGAGAATTCTTCCCACTGATCATCAATGTAAGGAACATTCTTCCCACTGATCACCAATGTAAGGAACATTCTTCTCACTGATCACCAATGTAAGGAACATTCTTCCCACTGATCACCAATGTAAGGAACATTCTTCTCACTGATCACCAATGTAAGGAACATTCTTCCCACTGATCACCAATGTAAGGAACATTCTTCCCACTGATCACCAATGTAAGGAACATTCTTCCCACTGATCACCAATGTAAGGAACATTCTTACCACTGATCACCAATGTAAGGGACATTCTTCCCACTGATCACCAATGTAAGGAACATTCTTCTCACTGATCACCAATGTAAGGAGAATTCTTCCCACTGATCATCAATGTAAGGAACATTCTTCCCACTGATCACCAATGTAAGGAACATTCTTCTCACTGATCACCAATGTAAGGAGAATTCTTCCCACTGATCATCAATATAAGGAACATTCTTCCCACTGATCACCAATGTAAGGGACATTCTTCCCACTGACCACCAATGTAAGGAGCATTCTTCCCACTGATCACCAATGTAAGGGACATTCTTCCCACTGACCACCAATGTAAGGAGCATTCTTCCCACTGATCACCAATGTAAGGAACATTCTTCCCACTGATCACCAATGTAAGGAACATTCTTCTCACTGATCACCAATGTAAGGAACATTCTTCTCACTGATCACCAATGTAAGGAACATTCTTCTCACTGATCAACAATGTAAGGAGAATTCTTCCCACTGATCATCAATGTAAGGAACATTCTTCCCACTGATCACCAATGTAAGGAACATTCTTCTCACTGATCACCAATGTAAGGAACATTCTTCTCACTAATCACCAATGTAAGGAACATTCTTCTCACCGATCACCAATGTAAGGAACATTCTTCTCACCGTTCACCAATGTAAGGGACATTCTTCTCACCGATCACCAATGTAAGGAACATTCTTCCCACTGATCACCAATGTAAGGAACATTCTTCCCACTGATCACCAATGTAAGGGACATTCTTCCCACTGATCACCAATGTAAGGAACATTCTTCTCACTGATCACCAATGAAAGGAGAATTCTTCCCACTGATCATCAATATAAGGAACATTCTTCCCACTGATCACCAATGTAAGGAACATTCTTCTCACTGATCACCAATGTAAGGAACATTCTTCCCACTGATCACCAATGTAAGGAGAATTCTTCCCACTGATCATCAATATAAGGAACATTCTTCCCACTGATCACCAATGTAAGGGACATTCTTCCCACTGACCACCAATGTAAGGAGCATTCTTCCCACTGATCGCCAATGTAAGGGACATTCTTCCCACTGACCACCAATGTAAGGAGCATTCTTCCCACTGATCACCAATGTAAGGAACATTCTTCCCACTGATCACCAATGTAAGGAACATTCTTCTCACTGATCACCAATGTAAGGAACATTCTTCTCACTGATCACCAATGTAAGGAACATTCTTCCCACTGATCACCAATGTAAGGAACATTCTTCTCACTGATCACCAATGTAAGGAACATTCTTCCCACTGATCACCAATGTAAGGGACATTCTTCCCACTGATCATCAATGTAAGGAACATTCTTCTCACTGATCACCAATGTAAGGATAATTCTTCCCACTGATCATCAATGTAAGGAACATTCTTCCCACTGATCACCAATGTAAGGAACATTCTTCTCACTGATCACCAATGTAAGGAACATTCTTCCCACTGATCACCAATGTAAGGAGAATTCTTCCCACTGATCATCAATATAAGGAACATTCTTCCCACTGATCACCAATGTAAGGGACATTCTTCCCACTGACCACCAATGTAAGGAGCATTCTTCCCACTGATCACCAATGTAAGGGACATTCTTCCCACTGACCACCAATGTAAGGAGCATTCTTCCCACTGATCACCAATGTAAGGAACATTCTTCCCACTGATCACCAATGTAAGGAACATTCTTCTCACTGATCACCAATGTAAGGGGCATTCTTCCCACTGATCACCAATGTAAGGAGCATTCTTCCCACTGATCACCAATGTAAGGAACATTCTTCCCACTGATCACCAATGTAAGGAACATTCTTCTCACTGATCACCAATGTAAGGGGCATTCTTCCCACTGATCACCAATGTAAGGGACATTCTTCCCACTGATCACCAATGTAAGGAGCATTCTTCCCACTGATCACCAATGTAAGGAACATTCTTCTCACTGATCACCAATGTAAGGGACATTCTTCCCACTGATCACCAATGTAAGGAACATTCTTCCCACTGATCACCAATGTAAGGAGCATTCTTCTCACTGATCACCAATGTAAGGAGCATTCTTCCCACTGATCACCAATGTAAGGAACATTCTTCCCACTGATCACCAATGTAAGGAGCATTCTTCTCACTGATCACCAATGTAAGGAGCATTCTTCCCACTGATCACCAATGTAAGGGACATTCTTCCCACTGACCACCAATGTAAGGAGCATTCTTCCCACTGACCACCAATGTAAGGAGCATTCTTCCCACTGATCACCAATGTAAGGAACATTCTTCCCACTGATCACCAATGTAAGGAACATTCTTCTCACTGATCACCAATGTAAGGAACATTCTTCCCACTGATCACCAATGTAAGGAGAATTCTTCCCACTGATCACTAGGGATGAGCTCGGTGTTCGAGTCGAACATACGTTCGACTCGAACATCGGCTGTTCGATCGTTCGACGAAGATCGAACGATTTGGGCCGTTCGCGCCTAATTCGAGTGACGCGAACGGCCCACAATGCACTACGCCATCGCAGTGTCATCCAGGCGCTGTGATTGGCCAAGCATGCACTGTGACCCCGCATGCTTGGCCAATCACAGCGCCGGCAGCGAGGAGAGCAATGATTGGCCACAGGCAGGATGCCTGTGGCCAATTATTGCTGAGGGTGTTTAGTACACGCCCCACACTATAAAAGGCCGCCAGCACGGCGGCCTAGTGTAGTGTGTTCCGGAGCAGGGAAAGAGAAGCATAGGCAGGGACAGTGACATTTTTTTTTCTTGCTTAACCTGGATTCCTTTAGTTTAGGGAAAGAGAAGGATAGGTAGGGAGAGTGTCAGTGTGTTTTACTGTGCTAATCCTTGTTTCTAGGGACAGGGAAGGACAGTGAGGGAAATTCTCCTCGTGCTATACTGTGCTAAAGCATTGATCATCAACCATCTTTAAAAAAACATTTTTTCTAGGGACAGAAAACTATAGGTAGCGAGAGTGTCACTGTGTTTTACTGTGCTAATCCTTGTTTCTAGGGACAGGGAAGGACAGTGAGGGAAATTCTCCTTGTGCTATACTGTGCTAAAGCATTGATCATCAACCATCTTTAAAAAAACATTTTTTCTAGGGACAGAAAACTATAGGTAGCGAGAGTGTCACTGTGTTTTACTGTGCTAATCCTTGTTTCTAGGGACAGGGAAGGACAGTGAGGGAAATTCTCCTTGTGCTATACTGTGCTAAAAACATTGATCATCAACCATCTTTAAAAAAACATTTTTTCTAGGGACAGAAAACTATAGGTAGCGAGAGTGTCACTGTGGTTTACTGTGCTAATCCTTGTTTCTAGGGACAGGGAAGGACAGTGAGGGAAATTCTCCTTGTGCTATACTGTGCTAAAGCATTGATCATCAACCATCTTTAAAAAAACATTTTTTCTAGGGACAGAAAACTATAGGTAGCGAGAGTGTCACTGTGTTTTACTGTGCTAATCCTTGTTTCTAGGGACAGGGAAGGACAGTGAGGGAAATTCTCCTTGTGCTATACTGTGCTAAAAACATTGATCATCAACCATCTTTAAAAAAACATTTTTTCTAGGGACAGAAAACTATAGGTAGCGAGAGTGTCACTGTGGTTTACTGTGCTAATCCTTGTTTCTAGGGACAGGGAAGGACAGTGAGGGAAATTCTCCTTGTGCTATACTGTGCTAAAACATTGATCATCAACCATCTTTAAAAAAACATTTTTTCTAGGGACAGAAAACTATAGGTAGCGAGAGTGTCACTGTGTTTTACTGTGCTAATCCTTGTTTCTAGGGACAGGGAAGGACAGTGAGGGGAATTCTCCTTGTGCTATACTGTGCTAAAGCATTGATCATCAACCATCTTTAAAAAAACATTTTTTCTAGGGACAGAAAACTATAGGTAGCGAGAGTGTCACTGTGGTTTACTGTGCTAATCCTTGTTTCTAGGGACAGGGAAGGACAGTGAGGGAAATTCTCCTTGTGCTATACTGTGCTAAAGCATTGATCATCAACCATCTTTAAAAAAACATTTGTTCTAGGGACAGAAAACTATAGGTAGCGAGAGTGTCACTGTGTTTTACTGTGCTAATCCTTGTTTCTAGGGACAGGGAAGGACAGTGAGGGAAATTCTCCTTTTGCTATACTGTGCTAAAACATTGATCATCAACCATCTTTAAAAAAACATTTTTTCTAGGGACAGAAAACTATAGGTAGCGAGAGTGTCACTGTGGTTTACTGTGCTAATCCTTGTTTCTAGTGTGGGGGGGTTAGCTCGGCAGCGGGTGTGTGTGATCCCCTGGATGGGCTCCCCACACAAAAACAGGCCCAGCAGACGGAGGTTGTGGTTTTCAAGATCAAAAAGGTGCGGTTTATTTCTCTATTTACAGTGACAAAAAACACAGCAAAGCAAAAAGAAACATAAACAAAATAAACCCTGGTCAGCTTGACCTCTGACTAAACATGCAGGTTTCCTAACTAACAACTGGGATCAGCCTGGTGCTGTCCTAGTCCCTAAGTCCCTGGTTTAGTAAATGTCCAAACAAATAGCCACACAGGCTTTGTCTCACCGCACAGGGGTTCACTCTCCCTAGACAGTCCACACAGGTCTGGTTCCAGGCATGAGCAAACACCTAATGAATCTGGGAGTTTTTATAGAGGCCTTAAACGAGCTGACAAGCTTCAGCTGGTCTCATCAACTCCCTGCCTGCACGACGCCCAGCCCTCTCCCTAGAGGTATGAATCATCCATGAGCCCACTAGCCTCAGCTGGGCTTCATCAACTTTCTCCCTAGTTGTATAAGTCGGCATAAAGCCTGAATCTGGGAGAAATATACCTACCCCCCTGGATGCAACCAGGTGACTTTACCTTCCTGCTGTCACATACCCCCCCCCCTCTTGTTTTAACCTTGGGGTTGGAACACCAGCAATCAGGCATTCATGTACTCGAGACAAAGCATCCACATTCCCCATTTGAACGCCAGGGCGATGCTTTACTGTGAAGTTGAATTCCTGTAGGGCCAGGAACCACCTATTCACTCTTCTATTTGTCTCCTTGTTTTGAGCCATCCACTTTAACGGAGCGTGATCCGTAACCATGTCAAAATGCCTACCTAGCAGATAGTACCGAAGAGAATCTAGAGCCCACTTCACCGCTAAACACTCCTTTTCAACCGTGGCGTAATTTACCTCATGGGACTTCAACTTCCCGCTGAGGTAAATGACTGGGTGCTCTTCCCCGTTCCAGACCTGGGACAATACTGCTCCTAACCCCACATCTGACGCATCACTTTGTACGACAAAGTCTTTAGAGAAGTCGGGTGAGTACAACACTGGCTGGCTACATAAGGCTTGTTTCAAGAATTGGAATGCTGCCTCAGCCTCGGGGGTCCATTTAATCATGACCGACCCTTTCCCTTTCGTCAGGTTGGTTAGGGGCACAGCCTTAGAAGCAAAGTGGGGAATGAAGCGCCGATAATACCCCGCTATTCCCAGAAAGGCTCGTACCTGCTTCTTGCTGTTGGGACGTGGCCAACTCTGGATGGCCTCGACTTTGTTGAGTTGGGGTTTTATTACTCCCCTCCCAATGGTGTACCCAAGATATTTGGCCTCCTCCTGCCCAATGGTACACTTCTTGGGGTTAGCCGTAAACCCCGCTTCCCGGATAGAGTCTAGGACTGCTTGCACTTTTGGCAGATGTGAGGCCCAATCTGTGCTATGGACAATTACGTCATCCAGGTAAGCCGCAGCATACTTCCGATGGGGCCTCAGTATCTGGTCCATTTTCCGCTGGAATGTGGCCGGCGCATTCTGTAACCCGAACGGCATTCTCTTATATTGGAACGCCCCGTCTGGGGTTACAAATGCGGTTTTCTCTTTGGCCGACTTGGCCAGGGGAATTTGCCAATACCCTTTTGTGAGGTCAAGAGTCGTCATGTATCGGGCTGTTCCCAGCCGGTCGAGCAACTCATCTATACGTGGCATGGGGTAGGTGTCAAATTTTGTAACTTTGTTCAACTGACGAAAATCGTTACAAAATCGCCAGCTCCCATCCGGTTTAGGCACCAGCACAATGGGACTAGACCAATCACTTTGGGACTCCTCTATCACCCCTAAGTTCAGCATTTTCTGTACTTCCTCCCGTATTGCCTCCCGTCGGGCCTCTGGGATCCGATAGGGTTTTAACTTCACCCTTTCACCGGGCGGGGTAATAATATCATGCTCTACCCCAGATGTTTGTCCCGGCAGCTCAGAGAACACCTCCTTGTTGCGAAGCACAAACTCCTTAACCTCCTGTTGTTGGGGTTGTGACAAGGTGGCTGCTATTCCAACCTCCGGAATCACGCAACCAGTTTGAGCTGGTGACCAAGTTTCTGCGACTAGGGACTCTCTATCCCTCCAGGCTTTCAACAGATTAACGTGATAGATCTGTTCGGGCTTTCGCCTTCCTGGTTGTCTGACCTTGTAATTCACTTCGCTCACTTTTTCCATTATCTCGTAGGGGCCTTGCCATTTGGCAAGGAATTTACTTTCAACCGTAGGGACAAGTACCAATATCCTATCCCCCGGGGAAAAGGTACGGGTCTTGGCTCCACGGTTGTACACTCTCTGCTGTGCCAACTGCGCTTGGGCCAAATGTTCCTTCACGATGGGCATTACCTGTGCAATTCGATCTTGCATCAGGGCGACATGCTCAATCACACTCCTGTGGGGAGAACTCTCACTTTCCCAAGTTTCCTTGGCAATATCCAACAGCCCTCTTGGGTGTCTCCCATACAGTAACTCAAAGGGGGAGAATCCCGTAGAGGATTGGGGCACCTCCCTAATAGCAAACATCAAATAAGGAAGTAGACAGTCCCAATCCTTTCCATCTCTATCCACCACTTTCTTCAACATTTGTTTTAGGGTTTTGTTGAATCTTTCAACCAGCCCATCGGTTTGGGGGTGATACACAGATGTACGCAATTGCGTCACTTTGAACAATTTACACAGCTCTTTCATAACCCGGGACATAAAGGGTGTACCTTGGTCCGTAAGCAGTTCTTTACAAATACCCACCCGGCTAAACACAAGAGATAGCTCTTTGGCTATGGTTTTGGCCGAGGTATTTCTGAGAGGGATCGCTTCTGGATAACGGGTGGCATAGTCCATTATAACCAATATGTACTGGTGCCCCCTAGCGGACTTGATTATAGGACCTACCAAATCCATTGCGATTCTCTCAAACGGGACCTCAATGATGGGTAGAGGGACCAGCGGGCTACGGAAATGTGGCATCGGGGCCGACCTCTGACACACAGGGCAGGAGGAACAATAATTTTCTATGTCCTTCATCACCCCAGGCCAATAGAATCTCTGTAATACCCTCTCTCGGGTTTTCTCTGTCCCCAGATGACCTCCAAGAATGTGCCCATGGGCCAACTCCAACACCAACTTCCTGTAAGGTTTGGGCACCACAAGCTGCTCAACGGTTTCTTCTGCCCTTTTTGCCACCCGATACAGTAGGTCCTTCTCTACGCTGAAGTATGGGTAAGTGCAGGTATTATCTGGGTTCACTAACTCGCCATCTATTTCCACTACGTTTTCCCGTGCCTTTATTAGGGCGGGGTCTTTTAACTGTTCTGTGGCAAAATTTTCCCTGTGAACCTCAAGATCAGAAAACTCCACAGACGGTAGGTTTTCGTCTGAGGAGGTGGGCTCCTCTCCAGTTTCTTGACTCTCCCCTGCCAATACTGACAAGGGAAATTCTGGAGAGTCCTCACCACTCTCAGAGGAGTTCTGGCTATCACATTCCTGGTACATAGGGGCACCAGTGGGGGGCTCAGGATCATCCCACAGTTCCCAGAACTTCGGAAAATCCCTTCCCACAATGGCATCATGCGGTAATTGAGATACTAACCCCACTGGATGAGAGAGGGTACCTTTGGGGGTCTCGAAACACACTGTAGTCACTGGATACTCTCGGGTGTCCCCATGCACACAAATGACAGCTACCTTGCTATTCCCAGAGACCTCTGTTTTAACTAATTCAGCCTTTATCAGGGTCACAAGGCTACCTGAATCCAGCAATACCACAACATTTCTACCATTAATACACATTTTGCATAAATGTTTCTCAGTTCCCCGAATGGCAGTGCATGCGACTGTCGCACACAGCGACTGACGTCGGTCCGTCAGAAAGTCCCATTGCATGGGTTCCTCCACAACCGGGCAATTTGCTGCAATATGTCCCGCTTGCCGGCAGCGGTAGCAAACAATCCTTTTGGCTGCCTCTTGAGCCCCTGACTTCCCAGGCTGTTCTCGCCAAACTTTGGGTAGAGCTCCCACCCTCTCACTCTCTCCACCCTCACCCCTTGGAATCCTCTTATCCGCCCCTGGGGATGGTCTGGTCTTAGGGTGGAAAGTCCGAGTGTCTCTGGAAGAGGCCGTCAGGTTCTCTGTAGCCAAGTATTTCTCTACACGATCCACAAGACCACCGGCCGTCTCTGGGTCTCCATGGCTTACCCACTTTTGGATGGCAGTAGGAAGAGCTCTCAAAAACCGATCCATTACAACACGTTCCACAATCTCTGGTGCGGACAAAGTCTCTGGCTGTAGCCACTTCCTGCTCAGGTGAATGAGATCATACATTTGAGACCTGGGGGGTTTTCCAAGCTGGAAAGTCCAGTTATGCACACGCTGAGCCCGGACAGCCAGGGTGACACCCAGCCTTGCCAATATTTCAGCTTTTAGCATCACATAGTCTTTTGCTTGGTCAGGCTCTAGGTCATAGTAAGCCTTCTGCGATTCACCAGTTAACAGAGGAGCCACCAGTCCAGCCCACTGCTCCTCAGGCCACTTTTCTCTTTCAGCAGTCCTTTCAAATGTGGTCAAAAATACCTCTGGATCATCCTCTCCAGTCATTTTTGTCAATAAACGACTCACCCCAAAGGACGCGGTATTAGTGGGACGGCTTTCCTCACTGGTCTGCGGACGTTGCTGCATTACTGCTTCCATTTGTTGTAGTCTCTGCTCTTGCTTCTGTAACAGGTCTATGAAGCGGGCCTCAGATTGCTGCTGGGCTGCAAGGCTCTGTTGATGAGCTTGCTGCTGGGCTGCGAAGCTCTGTTGTTGAGCTGCAAGGCTCTTTTGCAAACCTGCATTTGTCTGCTGTTGATTGGCATTTGCTAGAGCCAGCTGTTTCAGTATCTCCTCCATGCTGGCTTAAAAAAAAAACTGCCACTGGTTCTCCACCAACTGTGGGGGGGTTAGCTCGGCAGCGGGTGTGTGTGATCCCCTGGATGGGCTCCCCACACAAAAACAGGCCCAGCAGACGGAGGTTGTGGTTTTCAAGATCAAAAAGGTGCGGTTTATTTCTCTATTGACAGTGACAAAAAACACAGCAAAGCAAAAAGAAACATAAACAAAATAAACCCTGGTCAGCTTGACCTCTGACTAAACATGCAGGTTTCCTAACTAACAACTGGGATCAGCCTGGTGCTGTCCTAGTCCCTAAGTCCCTGGTTTAGTAAATGTCCAAACAAATAGCCACACAGGCTTTGTCTCACCGCACAGGGGTTCACTCTCCCTAGACAGTCCACACAGGTCTGGTTCCAGGCATGAGCAAACACCTAATGAATCTGGGAGTTTTTATAGAGGCCTTAAACGAGCTGACAAGCTTCAGCTGGTCTCATCAACTCCCTGCCTGCACGACGCCCAGCCCTCTCCCTAGAGGTATGAATCATCCATGAGCCCACTAGCCTCAGCTGGGCTTCATCAACTTTCTCCCTAGTTGTACAAGTCGGCATAAAGCCTGAATCTGGGAGAAATATACCTACCCCCCTGGATGCAACCAGGTGACTTTACCTTCCTGCTGTCACACTAGGGACAGGGAAGGACAGTGAGGGAAATTCTCCTTGTGCTATACTGTGCTAAAGCATTGATCATCAACCATCTTTAAAAAAACTTTTTTTCTAGGGACAGAAAACTATAGGTAGCGAGAGTGTCACTGTGGTTTACTGTGCTAATCCTTGTTTCTAGGGACAGGGAAGGACAGTGAGGGAAATTCTCCTTGTGCTATACTGTGCTAAAGCATTGATCATCAACCATCTTTAAAAAAACATTTTTTCTAGGGACAGAAAACTATAGGTAGCGAGAGTGTCACTGTGGTTTACTGTGCTAATCCTTGTTTCTAGGGACAGGGAAGGACAGTGAGGGAAATTCTCCTTGTGCTATACTGTGCTAAAGCATTGATCATCAACCATCTTTAAAAAAACATTTTTTCTAGGGACAGAAAACTATAGGTAGCGAGAGTGTCACTGTGGTTTACTGTGCTAATCCTTGTTTCTAGGGACAGGGAAGGACAGTGAGGGAAATTCTCCTTGTGCTATACTGTGCTAAAGCATTGATCATCAACCATCTTTAAAAAAACATTTGTTCTAGGGACAGAAAACTATAGGTAGCGAGAGTGTCACTGTGTTTTACTGTGCTTATCCTTGTTTCTAGGGACAGGGAAGGACAGTGAGGGAAATTCTCCTTGTGCTATACTGTGCTAAAACATTGATCATCAACCATCTTTAAAAAAACATTTTTTCTAGGGACAGAAAACTATAGGTAGCGAGAGTGTCACTGTGGTTTACTGTGCTAATCCTTGTTTCTAGGGACAGGGAAGGACAGTGAGGGAAATTCTCCTTGTGCTATACTGTGCTAAAACATTGATCATCAACCATCTTTAAAAAAACATTTGTTCTAGGGACAGAAAACTATAGGTAGCGAGAGTGTCACTGTGTTTTACTGTGCTAATCCTTGTTTCTAGGGACAGGGAAGGACAGTGAGGGAAATTCTCCTAAAGCATTGATCATCAACCATCTTTAAAAAAACATTTGTTCTAGGGACAGAAAACTATAGGTAGCGAGAGTGTCACTGTGTTTTACTGTGCTAATCCTTGTTTCTAGGGACAGGGAAGGACAGTGAGGGAAATTCTCCTTGTGCTATACTGTGCTAAAGCATTGATCATCAACCATCTTTAAAAAAACATTTTTTCTAGGGACAGAAAACTATAGGTAGCGAGAGTGTCACTGTGGTTTACTGTGCTAATCCTTGTTTCTAGGGACAGGGAAGGACAGTGAGGGAAATTCTCCTTGTGCTATACTGTGCTAAAGCATTGATCATCAACCATCTTTAAAAAAACATTTTTTCTAGGGACAGAAAACTATAGGTAGCGAGAGTGTCACTGTGTTTTACTGTGCTAATCCTTGTTTCTAGGGACAGGGAAGGACAGTGAGGGAAATTCTCCTTGTGCTATACTGTGCTAAAGCATTCCTCATCAACCATCTTTGAAATCCTTGTTTTTTGGACAGTCAGGGAAATTGTCATTGTGCTATTCTGTGCGAAAGCAATCATCCTCAACCATATTTAGAAATCCTTAAGTAAAGGGACAGAGAAGGACACCTGAAGGTAGCCCTTATTGCTTTTTTCCCATCTCCCTGCAGGCCATCCATTAGAATGTCTGGAAGGCAAACAAGGAGAGGCAGACAGTCAGGAGGCAATAAAAGAGGGCAAGCAGGCTCTGTGTCTGGGGGCAACAGTGCTGGTCGTGGACGCGGTGCATTGTCATCAGCACATGGCCATGGGACACGCTTGTCCTTCTTTTCGGCAGCTGGACATGTTGAGCCACATCATGCCGAAGACTTGGTAGAGTGGATGACCAAGCCCTCCTCCTCCTCCTCATCCTCTCTCACCCAGGCTCAGGGTACTGGCAAAGCAGCTGCCAAAGCGTCCTCTTCCCTGGTATCAATGTCAGACTCATCATCAGTCACTCCTTCCCTAGACCCACCATGTCCTCCTCCTGAGGAGTCCCCCGAACTGTTTGAGCACAGTGTTGGGTACATGCTCCAGGAGGATGCCCAGCGTTTCGAAGGGTCTGATGATGAAACCCAGCTACAGGAAGGCAGTAGCGTGAGAGCAGACAGAGGGGATGCTCAAGAAGGACACCAATCTGGCAGTCATGTTCCAGCAGCTGCAGCATACTGCCAGATTGGCTCCAGTGATGAGGAGGGAGGGGATGATGAGGTCACTGACTCCACGTGGGTGCCTAATAGGAGAGAGGAGGAGGAGGAGGATGAGGAGGAGGCACATCTCCAACGAGGCAGGATGCCCTTTGGTGGCCAGCGTAAGGGCAGTACACCGACGGAATCACACCGCAGAGCTCCGTCTGTGCAGGGCGCTGCCTCTGCCCGTCATTCAAAAAGTTCTTTGGTGTGGGCCTTTTTTGAGGCTAGTGCATCAGATCGCACAGCTGCTGTTTGCAACATATGTCTCAAGCGTATATCGCGTGGCCAAAACATCAGCCGCTTGGGTACCACATGCCTGACCAGACATATGTTGACCTGCCATGCAGCTCGTTGGCAAGCCTACCTCAAAGACCCACACCAAAGAACAAAGCGGACCTCTCCTTGCACCGCATCAGCTGGGATCTCCAACCCCACTATAACTTCAGTCCTCTCTGAAACATGCACTGAGAGGAATGAAGGTGTAGAATTAGGTGTGTCACAGCCAAGTACTTGCGGCCACTCTGCTAGCAGTACACCGACGTCCGATTCTAGCAGGCAAATTTCCCTGCCCCAGCTGCTGGACCGTCGAAAGAAGTTCACTCCCAGCCATCCACATGCCCAGCGGTTGAATGCTAGCTTGGCTAAATTGCTAGCGCTTCAACTGCTGCCTTTTCAGTTGGTAGACTCGGCCCCCTTCCGTGAGTTTGTGCAATGTGCGGTTCCTCAGTGGCAGGTTCCCAAACGCCACTTTTTCTCACGGAAGGCTATTCCGGCTCTCTACCGGCATGTGGAAGGCAATGTCTTGGCCTCGCTGGACAGGGCGGTCAGCGGTAAGGTGTATATTACCGCTGACTCATGGTCCAGCAGGCATGGACAGGGACGTTACCTTTCTTTCACGGCCCATTGGGTCACTCTTTTGGCAGCTGGGAAGGATGCAGGACAAGGTGCAGTAGTGTTGGAGGTTGTTCCACCGCCACGCCTACAAAATGCTACTAGTGGTTGTGACACACCTCTCTCCTCCACCCCCTCCTCTTCTTCTTCCTCCATGGCCTCTTCCTGTGCTTTGTCCTCTGAACCAGCGGTGCTCCGTAGCCGTTCAAGGGGCTACGCAAGTACGCAGGCAAAAAGATGCCATGCCGTGCTTGCGCTGGTGTGTTTGGGGGACAGAAGCCACACTGGGGCAGAGGTCCTGTCTGCTCTGCAGGGCCAGGCCGAGAGGTGGTTGACGCCACGCCAGCTTAAGCCAGGAATGGTGGTTTGCGACAATGGCACCAACCTCCTCTCGGCCCTCCGACAGGGACAACTGACCCATGTGCCCTGTGTGGCTCACGTCCTTAACCTGGTGGTGCAGCGGTTCTTGGGCAGGTACCCGGGCTTACAGGATGTCCTGAGGCAGGCCAGGAAAGTCTGTGTGCATTTCCGCAGATCTTATAATGCCAGTGCTCGCCTGGCTGAGCTGCAAAAGGAGTTGAACCTGCCCAAGAACCGCCTTATATGTGACATGCCCACCAGGTGGAACTCAACGTTGGCCATGCTGCAGCGGCTGCACACGCAGCAGAGGGCCATCAATGAGTACCTGTGCGACTACGGCACCAGGACAGGGTCAGGGGAGCTTGGTTTTTTTTCTCCACGCCAGTGGGGCATGATCAGGGATGCATGCACTGTCCTGGCACCATTTGAGGAGGCCACGAGGATGGTGAGCTGTGACAGTGCATGCATCAGTGACACTGTACCTCTTGTCCACCTGTTGGAGCACACGCTGCGTGGAATAATGGACAGGGCACTTGAGGCAGAACAGAGGCAGGAAGAGGAGGACTTCCTTGCCTCTCAAGGCCCCCTTTACCCAGACAGTGTTCCTTCTGTCCCACCCATCGCACAGGAAGAGGAGGAGGAGGAGGAGGAGGATTGTGTCAGCATGGAGGTGGAGGCTGGCACTCAGCATCATCAGCAGCAGTCTTTTAGGGATGATTTACAGTCCCAAGAAACCAGTGGACTTGTACGTGGCTGGGAGGAGGTGGCTGCGGATCATGTCGTCCTTAGTGACCCAGAGGACTCCGGACCGAATGCCTCAGCTAACCTACGCTGCATGGCCTCCCTGATCCTGCAAAGTCTGCGGAAGGATCCTCGTATTCTTCGGATCAAGGAGAGGGACCATTACTGGCTGGCCACTCTCCTTGATCCACGGTACAAGGGTAAGGTTGCGGACCTTATGTTACCGTCGCAGAGGGAGCAGAGGATGAGACAACTCCGGGAGGCCTTGCAGAAAGGTCTGTGCAACGCGTTCCCAGAGACTGTGAGGTTACAAACTCCTGGTCCTGGACAACGAGTTGCTGAGGCTTCGGCCAGTCAAAGAAGGAGCGGTGGGGAAGGTGGCCGTCTGACCGATGCGTTCAGACAATTCTTTAGTCCGCAGCCCCAAAGTATGATCGGTTCCAGCAACCATCGCCAGCGTCTGATAAACATGGTGCAGGAATATCTAGGGGCAAGGTCAGACTTGGACACCTTCCCCACCGAAAATCCTCTGGCTTACTGGGTCTTGAGGATGGATCACTGGCCAGAGCTTGCACAGTATGCAACTGAGCTACTGGCCTGTCCTGCATCCAGCGTTCTTTCGGAACGCACATTCAGTGCTGCTGGAGGATTTGTCACGGATCACAGGGTGCGCCTGTCCACCGACTCGGTTGATCGACTGACTTTCATCAAGATGAGCCAGTCTTGGATCACCACCAGCTACCACACACCTGATGCTGATATAACAGACTAATTGATTTTAACATGTCACATCCCTTCAAGACTGATGCTGATGCTGAGTGCCTGTGCTGTTATGTTGACTGGCTATCCTCCTCCTCCGAGTCCTCAATGATACGATTGATGATGATAGCTTGGAAGATCATTTTTGTTTATGGGTGCCGCCACCAGTGGCTAAGGCCCAATTTTTCAGCCCCTGTTTAACAGGGGCGTGTAATTACAATTTTTGAAGCAATACTTTGCAACAGGGCTCATTGCTGTGCTCCAAGTACAGTATCTGTGAGGGGTTGCAGTGTTGTGCCACCAGTGCCTAAGGCCCAATTTTTCAGCCCCTGTTCAACAGGGGCATGTAATTACAATTCTTGATCTAATAATTCACAGCAGGGCCCATTGCTGCACCCACCAAGAGTAACTCTGAGGGCTTACAGTGTTGTGGCAACGCCACCACCACCACCACCACGAAAGGCCCAATTTTTCAGCCCCTGTTCAAAAGGGGCATGTAATTACAATTCTTGATCTAATAATTCACAGCAGGGCCCATTGCTGCACCCACCAAGAGTAACTCTGAGGGCTTACAGTGTTGTGGCAACGCCACCACCACCACCACCACGAAAGGCCCAATTTTTCAGCCCCTGTTCAAAAGGGGCATGTAATTACAATTCTTGATCTAATAATTCACAGCAGGGCCCATTCCTGCACCCACCAAGAGTAACTCTGAGGGCTTACAGTGTTGTGGCAACACCACCACCACCACCACGAAAGGCCCAATTTTTCAGCCCCTGTTCAACAGGGGCATGCAATTACAATTCTTGATCTAATAATTCACAGCAGGGCCCATTGCTGCACCCACCAAGAGTAACTGTCAGGGCTTACAGTGTTGTGGCACCAGCACCACCATCAAAGGCCCAATTTTTACTACCACTGTTCAACAATTATATGTAATTACAATTCCTGATATAATAGTTGACAGCAGGGCGTTCCAGCACCAACCAAGAGTAACTGTGAGTGCTTACAGTGTTGTGCCAACACCAACAACTAAGGGGCCTATTTCTGCAGAGTATATACGGCAGGTCCCTACTTTCAAACATCCAACTTACAAACGACTCCTACTTGCAAACGCAAGAAGACAACAGGAAGTGAGAGGAAATCTACCCCTAGGAAGGAAAATTCTCTCCTGTAAGAATTAATATGGGAGAAAGGTGTCTCCTCTGTACTGATGCTTTATCACCAATCCTTGTTTCAAGAAAAACACCACATTTCAAAAACAGTTGTCATTGGGACGGAAAGTGAGGTGAAATGTTCTGAACAGGGGCACAGACAGCAAAACAAATGTTACAGGGGTGATAACCCTTACCTATGTTTTCCAAAAAGTTTAAAAATAGATTTTTGGGCTGGAGCTACACTTAAACAATGTACCTGTTCAAAATTACAAACACATTCTACATAAGAACAAACCTACAGTCCCTGTCTTGTATGCACCGCCTGTATACGGCTGTTCAGAGTATATAGGGCCTTTTTTATTTTGTGTGCGGTGTTCCCCTTAATATCCATACAAGACCCAAAGGGGCTGGTAATGGGCTGGGGTAGGGGGGGGGGGGTCATGGGGTAGCTATGCCATTTTTCTTAAAGATTTTCATCCATATTACCGGGACCAGACATTACATTAAAGCCGCAAGCAGTTTTAAATGGCTTTTTTTTCCTTTAGAAGTGTCATTTTGTGCAGGGACAGTTCTAAACACGGGAAACACGTGGCACTTCACAGGCATACTTTAGACACCCCCCAGGTACGATATTTAAAGGAATATTTGACTTTTTTTTTTCACTTTATGCATCATTAAAATGACTGCTCCCGAAAAACGACCGTTTTTAAAACTTCTTTTTGCATTGATACATGTCCCCTGGTGCAGAACCCGGGTTCCCAAACCCTTTTTAGGACAATAACATGCATAATAGTCGTTATAATTAGCACTTTAGAATTCGAACGTTCGCATCCATTGTATTTAATAGGGTTCTAATGTTCGTACGAACGTTCGGTCCGTTCGCGGGTTCTGGTGCGAACCGAACCCGGGGGTGTTCGGCTCATCACTACTGATCACCAATGTAAGGAGCATTCTTCCCACTGATCACCAATGTAAGGAACATTCTTCCCACTGATCACCAATGTAAGGAACATTCTTCTCACTGATCACCAATGTAAGGAAAATTCTTCCCACTGATCACCAATGTAAGGGACATTCTTCTCACTGATCACCAATGTAAGGGACATTCTTCCCACTGATCACCAATGTAAGGAGCATTCTTCCCACTGATCACCAATGTAAGGAACATTCTTCTCACTGATCACCAATGTAAGGGACATTCTTCCCACTGATCACCAATGTAAGGAACATTCTTCCCACTGATCACCAATGTAAGGAGCATTCTTCTCACTGACCACCAATGTAAGGAACATTCTTCCCACTGATCACCAATGTAAGGAACATTCTTCCCACTGATCACCAATGTAAGGAGCATTCTTCTCACTGATCACCAATGTAAGGAACATTCTTCCCACTGATCACCAATGTAAGGAACATTCTTCCCACTAATCACTAATGTAAGGAACATTCTTCCCACTGATCAACAATGTAAGGAACATTCTTCTCACTGATCACCAATGTAAGGGACATTCTTCCCACTAATCACCAATGTAAGGGACATTCTTCTCACTGATCACCAATGTAAGGGACATTCTTCCCACTGATCACCAATGTAAGGAACATTCTTCCCACTGACCCCATATTTGTACTGAATGTAAGGTTCATTCTTTCATCGGACCACTTTTGTGAGGAGGATTATTCCCACTGACCACTAATGGAAGTAGTATTCTATCCATTGACCAAAAAGTCAAGGAGAACTCTATGTAAGGAATCACTATGTTGACCACCAAAAGGGGTCCGTCTTCGTTTTCTTTTTGGTCGTTATTATTATTTTATTCATTTGAATTTTTGTGAATATTACCGAAAATAATTTTGCTGGCTAAAGAAAGGAGATGTTAACCAAATGATACACCAGGTTTACCGCATTCTTTATTCTTTTGTCCAGTATTAGTTTATCTCAGTCTTACTGATCATCATACCAGGATTTTTTTTTATCAAAGGTTCCCCGAGAAAATTATTTCCAACGGTTCCTTTGGGGTAAAAATGTTGAGAAGGACCACCATATATCTATCAGTTTTATCTAGACCGACATGACAAGAAAAAAAATCTCATGCTGCAATGCCATAGTCATGCATTTCCATTCCTAGCACAGGAGCGTTTTCCTTCTCGCTGTGCCGTCCTCCTGTAGCCTTCATTTCTGTCCCTCTTCTCTTTCTAGTCACACGTCTGTCTTCCCGTCAGCCTCTCCTCCTTTCCTCGCTTTTCAGCAATCACTTCTGTCAGCATCTGTCTCACACACACGTCTCCCGTCCTTCCCCCCACAGCGCTATTCCCTCGTCTTCTCAAACATCACACGCGCGTCTTTATATCACACGTCTTCATCTTCCCTCCAGCCCTTTCCTTCACCGCCAACACACTCACATGAACAGCAACGTACACATTAGTATCCAAATCCTTCTCCTTCCCGTTATCTGCAGATGTTTCCCTTATTTCTCCGGTCCCGTATGTCCAATATCATGACGCAGATCGGGGACGTCAAACACAGATAAACCGGCGGGCTGAATTGGGAGGATAACCCTTCAAGGGGGGGCTACATTATACACTATATTACCAAAAGTATTGGGACACCGGCCTTTACAGGCACATGGACTTTAATGCCGTGTACACCCGATCGGTTTTACCGATGATAACAGTCCGATGGACTTTTCTCATCGGACAAACCGATCGTGTATGGGCCCCATCGGTCTTTTTTCCCATCGGTGAGAAAAAATAGAACATGTTTTAAATGTATCCGATGGGGAAAAAAACGATAGCAAATTCCAATCGTCTGTGTGGAACTCCATCAGACAAAAAACCCACGCATGCTCAGAATCAAGTCGACGCATGCTCAGAAGCATAGAACTTAATTTTTCTCGGCTTGTCGGAGTGTCTTACGTCACAGCGTTTGGAACGGTCGGTTTTTTGACTGATGGTGTGTAGGCAAGACTGATGGAAGTCAGCTTCATCGGTTTTCTGATGGAAAAATCCATCGGTTTAAAAACCATAGGAAATCCGATCGTCTGTACAGGGCTTTACCCTTTCAATACCGGGCTTTTTATACCACTTCCATACCGGGCCTATCCTGGCACTTCTTTCCTACATGTACAAATCATCATTCTTTTGCTAGAAAATTACTCAGAACCCCCAAACATTATATATGGTTTTTTTTAGCAGACACCCTAGGGAATAAAATGACGGTCGTTGCAACTTTTTATCTTGCACGGTATTTGCGCAATAATTTTTCAAATGCCTTTTTTTGGGAAAAAAAATGGTTTCATGAATTAAAAAATAACAAAACAGTAAAGTTAGCCCAATTTTTTTGTTAAATATGAAAGATAATGTTACGCCGAGTAAATAGATACCTAACATGTCACGCTTTAAAATGGCGCACACTCATGGAATGGCGCCAAACTTCGGTACTTAAAAATCTCCATAGGCGACGCTTTGAACATTTTTACAGGTTACCAGGTTAGAGTTACAGAGGAGGTTTAGTGCTAGAATTGTTGCACGCGCTCTAACGCACACGGCGATACCTCACATAAGTGGTTTGAACGGTGTTTACATATGTGGGCGGGACTTACGCGTGCGTTCGCTTCTGAGCGCGAGCTATTGGGGACAAGGGCGTTTTAATTTTTTTTTTTTTACGTAATTTTTTTTATTTTTAAATTATTATTTTTTTGATCACTTTTATTCCTATTACAAGGAATATAAACATCCCTTGCAATAGGAATGTGTGTGACAGGTCCTCTTTATGGAGAGATGCGGGGTCAATAAGACCTCCCCCTCCCCCCACATCTCTCCTCCAGGCTGGAAAGCATGAGATTGTGAAAAATAAATTACCGATCTCATGCTTTCAGCCGCAATCGCGGCTTTGTTTACTTTTGGGAACCTGGGCGTGACGTCATCACATCGCGCCCGGGCCTCCGACGGTCATAGAGATGACTGGTGACCATCTGGTCACCAGTCATCTCTATGCTCGTTATGTGACCACCGGCGCCGGATGATTCCCTCCGGGTCCCCGATGGCACGGGAGAGCCCGGAAAAGCACCGGATGGCGGCGGGATGTCCCCTCCCGCGACCTATAAGAACGATCAAGCGGTGGAACCGCCGCTATGATCGTTCTTATGGTGCGCAGGATTGCCGGCTGCAAACAAGGATATCTGAATGATGCCTCTAGCTACCCCCCATTATTCAGATATCACCCCACAAACCCAGGACGTCATATGACGCCCACTCGGAGGGAGAGAGGGTTCCTGCCGGCGTCATTTTACAATGGCCCGGTAGGGAAGTGGTAATGGCATCCCGGTCTTATGCCGCGTACACACGCTTGGAATTTCCGACAACAAATGTTCGATTGGGAGCTTTTGGTCGGAAATTCCGACCGTGTGTAGGCTCCATCGGACAAAATTTGAGAGCTGGTTCTCAAATTTTCCGACAACAAAATCCGTTCTTGTAAATTCCGAGCGTGCGTAGACAATTCCGACGTACAAAAGTCCACGCATGCTCTGAATCAAGCAGAAGAGCCGCACTGGCTATTGAAATACATTTTTCTCGGCTCGTCGTACATGTTGTATGTCACCGGGTTCTTGACATTCGCAAATTCCGACATTTGTGCGACCGTGTGTATGCCTGACTTCAAGGCCTGTCTTGCAGTCTCTACTCTAATTCATCCCAAAGGTGTTCTATCGGGTTGGGGTCAGGACTCTGTGCAGGCCAGTCAAGTTCCTCCACCCCAAACTCGCTCATCCATGTCTTTATGGATGTTGCTTTGTGCACTGGTCCAAATCATTTGGTGGAGGGGGGATTATGAAGTGGGGATGTTTTTCAGGGGTGGGGCTTGGCCCCTTAGTTCCAGTGAAGGTAAATCTTAAGGCGTCAGCATACCAAGACATTTTGGACAATTTCATACTCCTAACTTTGTGGGAACAGTTTGGGGACGGCCCCTTCCTATTTCTACATGACTGATCACCAGTGCACAAAGCAAGGTCCATAAAGACATGGATGAGCGAGTTTGGGGTGGAGGAACTTGACTGGCACAACAACCTGATAGAACACCTTTGGGATGAATTACAGTGGAGACTGTGAGCCAGGCCTTCTCGTCCAACATCAGTACCTGACCTCACAAATGCTCTTCTGGAAGAATGGTCAAACATTCCCATAGACACCCTCCTAAACCTTCCCAGAAGAGTTGAAGCTGTTATAGCTGCAAAGGGCGGGGCCAACTCAATATTGAACCCTACGGACTAAGACTGGGATGCCATTAAAGTTCATGTTTGTAAAGGCCGGTGTCCCAATACTTTTGACAATATAGAATATATACTGAGGGATGCAACTACAGGAAAAATAACAATCACATCTAAGGCTCCTTCACACTTGCATTTGGGTGGAAGTATAATACTGTGGTTTTGGCTCCTCCCAACCGCTCCCCCTTTATCTGAAAAGGCAGCAGACGGGGGTGTGCACATGGAAATATACCCTTAAAGTCACATTAAAGATTCCGATTTTTTTTTTAAAACCCAACAAACCTGTCATACTTACCTGCTCTGTGCAATGGTTTTGCACAGAGCAGCCCCGATCCTCTACCGATGCTCCTGGCTCCTCCCTCTTGACTAGTGCCTTCAGAGCAAGCAGCTTGCTAAGAGGGTACTTGTGTGTGCTCGCTCCCGAGCTCAGCTCTATACGTCCATAAGGCACATAGAGCCGCAGCTCTGTCCCCGCTCTCCTCATTGGCTCACTGGCTGTGATTGTGAGCAGTGAGTGCTAATGGTGCCCGCTGCTGTTTCAGCCAATGAGGAGAGGGAGTCTTGGGACAGCCGAGTTTCCCGTGCACATTGCTGGATCGAGAGGAGGTTAAGTGTAAGGGGTGCAAGGGGTGAGTATTGGGGGGGGCGGTGGGGGAACGGCACACAAAAGGTTTTTCACCTACATGCATAGAATGAGCAGCAGTCCATGCCAAGAATTTTTTTGTTTATTTTCATTTATATTGCAAAAAAAAATGTAATATTATTTATTTAAATTTTTTTGTTTATTTTTGTTTATATTGCAAAAAAATATTTTTTTAAAAACCCAGTGGTGATCAAATACCAACAAAAGAAAGCTCTATTTGTGTGAAAAAAAAGAGTAAAAAAATAATTTCTGATGAAATTTGATTTTATTGGATATGTTTTATAATAGAAAGCAGAAAATATATATTTTTTTCTCAAATTTATCTTTTTTTTTTTCCGTTTCTACCGCAAAAAATAAAAAAGCCCAGTGGAGATCGAATACCACCAAAAGAAAGTGTGAAAAAAATAAATAAATAATAATTTCTGATGAAACTTGATTTTATTGAATAGGTTTTATAATAGATAGAAAATACACAGTATCTCACAAAAGTTAGTACACCCCTCACATTTTTGTAAATATTTTATTCTATCTTTTCATGTGACAACACTGAAGAAATGACACTTTGCTACAATGTAAAGTAGTGAGTGTACAGCTTGTATAACAGTGTAAATTTGCTGTTCCCTCAAAATAACTCAACACACAGCCATTAATGTCTAAACCGCTGGCAACAAAAGTCAGTACACCCCTAAGTGAAAATGTCCACATTGGCAATTTCCCTCCCCGGTGTCATGTGACTCGTTAGCGTTACAAGGTCTCAGGTGTGAATGGGGAGCAGGTGTGATAAATTTGGTGTTATCGCTCTCACTCTCTCATACTGGTGACTGGAAGTTCAACATGACACCTCATGGCAAAGAACTCTCTGAGGATCTGAAAAAAAGAATTGTTGCTCTACATAAAGATGGCCTGGGCTATAAGAAGATTGCCAAGACCCTGAAACTGAGCTGCAGCATGGTGGCCAAGACCATACAGCGGTATAACAGGACGGGTTCCACTCAGAACAGGCCTCACCATAGTCGACCAAAGAAGTTGAGGTCACGTGCTCAGCGCCATATCCAGAGGTTGTCTTTGGGAAATAGACGTATGAGTGCTGCCAGCATTGCTGCAGAGGTTGAAGGGGTGGGGGGTCAGCCTGTCAGTGCTCAGACCATACGCCGCACACTGCATCAAATTGGTCTGCATGGCTGTCATCCAAGAAGGAAGCCTCTTCTAAAGATGATGCATAGGAAAGCCTTTCAGTGCTCAGACCATAGTAAAACAATGGTGGCTACACAAAATATTGACACTTTGGGCCCAATGTGGACATTTTCACTTAGGGGTGTACTTACTTTTGTTGTCAGTGGTTAAAGCGGTGGTGCAGGAAAAAAAAAAAGTCAGCAGCTACTAACAGTGTAGCTGCTGACTTTTAATAAGGACACTTACCTGTCCTACTCTCCCGCGATGTCGGCCCTGCCGCGGCGATCGATCGCTGCTGGCAGGCTCCCGGCTCCTCCATTCTGAGTAGGGGAAACAGGCTGTGAAGCCGTTTCCTACTGCGCATACACCCATACGAAAGTCGCTTTGTGAATGGGCGGCTTGCCTCCTGGGATACACACAGTTTCCAGAAGGCAGTGCGGCCCATTCACAAGAAGAGGAAGCGGAAGGAGACCCACCGTGGACGGAGAAGAGGAACATTAGAGGCAGATTAGGGGACTTCCGCATAGCAACAGGCATTTAGGGTGAGTATAAAAAAAAAAAATTCTATAAATTTTTTTAATTTTTTTTAGAATTTTTAGAGTGAAGATTTTTTCAGGGTGGACCTCCACTTTAACCACTTCCATACCGGGCTTTTTGTACCTATTCAATACCGGGCCTATTTTGGCACTTCTCTCCTACATGTACAAATCATCATTCTTTTGCTAGAAAATTACTCAGAACCCCCAAACATTATATATGTTTTTTTAGCAGACACCCTAGGGAATAAAATGACGGTCATTGCAACATTTTTTCTTCCACAATATTTGCGCAATCATTTTTCAAACGCCTTTTTTTTTAAAAAAAAAATGGTTTCATGAATTAAAAAATAACAAAACAGTAAAGTTAGCCCAATTTTTTGGGAACATATGAAAGATAATGTTACGCCGAGTAAATAGATACCTAAGATGTCACGCTTTAAAATTGCGCACACTCATGGAATGGCGCCAAACTTCGGTACTTAAAAATCTCCATAGGCGACGCTTAAATTTTTTTTACAGGTTACCAGGTTAGAATTACAGAGGAGGTCTAGTGCTAGAATTGTTGCACGCGCTCTAACGCACGCGGCGATACCTCACATGCGTGGTTTGAACGGCGTTTACATATGTGGGCGACTTACGTGTGCATTCGCTTCTGATCGCGAGCTACCGGGGACAGGGGCGTTTTAATATTTTTTTTTTTATTATTTATTTATTTAACTTACTTATTTATTTATTTTTTTACAATGATTTTACTTTTTTTTTTTTTTGATCACTTTTATTCCTATTACAAGGAATGTAAACATCCCTTGTAATAGGAATGTGTGTGACAGGTCCTCTTTATGGAGAGATGCGGGGTCAATAAGACTCCACATCTCTCCTCCAGGCTGGAAAGCATGAGATCAGTGAAATTTTTTTCACTGATTTCATACTTACAGCCGCAACGGCGGCTTTGTTTACATTTTTGAGACCCGGGCGTGACGTCATCACATCGCGCCCGGGCCTCCGACGATCATAGAGATGACTGGTGACCATCTGGTCACCAGTCATCTCTATGCTCATCACGTGACTCCACCAACGATGCCGGAAGATTCGCTCCAGGGCCCCGATCGCACGGGGGAGCCCGGAGAAGCACCGGATGGCGGCGGGAGGGGGGGGGTGTCCCCTCCCGCCGCCTATAAGAACGATCAAGCGGCGGAACCGCCGCTATGATCGTTCTTATGGTGCACAGAATCGCTGGCACTTCAAAAGGATATCTGAATGATGCCTCTAGCTGCACCCATCATTCAGATATCCCCCCACAAATCCGAGGACGTCATATGACGTCCACCCAGGATGGGAGATCCCATCTGTGGACGTCATTTGTCTATGGCTGGGTAGGGAAGTGGTTAATGGCTGTGTGTTGAGTTATTTTGAGGGGACAGCAAATTTACACCGTTATACAAGCTGTACACTTACTACTTTACATTGTGTCATTTCTTCGGTGTTGTCACATGAAAAGATAGAAGAAAATATTTACAAAAATGTGAGGGGTGTACTCACTTTTGTGAGATACTGTGTATATTTTTTCTCAAATTTATAATTTTTTCAGTTTATATCGCAAACAAAAACAAAAACAAAAAACAGCGGTGATCAAATACCACCAAAAGAAAGCTCTATTTGTGTGAAAAAAAAAAAGGTTTCTGATGAAATTTGATTTTATTGAATATGTTTTATAAAGTAGAAATTATATTTTTTTTCTGATTTTTTTTTTTACGTTTATGTCGGAGAAAAAATAAATAAAAATCTCAGTGGTGATCAAATACCACCAAAGAAAGCTCTATTTGTGTGAAAAAAAAAGGTTTTTGATGAAATTTGATTTTATTGAATATGTTTTATAATAGAAAGTAGAAAATATATATTTTTTCTGAAAAAAATAAAATTCCGTTTATGTTGGAGAAAAAAAAAAAAAGAAAAGCTCAGTGGTGATCAAATACCACCAAAGAAAGCTCTATTTGTGTGAAAAAAAAAGGTTTCTGATGAAATTAGATTTTATTGAATATGTTTTATAAAGTAGAAAATATATTTTTTTTTCTGATTTTTTTTTTTACGTTTACGTCGGAGAAAAAAAAAAAAAAAAAGCTCAGTGGTGATCAAATACCACCAAAGAAAGCTCTATTTGTGTGAAAAAAAAGGTTTCTGATGAAATTTGATTTTATTGAATATGTTTTATAAAGTAGAAATTATATTTTTTTTCTGATTTTTTTTTTTACGTTTATGTCGGAGAAAAAATAAATAAAAATCTCAGTGGTGATCAAATACCACCAAAGAAAGCTCTATTTGTGTGAGAAAAAAAAAGGTTTTTGATGAAATTTGATTTTATTGAATATGTTTTATAATAGAAAGTAGAAAATATATATTTTTTCTGAAAAAAATAAAATTCCGTTTATGTTGGAAAAAAAAAAAAAGAAAAGCTCAGTGGTGATCAAATACCACCAAAGAAAGCTCTATTTGTGTGAAAAAAAAAAGGTTTCTGATGAAATTAGATTTTATTGAATATGTTTTATAAAGTAGAAAATATTTTTTTTTTTCTGAATTTTTTTTTTTTACGTTTATGTCGGAGAAAAAAAAAAAAAAAAAAAGCTCAGTGGTGATCAAATACCACCAAAGAAAGCTCTATTTGTGTGAAAAAAAAAGGTTTTTGATGAAATTAGATTTTATTGAATATGTTTTATAATAGAAAGTAGAAAATATATATTTTTTCTGAAAAAAAGAAAATTCCGTTTATGTTGGAGAAAAAAGAAAAAAAAGAAAAGCTCAGTGGTGATCAAATACCACCAATGACACAATGTAAAGTAGTAAGTGTACAGCTTGTATAACGGTGTAAATTTGCTGTCCCCTCAAAATAACTCAACACACAGCCATTAACCACTTCCCTACCCAGCCATAGACAAATGACGTCCACAGATGGGATCTCCCATCCTGGGTGGACGTCATATGACGTCCTCGGATTTGTAGGGGGATATCTGAATGATGGGTGCAGCTAGAGGCATCATTCAGATATCCTTTTGAAGTGCCAGCGATTCTGTGCACCATAAGAACGATCATAGCGGCGGTTCCGCCGCTTGATCGTTCTTATAGGCGGCGGGAGGGGACACCCCCCCCCTCCCGCCGCCATCCGGTGCTTCTCCGGGCTCCCCCGTGCGATCGGGGCCCTGGAGCGAATCTTCCGGCATCGTTGGTGGAGTCACGTGATGAGCATAGAGATGACTGGTGACCAGATGGTCACCAGTCATCTCTATGATCGTCGGAGGCCCGGGCGCGATGTGATGACGTCACGCCCGGGTCTCAAAAATGTAAACAAAGCCGCCGTTGCGGCTGTAAGTATGAAATCAGTGAAAAAATTTTCACTGATCTCATGCTTTCCAGCCTGGAGGAGAGATGTGGAGTCTTATTGACCCCGCATCTCTCCATAAAGAGGACCTGTCACACACATTCCTATTACAAGGGATGTTTACATTCCTTGTAATAGGAATAAAAGTGATCAAAAAAAAAAAAAAGTAAAATCATTGTAAAAAAATAAATAAATAAGTAAGTTAAATAAATAAATAATAAAAAAAAAAATATTAAAACGCCCCTGTCCCCGGTAGCTCGCGATCAGAAGCGAATGCACACGTAAGTCGCCCACATATGTAAACGCCGTTCAAACCACGCATGTGAGGTATCGCCGCGTGCGTTAGAGCGCGTGCAACAATTCTAGCACTAGACCTCCTCTGTAATTCTAACCTGGTAACCTGTAAAAAAAATTTAAGCGTCGCCTATGGAGATTTTTAAGTACCGAAGTTTGGCGCCATTCCATGAGTGTGCGCAATTTTAAAGCGTGACATCTTAGGTATCTATTTACTCGGCGTAACATTATCTTTCATATGTTCCCAAAAAATTGGGCTAACTTTACTGTTTTGTTATTTTTTAATTCATGAAACCATTTTTTTTTTTAAAAAAAAGGCGTTTGAAAAATGATTGCGCAAATATTGTGGAAGAAAAAATGTTGCAATGACCGTCATTTTATTCCCTAGGGTGTCTGCTAAAAAAACATATATAATGTTTGGGGGTTCTGAGTAATTTTCTAGCAAAAGAATGATGATTTGTACATGTAGGAGAGAAGTGCCAAAATAGGCCCGGTATTGAATAGGTACAAAAAGCCCGGTATGGAAGTGGTTAAAGTGGAGGTCCACCCTGAAAAAATCTTCACTCTAAAAATTCTAAAAAAAATAAAAAAAATTTATAGATTTTTTTTTTTTTATACTCACCCTAAATGCCTGTTGCTATGCGGAAGTCCCCTAATCTGCCTCTAATGTTCCTCTTCTCCGTCCACGGTGGGTCTCCTTCCGCTTCCTCTTCTTGTGAATGGGCCGCACTGCCTTCTGGAAACTGTGTGTATCCCAGGAGGCAAGCCGCCCATTCACAAAGCGACTTTCGTATGGGTGTATGCGCAGTAGGAAACGGCTTCACAGCCTGTTTCCCCTACTCAGAATGGAGGAGCCGGGAGCCTGCCAGCAGCGATCGATCGCCGCGGCAGGACCGACATCGCGGGAGAGTAGGACAGGTAAGTGTCCTTATTAAAAGTCAGCAGCTACACTGTTAGTAGCTGCTGACTTTTTTTTTTTTCCTGCACCACCGCTTTAATGTCTAAACCACTGACAACAAAAGTAAGTACACCCCTAAGTGAAAATGTCCACATTGGGCCCAAAGTGTCAATATTTTGTGTAGCCACCATTGTTTTACTATGGTCTGAGCACTGAAAGGCTTTCCTATGCATCATCTTTAGAAGAGGCTTCCTTCTTGGATGACAGCCATGCAGACCAATTTGATGCAGTGTGCGGCGTATGGTCTGAGCACTGACAGGCTGACCCCCCACCCCTTCAACCTCTGCAGCAATGCTGGCAGCACTCATACGTCTATTTCCCAAAGACAACCTCTGGATATGGCGCTGAGCACGTGACCTCAACTTCTTTGGTCGACTATGGTGAGGCCTGTTCTGAGTGGAACCCGTCCTGTTATACCGCTGTATGGTCTTGGCCACCATGCTGCAGCTCAGTTTCAGGGTCTTGGCAATCTTCTTATAGCCCAGGCCATCTTTATGTAGAGCAACAATTCTTTTTTTCAGATCCTCAGAGAGTTCTTTGCCATGAGGTGTCATGTTGAACTTCCAGTCACCAGTATGAGAGAGTGAGAGCGATAACACCAAATTTATCACACCTGCTCCCCATTCACACCTGAGACCTTGTAACGCTAACGAGTCACATGACACCGGGGAGGGAAATTGCCAATGTGGACATTTTCACTTAGGGGTGTACTGACTTTTGTTGCCAGCGGTTTAGACATTAATGGCTGTGTGTTGAGTTATTTTGAGGGAACAGCAAATTTACACTGTTATACAAGCTGTACACTCACTACTTTACATTGTAGCAAAGTGTCATTTCTTCAGTGTTGTCACATGAAAAGATAGAATAAAATATTTACAAAAATGTGAGGGGTGTACTAACTTTTGTGAGATACTGTGTATTTTCTATCTATTATAAAACCTATTCAATAAAATCAAGTTTCATCAGAAATTATTATTTATTTATTTTTTTCACACTTTCTTTTGGTGGTATTCGATCTCCACTGGGCTTTTTTATTTTTTGCGGTAGAAACGGAAAAAAAAAAAGATAAATTTGAGAAAAAAATATATATTTTCTGCTTTCTATTATAAAACATATCCAATAAAATCAAATTTCATCAGAAATTATTTTTTTACTCTTTTTTTTCACACAAATAGAGCTTTCTTTTGTTGGTATTTGATCACCACTGGGTTTTTAAAAAAATATTTTTTTGCAATATAAACAAAAATAAACAAAAAAATTTAAATAAATAATATTACATTTTTTTTTGCAATATAAACGAAAATAAACAAAAAAATTCTTGGCATGGACTGCTGCTCATTCTATGCATGTAGGTGAAAAACCTTTTGTGTGCCGTTCCCCCACCGCCCCCCCCCCCCCCAATACTCACCCCTTGCACCCCTTACACTTAACCTCCTCTCGATCCAGCAATGTGCACGGGAAACTCGGCTGTCCCAAGACTCCCTCTCCTCATTGGCTGAAACAGCAGCGGGCACCATTAGCACTCACTGCTCACAATCACAGCCAGTGAGCCAATGAGGAGAGCGGGGACAGAGCTGCGGCTCTATGTGCCTTATGGACGTATAGAGCTGAGCTCGGGAGCGAGCACACACAAGTACCCTCTTAGCAAGCTGCTTGCTCTGAAGGCACTAGTCAAGAGGGAGGAGCCAGGAGCATCGGTAGAGGATCGGGGCTGCTCTGTGCAAAACCATTGCACAGAGCAGGTAAGTATGACAGGTTTGTTGGGTTTTAAAAAAAAAATCGGAATCTTTAATGTGACTTTAAGGGTATATTTCCATGTGCACACCCCCGTCTGCTGCCTTTTCAGATAAAGGGGGAGCGGTTGGGAGGAGCCAAAACCACAGTATTATACTTCCACCCAAATGCAAGTGTGAAGGAGCCTTAGATGTGATTGTTATTTTTCCTGTAGTTGCATCCCTCAGTATATTTTTTTTTTTTACGTTTACGTCGGAGAAAAAAAAAAAAAAAAAAGCTCAGTGGTGATCAAATACCACCAAAGAAAGCTCTATTTGTGTGAAAAAAAAGGTTTCTGATGAAATTTGATTTTATTGAATATGTTTTATAAAGTAGAAATTATATTTTTTTTCAGATTTTTTTTTTTACGTTTATGTCGGAGAAAAAATAAATAAAAATCTCAGTGGTGATCAAATACCACCAAAGAAAGCTCTATTTGTGTGAGAAAAAAAAAGGTTTTTGATGAAATTTGATTTTATTGAATATGTTTTATAATAGAAAGTAGAAAATATATATTTTTTCTGAAAAAAATAAAATTCCGTTTATGTTGGAAAAAAAAAAAAAAGAAAAGCTCAGTGGTGATCAAATACCACCAAAGAAAGCTCTATTTGTGTGAAAAAAAAAAAGGTTTCTGATGAAATTAGATTTTATTGAATATGTTTTATAAAGTAGAAAATATTTTTTTTTTTCTGAATTTTTTTTTTTTACGTTTATGTCGGAGAAAAAAAAAAAAAAAAAAGCTCAGTGGTGATCAAATACCACCAAAGAAAGCTCTATTTGTGTGAAAAAAAAGGTTTTTGATGAAATTAGATTTTATTGAATATGTTTTATAATAGAAAGTAGAAAATATATATTTTTTCTGAAAAAAAGAAAATTCCGTTTATGTTGGAGAAAAAAGAAAAAAAAGAAAAGCTCAGTGGTGATCAAATACCACCAAAGAAAGCTCTATTTGTGTGAAAAAAAAAAATCTGCGTACCACATCGCATGACCAAACAATTTCCAGTTAAAGTAGTGGAGTGCTGCGCAAAAAAATGCCCTGGTCATGAAGGTGGTATGACCTCCCGGAGATGAAAATCAGAAAATCCCGGTGGGTAAAATCCCATTCCACCAGCCGCCATTTATAAATGGCACACGTCACTCATAGACAAGTGGTTGATCATTCCTCAGCATTTTCCCAAAAACGTGGACAAACTTAATTCCGTAGCAATCCTCTGGCCAGGAATTAGCCAAACCCAAGAGGGGTTCCAAATCAAGCAAATCCTCCGGTTTCTCCTCTACTTGTAATATTCCTCATTACCGTACATACGGACACCGCAGCTAAATTAGCGTCTGGGAGGTCAACGGGTTCAAAGTTGTTTAACACACCAACTTCTGACACTTGATATTTGTGAGATCATTCCTCCCGTCCAATTCTTAGCCACCAGGTTTGCTCACTGCGGCGCAGATAATTAAATCGGACAGAACCATTTCAAAACAATTACTTGTCGGGGATCTCGGAGCAAAAGAAATCCATTTCTATTAAGGAAAGCTTCCAGCACAACATAAGGCTTATACCGAGTCTAAATATCCTATGGCAATAGAAGGCGAGGAAAACAAAATCAGCTTATCCTCCGGCTCTACGTAAAAATGACCTTTTTGTTCCTTCAACAGAAAATAAACCGATATATTACGGGGATTTCATCAGACTTTACTGTAAGCCTATATAGTCAATCCAGAAGGTGCAGGGAAACAGGAATGTACCAATATTTGTTAGGAAATTCAAAAAATATTTTGTTTATTTTAAACGTCTGAGAAAACAAACCAAAGTTTTTCAGGGCTTTCATGACAGCCCATTTCTGACATTTGGCGTTTACAAGTTAAAATGCGTATTTTTTGCTAGAAAATTACTTAGAAACCCCAAACATTATATATATTTTTTTAGCAGAGAATCTAGAGCAGGGGTCTCAAACTGGTGGCCCTCCAGCTGTTGCAGAACTACAATTCCCATGAGGCATTGCAAGGCTAAACAGTTGCAAGCATGACTCCCATAGGCAGAGGCATGATGGGACTTGTAGTTCCGCAACAGCTGGAGGGGGCGCAGGTTTGAGATCCCTGATCTAGAGAATAAAATGGCGATTGTTGCAATATTTTATATCACACAGTATTTGCGCAGCGGTGTTTTAAACGCAACTTTTTTTGGAAAAATTTACTTTCATGAATTTAAAAAAAATGAAAAAGCAAAGTTAGTCCAATTTTTTTATATAATGTGAAAGATGATGTTACGCCGAGTAAATAGATACCAAACATGTCATGCTTTATAATTGCCCGCACTCGTGGAATGGCGACAAACTACGGTACCTTAAAATCTCCATAGGCGACACTTTAATTTATTTTTTTACGGCTACTAGGTTAGAGTTACAGAGAAGGTCTACGGCTATAATTATTGCTCTCGCTCTGACGATCGCGGTGATACCTCACATGTGTGATTTGAACGCCGTTTTCATATGCAGACGCGACTTCCGTATGCTTTTTCTTTGCCGCGCGAGCTCGCGGGGACAGGGGCACTTTAAATTTTTTATTTTTTTTCTTATTTATTTTATTTATATTTATAATTAAAAATAGTGTTTTAAAAAAAAAAAAAAATTGATCACTTTTATTGCTGTCACAAGGAATGTAAACATCCCTTGTGACAGTAATAGGTGGTGACAGGTACTCTTTATGGAGGGATCGGGGGTCTAAAAGACCCCCAATCCCTCCTTTGCACTTCAAAGTATTCAGATCGCCGAAAACGGCGAATCTGAATACTGTGTACTTTTTTAAATTCGGCACCATTTGCAGCTGAGTATCCCGGACATGACGTCATGACGTCGCTTCCGTGGTTACAGTGAAGAGACTGAATCAAAGCCGTTCGCGGCTTCGATTCAGTCTCTCTCTAGCCGCACGAGGTGGCGGATCGGGGATCGAGTCTTCCGGTGGGACGGGAGGCCCGGTAAGAGCGACGGAGGCGGCGGGATGTCCCCTCCCGCTCCTCCGGTATAACCACCGAGCGACTTTTAGCCGCATCGGTGGTTATACCTGGAAAGCCAATCGCCGGCTCTAAACAACGGTACCGTGATGATGCCTGCAGCTGCAGGCATCATCCTGGTATAACCCCCGAAAGCCGAGGACGCATATATGCGTACCCTCGGCGGGAAAAGGTTAAGGCCTCATGCCCACGGACGTTTTTACAGCCGCGTTTTTTACAGCTTAAAAACACCTGTCCATGTTATTGTATAAATTTTTCGACCGTATTTTAAAAAAACGCTTCGCTTTTTTTATGCCTAACGCCGACGCTGAGGAACGCACTGATCCTGTTTTTTTTTTACAGCTTAAAAACGTCTATGCTATTTGCAGCTCAAAAACGCCTAGGTGGGCATGAAGCCATAGACTAACATGGACAGGCGTTAAGCTGTAAAAAACGCTCAAAAACGCGGCTTTACAAACGTCCGTGGGCATGAGGCCTAAGTACTTCTCTTCATCAGGGCTTAAAGAGGAGTTCCAGCCTTTTTAGGTTTATTAAAAGTCAGAAGCTACAAAAAGTGTAGCTGCTGACTTTTAACTGCTGACTTTAATAAACAGACACTTACCTGTTCCACGGTCCAGCGATGCAGCCGCCCAGAGCGTCGCTCCTCTCCCCCTCCTCTCCGCCGGCGCCTCCATTCACACTCTGGGCACCCGGCCGTGACAGCTTTCGGCTTCACGGCCGGGCACGCACTGCGCATGCGCGAGTCGCACTGCGCTCTAGTTGTGGACATCGCCTAGAGGGAGGGGCCACCTAAGGCGAGAGGAGGAGTCGCCTAGGCGGTGTTTAGGTGGAAGTAGGAAGTGGGACAGAAAGTCCCGCTCCTACCGAAGCCCCCACTCCCCTCCAAAAAAAATGACATGCCAAATGTGGCATGTAAGGGGGTGGGGAGTGCTTAAAGCGGAAGTTCCACTTTTGGGTGGAGCTCCGCTTTAAAGTGATATTAACCGCTTCAGCCCCCGGACCATTTGGCTGGCAAAAGACCAGGCCACTTTTTGCGTCGCTTTAACTGACAATTGCGCGGTCGTGCGACGTTGTACCCAAACAAAATTGACGTCCTTTTTTTCCCACAAGTAGAGCTTTCTTTTGGTGGTATTTGATCACCTCTGCGGTTTTTATTTTTCGCGCTATAAACAAAAATAGAGGGACAATTTTGAAAAAATAATTATCCCCCAAAAATATATATACATTTTTTTTTCCCTTAGTTTAGGCCGATGTGTATTATCTACATATTTTAAGTAAAAAAAAAATCGCAATAAGCGTTTATTGATTGGTTTGCGCTAAAGTTATAGCGAATACAAAACGGGATAGTTTTATTGGCATTTTTATTAACAATTTTTTTTTTTTTTACTAGTAATGGTGGCGATCAGCGATTTTTATCGTGACTGCGACTTTATGGCGGACACATCGGACACTTTTTTGGGACCATTGAAATTTTTACAGGGATCAGTGCTATAAAAATGCACCGATTACTGTAAAAATGTCACTGACAGTGAAGGGGGTTAACACAAGGGGGCGATCAAGGGGTTAATTATGTTCCCTAAAGTGTTTTCCAACTGAAGGGGGGATGGGACCGACTAGAGGAAATGACAGATCGCTGTTCATACTTTGTATGAACATACGATAAGTCATTTCCTCCCCTGAAAGAACCGGGAGTAGTGTGTTTACACACACAGCTCCCGGTTCTCGCTCTGTCACGAGCGATCGCGGGTGCCAGGCGGTCATGGCGCCCACCGGGCACTCGCTTAGGGAACCCAGGGATGAGCAACGGGCGCGCACGTATGCCTCCCGCAGTGCGTGCGCGCCCCCCTAGTGGCCACAGGGCGAAGTGACGTTATATTACGTGATTTCGCCCAGCCGAGCCAACCTGCCGACATAAAACTGCGGCGGCTGGTCGGCAAGTGGTTAAAGTCTTCTTTTTATTTTTGTATAAAAATAACAAACATGTTGTTGTTCCAGTGAGGGGGAAAAAAGTATTTAATCCCCTGCTGATTTTGTACGTTTGCCCCACTGACAAAGAAATGATCAGTCTGTAATTTTAGTCGTCGGTTTATTTTAACTGTGAGAGACAGAATAACAACAAAAATATCCAGAAAAACGCATTTCAAAAAAAGTTATAAATCTATTTGCATTTTAATGAGTGAAATAAATATTTGACCCCTTCGCAGAACATGACTTAGTTCTTGGTGGAGAAACCCTTGTTGGCAATCACAGAGGTCAGACGTCTCTTAGAGTTGGCCTCCAGGTTCTCACACATCTCAGGAGGGATTTTGTCCTCTTTGCAGATCTTCTCCAAGTCATTAAGGTTTCCAGGCTGACGTTTGGTTACTCGAACCTTCAGCTCCCTCCACATATTTTCTATGGGATTAAGGTCTGGAGACTGGCTAGGCCACTCCAGGACCTTATTGTGCCACTCCCTTGTTGCCTTGTCCGTGCATTTTAGGTCGTTGTCATGCTGGAATACCCATCCATGACCCATCTTCAATGCCCTGGCTGAGGGAAGGAGGTTCTCACCCAAGATTTGATGGTACATGGGCCCGTCCATCGTCCCTTTGATGCGGTGAAGTTGTCCCTTCCCCTTAGCAGAAAAACACCCCCAAAGCATAATGTTTCCCCCTCCATGTATGACGGTGGGGGGATGGTTTTCTCCATGTATGACGGTGGGGGGATGGTGTTCTCCATGGATGACGGTGGGGGGGTGGTGTTCTCCATGGATGACGGTGGGGGGATGGTGTTCTCCATGGATGACGGTGGGGGATGGTGTTCTCCATGGATGACGGTGGGGGGATGGTGTTCTCCATGTATGACGGTGGGGGGGATGGTGTTCTCCATGGATGACGGTGGGGGGGATGGTGTTCTCCATGTAGGACGGTGGGGGGATGGTGTTCTCCATGTATGACGGTGGGGGGATGGTGTTCTCCATGTATGACGGTGGGGGGATGGTGTTCTCCATGTATGACGGTGGGGGGATGGTGTTCTCCATGTAGGACGGTGGGGGGGATGGTGTTCTCCATGTATGACGGTGGGGGGATGGTGTTCTCCATGTATGACGGTGGGGGATGGTGTTCTCCATGTAGGACGGTGGGGGGGATGGTGTTCTCCATGTATGACGGTGGGGGGATGGTGTTCTCCATGTATGACGGTGGGGGATGGTGTTCTCCATGTATGACGGTGGGGGATGGTGTTCTCCATGTATGATGGTGGGGGGATGGTGTTCTCCATGGATGATGGTGGGGGATGGTGTTCTCCATGTATGACGGTGGGGGGATGGTGTTCTCCATGTAGGACGGTGGGGGATGGTGTTCTCCATGTATGACGGTGGGGGGATGGTGTTCTCCATGTATGACGGTGGGGGATGGTGTTCTCCATGTAGGACGGTGGGGGATGGTGTTCTCCATGTATGACGGTGGGGGATGGTGTTCTCCATGTATGACGGTGGGGGATGGTGTTCTCCATGTATGACGGTGGGGGGATGGTGTTCTCCATGTATGATGGTGGGGGATGGTGTTCTCCATGTATGACGGTGGGGGATGGTGTTCTCCATGTATGATGGTGGGGGATGGTGTTCTCCATGTAGGACGGTGGGGGTTGGTGTTCTCCATGTATGACGGTGGGGGATGGTGTTCTCCATGTATGACGGTGGGGGGATGGTGTTCTCCATGTATGATGGTGGGGGGATGGTGTTCTCCATGTATGATGGTGGGGGATGGTGTTCTCCATGTATGACGGTGGGGGGATGGTGTTCTCCATGTATGATGGTGGGGGATGGTGTTCTCCATGTATGACGGTGGGGGAATGGTGTTCTCCATGTATGATGGTGGGGGATGGTGTTCTCCATGTATGATGGTGGGGGATGGTGTTCTCCATGTATGACGGTGGAGGATGGTGTTCTCCATGTATGATGGTGGGGGATGGTGTTCTCCATGTAGGACGGTGGGGGTTGGTGTTCTCCATGTATGACGGTGGGGGGATGGTGTTCTTGGGGTCATAGGCAGCGTTCCTCCTCCTCCTCCAAACACGGCGAGTTGAGTTGATGCCAAAGAGCTCGATTTTGGTCCTGTATGGAGCCCCAGACCGAGGGAGATTGACCTTTATTTGGGGTTCCTTCCATTTGTGAATAATCGCACCAACTGTTGTCTCCTCTCACCAAGCTGCTTGGCGATGGTCTTGTAGCCCATTCCAGCCTTGTGTAGATCTCCAATCTTCTCCCCGACATCCTTGGACAGATCTTTGGTCTCCCCCATGGTGGAGAGATTGGAATCTGATTGCTTCTGTGGACAGATGTCTTTTATACAGGGAACAAGCTGAGATTAGGAGCACTCCCTATAAGAGAGAATTCTCCTAATCTCAGCTCATTACCTGTATAGAAGACACCTGGAAGACAGAAATCTTGCTGGGATCAAATACTTATTTCACTCATTAAAATACAAATCAATTTAGAACTGTTTAGAAATGCATTTTTCTGGATACTTTTGTTGTTATTCTGTCTCTCTCACTGTTAAAATAAACCGACCATTAAAATTACAGACTGATCGTTTCTTTGTCAGTGGGGCAAACATACAAAATCAGCAGGGGATCAAATACTTTTTTCCCTCACTTTACCCGCTTTGTGCAGGTGATCTTGCACAGAGCAGCCTGGATCCTCCTCTTCTCGGGTCCCTCACTGGCTTTCCAGGCCCCTCCCTCCTGCCAAGAGCCCCCACAGCAAGCAGCTTGCTATGGGGGAACCCAAGCCATGCTGCTGCTCTGTGTGTCCATTCGGGCACGGTGCCACGGCTCGGCCCCGCTCTCTCTCTCCCTTATTGGCTTACTGACTTTGATTGACAGCAGCAGGAGCCAATGCCCACCGCTGTGTGTCTCAGCCAATGAGGGAGAGTTCCCAGACAGTTGAGGCTCTCATATGCAACATCGCGGGATCGAGATGGGGCTCAAGTAAGTATAAGGGGGGCTGCTGCACACAGAATTTTTTTTTATCTTAATGCATAGAATGCATTATGATTAACAAAAAACCTTTTGCATTTACGCTCACTTTAAAACCCATCTCCAGGCAAACTTAAAGTGTTACTAAACCCAGGAGCCTGCATTCACTATGTCTGGTCTCCCACAGTACACAGAACATGAAAATGCAATTATTTTAGTAAATATAAACTGCTAAATATCTTTTCTCATTAGTAGTATATAGCAGTCTTGTGACTTCTATTAGTGTCTGGTTAAAGCTTGTAGGAGGAGTTTTTCATTTTCCTCTGACTGTCCTATGAGGCTGCAGGGGGCCCCTGACCCTCTGTCTGGACAGTGCCGATTGGCCCTGTGCTGATCACATGCACCCTCCCAAAAAAGAAAAAGAGGAAAAAAAAATATACACCAAACTGAGCATGTGCAGAGTGCCTCCTAGGGCTCTGTACTATCAGCAGATGGATTGGGGACAGTAAAAGAAGGGAAGGATCAGAGAAGACAGGATCAAACAGCCTTTTTAAACAATGCAGAGGATTAACCCCTTAGGTTCCACCGTGAACATAACAAGCATGCTTTGCTGCATATACAGACTGATTTTAGTGTTGTGAGTTTAGTAATTTAGTTTATTATTTAATAATAGTATTTTTCAATTATTTTTTCACTATGATTTGCATATGCCTACATCCTCACAGTGACACGGCCTCCTATATAATTATACATACACACACACACATTATATACTGTATATTTATATATACACACATTATATACTGTATATATATACACACACACACACACATTATATACACATTATATACATATATATAAATATATATATAGGGAAAATTATTATTTGATCCCCTGCAGATTTTGTAGGTTTGCCCACTTACAAAGAAATGACGGGTCTATAATTTTTATCATAGGTGTATTTTAAATGATAGAGACAGAAAATCAAATATTTTTTCTTATTTAATTTTATTTTTTATCTTTACACTGTCCCTCTAAATGTTTTTTTTTATCACTTTTATACCTGTAGCGGGTATGTACTTTCCCGGGTGTGAATTTGAACTTGGCAGAGACATTGGTGATGTGTAATTCCCTGCAGCCCAGCAGGTGGCGCTGTAGCCCTGGGCTGGGGTTGAATCATTGCTGTGTGTCGTGCCTCCTTTTTGTCCTCCCTCGGCAGCGGTATGGTGGGGCGGGGAACCCGCCGTGCTTGCTGGGAGAGGGTATAAAGGGGCCGGCCATCTTTGTCACAAAAATAGTCCAGGGCACCTTCAGCCTGTGGACGGTGGTTCGTGTCGGTTCTCTAGGCGGGCCTAGGCCTAGAGGACGTTCGGAGGTCGTGTTCCATCCCAGGTACCTTTAGCCTGGGGTGAGGTACTCAGATGGAGGTCCGGAGCTCAGTGCCCAACACTGAGTTCCGCGAGGGAAGGAGGTCCTAGGGAACCCCGGGAGTGGGTACTCGAATCCGGAGGGCGTAATGGACCGGGGGGGGCTCCTCACTCGAAGACCTGGTGCAGCAGATTACCAGTGACAGGTGAGTCTCTCGTCGGAGACCGCCTGGAAGGAAATCCCCCCCCGCTCGGAGACCACAACCCACTTTCAGGAAGGAAAGTGGAGAACACATTGTGTCTGGGCCTATTCGCATCCACACCTCCTTTTCTGTTCTGTTTCTACCAAGGGAGTTCAACTGTTTGTGTTCGTTCGAGAAGAATAAAGGAGTGTTGAACTTTAATGGTGTGGGGCTCAATTCCTGACAGACATTGTTCAAGGTAACTCTCGGTGGAGGCTCCAGGTGCACAGCACTGACCCGAAGGTAAAAGAACTTTGCTTGTATCACACTGATACCTGTGACAAAGGCCTGGCGTGGTGTCCCCGCTCCCTTCCCCTCTAAAAGATACCCCTAGACAAGAGACAGACGAGCTGAAGAGAAAGAGGGGAGTGAGGAGGGCGCTACATACCTATTACAAGAAATGTAAACATCCCTTATAATAGAAATAAGCATGACAGGTCCTCTTTATTGAGAGATCTGGGGTCAAAAAGACCTCAGATCTCTGATTTACCTTTAAAAGCAAAAAAAAAAAAGTATTGTCAATTTAAGAAGGTGCTCCTACTGACAACTCCTTAGGTGTATAAAAGACACCTGTCCACAGAATCTTTCTTCCATTCAAACCCACCATCATGGGCAAGACCAAAGAGCTGTCCAAGGACAAGATTGGAGACCTGCACAAGGCTGGAATGGGCTACAAGACCATCAGCAAGAAGCTTGGTGAGAAGGAGACGACTGTTGGAGGGATTATTCGCAAATGGAAGAAATAAAAACCAGCCATCAATTGTCCTCTGTCTGGAGCTCCATGCAAGATTTCGCCTCATGGGGTGAGGATGGTCATGAGAAAAGTGAGGGATCAGCCCAGAACTACACCGGAGAAGCTTTTGAATGATCTCAAGGCAGTTGGAACCACAGTCACCAAACAAACCATTGGTAACACAATACACCACGATGGATTGAAATCCTGCATCGCCGGCAAGGTCCCCCTCCTCAAAAAGGCACATGTACAGCCCGTCTGAAGTTTGCCAGTGAACATCTCAATGATTGAGAGAAGGATTGGGAGAAAGTGCTGTGAGGTCAGATGAGACCAATATTCAGCTCTTTGGCATTAACGCAACTCGCCGTGTTTGGAGGAAGAAAAATGCTGACTATGACCCCAAGAACACCATCCCTACAGTCTAGCAGAGAAACAGCCCCAAAGCATCATGTTTCCACCTCCATGCTTAAGGCACAGGCTGGGGCCATGTATTGTAAAATCTTGGAGGAGAACCTTCTTCCCTCAGACAGAACACTGTAGATGGGTCATGGATGGGTCTTCAAGCATGACAATGACCCAAAACATACCGCGAAGGCAACAAAGGAGTGGCTCAAGAAGAGGCACATTAAGGTCATAGAGTGGTCTAGCCAGTCTCAAGACCTTAATCCTATAGAAAATGTATGGAGGGAGCTGAAACTTCGAGTTGCCAAGCGACAGCCAAGAAACCTTAAGGATTTAGAGAAGATCTGTAAAGAAGAGTGGAGCAAAATCCCTCCTGAGATGTGCAAACCTGGTCACCAACTACAAGAGACGTCTGACCTCTGTGATTGCCAACAAGGGATTCTCCACACCAACTACTAAGTCATGTTTTGCTTGGGGATCAAATACTACGGTAATTAACTCACTGAACTGCAACTCAATTTACAACATTTGTATCATGTGTGTTTTCTGGATTTTTGGTTGATATTCTGTCTCTATCATATAAAGTACACCTATGATAAAAATGATAGACTCTTCATTTCTTTCTAAGTGGCCAACCTTACAAAATCTGCAGGGGATCAAATCATTATTTTCCCCACTGTATACAGTATGTATGTATATATATATATATTGTTGAGAGGGAACCTCGTGTCACGCTGTGGATTAGCAATATATGCCTGATTGTGGCAAAAGTAGGCATGCTAATTACATACCTGTGGGCAGGGCTGCTGTTAGAAATCATGGGGCCCCGTACAGTAGGGTGACCAGACATCCCCGGTTTCAGGGGACAGTCCCCAGATTGAGGACACTGTCCCCGGACCAAGTCTGTCCCCGGTTTTGTCCCTGGATTGGATTTGAACAGGGGCTGGGGCAATTTCAAGTCAGTGCAGAATAATAAAAAAAAATCTGAATTACACACGCCTGCTCTGCTGCTCCTACTAGCTTTGGGGGGTGTATTTTTTTTCCCATTATCTGTGCCCCTTTCTGATGATCATGTGCTGGTCGGAGCGGAGGGAATATTTCTTCAGTTTCGGGTGCATGCCCATTCAGCTCCCGCTTACATATTCTTCTGCCTTGGCTCAAGTCCTGGCCAGCCGCCTGCCTGCTTATCTCCTTGCCTTCCCTGGCGGAGTGATCTTCCCAGTTATAGCCGGGGCCTGGAGAGTAAGACTTGACAGGCTGTGAGGTAGGTGTGCGGCGACGGCAAAGAGTCGCTGATTGCCGCAATTACTAGTAAAAAAAAATATGTCCCCGGATTTCATTTAAAAAATCTGGTCACCTTACCTTACAGCCTACCTGGCAGGCGACCCCCCCCCCCCCCCCAATATATCAAAACAATATTTTCACTAAAAATACATGTAGCGCACCCACCTCTCCCCTTACCTGCCTTTAATTTCTGGCTCCTCGCAGGGAGGGAGAGGCACACCGCACCACAAGCCCGTACCCTCCTGTGTGAGAAGGTTGAGCGCTGTTAGTTTTCGGGCCTGCCTGCGGCTGGTGTTATGATCCTCCCGAGGATGATTCTCACCTCTACCTTGAATAGATGCAAGTCTTTATTTCTCCCCAGTAATGTAACTGTCCACACCAACTGAAAGTCCAACTTCTATATTTATTTCACACTGGATAACAAATAGTCTCTTTAACAGCAGACAGGTTGGAACAAGACACAAGACAGCTTAGGTGGGAGGAGGTCCAGGCACAAACTCAAATGATTTCTTCAGACTGTTTAGGTTTCACGAACACTTTTGGCGCACGATCTCTGCCACAGACCGTGAGGTTGGTCTCTGCCACCAACCTGGGGAATAGGGCCTTGCCACTGCCAGTGCCACTGACCTGGTGAACTACCTTCCTGAAGTATTTGGCCTATGTAAAGGAGAAAACCATCCCTCCAGATAGTTACCAGAGGCCCTCACCGTCACCACGACTCTGCGCTGGGTGTTTACGCTAAGGGTTACCTCCCTGGCCTCCTCATCTCAGATACGGGTCCCCTCGCAAGGCGGCACCCTGGGAGCTCTCGATCCCTAGTGGACCCCAGCCGAAGGTTGCTGGGCCCCGGGCCTTCAAAAATAGTACCTCACCCCAGACTGAAAGTGTCTGGGATGGAACAGGAACCAGGCCTCCGGGCCTAGGGCACCCGGAGATGACACACGCACCAACCCAGGCTGAAGGTGCCTGGGCGTGAATGGACGAACCCCAATGGAAGATGGCCGCCCCCTTTTATACCCATTCCCGACAGGCACAGCAGGTTCCCCACCCCGCCAAACCACTGCTGAGAGGGGACAAAAAAGGCACAGCCTTGTATCAGTGGTTCAACCCTGGCCTACGGCAACAGCGCCACCTGTAGGCCACAGGGAACTACACACCAACACTATCTCCAATAATACAGGACTGAGGAACAGACCTAAGGCCTAGGCGTGAGGCCTGAAGCAGCCGTGCTGCAAGTGAGTAAGCCAGGAGGCTAAAGCGTGAACAATACAGTAATGGTGGAACACCCTGCAAGGGAAATTGCTGTTACAGTGGAACCTCGGATTGCGAGTAACGCGGTTAATGAGTGTTGCGCAAACGAGCACTGTACTTTGAAAAATTCTAACTCAGTTTGCGAGTGTTGTCTCGCAAAACGAGCAGGATTCAGGCCAAAGCGGTGCGCAGTACCGCGTTTGGCCTGAGGTGGGGGGCGCCTAAGCCGAGCGGAGCCGAAAGGTGCCGTTCGGGAATGCTCGGAAAGACTCAGAAATACTATGTTCCCGAGCCTTTCCGAGGTTTGCCGAGGTCAGCCTAGCTGCCCTCGGGCCTTTCCGGTTGTTTCCGAGGCTCTCCAGCGCCTCCCACCTCTGGCCGCATGCGGTATTGCATGCCATTAAAGTCAATGTGGAAAAAATGATTTTCGCTTCCATTGACTTCAATGAGGAAACTCGCTTTGATATGCGAAAACTTTGGATTACGAGCATTCTCCTGGAACGGATTATGCTCGTAACCTGAGGTTCCACTGTATTTCTTTGAATTTTGTTTCCTTTTAATAAAAGTGGGCTGCCATGCCTTTAAATGCAGTTTGGACTGACATGTTCCTGAAATTGCATGCACCACTTGAGTATAATCACCCAGATATCTTCCAATACACACAAATATTATGCAGAGCAGTAAAAGAAATTATCTTCGGACAGGTTTTTCTTGTCTACGGTGTTTTTAAGATAGAGAAAACACAAGACAATCAGAATGAAATACAGTTCACACTGTTGTAAAATATAGCGCAGGATCTCGCACGTTCAAGAAGGCATCTTATACTGAAATCAATTAAGATCACTTCACACCTCTCGGTGCAATTTGTAGCTATTCACACCAGGTTGTCTTGTTCTGCGAAATTCAGGCTCAGTCATCACTGCTAAGCCAAGTGCAGTTGTGGAACCGGAATATAATTCTACCATAATTGTAGCATTGAGTCACAGAGATTGCCGCATGATGGGAACCATTCACAGGTCTGATCTTCCTTTGATATGATATACTGTATGTATAAAGTCAAGCATGTTCATATACAAGTATTTATAATTTACCACAAAATGTGAAACGAAGATATCACCAGCACACCACGTACAGAACTGAAGCACCCTTGTTAGTGGACTTGCCCCCTTGTTATCTGGCATGCCAAATAATTAGTTGACATGCCCTATCGTTCGTTGACTTGCCCCCTTGTTAGTTGACTTGTTTCCTCTTTAGTTGACTTGCTCCATCATTAGTGGATTTGCCCCCTCGTTAGTGGACTTGCCCCCTCCTTGGTTGACCTTACACCTATGTCAGTTGACATGCCCCATTGTTTTTGTTTTTTTTAAATCTTTTTATTGAGTGACATGCCCCATTGTTAGTTGACATGTCCCCTCTTCAGTTGATCTGCCCCATCCTCAGGTAACTTTTCCCACTGTTAGTTGGCTTCCCCCCCTCATCAGCTGATGTGCCCCCTCGTTAGTTGACATGCCAAATCTTTAGTTAACCCCTTAACGACCGCTCACTGTATATATACGTCGACAGAATGGCACGAACAGGCAAACTCACGTACCTGTACGTGCCTGCCTTCGTATGGGTGGGGGGTTCAATCCGGTACAGTGAGTGGCTGGGATCGCTTCGGGAGCGATCCGTGATGAGGGGGCCGCCATTCGTTTCTGGCCACCTTCTCGCGATCGCTCCCGGCGAATAAAAAGCTTCCTCTGCCTGTGTAATGTTTACACAGGCAGGAGGAAGTGATGTCATCTCTCCTGCGGCGCTCACATATACCGAGCGCCGCATGAGAGAAGACACACAGGTTAGTGCACATAACAGCACACTGACACCAGCACACATGGGCACACAAATCGCCCCCCCAGGCACCCCCAGATCACCCCCCAGTCACAGTGTCACTGATTGCAGTGACCATTTATTTACTGATCACTGCAATCAGTGACGTTTGTGACTGTAAAAGTGTCAGGGCAGTTAGTTTTAGGTCCAGTGTAGCCCCCTAACCCCCCCTTAATAAAGGTTTAACCCCCTTGATCGCCCCCCAGGTAACCCTTTCACCCCCTAGCACCGCTGTCACTAAGCGATCGTTTTTCTGATCGCTGTCTTAGTGTCGGTGATGCCGATAGGTAGCCAGTTATTTTTTTTAGGTTCGCCGCAGGTTTTTATTGCGTCAGGTACCCCCATATATTACCTAATAAAGGTTTAACCCCTTGATCGCCCCCCAGGTAACCCTTTCACCCCCTTTTGCCAGTGTCACTAAGCGATCATTTTTCTGATCGCTGTATTAGTGTCGGTGGTGCCGATAGGTAGCCAGTTATTTTTTTTAGGTTCGCCGCAGGTTTTTATAGCGTCAGGTACCCCCATATATTACCTAATAAAGGTTTAAAACCTTGATCGCCCCCCAGGTAACCCTTTCACCCCCTTTTGCCAGTGTCACTAAGCGATCGTTTTTCTGATCGCTGTATTAGTTATGCTGGTGCCGCTAGGTAATCAGTTATTTTTTTAGGTTCGCCGCAGGTTTTTATAGCGTCAGGTACCCCCATATATTATCTAATAAAGGTTTTAACCCCCTAATTGCCCCTAGTTAACCCTTTCACCAGTGATCACCGTATAAGTGTTACTGGTGACACTGGTTAGCCAGTTAGTTATTTTGTTATTTAGGTTCCCCGTCAGGTTTTTATATAGCGTCAGGTACCCCCATATATTACCTAATAAAGATTGCCCCTAGTTAACCCTTTCACCAGTGATCACCATATAAGTGTTACGGGTGACGCTGGTTAGTTAGTTTGCTTTTTATAGTGTCAGGGCACCCGCCGTATATAACCCAATAAAGGTTTAACCCCCTGATCGCCCGGCGGGTGATATCAATTAGGTTTTAGTGTCAGAGAGGGTCTGCGTCGCCCCAGGCAGTGTCAGGTTAGTGCCAGGAACGCTAACACCCACGCGTGAAGCATACACCTCCCTTAGTGGTATAGTATCTGAACAGATCAATATCTGATCTGATCAGATCTATACTAGCGTCCCCAGCAGTTTAGGGTTCCCAAAAACGCAGTGTTAGCGGGATCAGCCCAGATACCTGCTAGCACCTGCGTTTTGCCCCTCCGTCCAGCCCAGGCCACCCAAGTGCAGTATCGATCGATCACTGTCACTTACAAAACACAACACACATAACTGCAGCGTTCACAGAGACAGGCCTGATCCCTGCGACTCCAGTGCTGTAGGAGGTGATTTCACCACCACAGTTAAAAAAAAAAAGCATATATGCCGAAGCATTGGGGCAGCAGGGGCGGAGGAGCGATTTTGCTCCTAATGCCGCGTACATACGGTCAAAATTCCGACGAAGGCTTGCCCGTGGAAAAGTCTGACCATGTGTACGCGGCATAACTTTTGCAGGAGGATGCCCCCATGCTTCGGCATATATAAATGGTGCATGTATGCCCATCATTAGAAGTGGGTGGATGAAGGGAGGTATTCTAATGGTGGGCATACCCACCGATCAATCTCTTTTTTCGTTCAGCCAACTGGCTGCATGAAAAAAAAAGATTACAATACATGTCCAACAAGGACCAGCAACGTACTGGTATGTTGCTGGACTTTGAATGGTTATACCAGATTGATGCCTGCGGGTTTAGGTATCAGCTTGGTATCATTCTTTTCAGCCAGCGGCCAGCTTTCATGTAAAAGCAATCCTAGCGGCTAATTAGCCTCTGGACTGCTTTTACAAGCAGTGGGAGGGAATGTCCCCCCCGGATATAAAAAGTGCCATTGGGAAATTGGGAAAGCATTTTATCACACCGATCTTGGTGTGGTCAGATGCTTTGAGGGCAGAGGAAAGATCTAGGGTCTAATAGACCCCAGTTTTTTCAAAAAAAGAGTACCTGTCACTACCTATTGCTATCATAGGGGATATTTACATTCCCTGAGATAATAATAAAAATGATAAAAAAAAAAAAATATGGAAGGAACAGTTTAAAAATAATATAAAAAAGCAAAATTAATAATAAAAAAAAAAAGCACCCCTGTCCCGCCCTGCTCTTGCGCAATGGCGAACGCAAGCGTTGGTCTGGCGTCATATGTAAACAGCAATTGCACCATGCATGTGAGGTATCACCGCGAAGGTCATATCGAGGGCAGTCGTTTTAGCAGTAGACCTCCTCTGTAAATCTAACGTGGTGACCTGTAAAGGCTTTTAAAAATGTATGTAGTTTGTCGCCACTGCGCGTTTGTGCGAAATTTTAAAGCATGTCGTGTTTGGTATCTATGTACTCGGCCTAAGATCATCTTTTTTATTTCATCAAACATTTGGGCAATATAGTGTGTTTTAGTGCATTAAAATAAAATAAGTGTATTTTTTCCCCAAAAAATGCGTTTGAAAAATCGCTGCGCAAATACTGTGTGAAAAAAAAAAAATGCAACACCCACCATTTTAATCTGTAGGGCCTTTGCTTTAAAAAAATATATAATGTTTGGGGGTTCAACATAATTTTCTTGCAAAAAAAAAATATGTTTTCATGTAAACAAAAAGTGTCAGAAAGGGCTTTGTCTTCAAGTGGTTAGAAGAGTGGATGTAAGCTTCCTAATGTTGTGTATAAAATGCCAGGACAGTTCAAAACCCCCCCAAAAAAACCCATTTTGGAAAGCAGACACCCTGAGTATGGGGATACCATGTGTGGGACTTTTTGGGAGCCTATCCGCGTACGGGACCCCAAAAATCAAGCACTGCCTTCAGGATTTCTATGGGTGTAAATTTTTGATTTCACTCCTCACTGCCTATCACAGTTTCGGAGGCCATGGAATGCCCAGATGGCACAAAACCCCCCAAAATGACCCCATTTTGGAAAGTAGACACCCCAAGCTATTTGCTGAGAGGTATGGTGAGTATTTTACAGATCTCGCTTTTTGTCACAAAGTTTTGAAAATTGAAAAAAAAAAAAAATGATTTTCTTTCTTCATTTTCAAAAACAAATGAGAGCTGTTAAATACTCACCATGCCTCTCAGCAAATAGCTTTGGGTGTCTACTTTCCAAATGGGGTCATTTGGGGGGGTTTTGTGCTATTTTGTCATTTTATGGCCTTCGAAACTGTGATAGGTAGTGAGGAGTGAAATCAAAAATTTGTGTCCTTAGAAATCCTGAAGGAGGTGCTTGGTTTTCGAGGGCCCGTACGCAGCTAGGCTCCTAAAAAGTCCCACACATGTGGTATCCCCGTACTCAGGAGAAGCAGAAAAATGTATTTTGGGGTGCAATTCCACATATAACCATGGCATGTGTGAGCAATATATCATTTAGTGACAACTCTTTGTAATTTTTATTTTTTTGCCATTATTCAATCACTTGGGACAAAAAAAAAATATTCAATGGGCTCAACATGCCTCTCAGCAATTTCCTTGGGGTGTCTACTTTCTAAAATGGGGTCATTTGGGGGGGGGGGGGGTTTGTGCTATTTTGGCATTTTATGGCCTTCGAAACTGTGATAGGTAGTGAGGAGTGAAATCAAAAATTTGCGCCCATAGAAATTGTGAAGGCGGTGCTTGGATTTCGGGGGCCCGTACGCGGCTAGGCTCCTAAAAAGTCCCACACATGTGGTATCCCCGTACTCAGGAGAAGCAGAAAAATGTATTTTGGGGTGCAATTCCACATATAACCATGGCATGTGTGAGCAATATATCATTTAGTGACAACTTTTTGTCATTATTCAATCACTTGGGACAAAAAAATAAAAAATATTTAATGGGCTTAACATGCCTCTCAGCAATTTCCTTGGGGTGTCTACTTTCCAAAATGGGGACATTTGGGGGGGGGGGGGGTTGTACTGCCCTGCCATTTTAGCACCTCAAGAAATGAGATAGGCAGTCATAAATGAAAAGCTGTGTAAATTCCAGAAAATGTACCCTAGTTTGTAGACACTATAACTTTTGCGCAAACCAATAAATATATGCTTATTGACATTTTTTTTACTAAAGACATGTGGCTGAATACATTTTGGCCTAAATGTATGACTAAAATTGAGTTTATTCGATTTTTCTTATAACAAAAAGTAGAAAATATCATTTTTTTCAAAATTTTCAGTCTTTTTCCGTTTATATCGCAAAAAAAAAATCGCAGAGGCAATCAAATACCATTAAAAGAAAGCTCTATTTGTGGGAAGAAAAGTATGCAAATTTCGTTTGGGTACAACATTGCATGTCCGCACAATTTCCAGTTAAAGCAGCGCAGTGCCAAATTGTGAAAACACCTCTGGTCATTAAGCTGCGTATTGGTCCGGGGCTTAAGTGGTTAACATGCACCACTGTTAGTTGAATTGCCCCCTAGTTAGTTGACTTTCCCCTTGTGAGTTGACTTGTTCCCTCTTTAGTTGACCTACCCCATCGTCAGTTTACTTTTCCCATTCTTAGTACACTTTCCCCCTCGTTAGTGGACTTGTCCCGTATTTAGTTGACCTGCCCCTATATCAGTTGACTTGCCCCATCATCAGTTAACTTTTCCCCCTTGTTAAGGCTCGTACACAGTATAAGAAAATCGGGTGAACATTTTCATCCAAAGAATTTTCGTACGATTTTCGTATAGTGTGTACACAACTTTCGACAGGGACAAACTTTACTTGTACAGGAACAGAACGAACGATTTTCGTTTAATGTGTACAGTTTTCGTACAAGAAAAATCTGAAAATAAAGACTGCGCATGATCAGAAACAATAAATAACAAAAAAAAAGCCTTTGTCATACGAGAATTTTCATAAGAATGTTCGTAAGAATTATCGTTCATTGGTTCCGATTTGCTGTGAAACAACGGGGAAAATCAGATGATCGTTCGATCGTTATAGTGTGTACCCCACTTTAGCTGACCTCTCCCTCGTTAGTTGACTTGCTCCGATGTATAGCAATACAACATGATAGGACAAAAAATTACATGTGGAGCTTTAGAGATCCATACCATATTCATAAACGTTGCTGAACAGACTTTTCCCCTCGTTAGTTGATTTGTCCCCTCTTTAGTTGACTTGACTTGCTCCGATGTATAACAAGAATACAACATGATAGGACAATAAAATACATGTGGAGCTTTAGAGATCCATACCATTATTCATAAACAATGCTTAACAGACTTTCCCCCTTGTTAGTTGATTTGTCCCCTCTTTAGTTGACCCGCCCCTATATCAGTTGACATGCTCCATCATTAGTTGACCTGCCACATCGTCGGTTGACTTTTCCCATCGTTAGTTGACTTCCCCATCGTTAGTTGACTTGCCCCGCAATACAACATGATAGGACAACAAAATACATGTGGAGCTTTTGAGTTTCATACCATATTCATATATGATGCTGAACAGACTTTCCCCCTTATTCGTTGATTTGTCCCCTCTTTAGTTGACCCGCCCCTATATCAGTTGACATGCTCCATCATTAGTTGACCTGCCCCATCGTCAGTTGACTTGCCCCGTTATATAGGAATACAACATGATAGGACAACAAAATACATGTGGAGCTTTAGAGATCCAAAACATATTCATAAATGATGCTGAACAGACGTCCCCCCTTGTTAGCCAACCTCCCCCTCTTTAGTTGACTTGCTCCGATGTATAGCAATACAACATGATAGGACAACAAAATACATGTGAAGCTTTAGAGATCCATACCATATTCATAAACGATGCTTACCAGACTTTCCCCCTCGTTCGTTGATTTGTCCCCTCTTTAGTTGACCCGCTCCATTATTAGTTGACCTGCCCCATCGTCAGTTGACTTTTCCCATCGTTAGTTGACTTGCCCCGTTGTATAGCAATACAACATGATAGGACAACAAAATACATGTGAAGCTTTAGAGATCCATACCATTATTCATAAACGATGCTGAACAGACTTTCCCCCTCGTTCGTTGATTTGTCCCCTCTTTAGTTGACCCGCCCCTATATCTGTTGACATGCTCCATCATTAGTTGACCTGCCCCATCGTCAGTTGATTTTTCCCATCGTTAGTTGACTTCCCCCTCGTTAGTTGACTTGGCGCCGTTGTATAGCAATACAACATGATAGGACAACAAAATACATGTGGAGCTTTAGAGATCCATACCATATTCATAAATGATGCTGAACAGACGTCCCCCCTTGTTAGCCAACCTCCCCCTCTTTAGTTGACTTGCTCCGATGTATAGCAATACAACATGATAGGACAACAAAATACATGTGAAGCGTTAGAGATCCATACCATATTCATAAACGATGCTTACCAGACTTTCCCCCTCGTTCGTTGATTTGTCCCCTCTTTAGTTGACCCGCTCCATTATTAGTTGACCTGCCCCATCGTCAGTTGACTTTTCCCATCGTTAGTTGACTTGCCCCGTTGTATAGCAATACAACATGATAGGACAACAAAATACATGTGAAGCTTTAGAGATCCATACCATTATTCATAAACGATGCTGAACAGACTTTCCCCCTCGTTCGTTGATTTGTCCCCTCTTTAGTTGACCCGCCCCTATATCTGTTGACATGCTCCATCATTAGTTGACCTGCCCCATCGTCAGTTGATTTTTCCCATCGTTAGTTGACTTCCCCCTCGTTAGTTGACTTGGCGCCGTTGTATAGCAATACAACATGATAGGACAACAAAATACATGTGGAGCTTTAGAGATCCATACCATATTCATAAATGATGCTGAACAGACTTCCCCCCTTGTTAGCCGACCTCCCCCTCCTTAGTTGACTTGCTCCGATGTATAGCAATACAACATGATAGAACAACAAAATACATGTGAAGCTTTTGAGATCCATACCATATTCATAAACGTTGCTGAACAGACTTTTCCCCTCGTTAGTTGATTTGTCCCCTCTTTAGTTGACCCGCCCCTATATCAGTTGACATGTTCCATCATTAGTTGACCTGCCACATCATCAGTTGACTTTTCCCATCGTTAGTGGACTTCCCCCTGGTTAGTTGACTTGCTCCAATGTATAGCAATACAACTTGATAGGACAATAAAATACATGTGGAGCTTTTGAGATCCATACCATATTCATAAATGATGCTGAACAGATTTTCCCCCTCGTTAGTTGATTTGTCCCCTCTTTAGTTGACCCGCCCCTATATCAGTTGACATGCTCCATCATTAGTTGACCTGCCCCATCGTCAGTTGACTTTTCCCATCGTTAGTTGACTTGCCCCGATGTATAGCAATACAACATAATAGGGGAAAAAAAATACATGTGGAGCTTTTAAAATCCATACCATATTCATAAATGATGCTGAACAGATCAAACTTATATCAACAGGAAAAGTGGAATCTTACTGATGAAGTTGGCTTGCCCGGTATAGATGGTGTATTGCAGCTCATAGGAACCAACACTAAATTCGTCATCGGACATCCAGTGCACTGTGATTGTATCGTGAGAGGCGGTGCAGAGTTCCTCACGAATGGTGGGAGGATTTGGAGCTGTGATTTGAACAGAGACAATGCTACATTACAGTAAAAACAAGGTTTGAGAGGTAATACAAAGGCATACAGAGGTTGCTTAACTAAAGGTAAATAAACTGTTCAATTTGCAAGGAAAGTTGCACTGAGCAAGACAAATTTCCCCTGAGATAGTGAATGAGGTGCAGCTTTGCTGACTTCCATCATCCAATCATATCCAAGGAAATTATTATTTATTTTTTTAATTTTCCTTGCCCGTGATTTGGTATTCTTTGCAAACTGGAATTATTGCAAGTATTTTTCGCCACGCTGGAGCAATAGGAATTTTTTTTTTTGCCTTTCTCTTGATTAACTGTGGGTACATGGTTCTGCATATGGAGGTTTTCTATTTATTTATTCTATTAATTTAATTTATTGATTCATTTTTTTCATGTGTAATCCGGGAACTGATTTACTGTTTTGTTCAGTTATAAAGTCATTGAAAGTATTTTTATCTCGGCTGGAGGAAATTAAACCATGCTTTATAGAATTTTCTTTACCTTCCCCAGGATCCACTGTGGATGTAGGATTCTGTATACGCAGGTTTTCTATTTATTTTTTCTATTCTATTTTTTTATTTTACTTTTACATTGTATTCTATTTCTATCTTTTTTATATTGTTTTTTTATGTGGAGCCCAGGAATTGATTCATATTGTTTCTCCTGTCTATTCAGTTATATAATCATTGCAAGTATTTTATCTCCACTGGAGCAATAGGATCTTTTTTTGCCTTCCTCTTGATCAACTTTGGTATTTTGTGTGTAGCGGGGTGTCACTTTAAGAAGCGCTAAAAGACTACCTTACCCAGTGTGCAGTGGGACACCCAGAGTACATTGCCCGGTGCAAGGTCTGATGGGGTAGGCCTATTTAAAGGGGAGCGGAACAACACGCGGGTCTCTTTGGACGCCGCCCACCTAGCAAGTGGAACCTACGCTGGGTCTGCCGCTGGACTGGGCCTAAGAGTTGGGCCCTGAGATCCAAAGAGCCCTCTGACCTTCACGGGAGAACCCAGGAGTCATCTCGTCCACCATCCTTCCAAGGACTGTCGGGAGGATCAGAGACTGCGGGTGTTGGTAGACTGTGTGCTGAAGTCCCAGCTGTGGAAGTTGGTTGTACGGACTGGTCCGGTCGGGTGAGAGAGCACTTGCTCAGAGATTATTGACTAATCTTAGGCCCAGTGTTCCTTGTTCAGGAACCGCCACTACCAGAGAGTGTTACATTGCACGCCGGAGGGACGGTGTGCTGTGCAGCGCTAGTTGAATTTTTTGTATTTGTCAAGCAGGCAACTGTTGTGTTACCTGTGGATTACAAATAACCTACAAAGTGCACCACCATTGCTGGCAAAGATCCTTCCCAACGAAAGCACCATATCTGCAATAGTCAGGCCTGACTGTAGACTGTTAGATACTGTTTGGGCGCCATCTTGCCCACGAGGGGGAAGCTCGCGAGCGCAGTTAAAAGAAATTTAGCGTGGGTGGTACTAGTTAACTTGGCACTCGCTATATGCTGTGTGTTTAAAATTTCAGGGCTCTGCATACATGAATGTATTACTGTTTAAACTTCATGCTTCATATAAAGTAAAAGAACTTGTGGTTAATAGGGATGAGCTTCGTGTTCGAGTCGAACATACGTTCGACTCGAACATTGGCTGTTCGATCGTTCGACGAAGATCGAACGATTTGGGCCGTTCGCGCCAAATTCGAGTGACGCGAACGGCCCACAATGCACTACGCCATCGCAGTGTCATCCAGGCGCTGTGATTGGCCAAGCATGCACTGTGACCCCGCATGCTTGGCCAATCACAGCGCCGGCAGCGAGGAGAGCAATGATTGGCCACAGGCAGGATGCCTGTGGCCAATTATTGCTGAGGGTGTTTAGTACACGCCCCACACTATAAAAGGCCGCCAGCACGGCGGCCTAGTGTAGTGTGTTCCGGAGCAGGGATAGAGTAGCATAGGCAGGGACAGTGACTGTTATTTCTTTCTTGCTTAACCTGGATTCCTTTAGTTTAGGGAAAGAGAAGGATAGGTAGGGAGAGTGTCAGTGTGTTTTGTGCTTCTGCTATAGTGTGCTTAAAAAGAAACATTTATTCTAGGGACAGAAAACTCTAGGTAGGGACAGTGTCAGTTTCTTTCACTCTGCAAGTCCTTGTTTCCAGGGACCTGGAAGGACAGTGAGTGAATTGTCCTTTTGCTATATTGTGATTAAAAAAAACATTTATTCTAGGGACAGAAAACTCTAGGTAGGGACAGTGTCAGTTTCTTTCACTCTGCAAGTCCTTGTTTCCAGGGACCTGGAAGGACAGTGAGTGAATTGTCCTTTTGCTATATTGTGATTAAAAAAAACATTTATTCTAGGGACAGAAAACTCTAGGTAGGGACAGTGTCAGTTTCTTTCACTCTGCAAGTCCTTGTTTCCAGGGACCTGGAAGGACAGTGAGTGAATTGTCCTTTTGCTATATTGTGATTAAAAAAAACATTTATTCTAGGGACAGAAAACTCTAGGTAGGGACAGTGTCAGTTTCTTTCACTCTGCAAGTCCTTGTTTCCAGGGACCTGGAAGGACAGTGAGTGAATTGTCCTTTTGCTATATTGTGATTAAAAAAAACATTTTTTTCTAGGGACAGAAAACTGTAGGTAGGGAGAGTATTTTTTTTCTTTCACTCTGCAAGTCCTTGTTTCCAGGGACCTGTAAGGACAGTGAGTTAATTGTCCTTGTGCTATATTGTGCTGAAAAAAACATTTATTCCAGGGACAGAAAACTCTAGGTAGGGACAGTGTCAGTTTCTTTCACTCTGCAAGTCCTTGTTTCCAGGGACCTGGAAGGACAGTGAGTGAATTGTCCTTTTGCTATATTGTGATTAAAAAAAACATTTTTTTCTAGGGACAGAAAACTGTAGGTAGGGAGAGTGTTTTTTTTCTTTCACTCTGCAAGTCCTTGTTTCCAGGGACCTGTAAGGACAGTGAGTTAATTTTCCTTGTGCTATATTGTGATTAAAAAAAACATTTATTCTAGGGACAGAAAACTCTAGGTAGGGACAGTGTCAGTTTCTTTCACTCTGCAAGTCCTTGTTTCCAGGGACCTGGAAGGACAGTGAGTGAATTGTCCTTTTGCTATATTGTGATTAAAAAAAACATTTATTCTAGGGACAGAAAACTCTAGGTAGGGACAGTGTCAGTTTCTTTCACTCTGCAAGTCCTTGTTTCCAGGGACCTGGAAGGACAGTGAGTGAATTGTCCTTTTGCTATATTGTGATTAAAAAAAACATTTATTCTAGGGACAGAAAACTCTAGGTAGGGACAGTGTCAGTTTCTTTCACTCTGCAAGTCCTTGTTTCCAGGGACCTGGAAGGACAGTGAGTGAATTGTCCTTTTGCTATATTGTGATTAAAAAAAACATTTATTCTAGGGACAGAAAACTCTAGGTAGGGACAGTGTCAGTTTCTTTCACTCTGCAAGTCCTTGTTTCCAGGGACCTGGAAGGACAGTGAGTGAATTGTCCTTTTGCTATATTGTGATTAAAAAAAACATTTATTCTAGGGACAGAAAACTCTAGGTAGGGACAGTGTCAGTTTCTTTCACTCTGCAAGTCCTTGTTTCCAGGGACCTGGAAGGACAGTGAGTGAATTGTCCTTTTGCTATATTGTGATTAAAAAAAACATTTATTCTAGGGACAGAAAACTCTAGGTAGGGACAGTGTCAGTTTCTTTCACTCTGCAAGTCCTTGTTTCCAGGGACCTGGAAGGACAGTGAGTGAATTGTCCTTTTGCTATATTGTGATTAAAAAAAACATTTATTCTAGGGACAGAAAACTCTAGGTAGGGACAGTGTCAGTTTCTTTCACTCTGCAAGTCCTTGTTTCCAGGGACCTGGAAGGACAGTGAGTGAATTGTCCTTTTGCTATATTGTGATTAAAAAAAACATTTATTCTAGGGACAGAAAACTCTAGGTAGGGACAGTGTCAGTTTCTTTCACTCTGCAAGTCCTTGTTTCCAGGGACCTGGTAGGACAGTGAGTGAATTGTCCTTTTGCTATATTGTGATTAAAAAAAACATTTTTTTCTAGGGACAGAAAACTGTAGGTAGGGAGAGTGTTTTTTTTCTTTCACTCTGCAAGTCCTTGTTTCCAGGGACCTGTAAGGACAGTGAGTTAATTTTCCTTGTGCTATATTGTGATTAAAAAAAACATTTATTCTAGGGACAGAAAACTCTAGGTAGGGACAGTGTCAGTTTCTTTCACTCTGCAAGTCCTTGTTTCCAGGGACCTGGAAGGACAGTGAGTGAATTGTCCTTTTGCTATATTGTGATTAAAAAAAACATTTATTCTAGGGACAGAAAACTCTAGGTAGGGACAGTGTCAGTTTCTTTCACTCTGCAAGTCCTTGTTTCCAGGGACCTGGAAGGACAGTGAGTGAATTGTCCTTTTGCTATATTGTGATTAAAAAAAACATTTATTCTAGGGACAGAAAACTCTAGGTAGGGACAGTGTCAGTTTCTTTCACTCTGCAAGTCCTTGTTTCCAGGGACCTGGAAGGACAGTGAGTGAATTGTCCTTTTGCTATATTGTGATTAAAAAAAACATTTATTCTAGGGACAGAAAACTCTAGGTAGGGACAGTGTCAGTTTCTTTCACTCTGCAAGTCCTTGTTTCCAGGGACCTGGAAGGACAGTGAGTGAATTGTCCTTTTGCTATATTGTGATTAAAAAAAACATTTTTTTCTAGGGACAGAAAACTGTAGGTAGGGAGAGTGTTTTTTTTCTTTCACTCTGCAAGTCCTTGTTTCCAGGGACCTGTAAGGACAGTGAGTTAATTGTCCTTGTGCTATATTGTGCTGAAAAAAACATTTATTCCAGGGACAGAAAACTCTAGGTAGGGACAGTGTCAGTTTCTTTCACTCTGCAAGTCCTTGTTTCCAGGGACCTGGAAGGACAGTGAGTGAATTGTCCTTTTGCTATATTGTGATTAAAAAAAACATTTTTTTCTAGGGACAGAAAACTGTAGGTAGGGAGAGTGTTTTTTTTCTTTCACTCTGCAAGTCCTTGTTTCCAGGGACCTGTAAGGACAGTGAGTTAATTTTCCTTGTGCTATATTGTGATTAAAAAAAACATTTATTCTAGGGACAGAAAACTCTAGGTAGGGACAGTGTCAGTTTCTTTCACTCTGCAAGTCCTTGTTTCCAGGGACCTGGAAGGACAGTGAGTGAATTGTCCTTTTGCTATATTGTGATTAAAAAAAACATTTTTTTCTAGGGACAGAAATCTGTAGGTAGGGAGAGTGTTTTTTTTCTTTCACTCTGCAAGTCCTTGTTTCCAGGGACCTGTAAGGACAGTGAGTTAATTGTCCTTGTGCTATATTGTGCTGAAAAAAACATTTATTCCAGGGACAGAAAACTCTAGGTAGGGACAGTGTCAGTTTCTTTCACTCTGCAAGTCCTTGTTTCCAGGGACCTGGAAGGACAGTGAGTGAATTGTCCTTTTGCTATATTGTGATTAAAAAAAACATTTTTTTCTAGGGACAGAAATCTGTAGGTAGGGAGAGTGTTTTTTTTCTTTCACTCTGCAAGTCCTTGTTTCCAGGGACCTGTAAGGACAGTGAGTTAATTGTCCTTGTGCTATATTGTGCTGAAAAAAACATTTATTCCAGGGACAGAAAACTCTAGGTAGGGACAGTGTCAGTTTCTTTCACTCTGCAAGTCCTTGTTTCCAGGGACCTGGAAGGACAGTGAGTGAATTGTCCTTTTGCTATATTGTGATTAAAAAAAACATTTTTTTCTAGGGACAGAAATCTGTAGGTAGGGAGAGTGTTTTTTTTCTTTCACTCTGCAAGTCCTTGTTTCCAGGGACCTGTAAGGACAGTGAGTTAATTTTCCTTGTGCTATATTGTGATTAAAAAAAACATTTTTTTCTAGGGACAGAAAACTGTAGGTAGGGAGAGTGTTTTTTTTCTTTCACTCTGCAAGTCCTTGTTTCCAGGGACCTGTAAGGACAGTGAGTTAATTTTCCTTGTGCTATATTGTGATTAAAAAAAACATTTTTTCTAGGGACAGAAAACTGTAGGTAGGGAGAGTGTTTTTTTTCTTTCACTCTGCAAGTCCTTGTTTCCAGGGACAGAGAAGGACACCTGAAGGTAGCCCTTATTGCTTTTTTCCCATCTCCCTGCAGGCCATCTATTAGAATGTCTGGAAGGCAAACAAGGAGAGGCAGACAGTCAGGAGGCAATAAAAGAGGGCAAGCAGGCTCTGTGTCTGGGGGCAACAGTGCTGGTCGTGGACGCGGTGCATTGTCATCAGCACATGGCCATGGGACACGCTTGTCCTTCTTTTCGGCAGCTGGACATGTTGAGCCACATCATGCCGAAGACTTGGTAGAGTGGATGACCAAGCCCTCCTCCTCCTCCTCATCCTCTCTCACCCAGGCTCAGGGTACTGGAAAAGCAGCTGCCAAAGCGTCGTCTTCCCTGGTATCAATGTCAGACAAATCATCAGTCACTCCTTCCCTAGACCCACCATGTCCTCCTCCTGAGGAGTCCCCCGAACTGTTTCAGCACAGTGTTGGGTACATGCTCCAGGAGGATGCCCAGCGTTTCGAAGGGTCTGATGATGAAACCCAGCTAGAGGAAGGCAGTAGCGTGAGAGCAGACAGAGGGGATGCTCAAGAAGGACACCAATCTGGCAGTCATGTTCCAGCAGCTGCAGCATACTGCCAGATTGGCTCCAGTGATGAGGAGGGAGGGGATGATGAGGTCAATGACTCCACGTGGGTGCCTAATAGGAGAGAGGAGGAGGAGGAGGATGAGGAGGAGGCACATCTCCAACGAGGCAGGATGCCCTTTGGTGGCCAGCGTAAGGGCAGTACACCGACGGAATCACACCGCAGAGCTCCGCCTGTGCAGGGCGCTGCCTCTGCCCGTCATTCAAAAAGTTCTTTGGTGTGGGCCTTTTTTGAGGCTAGTGCATCAGATCGCACAGCTGCTGTTTGCAACATATGTCTCAAGCGTATATCGCGTGGCCAAAACATCAGCCGCTTGGGTACCACATGCCTGACCAGACATATGTTGACCTGCCATGCAGCTCGTTGGCAAGCCTACCTCAAAGACCCACACCAAAGAACAAAGCGGACCTCTCCTTGCACCGCATCAGCTGGGATCTCCAACCCCACTATAACTTCAGTCCTCTCTGAAACATGCACTGAGAGGAATGAAGGTGTAGAATTAGGTGTGTCACAGCCAAGTACTTGCGCCCACTCTGCTAGCAGTACACCGACGTCCGATTCTAGCAGGCAAATTTCCCTGCCCCAGCTGCTGGACCGTCGAAAGAAGTTCACTCCCAGCCATCCACATGCCCAGCGGTTGAATGCTAGCTTGGCTAAATTGCTAGCGCTTCAACTGCTGCCTTTTCAGTTGGTAGACTCGGCCCCCTTCCGTGAGTTTGTGCAATGTGCGGTTCCTCAGTGGCAGGTTCCCAAACGCCACTTTTTCTCACGGAAGGCTATTCCGGCTCTCTACCGGCATGTGGAAGGCAATGTCTTGGCCTCGCTGGACAGGGCGGTCAGCGGTAAGGTGCATATTACCGCTGACTCATGGTCCAGCAGGCATGGACAGGGACGTTACCTTTCTTTCACGGCCCATTGGGTCACTCTTTTGGCAGCTGGGAAGGATTCAGGACAAGGTGCAGTAGTGTTGGAGGTTGTCCCACCGCCACGCCTCCAAAATGCTACTACTGGTTGTGACACACCTCTCTCCTCCACCCCCTCCTCTTCTTCTTCCTCCATGACCTCTTCCTGTGGTTTGTCCTATGAACCAGCGGTGCTCCGTAGCCGTTCACGGGGCTACGCAAGTACGCAGGCAAAAAGATGCCATGCCGTGCTTGCGCTGGTGTGTTTGGGGGACAGAAGCCACACTGGGGCAGAGGTCCTGTCTGCTCTGCAGGGCCAGGCCGAGAGGTGGTTGACGCCACGCCAGCTTAAGCCAGGAATGGTGGTTTGCGACAATGGCACCAACCTCCTCTCCGCCCTCCGACAGGGACAACTGACCCATGTGCCCTGTGTGGCTCACGTCCTTAACCTGGTGGTGCAGCGGTTCTTGGGCAGGTACCCGGGCTTACAGGATGTCCTGAGGCAGGCCAGGAAAGTCTGTGTGCATTTCCGCAGATCTTATAATGCCAGTGCTCGCCTGGCTGAGCTGCAAAAGGAGTTGAACCTGCCCAAGAACCGCCTTATATGTGACATGCCCACCAGGTGGAACTCAACGTTGGCCATGCTGCAGCGGCTGCACACGCAGCAGAGGGCCATCAATGAGTACCTGTGCGACTACGGCACCAGGACAGGGTCAGGGGAGCTTGGTTTTTTTTCTCCACGCCAGTGGGGCATGATCAGGGATGCATGCACTGTCCTGGCACCATTTGAGGAGGCCACGAGGATGGTGAGCAGTGACAGTGCATGCATCAGTGACACTGTACCTCTTGTCCACCTGTTGGAGCACACGCTGCGTGGAATAATGGACAGGGCACTTGAGGCAGAACAGAGGCAGGAAGAGGAGGACTTCCTTGCCTCTCAAGGCCCCCTTTACCCAGACAGTGTTCCTTCTGTCCCACCCATCGCACAGGAAGAGGAGGAGGAGGAGGAGGAGGAGGAGGATTGTGTCAGCATGGAGGTGGAGGCTGGCACTCAGCATCATCAGCAGCAGTCTTTTAGGGATGATTTACAGTCCCAAGAAACCAGTGGACTTGTACGTGGCTGGGAGGAGGTGGCTGCGGATCATGTCGTCCTTAGTGACCCAGAGGACTCCGGAGCGAATGCCTCAGCAAACCTACGCTGCATGGCCTCCCTGATCCTGCAAAGTCTGCGGAAGGATCCTCGTATTCTTCGGATCAAGGAGAGGGACCATTACTGGCTGGCCACTCTCCTTGATCCACGGTACAAGGGTAAGGTTGCGGACCTTATGTTACCGTCGCAGAGGGAGCAGAGGATGAGACAACTCCGGGAGGCCTTGCAGAAAGGTCTGTGCAACGCGTTCCCAGAGACTGGGAGGTTGCAAACTCCTGGTCCTGGACAACGAGTTGCTGAGGCTTCGGCCAGTCAAAGAAGGAGCGGTGGGGAAGGTGGCCGTCTGACCGATGCGTTCAGACAATTCTTTAGTCCGCAGCCCCAAAGTATGATTGGTTCCAGCAACCATCGCCAGCGTCTGATAAACATGGTGCAGGAATATCTAGGGGCAAGGTCAGACTTGGACACCTTCCCCACCGAAAATCCTCTGGCTTACTGGGTCTTGAGGATGGATCACTGGCCAGAGCTTGCACAGTATGCAATTGAGCTACTGGCCTGTCCTGCATCCAGCGTTCTTTCGGAACGCACATTCAGTGCTGCTGGAGGATTTGTCACGGATCACAGGGTGCGCCTGTCCACCGACTCGGTTGATCGACTGACTTTCATCAAGATGAACCAGTCTTGGATCACCACCAGCTACCACACACCTGATGCTGATATAACAGACTAATTGATTTTAAAATGTCACATCCCTTCAAGACTGATGCTGATGCTGAGTGCCTGTGCTGTTATGTTGACTGGCTATCCTCCTCCTCCGAGTCCTCAATGATACGATTGATGATGATAGCTTGTAAGATCATTTTTGTTTATGGGTGCCGCCACCAGTGCCTAACGCCCAATTTTTCAGCCCCTGTTTAACAGGGGCGTGTAATTACAATTTTTGAAGCAATACTTTGCAACAGGGCTCATTGCTGTGCTCCAAGTACAGTATCTGTGAGGAGTTGCAGTGTTGTGCCACCAGTGCCTAAGGCCCAATTTTTCAGCCCCTGTTTAACAGGGGCGTGTCATTACAATTTTTGAAGCAATACTTTGCAACAGGGCTCATTGCTGTGCTCCAAGTACAGTATCTGTGAGGGGTTGCAGTGTTGTGCCACCAGTGCCTAAGGCCCAATTTTTCAGCCCCTGTTCAACAGGGGCATGTAATTACAATTCTTGATCTAATAATTCACAGCAGGGCCCATTGCTGCACCCACCAAGAGTAACTGTCAGGGCTTACAGTGTTGTGGCACCAGCACCACCATCAAAGGCCCAATTTTTACTACCACTGTTCAACAATTATATGTAATTAAAATTCCTGATATAATAGTTGACAGCAGGGCGTTCCAGCACCAACCAAGAGTAACTGTGAGTGCTTACAGTGTTGTGCCAACACCAACAACTAAGGGGCCTATTTCTGCAGAGTATATACGGCAGGTCCCTACTTTCAAACATCCAACTTACAAACGACTCCTACTTGCAAACGCAAGAAGACAACAGGAAGTGAGAGGAAATCTACCACTAGGAAGGAAAATTCTCTCCTGTAAGAATAAATATGGGAGAAAGGTGTCTCCTCTGTACTGATGCTTTATCAGCAATCCTTGTTTCAAGAAAAACACCACATTTCAAAAACAGTTGTCATTGGGACGGAAAGTGAGGTGAAATGTTCTGAACAGGGGCACAGACAGCAAAACAAATGTTACAGGGGTGATAACCCTTACCTATGTTTTCCAAAAAGTTTAAAAATAGATTTTTGGGCTGGAGCTACACTTCAACAATGTACCTGTTCAAAATTACAAACAGATTCTACATAAGAACAAACCTACAGTCCCTGTCTTGTATGCACCGCCTGTATACGGCTGTTCAGAGTATATAGGGCCTTTTTTATTTTATGTGCGGGGTTCCCCTTAATATCCATACAAGACCCAAAGGGGCTGGTAATGGGCTGGGGTAGGGGGGGGGGGGGGGTCATGGGGTAGCTATGCCATTTTTCTTAAAGAATTTCATCCATATTACCGGGACCAGACATTACATTAAAGCCGCAAGCAGTTTTAAATGGCTTTTTTTTCCTTTAGAAGTGTCATTTTGTGCAGGGACAGTTCTAAACACGGGAAACACGTGGCACTTCACAGGCATACTTTAGACACCCCCCAGGTACGATATTTAAAGGAATATTTGACTTTTTTTTTTTCACTTTATGCATCATTAAAATGACTGCTCCCGAAAAACGACCGTTTTTAAAACTTCTTTTTGCATTGATACATGTCCCCTGGTGCAGAACCCGGGTTCCCAAACCCTTTTTAGGACAATAACATGCATAATAGTTGTTATAATTAGCACTTTAGAATTCGAACGTTCGCATCCATTGTATTTAATAGGGTTCTAATGTTCGTTCGAACTTCCGGTCCGTTCGCGGGTTCTGGTGCGAACCGAACCCGGGGGTGTTCGGCTCATCACTAGTGGTTAAGCCTATTGCTGTGTGGTTATAAGTTTGTTGCGGCATTGTGATCCCCATAGCTAACGGGTTTCACAATCCCATCTTACTGTTATCTGTGCTGAGGTTTTCTATTTATTTATTTATTCTATTTTATTTATTTATTAATTTATTTAATGTGGAACTCAGGAAATGATTTACATTTTTCCTGTCTATCCAGTTATAAAGTTACTGCAATTATTTTATCTCTGCTGGAGCAAATCAGATCATGCTTTATAGAATCTTTTTTGCCTTCCTCTTGATCAACTGTGAGTATAGGATTCCATATATGGAGGTTTTCTATTTATTCATTCTATTTCATTTATTTTATGTGGAACCTGCGAATCGGTTTACATTGTTTATCCTTTTGATCCAGAAAATTGGATGCTTTATGGAATTTTTTCTTGTCAAATTTGTTTATTAAATTTTCAAAATTACAAGCATATATTGTCCATAAACATAGTCACTATAAATAGTAGCAGTTAAGGAGAACACAAATTAGATATTTATGTCAAGCTACAGTGATTTTTGAAGGCAACAACAACAGAAGAGGAGAAAAAAAACAGTAATTTAAGTTTAACATATGTTGACCATTATCTGGAGACTTGCTAAAATATATGCTTAGTGTTGAATTTAGTAATTACAAACCAGATTTAGTAATAATATATAACATGTAAGGTAATATAAGGATTTATAAAGAAAAAATGAAGGGTCATAATTTCTCGACCTCATATAATGTTATTGTAATATATAAGGTTTGTATTGTTTCAAAGGAGCTCTAAAGCTGAAATATACTGATAAATAAAAAACATTAAAAAAAATAAAAATGTTGCTACCATTTTTGCATATAATAACAATATATGCTAAGAAAGAAAAAAACAACAAAAAAAGAGCTAAAGAGCGAAGATAGAAGAGAGGGAAGGGTAAGAAGAAGAAGAAGAGAAAAAAAAAAAAGATAGTAGTTATGGAATTTTTTTTGCCTTCCTTTTGAAGGTGGGTGTAGAATCTGAAAGTTTTCAATTTTTTTATTTTAAATTGAATCCTATTTTTTTTACGTGTAGCCCAGGAACTGATTTACATCGGGGGGTCGGCGACCTGTCCATCGCGGGCAGGTAACAGGTGGATCGCGATCAAGTCCCTGTCATGCCGGCCCGCAAGTGCTCCTCCCCCCAGCGAACAGTGCAGAGAAGGGATGAGTTCAGGCGCCTCGTCACCTGAGCTCTTAGTCCAGGATCGGGAAGCATAGGAAGAGGCAGCCTGTCCTTTTAAGGTGCGGCTGCGGGGCGGGGAATGCCTTCTGCCTCCTAGAATTTGCTAGCAGTGTTCAGTGCACTGATCGCCTCCTCTCCTCAGTGCCAAGAGAGGAGGACCGGCCGGATCAGCGAACCAGAACAGGTAGCTGTGTCACAGCAGCTTTCCTGCACAGCTCTGCCTTGGGGAAAACCCTTGTACCCTCCGAACCTCTCTTTGTGCCCTCCTGACCTCTCCGTGTGCCCTGCTGACCCCTCCGTGTGCCCTGCTGACCCCTCCGTGTGCCCTGCTGACCCCTCCGTGTGCCCTGCTGACCCCTCTGTGTGCCCTGCTGACCCCACACTACCATGTCCTCCTGAACCCCCAATTTCATATCATCCAGACCCCCCGTACCGTGCCCTCCTGACCTGATCCTCCCCCGGACCATGCCCTTTAGACCACCCCTGTAGTGTGCCCTCCTGACCCCCCCAGGACTGTCTTCTTTGCCCCCAATACTGTGCCCTCCTGACAATCCAGTACCATGCTCTTCTGACCCTCCAGCACTGTGCCCTTCAAACCTCCAGCCCTCCTGGCCCCCCAGTTCCATACCCTCCAGATCCCCATGTGCCATGCTCTCCCATGCTACCCCCCCCCCCCAGGTACTGTGCCCTACCGACCCTCCAGTACTGTGCCCTCTGGCCCCCCTGAAAACTCGGTTCTATACCCTACAGACCACCCTGTACCAGGCTCTTCTGACCCCTCTGTACTGTACCTGCGTGACCCCAACACTGCCCCTCCCCTAATGCCTTGCGTCTTTTGCCATGTTCTCTTTCCTGCTAGCCCCTGTCCTGCTCATCTCTCTCATCTGCCTTACTGATCTCTGTACATTGCTTTTCATGCTACTGACCTCTGTACTCAGCCCTACATCCTACTGACCCCTGTACACTGCCCTATATACTACTGATCTCTGTACACTGCCCTACCTACTACTGACCTCTGTGCACTGCCCTACCTACTACTGACCTCTGTACACTGCCCTACCTACTACTGACCTCTGTACACTGCCCTACCTACTACTGACCTCTGTACACTGCCCTACCTACACACAGTCTCCTGCGCTCGGGAGTACAGTCTCTTAGTGACACAACCAGAGTGTTCCGTAGGAAAATGACCAGGAATCTTGCTGCCCTCCTCAGAATAATTGGTATTCTTTAAGACTAAAATGTAAAAGGAAAAAAAGAAGGCGCACCGACCTAGTGCATTATCAATGGCTAGGTTTTATTAAAAATAAGTTGAAAGATTAAAAAATAGGATTTTTATAACAGCTTACCTGTAAAATCCTTTTCTTGGAGTACATCACGGGACACAGAGCGGCATAGTCATTACTATGTGGGTTATATAGTTTACCTTCAGGTGCTGGCACTGGCAACTTCCAAACCGGAAGTACCCTCCCCTATATAAGCCCCTCCCATCCGGGAGCACCTCAGTTTTGTAGCAAAGCAATAAGTGTCCCCAAAAGAGGGGTGGGAGCTCTGTGTCCCGTGATGTACTCCAAGAAAAGGATTTTACAGGTAAGCTGTTATAAAAATCCTATTTTCTTTCTCGTACATCACGGGACACAGAGCAGCATAGTCATTACTATGTGGGACGTCCCAAAGCAATGCCCAATGAGGGGGGGGGGGATACACCATACATAAGCTGAGCGCTATCAGACATGAGGATCTTTTGCGGCCTGCAACACACTGCGCCCAAAGGCGACATCCTCCTGACTTCTAACGTCCACCTGGTAGAACCTAGTAAACGTGTGTACTGAAGACCATGTTGCGGCCTTACAGATTTGAGCCAGGGAGGCCTGGTGATGCACTGCCCATGAAGTTCCAACTGCTCTCGTGGAGTGCGCCCTAACTTTGAACGGAGGCGGTCTCCTTCTCAAGCCATAGGCTTGCATAATGACCTGTCGAATCCACTTGGCTAAAGTAGCTTTTGACGCTGCCTGGCCCTTTCTGGGGCTTTCCGGCAGAATAAACAAAGTATCCGTTCTGCGAATCTGAGCAGTGGCTTTTAGATAAGCTTTAACTGCTCTTACTACATCCAAAGAATGTAATAACTTTTCTTCTACCGAACTAGGTTTGGGGAAAAAGGAAGGAAGAACCACATCTTGGTTCAAATGAAACCTCGATACCACCTTAGGAAGAAAGGCTGGATGAGGACGTAACACTACTCTGTCCTTATGGATAACCAGATATGGATCCCTACAGGACATAGCGGCTAATTCCGACACTCTTTTAGCCGAACAAATGGCTACTAGAAAAATCGATTTCCTGGTGAGAAGAACCAAGGAAATGTGCTGTAATGGTTCAAATGGTTGTTTCTGTAGAACCGACAGAACCAGGTTTAAGTCCTATGGACATATGTGAATATTAACAGGAGGGCTAATACGCATCACTCCTTGTATAAAAGCTTTGACTAGTGAATGCAAAGCCAAGGGCCTTTGAAAAAATATTGACAAGGCCGAAATCTGACCCTTGATAGTACTCGAGGCAAGCTTCCTATCTACAGCCCACTGTAGGAAGTCCAGAATCCTATCTATTACGTACTTACGTGGATGCCATTTCCTGGCCTCACACCAAGCGATGTACGCCTTCCAGATTCTATAGTAGATCTGCCTGGATACCGGCTTCCTGGCATTGATCATGGTAGCTACCACAGGATTAGAGAGACCTCTCTTTTTTAGAATGTGGGCTTCAATAGCCAGGCCATCAAACCTAGGGCTGGTAAGGAAGGGTGGTATATCGGTCCTTGCGAAAGCAGGTCCGGACGATGTGGGAGGGTCCAAGGACTCCCCACAGACATTTTTACAATCTCCGCGTACCATGCTCTTCGGGGCCACGCTGGAGCCACCAGAATCACTGGTTTCTTTTCTACCCTGATTCTGCGGAGTAATCGAGGTAACAATTGTGGCGGTGGGAATGCATATATCAGCTTGAACTGATCCCAAGGGAACACTAGGGCATCCGAGCCGCAAGCTAGGGGATCCCTTGTCCGAGAGACAAACCTGTCCACCTTTGCATTGAATCTGGATGCTAGAAGATCTACATCCGGTGTTCCACACCGCTGACATATTGTCCGGAAAACCTCGGGGGACCATTCCCCTGGGCATAATTGTTGGCGACTTAGAAAGTCCGCCTTCCAATTCTCCACTCCTGGAATGAATACTGCGGATATGGCTGGGACATATCTTTCTGCCCATTTCAGGATGCAATTTACTTCCCTCTGGGCTGCACGACTCCTGGTGCCACCCTGATGATTGATATATGCCACTGCCGTGGCATTGTCCGATTGAATTCTGACAGGGGACCCTTGGAGTTTGGATGTCCATGCTACTAGGGCATACCGGGCTGCTCGTATCTCTAAGAGATTGATGGGCAGGGCCTTTTCTGTATCCGACCATCTGCCCTGGAGAGACCATTGCTCCAGTACTGCTCCCCAGCCTATAAGGCTGGCATCTGTAGTGACCACCTTCCAAGAAATCGGACTGAAGGATTTCCCTTTTTCCAGATTCTGGGGAACCAACCACCAACGGAGGCTCTTGCGAACGGAAGGGGACAAGGACATTGGTAAGTCTAGGGCCTGAACATTTTTGTTCCAGGCGGACAGTATGGCCCTTTGCAAATTCCTTGAATGGAATTGACCGTAGGGTACTGCTTCGAATGATGCCACCATTTTTCCCAGCAGCCTCATGCACAGGCGTATGGACGGCTGTCTTTTTGTACCCACTAGGTGGATCAAATCTCTCAAAGACGACACCTTTTCTTGAGGCAAGAAAATTTTTCTCTGGTCTGAATCCAGCCTTAGCCCCAAGTATTCCAGACTTTTGACTGGTTTTAGGGCTGACTTGTCTCGGTTGATAATCCAACCGTGAGATTCCAGATACTTGATTGTCTTGTGAACGACCACTTCTAGTTTTTCCACTGAGTGGTCTATCAGCAACAAGTCGTCTAGATATGCCATTATCGTTACACCTTGTGTTCTTAGATTGGCCAATAATGGGGCCAGAATTTTTGTGAACACTCTTGGTGCTGTGGCCAGACCGAAGGGTAAGGCTCTGAACTGAAAATGGCGCCCTTCTACTGCAAAGCGTAGAAATTTTTGGTGAACTGGAAAGATGGGAATGTGCAAATAAGCATCTTTGATGTCGATCGAGGCTAGCCATTCCTCCCCTTGTTGGGCAGTGGTCACCGATCGGATCGACTCCATCCTGAAAGTTCTGATATGTAGGAATTTGTTTAGCCCTTTTAGATTTAATATGGGCCTCACGTCCCCGTTTGGTTTCGGGACTGTAAAGAGGTTTGAGTAAAACCCGAACCCGCATTCTTCCAGGGGAACTTCCATAATTACTCCTTGGAGCAATAGTTGTTCTAGTGCCAACAGGAGGGATCCTCTCTTCCGGGGATCCCTTGGCACGTTCGACCTTATAAAATGGGAAGGAGGGGAGTCTTTTAACTCCAATTTGTATCCCAGACTTACTGCGGAGAGCACCCATCTGTCTCTGATCGTGTCCCGCCAGGTCTCTGCGAACAACTGAAGTCTTCCCCCCACCCGATTGAGTGGGGGCAACCCTTCATGCATTTGACTTTGGGGGAGGTTTTGTACCTCTCCTGACCCAGGGTTTCTTGTTACCCTGCGATTGTCCCTGATTTTTACCCCCGGGATTTGACCGAGGAGGCCGTCGGAACTGTTTCACAGACGATGTCCTAGGGACTGGAGAAACAGGCCTCTTAAAAGAGGGACCTCTAACTCTGTTTTTAACCGGCAAGAGTGTAATTTTACCGCTGGAAATTTTCTGGATATATTTGTCCATGTCTTCCCCGAATAAGCGTTCACCATGAAATGGGAAGCTAACCAGCAATTTTTTACAGGGAGCTTCAGCAGACCAGTTTTTGAGCCATAGAAGCCTGTGCATATGTACTACAGACAGTGTAAGGCGGGAGGCCTGATGGATTGAATCCTTTATGGCGTCAACCGCAAAGCATAAGGCTCTAGGTAGATCAGCTAGGGCAAGGGCCTGCTGATCTGGCAAGTCCCTTAAGACCTGTTTCAACTGATCCTTCACTGCTTGGCAGACCCCAATAGCTGCCACTGCTGGTTGTGTCACCAAGCCTGCTGTAGAGAAAGCAGATTTTAATAAGGACTCCAATTTTTTATCTATTGGGTCCTTGAACATTTGGACATTATCTACTGGACATGTCAGTGATTTATTCACACAAGAGATGGCTGCGTCCACTGTAGGGACCCTCCATTTTTTGATGAACTTATCCTCCATGGGATAGACCACCGGAAATCTCTTGGGAGGAGTAAATATTTTATCAGGATGTTCCCAATCCTGGTAAATGAGCCCTTCCAGTAAAGGATGGATTGGAAAGGAACAAACAGTCTGGGGGGCTTTTAGCGACCCCAACGAGGAGACAGAAGTGGATGATGGCTCCGCAAGGGGCATTTTAAATGCTGATCGGACCATGTTAGTCAGGGACTGAACCCATAATCTTTCAGCATGTGATGCTGAGAATGGCTCTTCCACTGTTGATTCCTCTACAACAGAATCAACCTCATCCTGATCCCCTTCAGGTAGGTCGATCCCTGTATGGGACTGTTGCTCTGCTAACAGGTACTCTGAGGGAGGAGACGGAGATCGGGCGCGCTTTCCCTGTGACAGGGAAGCAGCGATCAATGTCAATCTCTCTTCCAGTCCTCCCAGAGCTGAGGAAAAAACCTCCTCTGTTATATACACAGGAGCAGGTGAACTGGGGACAGCCACAGTACCAGGTACTCCTGAGGGTGCTCTACGGTCACTAACCTCTGATTTTTCAGGGGAGATTGGTGCAGCCAAAGCATGCCCAAGATCCTCAGAGCCCGATGGAGACCTCCTATGCTTCCTGGGATTCTTAGTCCCGGAGACTTTAGACGGCATATTCCTAAGCCCAAAGCTGAGGTATTCCAGCCGAAATACACCACTTACTGACAATAGTCTAGCACAATTGCTGCTATATAAACAGTTGGTGTCTACTAATGTGCCTTTCTATGGGGATGCCTGCATCAACCGCCTGCTGTATGCCTTTCTAAATGTTGCCAGCTCTGTTTCTGCCTTCCATAACCAGCTGACAACACCTAATTGTGCTTTTTATCATGCTGGGACGCCCGCACATGCGCAGAAGCGCTGCGGCGCGCACAGAGCGTCATCCACCAAGCTCCGCCCCTTTTTCCAGCTCACCTCTATAATTAGAGGCGCATGCACGCGCACGCGCGCGGGCACGTGCGCCTTCGGCGCTCTTTTTGAAAAGGAACTAGGGACAGAAGCCAGGGCCCTGTTTGCCACAGGGCCGGGGGTTGGACGAGCATTGCAACATGGCAGAGGAAACAGTTTCCCATCCAGAGAACTCACCATCTGCCTGGATTTTGACTTGGAAAGAAAAAATCCACATGACAAGAAAACAACGTTCCACAGCGGCCTCTAGTGGTTTAACACAGGTACCGCGGTTTAACCATTTTTTTTTTTTTTTCTTGACCACTCTTAAAATTATTACATTTTTTAGTAGTTACAGGCATGCACAGATATTTAGCGGGAATACCGTTAGGTAACAGGCAGAAAGACATATTAGGCTTGGGGGTCCCCCAATAGAACCAAGTTCCTGAGGGGCCCCCACTTACCTTTTCCCCGCCGCAGGACTCTGTTTGGTCCACAGAAGCCCAAACTTCACCTCTCACGGCAGGCATTGTAATAAAACCTTCAGGGACCGGGTTCCCAAGGATTCCACTCCCCTGGACCTGTATAGCACCCTGCACAGAAAACATCTTGGTCGTGGGTATGACCAGAGCTCTGGATCCCAGGGTCCAGCCTTCCTAAGAGAAGCATTACAGGCAAAACCTTGCTCTTCTCTGCAAGGCCCGGGTACCGACCGTTTAGCTATGAAGCTTTTTTGGTCGGATCCGAAATAGCTTACCGAGACCCAAAAGAACCTGTACGCAAGCTTAGTGAAAAAACACATGTTACTTCTTGGCCAACACCTTAGACACTGGCAAAAAACTGAGGTGCTCCCGGATGGGAGGGGCTTATATAGGGGAGGGTACTTCCGGTTTGGAAGTTGCCAGTGCCAGCACCTGAAGGTAAACTATATAACCCACATAGTAATGACTATGCCGCTCTGTGTCCCGTGATGTACGAGAAAGAAATACTCACAAAGCAAGTATAATAGTAAGCACATAATCATTCCATCAAAGGGGATTGCCTCCTACTGGAACCAGATGACCAGAGAGTCCAGACAACAGAGTTCACAGCTACGGCTTTGTGAGTATTTTTAATCTTTCAACTTACTTTCAATAAAACCTAGCCATTGATAATGCACTAGGTCGGTGTGCCTTCTTTTTTTCCTTTTACATATTACTGCCCTACCTACTACTGACCTCTCTACACTGCCCTACCTACTACTGACCTCTCTACACTGCCCTACCTACTACTGACCTCTCTACACTGCCCTACCTACTACTGACCTCTGTATTCAGCCCTACATACTACTGACCCCTGTACACTGCCCTACATACTACTGACCCCTGTACACTGCCCTACATACTACTGACCCCTGTACACTGCCCTACATACTACTGACCCCTGTACACTGCCCTACATACTACTGACCTCTGTACACTGCCCTACATACTACTGACCTCTGTACTCAGCCCTACATCCTACCGACCCTTGTACACTGCCCTACATACTACTGACCTCTGTAGACTGCCCTACATACTACTGACCTCTGTAGACTGCCCTACATACTACTGACCTCTGTAGACTGCCCTACATACTACTGACCTCTGTAGACTGCCCTACAAACTACTGACCTCTGTAGACTGCCCTACATACTACTGACCTCTGTAGACTGCCCTACATACTACTGACCTCTGTAGACTGCCCTACATACTACTGACCTCTGTACTCAGCCCTACATCCTAGCGACATCTGTACACTGCCCTACATACTACTGACCTCTATATACTGCCCTACCAACTACTGACCTCTGTATACTGCCCTACCAACTACTGACCTCTGTAAACTGCCCTACCAACTACTGACCTCTGGGGGCTTGCTAGTTTACAAAAAAAAAAAAAAAGGCAACGGCATCCCGGTGATCTTTGCTGTCTTCTATGTTGTCATGGTAGATCTCTACCTCGAAAAGTTTCCTACCCTTGATTTACATTGTTTCTCCTGTCTATTCAGTTATATAATTATTGAAAATATTTAATCTCCAATGGAGCAATAGGATTTTTTTTATCTTTCCTCTTGATAAACTGTGGGTATAGGATTTCATATTTTTTCATATATTTCATATTTCATATAGGTTTTCTATTTATTTATTTTATGTGGAACCCGGGAATTGGTTTACATTGTTTTTCCTTTTGATAAAGTTATAAAGTCGTTGCAAGTTTTTTTTATCTCTGCTGCAGCAAATTGGACCATAAGTTATAGATTTTTATTTTTTTTGCCTTCCTTTTGATCAACTGTGGGTATAGGATTCTATATATGGAGGTTTTCTATGTATTTATTTTATTTTATTATTTATTAATTTATTTATTTTATGTGGAACCCAATAACTGATGTACGTTGTTTTTCCTTTTGATCCAGTTATAAAGTCATTGCAAGTTTTTTTTTTTTTTTTTATCTCCGCTGAAGCAAATTAGACCATGCTTTATTTTTTTGCCTTTCTTTTGATCAACTGTGGGTATAGAATTCTGTAGATGGAGGCTTTCTATTTTTTTTGTTTTTTTTATTTCTATTGGTTGAACTAGACAGACTTGGGTCTTTTTTCATCCTAATTATGTACCAATGCAGTGAACAGAACCCTTCAATGTATTGGCTGAATTATTCAGCTTGTGTGTATATGTCGCTTCTACCGTCTGCAAACAATTGTTATTCTTAGATTTATCTTTTCTTCTTTATTTCACTTCCCAGATTCTGGCAATGGCTGCTTGTCCCTTGTGTTTAATTATACAGTGCTTACCGGAATTCATTACTATTATAGGTGAGTGATTCATATTAGCTCTGCTACATTAAGTCTTCAATTCTATTCTGCATGGTCATGTAAATCTAATACACCGAGCACACTAAATGGCCAAAAATACGTTGACACCCCTCCAAATTGCCATATTTCCATTGACGAGTACGGTTACAGTACAGAGTACAAAGACATTTTAGACATTTGTGCCCTTCCAACCTTGTGGTAACACTTTGGTGAAGGCCCTTTTCTGTTCCAGCGTGACTGTACCCCCTGTGTACAAAGCCAGCACCGTAAAATAGTTACCCGTATATACTCAAGTATAAGCCGACCCGAATATAAGCAGAGGCCCCTAATTTTACCACAAAAAACTGGGAAAACGTATTGACTCGAGTATAAGCCTAGGGTAGGAAATGCAGCAGCTACTGTAAGTGGAATAGAGGGTCAACAATGCCCATTTGGAGCTTCACTGTGCCCATTTGCAGCCTCACTTTGCCCATTTGCAAGCCTCACTGTGCCCATTGCATGCCTCACTGTGCCCATTGCATGCCTCACTGTGCCCATTGCATGCCTCACTGTGCCCATTGCAAGCCTCACTGTGCCCATTGCAGCTGTCCAGTGTAACCCTGCCCCGCCTCCTCTTCGTCCGTGATAGACGGAACACTCAGTATCCCAGCAGTGAGTCAGTCTTCAGTGTTCTGCCTATCACGGACGAGGAGGAGGTGGGGCGAGGTTACACTGGACTCCGTCTGACTGCATGACACAGGGGCTGATCGGAGACACCCGAGTATAAGCCTAGGGTAGGAAATGCAGCAGCTACTCTAAGTGGAAAAGAGGGGCAAAAATGCCCATTTGCAGCTTCACTGTGCCCATTTGCAAGCCTCACTGTGCCCATTTGCAAGCCTTACTGTGCCCATTTGCAAGCCTCACTGTGCCCATTTGCAAGCCTCACTGTGCCCATCGCATGCCTCACTGTGCCCATTGCAGCCGTCCAGTGTAACCCCGCCTCACCTCCTCCTCGTCTTCGTCCGTGATAGACGGAACACTCAGTTTCCCAGCAGTGAGTCAGTCTTCAGTGTTCCGCCTATCACGGATGAGGAGGAGGCAGGGCGGGGTTACACAGGACGCCGTCTGACTGCATGACACAGGGGCTGATCGGAGAGACTCGAGTATAAGCCGAGGGGGGCTTTTTCGGCACAAAAGAAATGTGCTGAAAAACTTGGCTTATACTCGAGTATATACGGTACATAGTTACAGTCAGGTTGCGAAAAAGACACAAGTCCATCTAGTTCAGCCAGTAGAAAAAATAAATCAGAAGAAAACCTCCATACACCTCCATCCCTATGCTCACAGTTAATCCAGAGGAAAGCAAAAAAAAACCATCAAGCACGGCTGAAATTTTCTCCATAGGGAGAAAAAAATTCCTTCCTGATCCCTCAAAGATGAAGAACCCTAAACATGGTTTGGCCAGCTTACCAAGCCCTAACCTCAACCCTACTGAACACTTTTGGGATGAACTGGAACATCAACTGTCAGCCGGGTTTTCTCATCCAACATCAGTACCTGACCTCACAAATGGGTGCAAATTCCCACAGACATTCTTGTAGGAAAGCCTTCCCAGAAGAATGGAGAGTGATATAGCCCCAAAGGGAACCAACTCCATATTAATATCTATGGTATTGCAATGGGGTGTCCAACAAACTCATATAGGTGTGATAGGAGGCACCGACCCCAGAGCGCCCTCTACTCCAATCAGCTATAGGCTAGCAGATCACGTGCTCCTGCCGCTGTACGGGACATGGCGGCTGGGAGGGAGGGAGGGAGAACGGCCTCTAGGATAGGCAGAGCTGCTGTACTAGTCTGGGATGGGGAGTGGCCCGAGTGGGACGATCACCAGAGAGTCTCTGAGAGAGACAGAAGGGTCAGTGTCACTTATCACAGAGGCACACAGCGGCGCCGGCAGGGGATGTTTACTTCTGTTTTGTCAGTGGCGCCGGGAGACTCGGGACATGTCCTCCAGTGCTGCGCTGCGCCCTAATGATTGGTTGGAAGAAGCGGTTGCCTGAGATGGAGTTAGTTACATGGCTGCACCGCACCGGCAGGAGAGTAGAGAAACCAGTGGCCGGGCGCCCTAGGCAGCTGCCTAGTTTGCCTAGTGGTAGAACCGGCCCTGGATAGTGAGGTGTTGACAGAGCACTGACCTCAACTCTACTGATCACCCTTGGGATGAACTGGATCATCAATTGTGAGCCAGGTTTTCTCATCTAACATCAGTACCTGACCTCACAAATGTGCACAAATTCCCACAGACATTCTTGTAGAAAGTCCTCCCAGAAGAATGGAGGCTGTTAGAGCTCCAAAGTGGGGCCTGCTCCATAATGTCCATGGTTTTTAATGGGGTGTCCAACAAACTCATAGGTGTGATAGCGAGGTGTTGACAGACTTTTGGCCATATAGTGTATGTCAAGCTAGTGCAGCTTTTGCACTCAGTGTGTTGTAGCTGTGAAAGGGCAACAGGCATTTGTGGACCAACTAGTCAACAGATTTTAAACATCAAGGAAATAATATTTCCCTTTAACAAACCTTGGTTATTATCAGGGCCAGTTTTTCTGCTAGGCACTGTACGCATGTGCCTACAGGCGCCCTTCCTAGAGAGGCGCCCACCAGTATGATATATTTTTTTTTATACCCTTTCGCTGCCAGGGTACGTCGTGGGAATGAGAATGTTTGACCATTCTTCCAAAAGGGCATTTGTGAGGTCAGGTACTAATGTGGAGAAGGCCTGGCTCACAGTCTCCACTCTAATTAATCCCAAATGTGTTCTATCTGGTTGAGGTCAGGACTCTGTGCAGGCCAGTCAAGTTGCTCCACCCCAAACGTGCTCATCCATGTCTTTAAGGACCTTGCCTTGTGGACTGGTCCAAATCATTTAGTGGAGGGGGGTTATGGTGTGGGGTTGTTTTTCAGAGGTCGGGCTTGGCTTCCAGTGAAGGGAACTCTTAAGGCGTCAGAATACCAAGATATTTTGGACAATTTCATGCTCCCGACTTTGTGGGAACAGTTTGGGGATGGCTCCATACCGTTCCAACAATTTTAAGACTTGACATGTTTGGTATCCATTTTCTCGATGTGCCTCATCATTTATATTTTACAATAAAATTGTGCCCCAAAATTAAGTGTTTTTAAATGAATATATGAGTTTGATAAACTGTTAATTACACACACAAAAGTATCTATTATAATATACTGTATATATAATAATATAAAAAAATTACCCTCCAGCCTGTACATGTCACTGCAAGTTGAAGAGGATAGTGTACTCTTGTTTAATAATGTAATTGTATGAGAAAATTACAGTATTAAAAAAATTATAAATTGCAAATATAAAAATAAAATAAAAAATAATATATAAATATATATCTATATACACACAAACTATATTACCAAAAGTTTTGGGAAGCATGAACTTTAATGGCGTCTTAGTCCGTAGGGTTCGATATTGAGTTGGCCCAACCTTTGCATCTGTAGCGGCCTCCACTCTCTCCCTCCAGTATCAATTCTTCTGTCTCTGGCTTTTGTCTAGGGGTACCTTGGGGGAGAGAGTGCGGGGTCACCACGCCAATGTTCCCACTGCAGATGTGTGTGTGGAGTGGGAGACAATCCTCTTTTACCTTTGGGTCGGAGTTCTGTATCTGGAGCCTCCTCCTGGTTTTCTTGAACAGTGTCTGCCAGTAAATGAGCCCCACACCAATAAAGTCCAACACTCCTTTATTCTTCTCGAGGTAAAAGTGAATACAATCAGTTGGACTCCCTCAACGAACAGAACAGACAGGGGGGTGTGGATGCGAGTAGGCCCAGACACAATAAACTCTCTTACTTCCCTCCTAGAAGTAGATTTCTGCTCCCAATTGAGGAAGACATCCCTCCCTCCCGGCTGTCTCCGGTGGCTCACCCGTCACTGGCACTTTGCTGCACCAGGTCTTCAGGTAAGTACCCCCTCCGGTCCCTTACGCCACTGAATTCGGGTACCCACTCCCGGGGTTCCCTGGGAAGTCCATCCCTCGCGGAGCCTTAGTCCGGGACACTCAGTCCCGGACTGCCATCCAAGTACCTCACCCTAGGCTAAAGGTGCCTGGGATGGAACACGACCTCCGAACGTCCTTTAGGCCTAGGCCGCCTAAACTCCTGACACGAACCACCGCCCTCAGGCTGAAGGTGCCTGGGACTCGACTCCCCTCACCAAAAATGGCCGGCCCCCTTTATACCCTCTCCCAGCAAGCACGGCGGGCTCCCCGCCCCACCATACACCCGCCGAGAGAGGCCAAAAGAGGTACGACACTGCAACGATGGCTCAACCCCGGGCCCAAAGTGACAGCGCCACCCAGTGGGCCCCAGGGAACCATACATAACAGTTTCCCCACCAGATTCAAACAGAAAAGCACATACCCGCTACATATCTATAACAGCTTCAACTCTTCTGGGAAGGCTGTCCACAAGGATTAGGAGGGTGTCTATGGGAATGTTTGACCATTCTTCCAGAAGAGCATTTGTAAGGTCCGGCACTGATGTTGGACGGGAGGGCCTGGCTTGCAGTCTCCGCCCTAATTCATCCCAAAGGTGTTCTATTGGCTTGAGGTCAGGACACTGTTCAGGCCAGTCAAGTTCCTTCACCCAAAACTCGCTCATTCATGTCTTTATGGACCTTGCTTTGTGCACTGGTTCAAATCATTAGGTGGAGGGGGGATTATGATGTGGGGGTTGTTTTTCAGGGGGTTGGGATTGGCCCCTTAGTTCCAGTGAAGGGAACTCTTAAGGCGTCAGCATAGCAAGATATTTTGGACAATTTCACGCTCCCAACTTTGTGAGAGCAGTTTGGGGGAAGAGTTGAAGCTGTTATAGCTGCAAAGGGGGGACCAACTCAATATTGAACCCTACGGACTAAGACTGGGATGCCATTAAAGTTCATGTGCGTGTAAAGGCAGGTGTCCGTACAGTGTGTGTGTGTGTGTGTGTATATATGTATATATATATATATATTTTTTTTTTTTAACAATTTAATTCAGTTGCTATCCTATAATTAAAAAAAAAAAAAGTAGGGAATTTTTAAAACCAGTATACCAAATAAATGCCTTATATGTCTGTCCCTGTCTAACCAATCAGAATGGTTGTCAACAACATCACAGTGATAATTTTCTAAATAATGCAATAATTCACAGAAAATGTCAGTGTACCATCGTTTAATAATGTTATTGTAAGAGACCGCTACAGTAATAAAAAAAATATAACTCACAATATTTTAAGTGATATTAAACCTCTTGTTTTTAATTTTTTTTTAAAAGAACAATCATGATATAGATTACCTGCTCTGTGTAATGGTTTTGCACAGAGCAGCCCTGATTCTCCTTTTCTTCAGGGAACACCACCAGGGAAAGTCACTTTTCCTGGGGGCACCCATTGCGTGCTCGCTCCCAAGCCCCTCTGTTTGCGTCAATAGACCGGCCCTACCCCCCTGGCTCCCTCATCGCTGGAGTTGATTGACAGGAGCGGGAGCCAATGGCTATCAATCTGCTCTATGAAGAGGGAAACAGCGGCGAGAGCTGCTCTCGTGCTTTCTGCTCGATTGGATGAGGCTCAGGTAAGAATAAGGGGAGGGGGGGCTGGTAGTGCGCCTGCAGCACAAAAGGTTTTTTACCTCAATGCATGGAATGAATTAAGGTAAATAACCTTGAGGCTTTAGAACCATTTTAACAAATAAGCTATATAGACATAATAAATTACAAAAATGTAAAAAAAAATTAAAAAAAGATGATTTACATTAGTGTATATTACATTTTTCCTACAATTTTATTCAGTTGTCCTCCATTTTATTCTTCAGGGTCCCTGCTAGACATGTGCCATTGATTTAGTTTCTAATTTGTTTTTTATGAATTTAGAGAAATTCGTTAAATCCGAAATTTCCGAATTTCCGATTTTTTCAATTTACGAATTTACGAAATTCGGATTTTCGAATTTCGGAAATTCGAGATTTCGAAACTTGAAAATTTAGAAAATTCGAGATTCGAAAATTTGAAATTGCAAAATTCGAAAATCTAAAATTCGAAAATGGGAAATTTGGAAAGTTGAATTTCCGAATTTTTAGAATTTCCGAAAATCATTTTTTTTTGTTTTTTTTTGCTTTTTTCGGAAATTCGAGAAATTCGTTTTTTTTTGGAAATTCGAAAATGCGAAAATTCGGAAATTCGAAAATTCGGAATTCGAAAATTCGGAATTCGAAAATTCGGAATTCGAAAATTCGGAATTCGGGAATTTCCAGAATTTCCGAAAAAAGCAAAAAAAAAACGAATTTTTCGAATTCCCGAAAAAAAGCAAAAAAATTAAAAAAACGAAAATGAAAAAAACGAATTTTTCGAATTTCCCGAATTTCCGAAAAGCAAAAAAAAAACAAAAAAAAACTTAAACTAAAAAAACAAATTTTTCAAATTTTCCCGAATTTCCGAAAAAAGCAAAAAAACTGAAAAAAATTCTTTTTCGGCAGTGCACGTGTCTAATCCCTGCTTTTAGAAAACAATTGCTTGCAAAAAAAAACTTGAGAAAAATATAAAACTTGCCCAGTGAAAAAAGTTGTTGCAGCCTTTTTTGAAAAAAAAAAAAAACGATTAAAAAATTTCTGCCGATGAAAAAAAATTAAATCCAATAAAAAAAGAAACATTAAATACAAAAGAAAAAAAAAACTTCTAAAGTCCATTGCTAAAGTACAAAGTACCTTATGGTTATTTTAGATACGTTTTCCAATCCAGCGGAATATTATGTTTTATTGATAAGCAATTTTATTTAATATATATATATATATATATATATATATATATATATATATATATATATCGTTAGGCTCTTATGAGTATGTGAATTTATTAGAATTTTTTACTTTTGTTCTTTACCCAAACTACCAATTGCATATTTAAAATATGCATTTATATACAATTTTTTTTAAATTCATATTTTTTTATATACTTTTTACATTTTATTACACATTTCTATATTTACTGCAATAAAAAAAAATTCTGCCGAAGTTCAGCTTCAATATCAATTTGACAGATGGGAGTAAATTTGTAGATTCTAGTGAAGACCTGACATCTGCCTCTTATTGTCTGACATCTTTCAAGAATCTTTAACAAGGAACACATAGTTCCAGCACAATGCCATGGCAAATGTAAAAAATACATAAAAGGGAGAGGTTATTAGAGGAAAAGAAGATTTTTTTTAAGCATTTTATCTTCTTACCGGTTACATAGTCCAGTCCTTCCAACAATTTCTTCTCTCTGGAGAAATCCAGGGCAAAGTTTTCAAAGGCATCATTTAAATTGACATCAGGGAAAGGAACTTGAGAGGATGTTGTTGCCATGGATACCCTGACACAAGATAACAGTACCATTAAATATTTGGGCTGTACTGAGACTTTTTTTATCAGCTGATTTAGAAAATACTCGCCTTACGTAAGCAAATGTTTTTTTTTTTTTTTTTTTTAAATTGCAATAAGAGAAAATGATCTAAAGATAATTATTAATTTAAAGTAAAAAATACCCCAAAAGCACAAGCCAATCCGAAATATTTATTTCTAGTGATAGCTCCAAGGGCTCTATTTGTAAAAAAACAAAAAAAAATATGTTGAACAAAATGTCACAAACATTAACCCAGCCCTCATGGATTCTGCTTAAAATTTGTATTTACTAGTCCTCACAAGTTTTGACTATATTTTGCTTAATACAGTGATTTCCTATGATCATCAGCTCCACCTGGTGGCCATAATGTGGTATTTTTCTGTGTGCAATACGGTGATTTCCTATGATCATCAGCTCCACCTGGTGGCCATAATGTGATATTGGGGGAGGGTATAAAGGGGTCATATTGGTCGCGGAGTTATCGAGTCCCAGGCACCTTCAGCCTGAGGGCTGTGGTTGGTGTCCAAGCGGCCTAGGCCTGGACACCCGGAGCTCGTGTTCCACCCCAGGCACCTTCAGCCTGGGGTGAGGTACTCGGTTGGAGGCCTGGGGCCCAGTGTCCTCCGCTGGGCTCCGCGAGGGAAGGATTTCCTAGGGGACCCCGGGAGTGGGGTACCCGAATCCAGAGGCGTAAGGGACCGGAGGAGCTACTCACCCGAAGACCTGGTGCAGCAGATTGCCGGTGCCGGGTGAGCCTCGGGAGACCGCCCGGAGGGGAATCTTCCCAAACAGGGGCAGAGTGCAGTCAGGAGGAAGGTTCACCGTTCACCCGGCCGGTGGCAGCAACCAAGATTCTCAACAGGTGGCATAGACCATGTGCCAAACCTATTCGCTGATAGAGGAATAGGAGAGTTCATTGTTCCTGGGCCTACTCGTATCCACACCCCCTGTCTGTTCGTAGAGGGAGTCCAACTGATTGTGTTTCATCCTGACATTGGAAAATAAAGGAGTGTTGGACTTTTATTGGTGTGGGGCTCATTTACTGGCAGACACGGTTCCACAGAAGAAGCGGAGGCTCCAAACACCGAACACCGACCTGAAGGTAAAGAAACTTTGCTCATACCACACAAACATCTGCGGTGAAGGCTTAGCGTGGTGACCCCGCACTCTCTCCTCCAGGATACCTCTAGACAAGCAGAAAACAGCCAGCAGCGGAGTGAGAGAGTGGAGGCCGCTACACGTGGGGGCTTGGGTCCGGGATGGTGTTCGTGTTACTATGGAGCTAGAATGGACGGAGTTTGAACGTGTCTGCCCGGAGGAGTTCCGAGTAGGTCGGCCATATTATTGGCCAAAGTGCATCCCTGCTCGAAGTCATGGGCATGACCCTAAGAAGGGAAAGGACTACGCAGAAGAGCGAGAAGAGGGGGGAGTCCAGCCGTGTGAAGTACTACACGTGGGGGCTTCTATTGCACTGCGCCACGAGGCACACCCTCCCTGCTCAGTTCGTGGGCGTGACACAGGGAAGGAGAAAGCCCGCAAACTGGAGTGCAAGAGGGGAGGAGTCCAATCGTGGGAAGGACTACACGTGGGGACTTTGGCGCCATACTTGCAGTGCGTAATGGATCAGCAGCGAGTCACCATGTTCGGAAATACATCGTGGATTCAAACTTCACCCTTCTACCACGACCTTGACTACTGCTGCTCCGGTGACCGATACGGGGATCCGGCTAAAGCCCCAGGGACGATTCGCCCTGTACTCATGCATGGACGTTGAGGCCCTGAGTTTGATTTATCCCGGCTGTTCGGGACTGGTGTGTCAGCTGAAGCCGTTTGGGCGATGCGAGGCCTGCGGGGAGTTCTTATTTGAGGTGGACTCAGTTATCGAAAAGACAAGAACCATCCACCTCAACTGCACTACAGGCAGCACCACTCAAGTAGGAGGAATCACCACTTTGACAGCCATCCCTGTGCGCACTGCAGCGACCGCGGGGGAGGTCGCGATCACCGAAGTACGGGAGAAATCCGAGGATGCTGACTCGGTCACCACTGTCTCTCAACGTCCACCGCTAAAGAGGAAGACCGGCATGGTAGCCCCGTCCAGCGGTCGCGAAGGATCATCCTGCCCGCCTACGCCCGGCCCGGATGGATCCGGTAGGAAGAGTCCTGGACATCCCGTTTCAAGTAAACGCCGAGGTAAGCCGGGCGGAGGGACTTGATGTGTGGGCGGAGGTGTCGGGGAGTCACGGCACTGTGTGTCCCCGGGAGGTGGCAGTTCAGTCTTCACTACAGCTACTTGCCCACGGAGGAGTGTGACACCTCCGACCTAGAGTCGCTCTCCAATCTGGGAGACGATATTGCCATAGATGAACTCTTTGCCAGTAAGGGTTGGGACAAGATGCCTCTCTCCTCGTCCCGCCGAACTAGGGATCCACCCATGTCTACAGGGGATAGTACACCCCGGGTGGAGGCACCAGCGCCTGAGGAGGGGTCCCATTCCCAGCTTGCCTTTACATCCCCGGTGCCACCTGCACTCAATGCCGGGGAGAAGAGATTGTCGCTGCGGGCGCCTATGCCCAGAACAGAGGTGGCCAAAGCACCTCGTCACCCGGATGCTATAGTTTTGCCCGGTGAAGGGGATAAAGCCACCATGCCTCTACTGACGAGACTACAACGCCTATTTGGCCAGAAGGTTGCTGCTGAGTACGGGTGGGAGTACCCATACTTGTCTAAAGAGTTATTGTATGAAGTGGAAGTTTGCCGGGAGCGCTGGTACAATGACTTTGTGTGGACCCACCTTCAGGTCCCACACACCCGCAGGTACCTCGCGTGTTCTCCCAAGGCATCTCAGCGTTTCAAAGACTGCAAGGCAGAATGGATGCTGGGGCGGCATATCCACGTGGACAAGGTGCTGATTCGACGCAAGGAAGGAGAAGATGTCGAATACCATCTGGAAACCATGATCCAGCATTTGAAAACACTTGTCCTGCCGCACCTCGCTTCTATCTGTAGGAGATAAAGGACTCCGTTTGCCGCTTAATGTTGCTGAACTCTCCGGGGTTGTTGTTTGTTTTCCGGGAAAACTCAGTGACTGTACCCAAGTTAATGGGTGTTTGTGCTCTTCGAAGGAATTGAAGGACTGTTCCTGTTGTTGTTCTTCATTCTCCAACAAGTGATCTTGGACTCTGGGGTAGAGAGGGCCAAAGAAGAAGAGGTCTCCACAAGTGCAGTTACCGCGATGCTGTCACCAGGTGGCAGTGTCGTGCATCAGCAGTCACTTTTCACACACACACTTTTTGAAGGAAAGGATTTCTTTACGGAGAGGTTCTTTCGTTCTCACATGAACATATGTGTCAGGAATTTGTGTGTTTAATATTTATTTTCCCCTCTGCAGGAGAAAATCCCATCAAGACCGCTGAGAGTGGGGCAGGTCTTAGTCATTGATGTGGGTGGGGGGAAATGTAATGATGTGACTTTTGAGATGTTTTACGGTTATATGTTATTTGTTCCCCTCCCTTTTCATTTGAGGCTCAGGCACAACTGCTCTAGACAGTTAGTTTTTTTTTTCAAAATTTTTGGGGTTTTTGAAATTTTCAGTCGGTTTCTAGACTGGACTGTGTCAGCCCTTGAGGGCATAGTTTATTCCAGACACTGAGGACCAGTGTTAAACAACCAGGGGGAGAGTGTAGCGGGTATATGCTTTTCTCTCATGTTTGAATTGGTGGGGATATCTGTAATGTATGGTTCCCTGGGGCCCAGCGGGTGGCGCTGTCGCTTTGGGCCCGGGGTTGAGCCATCATTGCAGTGCCGTACCCTTTTTGGCCTCTAGCAGCATGAGTACAGCGGGGCGGGGGCTCCGCTGGGCTTGCTGGGGGAGGGTATAAAGGGGTCGGCCATATTGGTCACGGGGTTGTCGAGTCCCAGGCACCTTCAGCCTGAGGGCTGTGGTTCGTGGTCGGTGTCCAGGCGGCCTAGGCCTGGACACCCGGAGCTCGTGTTCCACCCCAGGCACCTTCAGCCTGGGGTGAGGTACTCGGTTGGAGGCCTGGGGCCCAGTGTCCTCCGCTGGGCTCCACGAGGGAAGGATTTCCTAGGGGACCCCGGGAGTGGGGTACCCGAATCCAGAGGCGTAAGGGACCGGAGGAGCTACTCACCCGAAGACCTGGTGCAGCAGATTGCCGGTGCCGGGTGAGCCTCGGGAGACCGCCCGGAGGGGAATCTTCCCAAACAGGGGCAGAGTGCAGTCAGGAGGAAGGTTCACCGTTCACCCGGTCGGTGGCAGCGACCAAGATTCTCAACAGGTGGCATAGACCATGTGCCAAACCTATTCGCTGATAGAGGAATAGGAGAGTTCATTGTGCCTGGGCCTACTCGTATCCACACCCCCTGTCTGTTCGTAGAGCGAGTCCAACTGATTGTGTTTCATCCTGACATTGGAAAATAAAGGAGTGTTGGACTTTTATTGGTGTGGGGCTCATTTACTGGCAGACACGGTTCCACAGAAGAAGCGGAGGCTCCGAACACCGAACACCGACCCAAAGGTAAAGAAACTTTGCTCACACCACACAAACATCTGCGGTGAAGGCTTGGCGTGGTGACCCCGCACTTTCTCCTCCAGGATACCCCTAGACAAGCAGAAAACCATCCAGCAGCGGAGTGAGAGAGTGGAGGTCGCTACATATATATATATATTAGGGATAAGCTTGGTGTTCGAGTCGAACATACGTTCGACTCGAACATCGGCTGTTCGATCGTTCGGCGAACATCGAACTATTTGGGCCGTTCGTGCCAAATTCGAGTGATGCGAACGGCCCACAATACACTGCGCCATCGCAGCGCAATCCCGGCGCTGTGATTGGCCAAGCATGCACTGTGACCCCGCATGCTTGGCCAATCACAGCGCCGGCAGCTGGGAGAGCCATAATTGGCCACAGGCAGGTTGCCTGTGGCCAATTATAGTTTAAGGGGTTTAGCACACGCCCCACACTATAAAAGGCCGCCAGCGCGGCGGCCTTGTGTAGTGTGTACCGGCGCAGGGAAAGAGAAGGATAGGCAGGGACAGTGTAATATTCTTTGTGCTATTCTTGTGTGCAGGGAGAGAGAAGGATAGGCAGGGAGAGTGTCAGTGTCATATTCTTTGCTAAACCTTGTGTGCAGGGAGAGAGAAGGATAGGCAGGGGACAGTGTCAGTGTCATTGTTGCTAAGCCTCCTGCACAGTATACACCTGAAGCTAGCCCTTATTGCTGTGTTTTCCTAGTGTGTTACACCAACAGGCATTTGCAGCACTTACAGCAGGCGTAGTGTGATTCCTGCAAAATATACACCTGAAGTTAGCCCGTATTGCTGTGTTTTCCTGGTGTGTTACACCAACAGGCATTTGCAGCACTTACAGCAGGCGTAGTGTGATTCCTGCAAAATATACTCCTGAAGCTAGGCCTTATTGCTGTGTTTTCCTGGTGTGTTACACCAACAGGCATTTGCAGCACTTACAGCAGGCGTAGTGTGATTCCTGCAAAATATACACCTGAAACTAGGCCTTATTGCTGTGTTTTCCTAGTGTGTTACACCAACAGACATTTGCAGCACTTACAGCAGGCGTAGTGTGATTCCTGCAAAATATACTCCTGAAGCTAGCCCGTATTGCTGCGTTTTTCTAGTGTGTTACACCAACAGGCATTTGCAGCACTTACAGCAGGCGTAGTGTGATTCCTGCAAAATATACACCTGAAGTTAGCCCGTATTGCTGTGTTTTCCTGGTGTGTTACACCAACAGGCATTTGCAGCACTTACAGCAGGCGTAGTGTGATTCCTGCAAAATATACTCCTGAAGCTAGGCCTTATTGCTGTGTTTTCCTAGTGTGTTACACCAACAGGCATTTGCAGCACTTACAGCAGGCGTAGTGTGATTCCTGCAAAATATACACCTGAAGTTAGCCCGTATTGCTGTGTTTTCCTGGTGTGTTACACCAACAGGCATTTGCAGCACTTACAGCAGGCGTAGTGTGATTCCTGCAAAATATACTCCTGAAGCTAGGCCTTATTGCTGTGTTTTCCTAGTGTGTTACACCAACAGGCATTTGCAGCACTTACAGCAGGCGTAGTGTGATTCCTGCAAAATATACTCCTGAAGCTAGCCCGTATTGCTGTGTTTTCCTGGTGTGTTACACCAACAGGCATTTGCAGCACTTACAGCAGGCGTAGTGTGATTCCTGCAAAATATACTCCTGAAGCTAGGTCTTATTGCTGGTTTTCCTAGTGTGTTACACCAACAGGCATTTGCAGCACTTACAGCAGGCGGAGTGTGCCTCCTGCACATTATACACCTGAAGTTAGCCCGTATTGCTGCGTTTTTCTAGTGTGTTACACCAACAGGCATTTGCAGCACTTACAGCAGGCGTAGTGTGATTCCTGCAAAATATACACCTGAAGTTAGCCCGTATTGCTGTGTTTTCCTGGTGTGTTACACCAACAGGCATTTGCAGCACTTACAGCAGGCGTAGTGTGATTCCTGCAAAATATACTCCTGAAGCTAGGCCTTATTGCTGTGTTTTCCTAGTGTGTTACACCAACAGGCATTTGCAGCACTTACAGCAGGCGTAGTGTGATTCCTGCAAAATATACACCTGAAGTTAGCCCGTATTGCTGTGTTTTCCTGGTGTGTTACACCAACAGGCATTTGCAGCACTTACAGCAGGCGTAGTGTGATTCCTGCAAAATATACTCCTGAAGCTAGGCCTTTTTGCTGTGTTTTCCTAGTGTGTTACACCAACAGGCATTTGCAGCACTTACAGCAGGCATAGTGTGATTCCTGCAAAATATACACCTGAAGCTAGCCCGTATTGCTGTGTTTTCCTGGTGTGTTACACCAACAGGCATTTGCAGCACTTACAGCAGGCGTAGTGTGATTCCTGCAAAATATACTCCTGAAGCTAGGCCTTATTGCTGTGTTTTCCTAGTGTGTTACACCAACAGGCATTTGCAGCACTTACAGCAGGCGTAGTGTGATTCCTGCAAAATATACACCTGAAGCTAGCCCGTATTGCTGTGTTTTCCTGGTGTGTTACACCAACAGGCATTTGCAGCACTTACAGCGTGCGTAGTGTGCTTCCTGCAAAATATACACCTGAAGCTAGCCCGTATTGCTGTGTTTTCCTGGTGTGTTACACCAACAGGCATTTGCAGCACTTACAGCGGGCGTAGTGTGCTTCCTGCAAAATATACTCCTGAAGCTAGGCCTTATTGCTGGTTTTCCCATCTCCCTGCAGGCCATTAGAATGTCTGGAAGGCAAACAAGGAGAGGCAGACAGTCAGGAGCCAATAAAAGAGGGCAAGCAGGCTCTGTGTCTAGAGACAACAGTGCTGGTCGTGGACGCGGTGCATCGCCATCAGCACGTGGCCATGGGACACGCTTGTCCTTCTTTTCGGCAGCTGGACGTGTTGAGCCGCATCATGCCGAAGACTTGGTAGAGTGGATGACCAAGCCCTCCTCATCCTCTCTCACCCAGGCTCAGGATACTGGCAAAGCAGCTGCCAAAGCGTCCTCTTCCCTGGTATCAATGTCATCATCAGTCACTCCTTCCCTAGACCCACCATGTCCTCCTGAGGAGTCCCCCGAACTGTTAGATTTCGAACGTTCGCATCCATTGTATTTAATAGGGTTCTAACGTTCGTGCAAACTTTCGGTCCGTTCGCGGGTTCTGTTGCGAACCGAACCCGGGGGTGTTCGGCTCATCCCTAATATATATATTCATTTTTTTTCTAACACCCTAGAGAATAAAATGGCGGCCGTTGCAATACATTTTGTCACACCGTATTTGCGCAGCGATCTTAAAAGCGCACTTTATTTTGGAAAAAAAAAACACTTTTTTGAATTATAAAAAAAAGATTTTTATAACAGCTTACCTGTAAAATCCTTTTCTGGGAGTACACCACGGGACACAGAGCCAGTCATTACATAATGGGTTAAGGGTCACCAGCGGTGAGTGGACACTGGCACAACCAATTGAAGACGGTTCCCCTCCATATAACCCCTCCCATCAGGGAAGTACCTCAGTTTTGTAGCAAGCAATAAGGTTCCCATAAGAAGGGGGGGGACCTCTGTATCCCGTGGTGTACTCCAAGAAAAGGATTTTACAGGTAAGCTGTTCTAAAAATCCTGTTTTCTTTATCGTACACCATGGGACACAGAGCCAGTCATTACATAATGGGATGTCCCAGAGCAATGCTCAATATGAAGGGTGGGAGATCCAGATCAAGCAGGCCACTTGCGGACAAGAAGCCCTATACTGCTGCCTGCAGCACACTTCGCCAGAAGGCGGAATCCTCACGTCCTTTCACATCTATTTGATAGAATTTGGAAAATGTGTGGACTGAAGACCAAGTTGCAGCTTTACAGATCTGAGTCATCGAAGCCTGGTAATGCACTGCCCATGAAGCACTTATCGCCCTGGTAGAGTGCGCCTTAACAGAAAAAGGAGGAGTCCTGTTCTTTAATCCATAAGCTTGAATAATTACTTGTCGAATCAACCTAGAGATTGTGGATTTCGATGCCGCTTGGCCCTTCTTGGGACCATCTGGCAAAATAAACAAAACATCTGTTTTACGTACCTGAGCGGTTGCCTGCAGATACACCTTTACTGCTCTCACTAGATCTAGAGAGTGCAATAACTTTTCCCCCGCTGTCCGCGGATTCGGAAAAAAAGAAGGCAGAACAATGTCTTGATTCAAGTGAAAAGCCGACACCACCTTAGGTAAAAAAGGCAGGATGGGGTCGTAGTACAATTTTGTCTTTGTGACAAATTAGATAAAGCTCTTCACAAGAAAGAGCTGCTAATTCAGATACTCTTCTAGCAGAAGAGATAGCAATCAAAAAGGCCAATTTCCTGCTTAAAAGAATAAAAGGAATATGGCGAATAGGTTCAAAGGGTTGCTTTTACAACACTGACAATACCAAATTCAAATCCCATGGGCACAAGGGAGACCTGACTGGCGGATTTATCCTCAGTACCCCCTGAATGAATGCCCGAACAAGGGAATGAGATGCCAGCAGTCTTTGAAAGAAGACTGATAGGGCCGATATTTGACCCTTGATGGTACTAAGGGCTAGTTTCATATCCACTCCTAACTGGCAAAAAGCAAGAATCCTGCTTATTTCATATTTCTGAGGATTCCATCCTCTGGATTCACACCAGGAAACATATGCTTTCCAGACTCTATAGTAGATGAGTCCAGAGGCTGGCTTTCTAGCATTAATGAGTGTAGAAAGAGCTGGACCAGAGACCCCTCGTTTTTTCAAAATGTGGGTCTCAGCAGCCAGACCGTCAAATTTAGCTTTTGTAAGGAAGGATGAAACACTGGACCCTGCGACAGCAGGTCGTGTCGAAGCGGAAGCTTCCAGGGCCTTCCTACCGCCATCTTTATGATTTTGGCATACCAAGGCCTCCTGAGCCAATTTGGGGCCACTAGGAATACTGGTATTCCCTCCTTTTTGATCCTGCGAAGTAGTCTTTGTAAGAGAGGGATTGGCGGGAATGCATAGATCAGCGAGAACTGATTCCAGGGAATTATAAGAGCATCCGTTCCGTAGGCTAGAGCATCTCTCGTCCTGGACACAAAGTTGTCCAACCTCTTGTTGAGACTGGAAGCTAGCAGGTCTACATCCGGGGTCCCCCATCTCTGGCATATGGCCTGAAAGACCTCGAGGTGGAGAGACCACTCTCCTGGTGATAGCTGCTAGTGACTGCTTGCCAGTTTTCTATCCCTGGGATAAGGATTCCGAGAGGCAAGGAACATGATCTTCTGTCCATGTCAAAATCCGATTCACCTCCTTCTGAGCGCCCTGACTGCGGGTGCCTCCTTGGTGATTGATGTAAGCTACCGCAGTAGCATTGTCGGATTGAATCCGAACAGGATGGCCCTGTAACCTGTGTGTCCAGGTTTTGAGGGCTAGATATACTGCCCGAATCTCCAGTATGTTGATGGGCAGACTCTCTTCGGTCTTGGCCCAGGTTCCCTGGGCTGAAGCTTCTTATAACACTGCTCCCCAGCCTAATAGGCTGGCATCCGTAGACACCACCTTCAAGGTGACTGGGAGAAAGGATCTTCCTTTCCGCAAGTTTTTGGTTCTTAACCACCAACTGAAGCTTTGGCGCACTTGTGGAGACAAGCGCATGGGTAAATCCAGAGCTTGGATCTTCTTGTTCCAGGCGGCTAAGATACTGCCTTGAAGTAGTCTCGAGTGAAACTGGGCGTAAGGGACAACCTCGAAGTAGGCCACCATCTTCCCTAATAGCCTCAGGCAAAGGCAAATAGACGGCCCCTTCTTTGCCTTGACCTTGTGGATCAGGTCTTTCAGAGACTGTATCTTTGGTTCTGGTAGGAATACCCTGCTTTGGGCTGTGTCTATGATCATGCCCAAATACTCTACCCTTCTTTGGGCTTGTAGAGAGGATTTTTGTAGGTTTACAATCCATCCTAAATGCTCCAGGTACTTTACTGTAGTGAGCACAGCGTGATCTAACCTTGCCACCGACTGATCTATCACAAGTAGATCGTCTAGATAGGCTGTTACCGCTATGCCCTGTGTCCTCAGTTTTTCCAACAGAGGAGCTAGCACCTTTGTAAATACTCTGGGCGCGGTAGCCACACCAAAGGGCAGGGCCACAAATTGGAAGTGGCGATGTTCTACTACAAACTATAGGAATCTTTGGTGAGTGCAATGGATAGGTACATGTAAATATGCGTCCTTGATGTCTATGGACGCCATGAATTCTCCGCCTTGTAGGGTGGCGACCACGGATCGAATCGTTTCCATTCGGAAATGGCGAATGTTCAGAAACCGATTTAGAGATCTTAGATCCAGGATGGGTCTGACGTCTCCATTTGGTTTTGGAATCACAAAGAGGTTTGAATAAAAACCTGAACCTTGCTCTTTTATGGGTACTTCTGTAACCACCCCTTGAGACAGCAAGTGATCCTCTTCTTTGTTGATCTTTGGAGAGTCTTGAACTTCGAAACTGAGAAGATGGGATCTCTCGAAAATTCCAGTTTGTACCCTGAAGATACTGTGGCTACTACCCACTTGTCCTGGATTTCTGTCTGCCATGCCACTGAAAACTGACAAAGACGCCCCCCCACTCGGTCGAGCGGGGGCGCCCCTTCACAGAGAGGCTTTGGGGTCTTGCTTGTTAGCTCTTGAACCCCACGGCTTCTTGTTCTTCTGAGCCTGATTTCCTTTGGCTTTTGTGGCTGGCTGAAAATGCCGTTGCCACTGGCTGGAGGCAGGTCTTCCCGGAACTGGGGCAAGAGAACGTTTAAAATAAGGCCGCTTGTTTTTCTTTTTCTAAGGTAAAAGAGTGGTTTTACCGCTCAATATATTTTGGATATATTTTTCCAGATCCTCCCCAAAGAGGCGTTTGCCATGGAAGGGGAAACTGGACAAAAGTTTGTTGCATGGAGCTTCTGCTGACCAATGCTTTAAGCAAAGAACTCTACGCATATGCCCCAGCTGGAGTGTAAGGCGCAATGCCTGCAGAACAGAATCTCTAATGGCATCCACTGTAAAACATAAGGCTTTTAGTAAATTTTCCCAAAATTTGGCTTGTTGCGGAGGCAAATCCTTCAGCCCCTGTTTTACCTGTTGCTTGATGACCTGACACATCCCCACTGCTGCTACAGCAGGTTGGGTAACTGAACCGGCCAAAAGAAATTAGGATTTTAGTAAAGATTCCAATTTCTTTTCAGAAGGATCTTTAAACATTTGTACATTATCCACAGGACGTGTCAGGTTTTTATTTATACAAGAAATAGCTGCGTCTACAGAAGGCAGGCTCCATTTCTTGGAAAACTTCTCCTCCATAGAATAAAGAATGTCAAACTTTTTAGGAGGTGAAAAACGCTTATCTGGGTGTTGCCAGTCTGCGTACATTAGCCCTTCTAGTAACGGGTGAACCTGGAAAGTGCATGCACCCTGCTGGGATTTTAATGAACCCAGGGAGGAGACAGGTGATTCAGTTAACTCCGAAGAGGGTAACTTAAATGCGGAACGCACTGTTCCAGCATAACATTGCACCTGCATTTTCAGAATCTGGGACGCAGAGAAAGGCTCCTCTGATATTCCTGATCCATCCGACTCCTCATTCTTATCCTCTGCAGGTGAAGCTTCATCCTCAGATTTTTCAGAAAGGAGGTCTACCACAAAAGGAGATCTGTCTCGCTTTTTGTCCTTTTTTGAGGACTTAGCGATTAACGTAGCGATTCTCCCTTCTAAATTGTCTAGGGCTACTGCCAAAGTGTCTTCAGTGACATATGCAGGCCCAGGCCTCACCGGGGAAGCCGCTATTCCTGATAGCGGCAATGGCTCATCCTGTGCGGGTGCGTCAGCTAAAACTGGTGAGGAAGGTACCGAGTCAGCATTGCTAGAGCCTTCTGTCTCAAGCGGCGATGCTTTTTTATTTTTTGTCCTAGTCATACTGCTTAAGCAAAGCTGAGGTACCCCAAAGCATATACTACTGTGCTCAGTTTAGCAATGTACAAAAAAGTATGTGTAGCGATACCCCCAGTTAAGAGGGCTGCCTGTATGATTTTGGACCCTGTAGTGCACCTCTGTCAACCCCTGGCAATCGGCTCTAACCTCCCTTGGCACAGTTAGTAAGGGATGATAGGATTGTGAGGCCTGTAACTCACAGCGGCACAATCCTATGACAAGAACACATAATCATATTTTAAAACTTCCTTTACCTATCCCTTCCGTAAATAAAGAACACAGACACCAATATACTTAACCCTTGTATATTTACTTAGATTAGTGGGTAAGCAGTAAAACAGGTGGGTACATGTCATGTGCAGAGCCCTGCAATAAACAGTGTTAAACAAGCAGAAAGGTATACAATACTATGCAACTCTAATAGTCCCCTTTTGCAGCTATTTCCCCTCGTGGGCAATATGGCGCCCAGGAATGTCTACGCTACCCAGTCAGGCATGAGTTCTGTAGGGAAATCTTCGCTAGCAACGGTGGTGCACTTGAAGAATAGAATTTGTAATCCACCAAGGTAACAAAGATACTGTGTCTGTCTATGAGCTCTCTCACCCAACCGGACCAGTCCGTGTCTGTTTCTTCCGCTGCGGTGTCTAAGTACACCGATCCATCGACACCCGGGTCTTCGGTGCAATATCAGAGGAGAGACGTCCCTCAGGTTCCTTGGTGCGCGCAGAAGGCTCTTTGGAGAAAAGGCCCAGGCTTCTGGCCTAAAGTCACAGGAGCTCGAGCAGCAGTTCAACTTGCTGGGTGGGCGGTGTCCAAAGAGAAAGAACTGGGCCCCGCCTCTCCCTTACGTGTCCCCTGTAATGCTGCTGTTCCATTCAAGGAGTTAGCTTGCTGGCATCAGTTAGTTCTTTATGGCGTTGCGTATTTGGCGCCATATTCGTGCCCACGCACGCGAACCCCCCCGCCGGTAAAGCGCGCCCCCCATGTGCTCGCGCGCGACCTGGGGCAATGGCGGCGGTCTCAGGGGTGAGGGAAGCTCCCTCCTTATGGCCGTACTTCTTCAGTAACTAACCTGCCATCCCTGCTTGTCTAGCACTTCCCAAGTGCTATGAGGGGAGGCGGAGGGAGACGCTGTAGTCGGGCTCTGCAGCAGAGGAGGAAATATTGTGCTTGTCCAGAGGAACTGACACTTGACACTCTTTACTCCCCCCAGTGGTGGCTTTGGAGAAGACACTCACAAAAACATATAGGAAAGGTCCTTAAACTCTGTTTAGGACTCTGACCTCTTACCTTATCCACGCCGCAGGTTGTTCTGCTGAAATCAGACAGAACCAATATTCACCCCTCACGGTGGGTTTTGTGTGCCAACCTTCATGGATATGGGTTCCTATTTAAAGGATACCTCTCCCCTGGGCCTTGTAAAAGACTCTTACCAGGACTTTAGCAAAGTAGCGAAAGTGCTGGATCCCAGAGCCCAGTCCTCCGCAGAGAGACAATACAGGCGATGCCTCGAGCCTAAGGCCCGGATTCCATCCAGTTTTGGCTTAATCTTTAGGCATCTTGGATGGCTCCGAAGCATAGCTCTTTTTACCCCCAGAGGGTCTCTTTGGCAGAGCTTTCCTTTTAGCATCCTATCGCGTCCAACACCTTTAGACACTGGTGAAAAAACTGAGGTACTTACTTGTTGGGAGGGGTTATATGGAGGGGAACCGTCTTCAATTGGTTGTGCCAGTGTCCAATCACCGCTGGTGACCCTTAACCCATTATGTAATGACTGGCTCTGTGTCCCGTGGTGTACGATAAAGAAATAGGACAACAGTAAAGTTAGCCCAATTTTTTTTATATTGTGAAAGATAATGTTACACCAAGTAAATTGATACCCAAAATATCACGCTTCAAAGTTGCGCCTGCTCGTGGAATGGCGAAAAACTTTTACCCTTAAAAAATCTCCATAGGTGACGTTTAAAAAATTCTACAGGTTGCATGTTTTGAGTTACAGAGGAGATCTAGGGCTAGAATTATTGCTTTTGCTCCAACGATCGCAGCGATACCTCATATGTGTGGTTTGAACACCATTTTCATATGCGGGCGCTGCTCACGTATGCGTTCGCTTCAGCGCGTGAGCTCGTCGGGACGGGGCACTTTAAAAAAAAAAATCTTATAAATTGTATTTATTTTGACACTGTTTTAAAAAAAAAAAATTTGGGTCACTTTTATTCCCATTACAAGGAATGTAAACATCCCTTGTAATAGAAAAAAGCATGACAGGTCCTCTTAAATATGAGATCTGGGGTCAAAAAGACCTCACATCTCATATTTGGACTAATACGACCAATGAAAAAAATGATGTCATTCTAAAAAAAAAAAAAAATGTCCATTTAAGAGCATTGGGCGGAAGTGACGTTTTGACGTCACTTCCGCCCTGCAGTGATATGGAGATGGGTGGGGGCCATCTTCCCCTCACTCATCTCCATACACAGCAAGGGAGAAGACCCGATCGCCTCCGGCACTGCCGACGGCTCTGGTAAGCGGCGGAGAGCGGCGGGAGAGGGGGGGCCGCTGATAAAAGTGATCTTGCGGTATATCCGCTGCAGAGACCACTTTTATCTTGTACCGGACCGCCCGCTGAAAAAGAGGATACCGGGGTTATGGTAGCTAGCTGCTACCATAACAACAGTAATTCCTCTTTAAACAGCCAACGTATTTCTGCAGTGGGCGTTCAGCAAGTGGTTAATACTGTAATTGTAAAAGACAGCTACAATAATAAAAAAAATTAAAACAAAAATTACAAAATTAATCAAAAACAGAATAAAAATAATACATTGCAAATATAAAAAAAAATTATATGTATACATTATATTTTTCCTACAATTTTGTTCAGCTGTCATTCTATAATTAGAAAAAAAAAACGTGAGCAGAGAATTTATTAAACTAGTATACCAAATAAAAGCCATGTCTGTCCATGTCTAACCAATCAAGATGGTTTTCAATCACATCATAAGGCTCATAAGCTAAATAAAGCATCATTCACAAAAAATGGCAGTGTACCATTGTTTAATAATGTAATTGTAAGAGACAGCTACAGTAATAAAAAATATATAAATTACTGTAATAAACATTTTCTTACAATGGTTATTCATCTGTCATTCTATAATTAGAAAAAAAAAACTGAGATTTTATTAAACTGGTATACCAAATAAAAGCTTGATATGTTTGACTAGTTATGCCCTGTACACATGAGCGTAATTCTCATCGGAAAGAAGTTGGATGGTTTTTCCGACGGAATTCCACTCAAGCTTGGCTTGCATACACACGGTCACACAAAAGTTCTCGGAACTTTCGAACGTTAAGAGCGCGGTGACGTACAACACTACGACGAGGCGAGAAAAAGAAGTTCAATGCTTTAGAGCATGCGTGTTTTTTTGCACGTCGGAAAAGCATACAGACGATCGGATTTCCTGATAGGAATTTTTTCCGTCGAGAAAATTGAGAATCTGCTTTCAATCTTTTGCTGGCGGGAATTCCAACAGAAAAGTCCGATGGAGCCTACACATGGTCGGGATTTTCTGACGAAAAGCTCCCATTGGACATTTTCTGTTGGGAATTCCGCTCGTGTGTACAGGGCAATAGAATGGTTTCCAACCATGTCATAGTGCTTATAAAGCTTCCTTCACAAAGAAACGTCAGTGTAGCATTGCTTTATTTTGTAATTGGTAGAGACATCTACGGAATTAAAAAAATAATAAACTAATTACAAAATATATATAATATTATAAAATATATTTATATATTATTTTTATTTAGAATTTTATCCAGCTGTCAGTATAGAATTAAACAGTAAGTAGGAAATTTATGAAACCAGTATAATAAATAAAAGCCTTATATGTCCCTAAAATAAAACAGATTTTGGTGTGCAAATTAGCCATAGCGTTATAGTCAAATGAACTCCGACCCATATGGACGTAGCTAAATTTGGCCTTGGCGTCCAAGCTTCAATGGCCACTAAAGAGTTAATTTGCTTTTTATCTTCACTATATTTGTTTTTGAAAGTCACCTACCTGTCTACTACAGTTTTTGCTGCTTGGAGAAATCTTGTGTGATCGCTCTCCTTCAGAAGATGGTCAGCTTGATTTATTAGCACTGTAGATCGCTCCAGTCTTTGCCGACAGTTGGCAATTTGCTGTGCAAGTTTCCTCAGCTTCGTTACCTGAAAGCCAAAAAGATTTATGTTGAGAGATAGCGTAGGCATTGTATTAAACACGTAAAACCGGCCACTTTACGCTGAGCTCAGTCTGCTCAAAATGGATATTGACATTTTTGGCAAGCTAAGGCAGATCTAAATCCTAACCAGATGACGTTTAGCTTACTAAAGCACTGTGTACCATAAATAATTACCTTTTTTTTATTTTATTTATTAACATACTGTATGTCTACCAAAAGGGTAGACTCACCTCTCTCTACCCCCTTGGCTGAGATATGATCTGGTAGTTTGCTTCAGGGTGAACAGCAGTAGGGCCAACTGGGATTTTCAACAAGAATCTCTCCTATGGAGATAGGAGACTGGTTCATAAGTAATTGCCATGTTTTTTTCTTTTTAACACTTTATTTTAAATATTTATTACCGTATATACTCGAGTATAAGCCGAGTTTTTCAGCACATTTTTTTGTGCTGAAAATGCCCCCCTCGGCTTATCCTCAAGTCACCTTTTTGCACCTGATTTCCTGGAATTTGAGGACCCGGTTTCAGCCGGACGTAGGTCCTCTGGACCCCAAGCCTGGCACACATGTAGCCCCACTCTTTCTCTACAAGTGTGCAAAGTTTGTTGTCCGGGGGACCTACGGCCAGGGAGCACCGATTTATCAAACCCGGGCACCCCTGCCATAGACTCCCATGTTAAACGGTAATCTCTCTGGTAATTTTGGGGACCTGGTACCGGCCGGTCGTAGGTCCCCTGGACCCAAAACTTGGCACACATGTAGCCCCATTTCTCCTCTATAAGTGTGCAAGGTCTTTTGTCTGGGGGACCTACGGCCGGGGAGCACCAGTTTTTTAAAGCCAGGCACCCCTTCCATAGACTCCCATGTTAAACGTCAGTCTAGTCATGGACACAGTGAGGCATGGACGTAGTGAGGCATGGACACAGTGAGGCATGGACACAGTGAGGCATGGACACAGTGAGGCATGGACACAGTGAGGCATGGACACAGTGAGGCATGGACGTAGTGAGGCATGGACGTAGTGAGGCATGGACGTAGTGAGGCATGGACGTAGTGAGGCATGGACGTAGTGAGGCATGGACGTAGTGAGGCATGGACGTAGTGAGGCATGGACGTAGTGAGGCATGGACGTAGTGAGGCATGGACGTAGTGAGGCATGGACGCAGTGAGGCATGGACGCAGTGAGGCATGGACGCAGTGAGGCATGGACACAGTGAGGCATGGACACAGTGAGGCATGGACACAGTGAGGCATGGACACAGTGAGGCATGGACACAGTGAGGCATGGACACAGTGAGGCATGGACACAGTGAGGCATGGACACAGTGAGGCATGGACACAGTGAGGCATGGACACAGTGAGGCATGGACACAGTGAGGCATGGACACAGTGAGGCATGGACACAGTGAGGCATGGACACAGTGAGGCATGGACACAGTGAGGCATGGACACAGTAAGGCACAGTGAGGCATGGACACAGTAAGACACAGTGAGGCATGGACACAGTGAGGCATGGACACAGTAAGACACAGTGAGGCATGGACACAGTGAGGCATGGACACAGTGAGGCATGGACACAGTGAGGCATGGACACAGTGAGGCATGGACACAGTAAGGCATGGACACAGTAAGGCACAGTGAGGCATGGGCACAGTGAGGCACAGTCAGGCATGGGCACAGTCGGGCATGGACACAGTCGGGCATGGACACAGTCGGGCATGGACACAGTCGGGCATGGACACAGTCGGGCATGGACACAGTCAGGCATGGACACAGTCAGGCATGGACACAGTCAGGCATGGACACAGTCAGGCACGGACACAGTCAGGCACGGACACAGTCAGGCACGGACACAGTCAGGCACGGACACAGTCAGGCACGGACACAGTCAGGCACGGACACAGTCAGGCACGGACACAGTCAGGCACGGACACAGTCAGGCATGGACACAGTGAGGCACGCACATGGACACAGTGAGGCAAAGTTAGGCACAGTGAGGCATGCAGATGGACACAGTGAGGCATGCAGATGGACACCCTAGGCTTATACTCGAGTCAATACATTTTCCCAGTTTTTAGTGGTAAAATTAGGTGCCTCGGCTTATATTCGGGTCGGCTTATACTCGACATTTAATAATTTTTTATTTATTTTTTATTTATTAACATACTGTATGTCTACCAAAAGGGGTAGGCTTGCCTCTCCCTACCCCCCTGATGGACATATGTGATCTGGTAAATGTGCTCCAATGTGGATAGCACTAGGAGCCAACTGGAATTTCCAATAAGGATCTCCGCGATCTCCAAGCACATGAACTTTAATGGCCTCCCAGTCTTAGTCCGTAGGGTTCAATATTGAGTTGGCCCACCCTTTGCAGCTATAACAGCTTTAACTCTTCTGGGAAGGCCGTCCACAAGGTTTAGGAGGGTGTCTATGGGAATGTTTGACCATTCTTCCAGAAGCGCATTTGTGAGGTCAGGCACTGATATGTTGACTTGGAGGCCTGGCTTGCAGTCTCCGCTCCAATTCATCCCAAAGGTGTTCTGTCGGGTTGAGGTCAGGACTCTGCGCAGTCAAGTTCCTACATCCCAAATTCACTCATCCAGGTCTTTATGGACCTTGCTTTGTGCACTGGTCCAAATCACCAAATCATTTGGTGGAGGGGGGATTATGGTGTGGGCAGGGGCGGACTGACAACTCATGGGGCCCCCGGGCAATAGGAGATTATGGGGCCCCCGGGCAATAGGAGATTATGGGGCCACCGGGCAATAGGAGATTATGGGGCCACCGGGCAATAGGAGATTATGGGGCCACCGGGCAATAGGAGATTATGGGGCCACCCGGCAATAGGAGATTATGGGCCCCCGGGCAATAAGAGATTATGGGGCCCCTGGGCAATAAGAGATTATGGGGCCCCTGGGCAATAAGAGATTATGGGGCCCCCGGGCAATAAGAGATTATGGGGCCCCCGGGCAATAAGAGATTATGGGGCCCCCGGGCAATAAGAGATTATGGGGCCCCCGGGCAATAAGAGATTATGGGGCCCCCGGGCAATAAGAGATTATGGGGCCCCCGGGCAATAAGAGATTATGGGGCCCCCGGGCAATAAGAGATTATGGGGCCCCCGGGCAATAAGAGATTATGGGGCCCCCGGGCAATAAGAGATTATGGGGCCCCCGGGCAATAAGAGATTATGGGGCCCACGGGCAATAAGAGATTATGGGGCCCCCGGGCAATAAGAGATTATGGGGCCCCCGGGCAATAAGAGATTATGGGGCCCCCAGGCAATAAGAGATTATGGGGCCCCCAGGCAATAGGACATTATGGGGCCCCTTAGGCAATAGATTATGGGGCCACGCAGTATACACACACACATACAGTATACACACACAGACACACAATATACACACACAGTACACATACACACAGAATACACATACAGACATACAGACACACAGTACACACACACACACACACTGAGAAGGTACTGGAGAGGCGGGGCAGCTATAATCTTGGGATTTTTAGACCAAAAGGATGTCGTTAAGGGACATTTCAGGGACAGATGTAAAAAAACACAGATTTTTACATACTGTCCCTGGTTTTACTGAGGCTGGCAACCCCGACGGGGCCCCCTAGTGGCATTGGGCCCTCTGGCAGTGCCCGTGTACCCGAATGGTCAGTCCGCCCCTGGGTGTGGGGTTTGTTTTTCAAGGGTTCGGCTTGGCCTCTTAGTTCCAGTGAAGAGAACTCTTAGGACATTTTGGACAATTTCATGCTCCCAATTTTGTGGGAACAGTTTGGCGACGGCCCCTTCCTGTTCCAACATGACTGAGCACCAGTGCACAAAGCAAGGTCCACAAAGACATAGATGAGCGAGATTGGGGTGGAGGAACTTGACTGGCCTGCACAGATTCCAGACTTCAACACACAATGGGCTATTGACACTAGATTGGGCTCATGTGTGTTGACCCAGGACTATAACATTTTAATCATGGCTAGTTCATAATGCTGAAGCTTAAAGGAGTTGTAAAGGGCAGAAGGTTTTTTATCTTAATGCATTCTATGCATTAGGATAAAAAAAACTTCTGTGTGTAGCAGCCTCACTCAGCCCTCTTAATTACTTACCTGAGCCCCATCTCTCTCCAGCTATGTCCACGAATGTCTAAATCGTCAAAGACACTCCTCCTGATTGACTGAGACACCATTGGCTCCCGCAGCTGTCAATCAAAGTCAGTAAGCCAATCAGGGGTGATAGAGGGTGGGGCAGGGCTCAGTATCTAATTGGACACAGATGTGACTCGACTCGGGTGCCCCCATAGGAAGCTACTGACATTGGGGGCACTCCATTAAAGGGAGGGGCCAGGAGCAGAAAAGAGACTTCCATGCCTAGCAGCCTCCCTCAGCCCTCCTAAGTACTTACCCTAATGGCTCCCGTGGCTGTCAATCAAAGCAAGTCAGCCAATCAGGGGAGTTAGGGTGTGGGGCAGGGGCTCAGTGTCTGAATGGACACACAGAGCTGTGACTCGACTCGGGTGCCCCCGTAGGAAGCTACTGACTGTGGGGGCCCTCAATAAAAGGGAGGGGCCAGGAGCAGCAAAGAGGGACCCGAGAAGAGGAGGATCCAGGTTGCTCTGTGCAAAACCAACTGCACAGAGGAGGTAAGTATAACAATGTTATTTAAAAAAAAAAAAAAAACAAGACTTTACAATCACTTTAAAGCTGAATTCTAGGTATAGATATTTTTGCATAGTTAGGGAAGGGAAGCCCTCTTGTCACCTTGACCTCCTACAAGGTATGTGATAGAATGTGAATACTGAATGGATCAATATCCTGTTTATGTGCCTTTACCAATATTCAAGTGCCTGGATTGGGATAAAACTTGACTGCAAACATCAAGTGGATTGACTTTTCATTTCTGTGCTTAAATGAGGGCTGGACCGAAAGTAATGCAAAAGTGGACATAACTTTTTATTAACTTACATAGGTCGTTCAATTTCACATGTTGTTAGGAAAACTCTTCCTCTATAACAGTGGTTCTCAACAAGTGATGAGCCGAACACCCCCGGATTCGGTTCGCACCAGAACCCGCGAACGGACCGAAAGTTCGCACGAACTTTAGAACCCTATTAAATACAATGGATGCGAACGTTCGAAATCTAAAGTGCTAATTATAACGACTATTATGCATGTTATTGTCCTAAAAAGGGTTTGGGAACCCGGGTTCTGCACCAGGGGACATGTATCAATCCAAAAAAAAGTTTTAAAAACGGCCGTTTTTCGGGAGCAGTCATTTTAATGATGCATAAAGTGAAAAAAAAAAGTCAAATATTCCTTTAAATATCGTACCTGGGGGGTGTCTAAAGTATGCCTGTTAAGTGCCACGTGTTTCCCGTGTTTAGAACTGTCCCTGCACAAAATTACATTTCTGAAGGAAAAAAAGCGATTTAAAACTGCTTGCGGCTTTAATGTAATGTCTGGTCCGGGTAATATGGATGAAAATCTTTAAGAAAAATGGCATAGCTACCCCATGTTGGTGTTGCCACAACACTGTGAGCCCTCACAGTTACTCTTGGTGGGCGCATGAATGGGCCCTGCTGTGAATTATTAGATCAAGAATTGTAATTGCATGCCCCTGTTGAACAGGGGCTGAAAAATTGGGCCTTTGGTGGTGGTGGTGTTGGTGTTGGTGTTGACACAACACTGTAAGGCCTCACAGTTACTCTTGGTGGGCGAAGGAATGGGCCCTGCTGTGAATTATTAGATCAAGAATTGTAATTGCATGCCCCTGTTGAACAGGGGCTGAAAAATTGGGCCTTTGGTGGTGGTGGTGTTGACACAACACTGTAAGGTCTCACAGTTACTCTTGGTGGGTGCAGGAATGGGCCCTGCTGTGAATTATTAGATCAAGAATGGTAATTACATGCCCCTGTTGAACAGGGGCAGAAAAATTGGGCCTTAGGCACTGGTGCCACAACACTGCAACCCCTCACAGATACTGTACTTGGAGCACAGCAATGAGCCATGTTGCAAAGTATTGCATCAAAAATTGTAATTCCATGCCCCTGTTAAACAGGGTCTGAAAAATTGGGCCTTAGCCACTGGTGGCGGCACCCAGAAACAAAAATGTTCTTCCAAGCTATCATCATCAATTGGATCATTGAGGAGGAGGAGGATAGTCAGTCAACATAACAGGACAGTCTCTCAGCATCAGCATCAGTCTTGAAGGGATGTGACATTTGAAAATAAATTAGTCTGTTATATCAGCTTCAGGTGTTTGGTAGCTGGTGGTGATCCAAGACTGGTTCATCTTTATGAAGGTCAGTCGATCAACAGAGTCGGTGGACAGGCGCACCCTGTGATCCGTGACAAATCCTCCAGCAGCACTGAATGTGCGTTCTGAAAGAACACTGGATGCAGGACAGGCCAGTAGCTCAATTGCATACTGTGCAAGCTCTGGCCAGTGATCCATCCTCAAGACCCAGTAAGCCAGAGGATTTTCGGTGGGGAAGGTGTCCAAGTCTGACCTTGCCCCTAGGTATTCCTGCACCATGTATATCAGATGCTGGCAATGGTTGCTGGAACCGATCATACCTTGGGGCTGTGGAATAAAGAATTGTCTGAACGCATTGGTCAGACGGCCACCTTCCCCACCGCTCCTTCTTTGACTGACCGAAGCCTCAGCAACTCGTTGTCCAGGACCAGGAGTTTGTAACCTCCCAGTCTCTGGGAACGCGTTGCACAGACCTTTCTGCAAGGCCTCCCGGAGTTGTCTCATCCTCTGCTCCCTCTGCGACGGTAAGATAAGGTCCGCAACCTTACCCTTGTACCGTGGATCAAGGAGAGTGGCCAGCCAGTAATGGTCCCTCTCCTTGATCCAAAGAATACGAGGATCCTTCCGCAGACTTTGCAGGATCAGGGAGGCCATGCAGCGTAGTTTAGCTGAGGCATTCGGTCCGGAGTCCTCTGGGTCACTAAGGACGACATGATCCGCAGCCACCTCCTCCCAGCCACGTACAAGTCCACTGGTTTCTTGGGACTGTAAATCATCCCTAAAAGACTGCTGCTGATGATGCTGAGTGCCAGACTCCACCTCCATGCTGACACAATCCTCCTCCTCCTCTTCTTCCTGTGCGATGGGTGGGACAGAAGGAACACTGTCTGGGTAAAGGGGGCCTTGAGAGGCAAGGAAGTCCTCCTCTTCCTGCCTCTGTTCTGCCTCAAGTGCCCTGTCCATTATTCCACGTAGCGTATGTTCCAACAGGTGGACAAGAGGTACAGTGTCACTGATGCATGCACTGTCACTGCTCACCATCCTCGTGCCCTCCTCAAATGGTGCCAGGACAGTGCATGCATCCCTGATCATGCCCCACTGGCGTGGTGAAAAAAAACAGAGCTCCCCTGACCCTGTCCTGGTGCCGTAGTCACACAGGTACTCATTGATGGCCCTCTGCTGCGTGTGTAGCCGCTGCAGCATGGCCAATGTTAAGTTCCACCTGGTGGGCATGTCACATATAAGGCGGTTCTTGGGCAGGTTCAACTCCTTTTGCAGCTCAGCCAGGCGAGCACTGGCATTATAAGATCTGCGGAAACGCACACAGACTTTCCTGGCCTGCCTCAGGACATCCTGTAAGCCCGGGTACCTGCCCAAGAACCGCTGCACCACCAGGTTAAGGACGTGAGCCACACAGGGCACATGGGTCAGTTGTCCCTGTCCGAGAGCGGAGAGGAGGTTGGTGCCATTGTCGCAAACTACCATTCCTGGCTTAAGCTGGCGTGGTGTCAACCACCTCTCGGCCTGCCCCTGCAGACCAGACAGAACCTCTGCCCCAGTGTGGCTCCTGTCCCCCAAACACACCAGCGCAAGCACGGCATAGCATCTTTTTGCCTGCGTAATTGCGTAGCCCCTTGAACGCCTACGGAGCACCGCTGGTTCCGAGGACAAAGCACAGGAAGAGGCCATGGAGGAAGAAGAAGAGGAGGGGGTGGAGGACAGAGGTGTGTCACAACCAGTAGTAGCATTTTGGAGGCGTGGCGGTGGAACAACCTCCAACACTACTGCACCTTGTCCTGCATCCTTCCCAGCTGCCAAAAGAGTGACCCAATGGGGCGTGAAAGAAAGGTAACGTCCCTGTCCATGCCTGCTGGTCCATGAGTCAGCGGTAATATGCACCCTACCGCTGACCGCCCTGTTCAGCGAGGCCAAGACATTGCCTTCCACATGCCGGTAGAGAGCCGGAATCGCCTTCCGTGAGAAAAAGTGGCGTTTGGGAACCTGCCACTGAGGAACCGCACATTGCACAAACTCACGGAAGGGGGCCGAGTCTACCAACTGAAAAGGCAGCAGTTGAAGCGCTAGCAATTTAGCCAAGCTAGCATTCAACCGCTGGGCATGTGGATGGCTGGGAGTGAACTTATTTCGACGGTCCAGCAGCTGGGGCAGGGAAATTTGCCTGCTAGAATCGGACGTTGGTGTACTGCTAGCAGAGTGCCCGCAAGTACTTGGCTGTGACACACCTAATTCTACACCTTCATTCCTCTTAGTTCAGGTTTCAGAGAGGACTGAAGGTATAGTGGGGTTGGAGATCCCAGCTGATGCGGTGCAAGAAGAGGTCCGCTTTGTTCTTTGGTGTGGGTCTTTAAGGTAGGCTTGCCAACGAGCTGCATGGCAGGTCAACATATGTCTGGTCAAGCATGTGGTGCCCAAGCGGGTGATGTTTTGGCCACGCGATATACGCTTGAGACATATGTTGCAAACAGCAGCTGTGCGATCTGATGCACTCGATTCAAAAAAAGCCCACACCAAAGAACTTTTTGAATAACGGGCAGAGGCAGCGCCCTGCACAGGCGGAGCTCTGCGGTGTGATTCCGTCCGTGTGCTGCCCTTACGCTGGCCCCCCGAGGGCATCCTGCCTCGTTGGAGATGTGCCTCCTCCTCCTCCTCCTCTCTCCTATTAGGCACCCACGTGGAGTCAGTGACCTCATCATCCCCTCCCTCCTCATCACTGGAGCCAATCTGGCAGTATGCTGCAGCTTCTGGAACATGACTGCCAGATTGGTGTCCTTCTTGAGCATCCCCTCTCTCTGCTCTCACGCTACTGCCTTCCTCTAGCTGGGTATCATCATCAGACCCTTCGAAACGCTGGGCATCCTCCTGGAGCATGTACCCAACACTGTGCTCAAACAGTTCGGGGGACTCCTCAGGAGGACATGGTTGGTCTAGGGAAGGAGTGACTGATGATGACATTGATACCAGGGAAGAGGACGCTTTGGCAGCTGCTTTGCCAGTACCCTGAGCCTGGGTGAGAGAGGATGAGGAGGATGAGGAGGGCTTGGTCATCCACTCTACCAAGTCTTCGGCATGATGCGGCTCAACACGTCCAGTTGCCGAAAAGAAGGACAAGCGTGTCCCATGGCCACGTGCTGATGGCGATGCACCGCGTCCACGACCAGCACTGTTGTCTCTAGACACAGAGCCTGCTTGCCCTCTTTTATTGGCTCCTGACTGTCTGCCTCTCCTTGTTTGCCTTCCAGACATTCTAATGGCCTGCAGGGAAATGGGAAAACCAGCAATAAGGCCTAGCTTCAGGAGTATATTTTGCAGGAATCACACTACGCCTGCTGTAGGTGCTGCAAATGCCTGTTGGTGTAACACACCAGGAAAAAGCAGCAATACAGGCTAACTTCAGGTGTAATATGATCAAGAGGCACACTCTGCCCGCTGTAAGTACCGCAAATGCCGGTTGGTGTAACACACCAGGAAAAAGCAGCAATACAGGCTAACTTCAGGTGTAATATGATCAGGAGGCACACTCCGCCCGCTGTAAGTGCCGCAAATGCCTGTTGGTGTAACACACCAGGAAAGAGCAGCAATACAGGCTAACTTCAGGTGTAATATGATCAGGAGGCACACTCCGCCCGCTGTAAGTGCCGCAAATGCCTGTTGGTGTAACACACCAGGAAAAAGCAGCAATACAGGCTAACTTCAGGTGTAATATGATCAGGAGGCACACTCCGCCCGCTGTAAGTGCCGCAAATGCCTGTTGGTGTAACACACCAGAAAAAAGCAGCAATACAGGCTAACTTCAGGTGTAATATGATCAGGAGGCACACTCCGCCCGCTGTAAGTGCTGCAAATGCCTGTTGGTGTAACACACCAGGAAAAAGCAGCAATACGGGCTAACTTCAGGTGTATAATGTGCAGGAGGCTTAGCAACAATGACACTGACACTGTCCCCTGCCTATCCTTCTCTCTCCCTACACACAAGGTTTAGCAAAGAATATGACACTGACACTGTCCCCTGCCTATCCTTCTCTCTCCCTGCACACAAGGTTTATCAAAGTATATGACACTGACACTCTCCCTGCCTATCCTTCTCTCTCCCTACACACAAGGTTTAGCAAAGAATATGACACTGACACTCTCCCTGCCTATCCTTCTCTGTCCCTACACACAAGGTTTAGCAAAGAATAGATTTGACACTGTCCCTGCCTATCCTTCACTTTCCCTGCTCCGGAACACACTACACGAGGCCGCCGCGCTGGCGGCCTTTTATAGTGTGGGGCGTGTACTAAACCCCCTCAGCTATAATTGGCCACAGGCATCCTGCCTGTGGCCAATCATTGCTCTCCTCGCTGCCGGCGCTGTGATTGGCCAAGCATGCAGGGTCACAGTGCATGCTTGGCCAATCACAGCGCCGGGATTACACTGCGATGGCGCAGTGTATTGTGGGCCGTTCGCATCACTCGAATTTGGCGCGAACGGCCCAAATCGTTCATTGTTCGCCGAACGCGCGAACAGCCGATGTTCGAGTCGAACTTATGTTCGACTCGAACACCGAGCTCATCCCTATTCTCAACCTTTCTAGTGCTGTGACCCCTTGATAAAATTTCCCAAGTTGTGGGGACCCCTAACAGTAAAAATAGGATTTTTATAACAGCTTACCTGTAAAATCCTTTTCTTGGAGTACATCACGGGACACAGAGCGACATAGTCATTACTAATGGGTTATATAGATACCGTCAGGTGCTGGCACTGGCAACTTCCAAAACCGGAAGTACCCTCCCCTATATAAGCCCCTCCCATCCGGGAGCACCTCAGTTTTGTAGCAAAGCAATAAGTGTCCCCAAAGAGGGGCGGGAGCTCTGTGTCCCGTGATGTACTCCAAGAAAAGGATTTTACAGGTAAGCTGTTATAAAAATCCTATTTTCTTTCTCGTACATCACGGGACACAGAGCGACATAGTCATTACTAATGGGATGTCCTAAAGCAATGCCAAATGAGGGGGGGGATACACCATATATAAGCTGAGCGCTATCAGACATGAGGATCTTTTGCGGCCTGCAACACACTGCGCCCAAAGGCGACATCCTCCTGACTTCTAACGTCCACCTGGTAGAACCTAGTAAACGTGTGAACTGAAGACCATGTTGCGGCCTTACAGATTTGAGCCAGGGAGGCCTGGTGATGCACTGCCCATGAAGTTCCAACTGCTCTCGTGGAGTGCGCTCTAACTTTGAACGGAGGCGGTCTCCTTCTCAAGCCATAAGCTTGCATAATGACCTGTCGAATCCACTTGGCTAAAGTAGATTTTGACGCTGCCTGACCCTTTCTGGGGCCTTCCGGCAGAATAAACAAAGTATCCGTTCTGCGAATCTGAGCAGTGGCTTTTAGATAAGCTTTAACTGCTCTTACTACATCCAAAGAATGCAATAACTTTTCCTCTACCGAAGTAGGTCTGGGGAAAAAAGAAGGAAGAACCACATCTTGGTTCAAATGAAACCTCGATACCACCTTAGGAAGAAAGGCTGGATGAGGACGTAACACTACTCTGTCCTTATGGATAACCAGATATGGCTCCTTACAGGACATAGCTGCTAATTCCGATACTCTTTTAGCCGAACAAATGGCTACTAGAAAAATCAATTTCCTGGTGAGAAGCACCAAGGAAATATGCTGTAGTGGTTCAAATGGTTGTTTCTGTAGAACCGACAAAACCAAGTTTAGATCCCATGGACATATGGGAATATTAACCGGAGGACTAATACGCATCACTCCTTGTATAAAGGCTTTGACTAGTGAATGCGAAGCCAAGGGCCTTTGAAAAAATATTGACAAGGCCGAAATCTGACCCTTGATAGTACTCAAGGCAAGCTTCCTATCTACAGCCCATTGTAGGAAGTCCAGAATCCTACCTATTACGTATTTACATGGATGCCATTTCCTGGCCTCACACCAGGCGGTGTACGCCTTCCAGATTCTATAGTAGATCTGCCTGGATACCGGTTTCCTGGCATTGATCATGGTAGACACCACAGCATTAGAGAGCCCTCTCTTTTTTAGAATGTGGGCTTCAATAGCCAGGCCGTCAAACCTAGGGCTGGTAAGGAAGGGTGGTATATCGGTCCCTGCGAAAGCAGGTCCGGACGATGTGGGAGGGTCCAAGGACTCCCCACAGACATTTTTACAATCTCCGCGTACCATGCTCTTCGGGGCCACGCTGGAGCCACCAGAATCACTGGTTTCTTTTCTACCCTGATTCTGCGGAGTAATCGAGGTAACAATTGTGGCGGTGGGAATGCATATATCAGCTTGAACTGATCCCAAGGGAACACTAGGGCATCCGAGCCGCAAGCTAGGGGATCCCTTGTCCAAGAGACAAACCTGTCCACCTTTGCGTTGAATCTGGATGCTAGCAGATCTACATCCGGTGTTCCCCACCGCTGACATATTGTCCGGAAAACCTCGGGATGAAGGGACCATTCCCCTGGGCATAATTGTTGGCGACTTAGAAAGTCCGCCTTCCAATTCTCCACCCCTGGAATGAATACCGCAGATATGGCTGGGACATATCTTTCTGCCCATCTCAGGATGTAATTTACTTCCCTTTGGGCTGCACGACTCCTGGTGCCCCCCTGACGATTGATATATGCCACTGCTGTGGCATTGTCTGATTGAACTCTGACAGGGGACCCTTGGAGTTTGGATGTCCATGCTACTAGGGCATACCGGGCTGCTCGTATCTCTAAGAGATTGATGGGCAGGGCCTTTTCTGCATCCGACCATCTGCCCTGGAGAGACTATTGCTCCAGTACTGCTCCCCAGCCTATAAGGCTGGCATCTGTAGTGACCACCTTCCAAGAAATCGGACTGAAGGATTTCCTTTTTTCCAGATTCTGGGGAACCAACCACCAACGGAGGCTCTTGCGAACGGAAGGGGACAAGGACATTGTAAGTCTAGGGCCTGAACTTTTCCAGGCTGACAGTATGGCCCCTTGCAAATTCCTTGAATGGAATTGACCGTAGGGTACTGCTTCGAATGATGCCACCATTTTTCCCAGCAGCCTCATATACAGGCGTATGGACGGCTGTCTTTTTTGTACCCACTAAGTGGATCAAATCTTTCAAAGACAACACCTTTCCTCGAGGCAAGAATATTTTTCTCTGGCCTGAATCCAACCTTAGCCCCAAGTATTCCAGACTTTTGACTGGTTTTTAGGGCTGACTTGTCTCGGTTGATAATCCAACCGTGAGATTCCAGATACTTGATTGTCTTGTGAACGACCACGTCTAGTTTTTTCACTGAGTGGTCTATTAGCAACAAGTCATCCAGATATGCCATTATCATTACACCTTGTGTTCTTAGATTGGCCAATAAAGGGCCAGAATTTTTGTAAACACTCGTGGTGCTGTGGCCAAACCGAAGGGTAAGGCTCTGAACTGAAAATGGCGCCCTTCTACTGCAAAGCGTAGAAATTTTTGGTGGACTGGAAAGATGGGAATGTGCAAATAAGCATCTTTGATGTCGATCGCGGCTAACCAATCCTCCCCTTGTAGGGCAGTGGCCACCGATCGGATCGACTCCATCGGAATGTCCTGATATACAGGAATTTGTATAGCCCTTTTAGAATTAATATGGGCCTCCCGTCCGCGTTTGCTTCGGGACTGTAAAGAGGTTTGAGTAAAAACCGAACCCTCATTCTTCCAGGGGAACCTCCATAATTACTCCTTGGAGCAATAGTTGTTCTAGTGCCAACAGGAGGGACTCTCTCTTCCGGGGATCCCTTGGCACGTTTGACCTCAAAAATGGGAAGGAGGAGAGTCTTTTAACTCCAAACTGTATCCCAAACCTACTGCGGAGAGCACCTATCTGTCTTGATCGTGTCCCGCCAGGTCTCTTGCGAACAACTGGAGTCCTCCCCCCACCCGACTGAGTGGGGGCTTCAATGAATTTAACTTTGGGGGAGGTTTTTGTACCTCCCCTGACCCAGGGTTTCTCATTACCCTGCTACTGTCCCTGTTTTTTACCCCCGGGAATTGACCGAGGAGGCCGCCGGAACTGTTACACAGCCGATGTCCCAGGGACTGGAGAAGCAGGCCTCTTAAAGAGGGACCTCTAACTCTGTTTTTAACCGGCAAGAGCGTATTTTTACCGCTGGAAATTTTCTGGATATATTTGTCCAGGTTTTCCCTGAATAAGCGTTCACCATGAAATGGGACGCTAACCAGCCATTCTTTACAGGGAGCTTCAGCAGACCAGTTTTTGAGCCATAGGAGCCTACGCATATGTACTATAGACAGCGTAAGGCGGGAGGCCTGATGGACTGAATCCTCTATGGCGTCAACCGCAAAGCCTAAGGCTCTAGGTAGATAAGCTAGGGCAAAGCCTGCTGATCTGTCAAGTCCCTCAAGACCTGTTTCAACTGATCCTTCACTGCTTAGCAGACCCCAATAGCTGCTACTGCTGGTTGTATCACCAAGCAGATTTTCATAAGGACTCCAATCTTTTATCTATTGGGTTCTTGAACATTTGGACATTATCCACTGGACATGTCAGTGATTTATACATACAAGAGATGGCTGCGTCCACTGTAGGGACCTTCCATTTTTTTTTGATGAACTTATCCTCCATGGGATAGACCACCGGAAATCTCTTGGGGGAATAAATATTTTCTCAGGACGTTCCCAATCCTGGTAAATGAGCCCTTTCAGTAAAGGGTGAAGTGGAAAAGAACAAACAGTCTGGGGGCTTCTAGCGACCCCAACGAGGATACAGTAGTGGTTGATGGTTCCGCAAGGTGCATTTTTAAATGCTGATCGGACCATGTTAGTCAGAGACTGAACCCATAATCTTTCAGCTTGAGATGCTGAGAAAAGGTTCCCCCACTGTTGATTCCTCTATAACAGAATCAACCTCATCCTGATCCCCTTCCGGCAGGTCGATCCCTGTATGGGACTGTTGCTCTGCTAACAGGCACTCTGAAGGAGGAGACGGAGATCGGGCGTGCTTTCCCTGACAGGGAGGCAGCGATAAATGTTGACAATCTCTCTCTAATCCTCCCAGAGCTGAGGAAAAAACCTCCTCTGTTACATACACAGGAGCAGGTGAACTGAGGACAGCCACAGTACCAAGTACCCCTGCGGGGTCTCTACGGTCACTTACCTCTGAACTTCAGGGGAGACTGGTGCAGCAGAAGTATGCCCAAGATCCTCCGAGCCCGATGAGACCCCCTTCGCTTCCTGGAAGATTCAGTTCCGGAGCTTCTGGACGGCATATTCCTAAGCCTAAAGCTGAGGTATTCCAGCCATAATACACCACTTTTACTGAGAATAGTCTAGCACAATTGCTGCTATATCACAGTTGGTGTCTACTAATGTGCCTTTCTAGGGGATGCCTGTATCAACCGCTTGCTGTATGCCCTTTTTTTAAATGTTGCCAGCTCTGTCTCTGTACTTCATAGCCAGCTCACCACACAAAACTGTGGTTTTTACATGCTGGGACGCCCGCACATGCGCAGAAGCGCTGCGGCGCACACAGAGCGTCATCCCCCAGGCTCCGCCCCCTTTCCTGGCTCACCTCTATATATAGAGGCGCGTGCACGCGCGCGCACGCGCGCGGCCACGTGCGCCTTCGGCGCTAATTTTGAAAAATGGAGACTAGGGACAAGAGCCAGGGCCCCTCTTTGCCGCAGGCCGGGGGATGGACGAGCATTGCAACATGGCAGAGGAAGCAGTTTCCCATAAGAGAACTCACCATCTGCCTGGACTTGCTCTGCTGAGAAGAAACTAGTCCACATGACAAGAAAACATTCCACAGCGGCCTCTAGTGGACAAACACAGGTACCGCAGTCTAATATCTTAAATATATATAAAAAAAAATTTTTTTTTTTTTTTTTCTTGACCACCATTAAAAATTATTACATTTTTTTAGTAGTTACAGGCATGCACAGAATTTTGCGGGAATACCATTAGGTAACAGACAGAAAGACAAATTAGGCTTGGGGGTCCCCCAATAGAACCAAGTTCCTGGGGGCCCCCACTTACCTGTTCCCCGCCGCAGGACTTTGTTTGGTCCACAAAAGCCCAAACTTCACCTATCACGGCAGGCATTGTAATCAAACCTTCAGGGACCGGGTTCCCAAGGATTCCACTCCCCTGGACCTGTATAGCACCCTGCACAGAAAACATCTTGGTCGTGGGTATGACCAGAGCTCTGGATCCCAGGGTCCAGCTCTCCTAAGAGAAGCATTACAGGCAAAACCTTGCTCTTCTCTGCAAGGCCCGGGTACCGACCGTTTAGCTATGAAGCTTTTTTGGTCGGATCCGGAATAGCTTACTGAGGCCCAAAAGAACCTGTACGCAAGCTCAGTGAAAAACACATGTTTCTTCTTGGCCAACACCTTAGACACTGGCAAAAAACTGAGGTGCTCCCGGATGGGAGGGGCTTATATAGGGGAGGGTACTTCCGGTTTTGGAAGTTGCCAGTGCCAGCACCTGACAGTATCTATATAACCCATTAGTAATGACTATGTCGCTCTGTGTCCCGTGATGTACGAGAAAGAAATATTCGTAGCGTGGGTTGTCAGCACCCAAGGCAAGACAAGTAATTTGCGCCCCTAACCAACGGACATTTAGCGCTCCCTGAGTCTCTTCCACTTGTTCAGTATTAAAACCCCTTATGGTACATTTTAGAACGTACCACTCTCTTTGTTCTCCTTTCTTTCCCTTTTATCACTGAATGGCAGTGCTGGTGGGGGGGGGGGGGGTTGGATCAGTGGCAGTGCTGGGGGGAGTTCTGATGAGCCAACTTAGGTGCTCTTGATCAAGGTCATATGCTGATCTGAGAACTATAGTGGGGACTTTTAATGGGTACTCTAATCACAGGTAGTGTTACTCACTTTGTCTCCGGCTTCACTGTATCTCCAGCACTGTGGTGTCTCGCAGCAGTGACACCTATGCCGAAATCAGGAGATAGGGTCTCCTTCAGCCCCTCCCACTTCACATTCCTCACCAGTTAGCTGACCTCTAGTCTCTTCACCCCAGCTATGCCGTGAACTGAATGGGCGGCTGTGAAGAGGCTGAGTGGGCGGCCGCGGGCTCCAGGAACAGCCCAGCTGGGCAGCCACATATTCCAGAAACAGCCCTGCTGGGCGGCCGTGAAAAGGCTGGGAGAGCGGTGCGGGCTTCAGGAACAGCCCATGATTCTAAGACCCCTGGCAAATTGTCATTTGACCCCCGAGGGGGTCCCGATCCCCAGGTAGAGAACCACTGCTCTATAGAAACTCTTCTATTTCATTGCACGTAAATAATGGATTCCAAGCAGAAGCAACATGCCATCACTGAGATTTTGATGAAGGAGGGGTGCAGGCTGTCCAACATCCACTAACCATTGACAAGAGTCACCAATGACAAGATATTTCTCTGGTCAATGGGTGTCATCTTCATAAACATTCTGTAGCCTCTTCTGTGGATGTTTCACAGCCTGCAACCTTCCTTCATCAAGAACTCAATGACGGCACATTGTCTGTGCTTGGAATCCATTTTTTACCTGCAATGAAAAAGAAGAGGAGTTACAGGTAGGGCTACCTGACATTTTGAACACAGAGGCCTCAGAGTAGCACCTCATTAACACACCTGACGCAGAGCGATCACACAGCGGGGGAAAATGAGGGGAGAAAAGGGGGGTAGGGTATAGAAGCTGAAACCTCAAATGGAGATGGAGAACCCTGCCGGGCAGACCAACCCCAGACAGTCCCCGAGTCCCACACCAATTCCAGGGAGGGAAGGGATTGGGCATCTACTTACCAATCCAGTAGAGCATGCAGGTAAGGCTTCCATGACAGATCCTCCTTTCTACCGAAGTGGGAGGCTGTTACACCGACTATAGGTGCCCGGTCATATGTGTTCCTGCGAGATGTTTAAGTCACTGGCCGCCCCGGTTCAGGATGGGACTTTGTTGTGTCCGACTCAGCACTTAGCTAAAGGTCTGCACATGCTTATTGGCTAGACTAGGGAGACTACTGGATCTAGATTATCCAGCACGTCATTGAGCCAGGCTGTTGATTGAAGATCTCTGCAGGAAAAAATCCCAGGAAGAAAAAGGAAAAAAAGCTATGGAACCACAGGTCCTGGCAGGGAACTAGGTCCTTACCCCTACACTAAACAAGAGGCAAAGGTGATGCTACCCCAAAAATCCCATATGAATAGGATGAGATCCAGAGACCTGTGTCCGGACTCATGTGTTCCTTGCCATTACTTCAGTGAAGGTTATGACTAAGGCCTCAACAAGAGGCTGAAACACATCAATTATTTCTACAAGGAATGAATTCCTTTTTATGTCTTGTTGGAGAAATAAAAAAATTCCTTTAAATCCGAGATGCTTTGTTGCCGGACTCTCACTTACTCGTACACTAGGCAGAAAGAACTGTATGCCTATAGCAGATAGGGGGTTTTACACCAGCTAGGACTGCAGATAGGCGGTGCTAGTGTCTCACTCCTGTAGGTGGCGATATATCTTGACCATAGGGATATATCCTGTTGTGGAATTTTTTATTAATGTATGTTGTCTCCCAGTGTCGGTTTTGCTGTAATGCGCTCATGTGAGCGTATTCGCACATACAGACGTTGGTGGAAGACCATTGGCCGCGTAAACCTTCCCGTGGACACGGCAGATATGATTGCTCTTTTAGGGATGTTCGTTCATGCCTCACCAAGAGACTGGCCACTTCATGGCGACTGCATTAATGACACCGAGCAAACAGATCTGCGTACATGGGAACCATAGCATAACCATCCAAAAAGTATGGCCCACTGAGCCATGATATATGGTTCGCGTCATTGGTAGCAGTGGGAATGTGCACAGGGTCATGTTCAGAGCCCTCTAAGTAGTGTTCAAATTGTGAGACGCTTTGTCTCACAGAAAGCCTGCCGCATGGCTTTGCACATGATCGTCTGCACACGTCACTACTGGTATTCTATTTGAATATATACATGTGTGTGTTATTTTGAAAGAATACAAATGTCTGATTGGCTGATTCTGAAGCCACTACCTTCTTTTGTTATTCATGTTGACAGTATAAATAAACGGAGCTGGCCATCCTAAGACAGGATTCTGCTAAGCTTAACATGATACCAGCATCTGTGTCTGTGTTACTTGGAGATAAACCAGCGCGCTTTTACCAGCATTATACCAGAGAGCTATATTTGTGCTTTTAAGCGCAAGGAAATTATTTGCTTATAGGAGAAGCTTAAAATTTCCCGTACAATCCCTATGGTCAAGAATCAGATGAGCCGTGTCCTTCAATGAACGTTAAGTGAAAAAAGTTATGCCCACTTTTACTTTGGGTACAGCCCTTGTATTATTATTCTAGTTCCACCTTACGAGAGAGAAAATCTGTATGCCTTACATATTCCTGAGAGTCTTTTGTGTACTGAAAACTGAACATGATACTTGGTTATTAGTTAATTAGGTACAGAAGCCCTGTCAAAGTTCAGAATTTGTATTAATTGTGCTTTATAGGAAATAAAGTGTATTTGCTTTTGTATATATAAATATTTGTGATAGTAATTATATTAATCAAAAGGCTTTGGGTATTGGAGACCAAAAGTGTTATGACAATTTGCAATTCCATGCACCCCACATTAGCAGTTTAAATAAACCGGTGAGAAAAGTGTATTGCTAGCTGTAGGCAAAGGTCTTGTTCAATTAATTAATACATTTGTTTCATCTAACCTTGTAAACACAAGTCTAGTAACCATATATGCAAAATACTGAACAAGCTTCAAATGGCTTTCTTGAAGCCCTTACTGCACTCATTGTCATTGGCTCTTGATTGGGGGGGTTTGAATGAATATATTAATGGGAGCTCTTGTTATAGCTTTAAAGCGGAGTTCCACCCAAATTTGGAACTTCCGCTTTATACACTCCTCGCCCCCTTACATGCCACATTAGGCATGTAATTTTTTTGGGGGGGTAGTGGGGGCTTCAGTAGGAGTGGGACTTCCTGTCCCACTTCCTCCTTCCACCCTGGGCTCGCCTAGGCGATACGTCATATCGCCTTGTGGCGGCCCCTCCCTGTAGGCGATCACCTGGGACGTGACAGGTCCCAGGCGATCGCCTGTCCATTCAAAGAGCGCTGCGCCATTCGCGCATGCGCAGTGAGTGCCCGGCCGTGAAGCCGAAAGTGCCCACACAATGAATGGAAGCGCCGGCGGAGAAGGGGGGGAGAGGAGCAGAGCTCCAGGCGGCGCGGCGCTGGACAGTGGAACAGGTAAGTGTATGTTTATTAAAAGCCAGCAGCTACACTTTTTGTAGCTGCTGACTTTTAATAAACATAAAAAAAGGGTGGAACTCCCCTTTAAACAAGCTTTAAAGGGACACTAAAGGTACATGTTTTTTCACCTTAATGCCTCCTATGCATTAAGGTGAAAAAACATCCGACAATACCGGCCCCCCCAGCCCCCCCCCCCCCGTTTTACTTACCTGAGCCCGTTCACCTGCGGCGCTCGCCCCCGATGTCCTCTTCGCCGCTCAGCCTGGTCGTTGATTGGCTAGAGTGGATGGATTTAAAGCAGCGCAGCCATTGGCTCGCGCTGCTGTCAAGCCCATCCAATGACGCGGCGCGCCGGGGGGCGGGACCGAGTGATACAGTGAGCGGCTATAGCCGCCGGCTGTGTCACGGGAGCGCGCCCGCAAGAACTCCCGTGTTTTATGTGATAGACCAGTGATGGCAAACCTTGGCACCCCAGATGTTTTGGAACTACATTTCCCATGATGCTCATGCACTCTGCAGTGTAGATGAGCATCATGGGAAATGTAGTTCCAAAACATCTGGGGTGCCAAGGTTCACCATCACTGTGATAGACCAACAAAGTGACACATAATTGTGAAGTGGAAAAAAAATGATAAATGGTTTGCACTTTTTTTTTTACAAATAAATATGTGAAAAGTGTGGAGTGCATTTGTATTCAACCCCCTTTACTCTCAAACCCCCAACTAAAATCTAGTGGAACCAATTGTCTCCAGAAGTCACCTAATTAGTAAATAGAGTCCACCTGTGTGTAATTTCATCTCTGTATAAATACAGCTGTTCTGTGAAGAACCTTAGTGAACAAACAGCATCATGAAGGCCAAGGAACACACCAGACAGGTCAGGGATAGAGTTGTGGTGAAGTATAAAGCAAGGTTAGGTTATAAAAAAATCTCCCAAGCTTTGAACATCTCACGGAGCTCTGTTCAATCCATCATCTGAAAATGGAAAGAGTATGGCACAACTGCAACCCTACCAAGACTTGGCCGTCCACCTAAACTGACCGGGCCGGGCAAGGAGAGCATTCATCAGAGAAGCAGCCAAGAGGTCCATGGTAACTCTGGAGGAGCTGCAGAGATCCACACCTCAGGTGGGAGAATCTGTCCACAGGACAACTATTAGTCGTGCTCTCCACAAATCTGCCCTTTATGGAAGAGTGACAAGAAGAAAGACATTGGTGAAGAGAAGCCATAAGAAGTCCAGTTTGCAGTTTGTGAGAAGCCATGTGGGGAACACAGCAATCATGTGGAAGAAGGTCCTCTGGTCAGGTGAGACTAAAATTTATCTTTTTGGCCTAAAAGCAAAATGTGTTGGGAAACTAACACTGCACATCACCCTGAACACACCATCCCCACCGTGAAACATGGTGGTGGCAGCATCATGTTGTGGAGATGTTTTTCTTCAACAGAGACAGGGAAGCTGGTCAGAGTTGATGGGAAGATGGATGGAGCCAAATACAGGGCAATCTTAGAAGAAAACCTGTTAGAGTCTGCAAAAGACTTGAGACTGGGGAGGAGGTTCACCTTCCAGCAGGACAACCACCCTAAACATACAGCCAGAGCTACAATGGAATGGTTTAGATCAAAGCATATTCATGTGTTAGAATGGCCCAGTCACAGTCCAGACCTAAATCCAATTGAGAATCTGTGGCAAGACTTGAAAATTGCTGTTCACAGACGCTCTCCATCCAATCTGACAGAACTTGAGATATTTTGCAAAGAAGAATGGGCAGAAATGTCCCTCTCTAGAGGTGCAAAGCTGGTAGAGACATCCCCAAAAAGACTTGCAGCTGTAATTGCAGAGAAAGGGGGTTCTATAAAGTATTCACTCAGGCGGGCGCCATACAAATGTACGCCACAACTTTTCACGTTTGTAAAAAAAAAATTGAAAACCATTTATCATTTTTCTTCTACTTCACAATTATGTGCCACTTTGTGTTGGTCCATCACATAAAATCCCAATAAAATACAACAATGTAACATGACAAAATGTGGAAAATTTCAAGGGGTATGAATACTTTTTCGAGGCACTGTATGTAGGTTGCCCCCTGCCAAGCTCCTTCTGCAAATGATGGTTTGTTAGTTGTCTTTCTGTACCAGCCGCTGCTATATGCATTTACTTTGCAGAGGCTGATTCTCCTTAACCCCTTCCATACCGGGCCATTGGGAAATGACGCCGGCAGGAACCCTCTCTCCCTCCGGGTAGACGTCATATGACGTCCTCCGCTTTGAGGGGGGATATCTGAATGATGCCTGCAGCTAGAGGCATCATTCAGATATCCTTGTTTAGAGCCGTCGATCCTGCGCACCATAAGAATGATCATAGCGGCGATTCCGCTGCTTGATCGTTCTTATAGGCGGCCGGAGGGGACATCCCCCCCCTCCCGCCGCCACCTGGTGCTTCTCCGGGCTCTCCCGTGGCATCGGGGACCCGGAGAGAATCGTCAGCGCCGTTGGTGGGTCACGTGATGAGCATAGAGATGACTGGTGACCAGATGGTCACCAGTCATCTCTATGATCGTCGGAGGCCCGGGCGCGATGTGATGACGTCACGCCCGGGTCCTCAAATGTAAACAAAGCCGCCATTGCGGCTGTAAGTATGAGATCAGTGAATTTTTTTTCACTGATCTCATGCTTTCCAGCCTGGAGGAGAGATGTGGGGTCTTATTGACCCCGCATCTCTCCATAAAGAGGACCTGTCACATACATTCCTATTACAAGGGATGTTTACATTCCTTGTAATAGGAATAAAAGTGATCAAAAAAAAAAAAGTGATCAAAAAAAAAAAAAAGTAAACATAAAAAAAAAACAAGTAAAATACATTTTTTTTTTTTTTTTAAAACGCCCGTCCCCAATAGCTCGCGCTTAGAAGCGAACACACACGCAAGTCCCGCCCGCATATGTAAACGCCATTCAAACCACATATGTGAGGTATCGCCGCGTGCGTTAGAGTGCGTGCAACAATTCTAGCACTAAACCTCCTCTGTAACTCTAACCTGGTAACCTGTAAAATGTTTCAAAGCGTTGCCTATGGAGATTTTTAAGTACCGAAGTTTGGCGCCATTCCATGAGTGTGGGCCATTTTAAAGCGTGACATGTTAGGTATCTTTTTACTCGGCGTAACATAAGCTTTCATATTTTCCCAAAAAATTGGGCTAACTTTACTGTTTTTTTTTTTTTTAAATTCATGAAACCATTTTTCCCCCCAAAAAAAGGCGTTTGAAAAATTATTGCGCAAATACCGTGCAAGATAAAAAGTTGCAACGACCGTCATTTTATTCCCTAGGGTGTCTGCTAAAAAAAACATATATAATGTTTGGGGGTTCTGAGTAATTTTCTAGCAAAAGAATGATGATTTGTACATGTAGGAGAGAAGTGCCAGAATAGGCCCGGTATGGAAGTGGTATAAAAAGCCCTGTATGAAAGTGGGTGCAGCCCGCCCTTTACCTATCTGATCCAGTGATGTGCATGAGTGCAGCAGTTCTACTGTGTCTGTCTCTCCTCATTGGCTTACACAGCAGCAGGAGCCATAGGCTACCGCTGCTGTCAATCACAGCCAGTAAGCCAATGAGGAGAGGGTGGGAGCGGGACCAAGCCGCACTACGTGTGAGCATGGACATACATAACGGGACTCGGGATGGAGCCTGCTTGAGGGCCCCAATAGCAAGAGGCTTGCTATTGAGGGGCACTTGGCAGGTGGAAGGAGCCAGGACCGCCAGCGGGGAACCGAAAAAGAAGCGGATCAGGACTGCTCTGTGCAAAACCATTACACAGAGCAGGTAACGCAAATATAACATGTTTTTTTTTTTTAAAGCTGCCCATAGATGGGTCCAAATGTGGCCAGTTCAGCAGGTACCAGAACATTTTTGATCCATTTGTGGGCACTGTGGTTGTACAGAAGTTGATCTACCACTGGTTGAACGAAAGAAAAAAATGACCCTTTCATGGCCTGCTTTAGATCTTATATTAGATCAAATTATACAAGGTAACAATGCTGGGTGCCTATTTGGATGCAATCTCATTTTGTTCATGTCATTAAAGGTCCAGTCCACCCTAAAAGTGATACCGTATATTCTCGAGTATAAGCTGAGTTTTTCAGCACATTTTTTTGTGCTGAAAAAGCCCCCCTCGGCTTATACTCGAGTCTCCTGCCTCACTGTGCCCATCTGCAGCCTTATGATCTTCCGGCGCTGTGATATGCAGTCTAGTCAGCAGCCGTGCAGTGTAACAAAGCCCCGCTTTCTCCTCGTCCGTCACAGACGAGGAGGAGGCGGGGCTTTGTTACACTGCATGGCCGCCGACCAGACTGCATATCACAGCGCCGGAAGATCATAAGGCTGCAGACTGGCACAAATCAGGAGATCAGGTACATGAGGCGTTGTTGGTATTTAGCTGCAGCAATTTAACTCTTACCTTGTGGCCATCAGTGGTGTGTGGCATGAGTTTAAAGGAAGATAGGCACAGTGAGGCAGGGAGATGGGCACAGTGAGGCAGGGAGATGGGCACAGTGAGGCAGGGAGATGGGCACAGTGAGCCAGGGAGATGGGCACAGTGAGCCAGGGAGATGGGCACAGTGAGCCAGGGGCATGCAGATGGGCACAGTGAGGCTGAGGCATGCAGATGGGCACAGTGAGGCATGCAGATGGGCACAGTGAGGCATGCAGATGGGCACAGTGAGGCATGCAGATGGGCACAATGAGGCATGCAGATGGGCACAGTGAGGCATGCAGATGGGCACAGTGAGGCATGCAGATGGGCACAGTGAGGCATGCAGATGGGCACAGTGCAGCTGCAGATGGGCACAGTGCAGCTGCAGATGGGCACAGTGAGGCTGCAGATGGGCACAGTGAGGCTGCAGATGGGCACAGTGAGGCACAGTGAGGCTGCAAATGGGCACAGTGAAGCTGCAAATGCACACAGTGAGTTCCTGAGAGGTACACTATTTTCCAAAAGATATGTGGACACCAGACCATCACACCCACTACATTGCCAAAGTTATGCAGATATCCCTCCAAGCGATCGAGTTTAGGTGTTTCCAGAAAAGGGTTCTGTTAACACTACAGCATACAAAGACATTTTAGACAACAGTGTGCTTCCAACCTTGTGGGACAGTTTGGTGAAGACCCTTTTCTGTTCCAGTGTTCCATATAGACATGGTTTGACCAGTTTGGTGAGGAGGCCTTGAATAGCCTCCGGAGAATCCTGAACACCTTTGAAATGAATTGGAATGTCAATTGTGAGCCAGGTTTTCTTATTCAATATCAGTACCTGACCTCACAAATGGGCACAAATTCCCACAGACACCCCCAAAATCTGATGGAAAATCTTCTTAGTAGTGGAGGCTGTTATAGGCACAAAGAAGGGCCAATCCATAATACCCTTGGTATAGAATAGGATGCCCAACAAACTCAGATAGGTGTGATGGCGGGGTCTCCACAAACATTTGCCCATATAGTGTAGAAGACACCACCTGGTGATTTAACACTCCAGCATCTACCAAACACTAAAATGTCATATTTGGATGTCCTGAACCTTTAAAGGCCAGACCGCGGACTTTCGTTACTACTATTTGGTATGGATAAATGTATTTATAACATAATATTAGAGCTTAGCAGGAAAACTCACCTTTGTCTCCTTGATTTTTACGGAAATCATCTGCTTTCTTCTATGTATAATGTCGACAAGTTCGTCACATTCTTCATTAAGCTTGGCCTCATGCATGCTTGTGTTGACCTAAAGAAAAACATTACATAGAAAGACTTTAGGATGGGTTCAAACCAATTTTTTATGCCAAAGATAATCCAGTGTCACGCCTACAAGTCGTCCAGAACACGGCAGCCAGACTGATAACAGGAAAAAAAACCTGGGAATCCATCACCCCTGCACTGAGGACCCTTCATTGGCTAGCCGTAAAGGATCGGGTCACATTCAAGACCCTCTGCCTCACCCACAAGTGCACACAAGGAATCGCTCCGCAATATTTATGCGAGAAGATAAAGCATTACAACCCCAAACGCAGTCTCCGATCAACAAACCAAAACCTCCTTCACATCCCCAAATTTCGCTACAAATCAAAGGGAGAACGAAGATTTGCAGTCCAAGGACCACGGCTATGGAACGCGCTACCCACGGATATCCGTATGGAAGAAAACCATCGGGCCTTTAGGAAAAAACTTAAGACCCACCTCTTCTGATGGATCATGAAGCTACTGGATCCTAAGCGCCTTGAGGCGATTTAGTTCGCATTTGTTAGCGCTATACAAGTTTTTCACTCACTCACTCACTCACTCAGTTTAGTACAATTATAGCAAAGTTTTTGATATATTACATGGGTTATGGAACACGAACAATTGGATCTAAACTGCAACTGGGCGACCTTTAGTTTGCTTGCATGTCATAAATAATTGCTATTTTTCAAATTTTCTTAATGAAGCACTTGTTTTAGCCTTTGTTATCCCTTATTATGTCTTATGCCGCGTACAAACGATCGGATTTTCCGTCTGAAAAACCTTGGATGGTTTTTCCGTCGGAATTACGCTCAAGCTTGGCTTGCATACACACGGTCACACAAAAGTTCTCTGAACTTTCGACCGTCAAGAACGCAGTGATGTACAACACTACGACGAGCCGAGAAAAGTAAGTTCAATGCTTCCGAGCATGCGTCAAATTGTTTCCGGGCATGCGTAGGAATTTTGCACGTCGGAATTGCTACAGACGATCGGAATTTCCGATAGAAACCTTTTCCGGCGGAAAAATAGAGAACCTGCTCACAATTTTTTGTTGGCGGAAATTCCGACAGCAAAAGTCCGATGGAGCATACACACGGTCGGAATTTCAGACCAAAAGCTCACATCGGACTTTTCTTGTCGGAATTTCCGACCGTGTGTATGCGGCATTAGTGCTGCCAATTTCCTACACATTTCCTGTCTACGTGCACTTGCTCCAACATTGGCAGGATGGCCCCCTGTAGTATCACCAGGAGGGCTTGCAGTGCCGAAGGCGACAGCTCCTGGGCTGTCATTGACTACAGGCGTTGTCGGCATGACTCCTACCACCAGCGCAAGGAAGGCAGCAAATAAGATGCTGTCTGAAGGATCTGAAGAGTGCTTTTTGCACAAAGCAGCATGGCATATGAAGAATGTTTTTGAATCTACTATTAATTCATAGAGGGCAAGGGTTTTGAAGAGTTGAAGTGTTTTTATTTGGAATTGGGCTGTTAGGACTAAATTGCTTTTTTCCTGTTAATAATGTCAAAAATATCTGTTGATCCTGCCAGTTTCAGTCTGTGTCCAGATTACCTTCCAGTTTTATGGTGACAACATTGTATGCAGTCTTTTGAATTTCCAATTGGGTTGTCACCCTATGCTTAGTGCTACAAGTCTGTGATTGCAGCATTATAATGCAGGTTCATCTTCCAGTATTATACTGTTGTCACCACCATTAGAGGAAGAGGCTGGTCTCCCGTACCAGGGCACGTTATGGCCAGCATCTTTCTTTCTGGTAAATGAGAGTATGTCACGGTCAGGCTAAGTGTCCAGTAGCTATAGCAGTAGAGAAGCAACCAACCAACCAGCATGATAAGTATACAAGCAGGTCACCCTGGCAGATGACAAGGGCTCACCCGAGGTATGGTATCTAAGCACTAACTGGTGTTCACCAGAGCTTTTGATTGTGGAGATTGCTGGTTTTGCTGCATGACCAGGTCGTGGTCCTCAAGATTGTCCCAAACGGAGGTGAACAAGCCGGGGTCCAGTAACAGATATAGCTGGTAGTGATTAAGCGTAGTCAGTAAACAAGCCAAAGGTCAGTAACAAGCGATTGCAGGTTGGGATCAAGCAAAGTCAATGAACGAGCCAAAGGTCTGTAACGGGTGGCAGCAGGAGTGACACGAGCGAGATATTGGTTGGACAGAGCACAATTATGTTTCAGTAGTTTTTATTAAAGTTTTACATACAAAGTATAAAAAAAGAAACTCTCAGCTTTTCATTGCACAGTATAAAACATATTTAGGGAATCCTATACAGTACAATCTATGACATAGGGGAGCCCTATTGATATCGCCTACAATGTCTATAATGACCCTCTTACGTGGGCTAGAACATGGTAGCACAACAATAAACCATAAACAATCCCACTGTGTCCAGGGCCCCAGGCTCGTCTTCCATCCCAGGCCTTATCGGGCAATCTACCCGCTGGGAAGAGTCGGCTCCCAATCCGCCTGTCGGGGGAGAGCCTTACTCCTCCGAACGTGTGGGCTTCGCCCCAAACTTCCTCGGTGTACAACGATCTGCCGAGGGCAAACAAAAGAGGTAACCTTGACTGGAAAATCAATATCAATATCAAATAGTGTGAGGTTTCGGAAAGAAAGTAAGGAAGAAAGGAAATAAGGGGGGAAACAAGACCGAGAAGAAAGGGTTGGGGGGGGGAGAACTACGGATCCGTGCCCAGAGGCCCATCTTATAATGATAAATCTAGGTAGCAAGCGTCCGGGGGTCAGTTGCGTGATATCTAATCTATGGGTCCCATACTTTATGAATAAATTCATCTTATCCTGTACCAATGCTGTCGACCTTTCATTTAACATGAGCCACGATAATTTACCTTTAAGCTGATCAAGGACAGAGCACAATTAAATGGCAAACATGGCAAAGGCTTTGCGTAAATAGCAAGTTCATGGGAGGAACAGAGAGTTCAAGGTTTACCAGAAGCAAGGTTAAAGACAAGATTGTCCAAGGAATTGTCCACGGAGCTGTCCAGCATCTCAGGTGGCACTGGCTCAGCAAGAAGAGATACTGCCAGACACACCTGAAGTTGCTGGTTCAGATACGGGTCCTGACAGAGTGACTCTTTCTCTGTGCAGTTGAAAAAAGAGCACCAAACTGTACCCATATAAGTCCAAAGCCCTTTTTTGATATCACGAGTGGCAACCGGAGAACAAAAGGCAGCCAGTGCGTTTTGAAGCCAAAAATCTCCCTTCGTCATGGCTACAAAAAAAGTTCATCAGAACTTCCCTGTTCATCAGGGCTACAAAAATACATACAAGTAGTCATGAAGAAGGGGGTTTTATGGCCCCAGAAACTTGTTGGCAATCTTGTTTTCCTTTTGACACTTATAAGATTAATAAACGACTTTGGACTCTTGAGATGCTCGCATGGCACCCATTTCTATCTATATATGGATTTCGCAATTTGGGCGACCCCTACTTTTCCGGGAAGGGTCCCCCGTTGTTTGGGGAACTGCTGAATCCAAGTCATTGAGCTCATTAAGGCGGAAAAGCGATCCAAGGATAGAATAGAGGCTTCTAGATATCAGGAGGCGATACTGCTAGTGGTCTTTCTGTCAGAGGGAGTAAAAATGCACCTGAACCACTCGTTTCTACCGCTTACGTGAAGCGGACCCTAAAGACTAATCCTGTCTACTAGTGATGAGCCGAACACCCCCGGGTTCGGTTCGCACCAGAACCCGCGAACGGACCGAAAGTTCGAACGAACATTAGAACCCTATTAAATACAATGGATGCGAACGTTCGAATTCTAAAGTGCTAATTATAACAACTATTATGCATGTTATTGTCATAAATAGGGTTTGGGAACCCGGGTTCTGCACCAGGGGACATGTATCAATGCAAAAAGAAGTTTTAAAAACGGTCGTTTTTCAGGAGCAGTCATTTTAATGATGCATAAAGTGAAAAAAAAAAAGTCAAATATTCCTTTAAATATCGTACCTGGGGGGTGTCTAAAGTATGCCTGTGAAGTGCCACGTGTTTCCCGTGTTTAGAACTGTCCCTGCACAAAATGACACTTCTAAAGGAAAAAAAAGCCATTTAAAACTGCTTGCGGCTTTAATGTAATGTCTGGTCCCGGTAATATGGATGAAATTCTTTAAGAAAAATGGCATAGCTACCCCATGACCCCCCCCCCCCCTACCCCAGCCCATTACCAGCCCCTTTGGGTCTTGTATGGATATTAAGGGGAACCCCGCACATAAAATAAAAAAGGCCCTATATACTCTGAACAGCCGTATACAGGCGGTGCATACAAGACAGGGACTGTAGGTTTGTTCTTATGTAGAATCTGTTTGTAATTTTGAACAGGTACATTGTTGAAGTGTAGCTCCAGCCCAAAAATCTATTTTTAAACTTTTTGGGAAACATAGGTAAGGGTTATCACCCCTGTAACATTTGTTTCTTTTTCGTACATCACGGGACACAGAGCGACTTAGTCATTACTAATGGGTTATATAGTTTACCTTCAGGTGTTGGCACTGGCCAATTCCAAACCGGAAGTACCCTCCCCTATATAAGCCCCTCCCACCCGGGAGCACCTCAGTTTTTTGCCAGTGTCTAAGGTGTTGGCCAAAGAGTAACATGTGTTTTCACTGGGCTTGCGTACAGGTTCTTTTGGGCCTTAGTAAGCTGTTCCGGATCCCACCAAAAAAGCTTCATAGCTAAACGGTCGGTACCCGGGCCTTGCAGCAGAAGAGCAAGGTTTTGCCTGTAATGCTTCTCTTAGGAGGGCTGGACCCTGGGATCCAGAGCTCTGGTCATACCCACGACCAAGACGCTGTCTGTGCAGGGTGCTATACAGGTCCAGGGGAGTGGAATCCTTGGGAACCCGGTCCCTGAAGGTTTAATTACAATGCCTGCCGTGATAGGTGAAGTTTGGACTTTTGTGGACCAAACAAAGTCCTGCGGCGGGGATCAGGTAAGTGGGGGCCCTCAGGAACTTGGTTCTATTGGGGGACCCCCAAGCCTAATTTGTCTTTCTGTCTGTTACCTAACGGTATTCCCGCTAAATATCTGTGTTTGCCTATAACTACTGAAAATGTAAAATTTTAATAGTAGTCAAGAAAAAAAAAAAAAAAAAAACAGGGACCGCGGTACCTGTGTTAAACCACTAGAGGCCGCTGTAGTCCATTTTTTCTTGTAAATGTGGATCTTTGGTTTTCTCAACTCAAAAGATCCAGGCAGCTGGTAAGTTTCTCTGAGGGAATCCACTTCCTCTGCCCTGTTGCTGAGTTCATCCACCGCACAGGCCCTCCGGCAAAAAGGGCCCTGGCTCCTAGTCCTCTGTTGGTTTTCGAAAAGGGCGCCATTGGCGCACGGGCGCGCGCGCGGGCGCGTGCACGCGCCTCCTATGAAAAAAAAGGGGCGGGGCGGGTGGATGACGCTCGATGCGCGCCGCGGCGCTTCTGCGCATGTGCGGGCGTCCCAGCATGGTTAAAAGACACAGTACAAGTGTCAGCTGCATGCAAACAGAGCTAGCAACAAACAGTGGCACACAGAGGCGGTTGATGCAGGCATCCCCATAGAAAGGCACTTTAGTGGACACCAGCTGGTATATAGCAGCACCTGTGTTAGACTATTACCAGCAAAAATTGGTGTATGACGACGGGAATACCTCAGCTTTGTGCTTAAAGGATATGTCGTCCAGACGCTCCGGAAATAGATCTTCCAGGAAGCCAAAGGGGTCTCCATCGGGCTCTGAGGATATTGGGCATGCTTGCACTGCACCAATCTCCCCTGAGAATACAGAGGTCAGTAGCCGTAGAAACCCCGCAGGAATGCCTGGTGCTGCGGCTGTCCCCAGTCCACCTGCTCCTGTATATATAACAGAGGAGGTTTTATCCTCAACTCTGGGAGGATTGGAAGAGAGATTAACAGCATTGATCGCTGCTTCCCTGTCACAGGAAAAGCGCGTCCGATCTCCGTCTCCTCCTTCAGAGTGCCTGTTAGTGGAGGAACAGCCCCACACAGAGATCGACCTACCTGAAGGGGATCAGGATGAGGTTGATTCAGTTATGGAGGAATCAACAGTGGAAGAACCTTTCTCAGCTTCTCAGGCTGAAAGATTATGGGTTCAGTCTCTGACTAACATGGTCCGATCAGCATTTAAAATGCCTCTGGCGGAACCACCATCCACTACGGTTTCCTCGCTGGGGTCGCTAAAAGCTCCCCAGGCGGTCTGTTCCTTCCCAATCCACCCTTTATTAGAAGGGCTTATTTACCAGGATTGGGAGCATCCTGATAAAATATTTGCTCCCCCCAAGAGATTTCCGGTGATCTATCCCATGGAGGATAAGTTCATAAGAAAATGGAGGGTCCCTATAGTGGACGCAGCCATCTCTTCTGTTAACAAATCACTGACATGTCCAGTAGATAATGTTCCAATGTTCAAAGACCCAATAGATAAAAAATTGGAGTCTTTACTAAAATCTGCTTTCTCTACAGCAAGTATGGTGACACAACCTGCGGTAGCAGCGATTGGAGTCTGCCAAGCAGTGAAAGATCAGTTGAAACAAGTCTTAAGGGACTTACCAGATCAGCAGGCTCATGCCCTAGCTGACCTGCCTAGAGCCTTGTGTTTTGCGGTGGACGCCATAAAGGATACAATCCAACAGGCCTCCCGCTTTACGCTGTCTATAGTACATATGCGTAGGCTTCTGTGGCTCAAAAACTGGTCTGCTGAAGCTCCCTGTAAAAAACTGCTGGTTAGCTTCCCATTTCATGGAGAACGCTTATTTGGAGAAGATCTGGACAAATATATCCAGAAAATTTCTGCCGGTAAAAGTTCACTCTTACCGGTTAAGAACAAGGGTAGAAGTCCTTCTTTTAAGAGGCCTACCTCTCCAGTCCCGGGCACATCGGCTGTGAAGCAGTTCCGACGGCCTCCGCGGTCAAATTCAGGGGGCAGAAATCAGGGACAATCACAGGGTAACAAGAAGCCCTGGATCAAGAGAGGTACAAAACCTCCCCCTAAGGCATGAAGTATTGCCCCCGCTCAATCGGGTGGGGGGAAGACTTCAGTTGTTCACAGAGACCTGGCGGGACACCATCAGAGACAGATGGGTGCTCTCCGCAGTAAGTCTGGGATACAAGCTGGAGTTAAAAGGCACTCCTCCTGCCCAATTTATGAGGTCAAACGTGCCAAGAGATCCCCAAAAGAGAGGATCCCTCCTTCTGGCACTAGAACAACTATTGCTCCAAGGGGTAATCATGAAGGTTCCCCTGGAAGAAAGCGGATTCGGGTTTTACTCGAACCTTTTCACAGTCCCCAAACCAAATGGGGACGTGAGGCCCATATTAAATCTAAAAGGGCTAAACAAGTTCCTAAATATCAGGACCTTTCGGATGGAGTCGATCCGATCAGTGGCCACCGCCCTACAAGGGCAGGAATGGCTAGCCTCGATCGACATAAGGGATGCTTATCTGCATATTCCCATCCTTCCGGCCCATCAGAAATTTCTACGCTTTGCAGTAGAAGGGCGCCATTTTCAGTTCAGAGCCTTACCTTTCGGTCTGGCCACAGCACCACGAGTGTTCACAAAAATTCTGGCCCCATTATTGGCCAATCTAAGAACACAGGGTGTAACGATAATGGCATATCTAGACGACCTGCTACTAATAGACCACTCAGTGGAAAAGCTGGAAGTAGCTATTCACAAGACAATCGAGTATCTGGAATATCACGGTTGGATTATCAACCGGGACAAGTCAGCTCTAAGACCAGTCAAAAGTCTGGAATACTTAGGGCTAAGGCTGGATTCAAATCAGAGAAAGATTTTCTTACCTCCAGAGAAGGTGTCGTCTTTAAGAAATTTGACCCACTTAGTGGGTACAAAAAGAAAACCATCCATACGTCTCTGCATGAGGCTGCTGGGAAAGATGGTGGCTTCATTCGAAGCGGTACCCTACGGTCAATTCCATTCAAGGAATTTGCAAAGGGCCATACTGTCAGCCTGGAACAAAAAAGTTCAGGCTTTAGACTTACCAATGTCCCTGTCCCCTTCCGTTCGCAAGAGCCTCCATTGGTGGTTGGTGCCCCAGAATCTGGAAAGAGGGAAACCCTTCAGTCCGGTTTCTTGGAAGGTGGTCACTACAGATGCCAGCCTCATCGGCTGGGGGGCAGTGCTGGAGCAATGGTCTCTCCAGGGCAGGTGGTCAGAAGCAGAAAAGGCCCTGCCCATCAATCTCTTAGAGATACGAGCAGCCCGGTATGCCCTAGTAGCATGGACATCCAAACTCCAGGGGTCCCCTGTCAGAATTCAATCAGACAATGCCACGGCAGTGGCATATATCAATCATCAGGGTGGCACCAAAAGTCGTGCAGCCCAGAAGGAAGCAAATTGCATCCTGGAGTGGGCAGAAAGATATGTCCCAGCCATATCCGCGGTTTTCATCCCAGGAGTGGAAAATTGGAGAGCGGACTTTCTAAGTCGCCAACAATTATGCCCGGGGGAATGGTCTCTTCACCCCGAGGTTTTCCAGGCAATATGCCAGCGGTGGGGAACACCGGATGTAGATCTGCTAGCATCCAGATTCAACGCAAAGGTGGACAGGTTTGTGTCTCGCACAAGGGATCCCCTAGCTTGCGGCTCGGATGCCCTAGTGTTCCCTTGGGATCGGTTCAAGCTGATATATGCATTCCCACCGCCACGATTGTTACCGCGATTACTCCGCAGAATCAGGGTAGAAAAGAAACCAGTGATTCTGGTGGCTCCAGCGTGGCCCCGAAGGGCATGGTACGCGGAGATTGTAAAAATGTCAGTGAGGAGTCCTTGGACCCTCCCACTTCGTCCGGACCTGCTGTCGCAAGGACCGATATACCACCCTTCCTTACCAGCCCTAGGTTTGACGGCCTGGCTATTGAAGCCCACATTCTGAAAAAGAGAGGGCTCTCTAATTCTGTGGTATCTACCATGATCAATGCCAGGAAACCGGTATCCAGGCAGATCTATTATAGGATCTGGAAAGCGTACATTACGTGGTGTGAGACCAAGAAATGGCATCCACGTAAGTACATGATAGGGAGGATTCTGGACTTCCTACAGTGGGCTGTAGATAGGAAGCTGGCCTTGAGTACTATCAAGGGTCAGATTTCGGCCTTGTCAATATTTTTTCAAAGGCCCTTGGCTTCGCATTCACTAGTCAAAGCCTTTATACAAGGAGTGATGCGTATTAGCCCTCCGGTTAGTATTCCCATATGTCCTTGGGACTTAAACCTGGTTCTGTCGGTTCTACAGAAACAACCGTTTGAACCATTACAACACATTTCCTTGGTTCTTCTCACCAGGAAATTGGTTTTTCTTAGTAGCCATTTGTTCGGCTAAAAGAGTGTCGGAATTAGCAGCTATGTCCTGTAAGGAGCCATATCTGGTTGTCCATAAGGACAGAGTAGTATTACGTCCTCATCCAGCCTTTCTTCCTAAGGTGGTATCGAGGTTTCATTTGAACCAAGATGTGGTTCTTCCTTCTTTTTTCCCCAAACCTAGCTCAGTAGAGGAAAAGTTATTACATTCTTTGGATGTCGTAAGAGCAGTTAAAGCTTATCTAAAAGCCACTGCTCAGATTCGCAGAACGGATTCTTTGTTGTTCTGCCGGAAGGCCCCAGAAGGGGTCAGGCAGCATCAAAATCTACTTTAGCCAAGTGGATTCGACAGGTCATAATACAAGCCTATGGCTTGAGAAAGAGACCGCCTCCGTTCAAAGTTAGGGCGCACTCCACAAGAGCGGTTGGAACTTCATGGGCAGTGCATCACCAGGCCTCCCTGGCTCAAGTATGTAAGGCCGCAACATGGTCTTCGGTACACACGTTTACTAGATTCTATCAGGTAGACGTTAGAAGTCAGGAGGATGTCGCCTTTGGGCGCAGTGTGTTGCAGGCCGCAAAAGATCCTCATGCCTGATGGTGCCCAGCTTATGTACCCCCCCCTCATTTGGCATTGCTTTGGGACGTCCCATTAGTAATGACTAAGTCGCTCTGTGTCCCGTGATGTACGAAAAAGAAAAAGGGATTTTTATAACAGCTTACCTGTAAAATCCTTTTCTTGGAGTACATCACGGGACACAGAGCTCCCACCCCTCTTTTTGGGACACTTATTGCTTGGCTACAAAACTGAGGTGCTCCCGGGTGGGAGGGGCTTATATAGGGGAGGGTACTTCCGGTTTGGAATTGGCCAGTGCCAACACCTGAAGGTAAACTATATAACCCATTAGTAATGACTAAGTCGCTCTGTGTCCCGTGATGTACTCCAAGAAAAGGATTTTACAGGTAAGCTGTTATAAAAATCCCTTTTTTGCTGTCTGTGCCCCTGTTCAGAACATTTCACCTCACTTTCCGTCCCAATGACAACTGTTTTTGAAATGTGGTGTTTTTCTTGAAACAAGGATTGCTGATAAAGCATCAGTACAGATGAGACCCCTTTCTCCCATATTTATTCTTACAGGAGAGAATTTTCCTTTCTAGGGGTAGATTTCCTCTCACTTCCTGTTGTCTTCTTTCGTTTGCAAGTAGGAGTCGTTTTCTAAGTTGGATGTTTGAAAGTAGGGACCTGCCGTATATACTCTGCAGAAATAGGCCCCTTAGTTGTTGGTGTTGGCACAACACTGTAAGCACTCAGTTACTCTTGGTTGGTGCTGGAACGCCCTGCTGTCAACTATTATATCAGGAATTTTAATTACATATAATTGTTGAACAGTGGTAGTAAAAATTGGGGCTTTGATGGTGGTGCTGGTGCCACAACACTGTAAGCCCTGACAGTTACTCTTGGTGGGTGCAGCAATGGGCCCTGCTGTGAATTATTAGATCAAGAATTGTAATTACATGCCCCTTTTGAACAGGGGCTGAAAAATTGGGCCTTTCATGGTGGTGGTGGTGGTGGCGTTGCCACAAGACTGTAAGCCCTCAGAGTTACTCTTGGTGGGTGCAGCAATGGACCCTGCTGTGAATTATTAGATCAAGAATTGTAATTGCATGCCCCTGTTGAACAGGGGCTGAAAAATTGGGCCTTAGGCACTGGTGGCACAACACTACAACCCCTCACAGATACTGTACTTGGAGCACAGCAATGAGCCCTGTTGCAAAGTATTGCTTCAAAAATTGTAATGACACGCCCCTGTTAAACAGGGGCTGAAAAATTGGGCCTTAGGCACTGGTGCCACAACACTCCAACCCCTCACAGATACTGTACTTGGAGCACAGCAATGAGCCCTATGGCAAATTATTGCTAAAAAAATTGTAATTACACGCCCCTGTAAAACAGGGGCTGAAAAATTGGGCCTTAGCCACTGGTGGCGGCACCCATAAACAAAAATGATCTTCCAAGCTATCATCATCAATCGTATCATTGAGGACTCGGAGGAGGAGGATAGCCAGTCAACATAACAGCACAGGCACTCAGCATCAGCATCAGTCTTGAAGGGATGTGACATGTTAAAATCAATTAGTCTGTTATATCAGCATCAGGTGTGTGGTAGCTGGTGGTGATCCAAGACTGGTTCATCTTGATGAAAGTCAGTCGATCAACCGAGTCGGTGGACAGGCGCACCCTGTGATCCGTGACAAATCCTCCAGCAGCACTGAATGTGCGTTCCGAAAGAACGCTGGATGCAGGACAGGCCAGTAGCTCAATTGCATACTGTGCAAGCTCTGGCCAGTGATCCATCCTCAAGACCCAGTAAGCCAGAGGATTTTCGGTGGGGAAGGTGTCCAAGTCTGACCTTGCCCCTAGATATTCCTGCACCATGTTTATCAGACGCTGGCGATGGTTGCTGGAACCGATCATACTTTGGGGCTGCGGACTAAAGAATTGTCTGAACGCATCGGTCAGACGGCCACCTTCCCCACCGCTCCTTCTTTGACTGGCCGAAGCCTCAGCAACTCGTTGTCCAGGACCAGGAGTTTGTAACCTCCCAGTCTCTGGGAACGCGTTGCACAGACCTTTCTGCAAGGCCTCCCGGAGTTGTCTCATCCTCTGCTCCCTCTGCGACGGTAACATAAGGTCCGCAACCTTACCCTTGTACCGTGGATCAAGGAGAGTGGCCAGCCAGTAATGGTCCCTCTCCTTGATCCGAAGAATACGAGGATCCTTCCGCAGACTTTGCAGGATCAGGGAGGCCATGCAGCGTAGGTTTGCTGAGGCATTCGCTCCGGAGTCCTCTGGGTCACTAAGGACGACATGATCCGCAGCCACCTCCTCCCAGCCACGTACAAGTCCACTGGTTTCTTGGGACTGTAAATCATCCCTAAAAGACTGCTGCTGATGATGCTGAGTGCCAGCCTCCACCTCCATGCTGACACAATCCTCCTCCTCCTCCTCCTCCTCCTCCTCCTCCTCCTCTTCCTGTGCGATGGGTGGGACAGAAGGAACACTGTCTGGGTAAAGGGGGCCTTGAGAGGCAAGGAAGTCCTCCTCTTCCTGCCTCTGTTCTGCCTCAAGTGCCCTGTCCATTATTCCACGCAGCGTGTGCTCCAACAGGTGGACAAGAGGTACAGTGTCACTGATGCATGCACTGTCACTGCTCACCATCCTCGTGGCCTCCTCAAATGGTGCCAGGACAGTGCATGCATCCCTGATCATGCCCCACTGGCGTGGAGAAAAAAAACCAAGCTCCCCTGACCCTGTCCTGGTGCCGTAGTCGCACAGGTACTCATTGATGGCCCTCTGCTGCGTGTGCAGCCGCTGCAGCATGGCCAACGTTGAGTTCCACCTGGTGGGCATGTCACATATAAGGCGGTTCTTGGGCAGGTTCAACTCCTTTTGCAGCTCAGCCAGGCGAGCACTGGCATTATAAGATCTGCGGAAATGCACACAGACTTTCCTGGCCTGCCTCAGGACATCCTGTAAGCCCGGGTACCTGCCCAAGAACCGCTGCACCACCAGGTTAAGGACGTGAGCCACACAGGGCACATGGGTCAGTTGTCCCTGTCGGAGGGCGGAGAGGAGGTTGGTGCCATTGTCGCAAACCACCATTCCTGGCTTAAGCTGGCGTGGCGTCAACCACCTCTCGGCCTGGCCCTGCAGAGCAGACAGGACCTCTGCCCCAGTGTGGCTTCTGTCCCCCAAACACACCAGCGCAAGCACGGCATGGCATCTTTTTGCCTGCGTACTTGCGTAGCCCCGTGAACGGCTACGGAGCACCGCTGGTTCATAGGACAAACCACAGGAAGAGGCCATGGAGGAAGAAGAAGAGGAGGGGGTGGAGGAGAGAGGTGTGTCACAACCAGTAGTAGCATTTTGGAGGCGTGGCGGTGGGACAACCTCCAACACTACTGCACCTTGTCCTGCATCCTTCCCAGCTGCCAAAAGAGTGACCCAATGGGCCGTGAAAGAAAGGTAACGTCCCTGTCCATGCCTGCTGGACCATGAGTCAGCGGTAATATGCACCTTACCGCTGACCGCCCTGTCCAGCGAGGCCAAGACATTGCCTTCCACATGCCGGTAGAGAGCCGGAATAGCCTTCCGTGAGAAAAAGTGGCGTTTGGGAACCTGCCACTGAGGAACCGCACATTGCACAAACTCACGGAAGGGGGCCGAGTCTACCAACTGAAAAGGCAGCAGTTGAAGCGCTAGCAATTTAGCCAAGCTAGCATTCAACCGCTGGGCATGTGGATGGCTGGGAGTGAACTTCTTTCGACGGTCCAGCAGCTGGGGCAGGGAAATTTGCCTGCTAGAATCGGACGTCGGTGTACTGCTAGCAGAGTGGCCGCAAGTACTTGGCTGTGACACACCTAATTCTACACCTTCATTCCTCTCAGTGCATGTTTCAGAGAGGACTGAAGTTATAGTGGGGTTGGAGATCCCAGCTGATGCGGTGCAAGGAGAGGTCCGCTTTGTTCTTTGGTGTGGGTCTTTGAGGTAGGCTTGCCAACGAGCTGCATGGCAGGTCAACATATGTCTGGTCAGGCATGTGGTACCCAAGCGGCTGATGTTTTGGCCACGCGATATACGCTTGAGACATATGTTGCAAACAGCAGCTGTGCGATCTGATGCACTAGCCTCAAAAAAGGCCCACACCAAAGAACTTTTTGAATGACGGGCAGAGGCAGCGCCCTGCACAGGCGGAGCTCTGCGGTGTGATTCCGTCGGTGTACTGCCCTTACGCTGGCCACCAAAGGGCATCCTGCCTCGTTGGAGATGTGCCTCCTCCTCATCCTCCTCCTCCTCCTCTCTCCTATTAGGCACCCACGTGGAGTCAGTGACCTCATCATCACCTCCCTCCTCATCACTGGAGCCAATCTGGCAGTATGCTGCAGCTGCTGGAACATGACTGCCAGATTGGTGTCCTTCTTGAGCATCCCCTCTGTCTGCTCTCACGCTACTGCCTTCCTCTAGCTGGGTTTCATCATCAGACCCTTCGAAACGCTGGGCATCCTCCTGGAGCATGTACCCAACACTGTGCTGAAACAGTTCGGGGGACTCCTCAGGAGGAGGACATGGTGGGTTTAGGGAAGGAGTGACTGATGATGAGTCTGACATTGATACCAGGGAAGAGGACGCTTTGGCAGCTGCTTTTCCAGTACCCTGAGCCTGGGTGAGAGAGGATGAGGAGGAGGAGGAGGGCTTGGTCATCCACTCTACCAAGTCTTCGGCATGATGTGGCTCAACATGTCCAGCTGCCGAAAAGAAGGACAAGCGTGTCCCATGGCCATGTGCTGATGACAATGCACCGCGTCCACGACCAGCACTGTTGCCCCCAGACACAGAGCCTGCTTGCCCTCTTGTATTGCCTCCTGACTGTCTGCCTCTCCTTGTTTGCCTTCCAGACATTCTAATAGATGGCCTGCAGGGAGATGGGAAAAAAGCAATAAGGGCTACCTTCAGGTGTCCTTCTCTGTCCCTTGAAACAAGGACTTTGACAGTGAAAGAAACTGACACACTCTCCCTACCTACAGTTTTCTGTCCCTAGAAAAAATGTTTTTTTTAAGCACAATTTAGCACAAGGAGAATTCACTCACTGTCCTTCCAGGTCCCTGGAAACAAGGACTTTGACAGTGAAAGAAACTGACACACTCTCCCTACCTACAGTTTTCTGTCCCTAGAAAAAATGTTTTTTTTAAGCACAATTTAGCACAAGGAGAATTCACTCACTGTCCTTCCAGGTCCCTGGAAACAAGGACTTTGACAGTGAAAGAAACTGACACACTCTCCCTACCTACAGTTTTCTGTCCCTAGAAAAAATGTTTTTTTTAAGCACAATTTAGCACAAGGAGAATTCACTCACTGTCCTTCCAGGTCCCTGGAAACAAGGACTTTGACAGTGAAAGAAACTGACACACTCTCCCTACCTACAGTTTTCTGTCCCTAGAAAAAATGTTTTTTTTAAGCACAATTTAGCACAAGGAGAATTCACTCACTGTCCTTCCAGGTCCCTGGAAACAAGGACTTTGACAGTGAAAGAAACTGACACACTCTCCCTACCTACAGTTTTCTGTCCCTAGAAAAAATGTTTTTTTTAAGCACAATTTAGCACAAGGAGAATTCACTCACTGTCCTTCCAGGTCCCTGGAAACAAGGACTTTGACAGTGAAAGAAACTGACACACTCTCCCTACCTACAGTTTTCTGTCCCTAGAAAAAATGTTTTTTTTAAGCACAATTTAGCACAAGGAGAATTCACTCACTGTCCTTCCAGGTCCCTGGAAACAAGGACTTTGACAGTGAAAGAAACTGACACACTCTCCCTACCTACAGTTTTCTGTCCCTAGAAAAAATGTTTTTTTTAAGCACAATTTAGCACAAGGAGAATTCACTCACTGTCCTTCCAGGTCCCTGGAAACAAGGACTTTGACAGTGAAAGAAACTGACACACTCTCCCTACCTACAGTTTTCTGTCCCTAGAAAAAATGTTTTTTTTAAGCACAATTTAGCACAAGGAGAATTCACTCACTGTCCTTCCAGGTCCCTGGAAACAAGGACTTTGACAGTGAAAGAAACTGACACACTCTCCCTACCTACAGTTTTCTGTCCCTAGAAAAAATGTTTTTTTTAAGCACAATTTAGCACAAGGAGAATTCACTCACTGTCCTTCCAGGTCCCTGGAAACAAGGACTTTGACAGTGAAAGAAACTGACACACTCTCCCTACCTACAGTTTTCTGTCCCTAGAAAAAATGTTTTTTTTAAGCACAATTTAGCACAAGGAGAATTCACTCACTGTCCTTCCAGGTCCCTGGAAACAAGGACTTTGACAGTGAAAGAAACTGACACACTCTCCCTACCTACAGTTTTCTGTCCCTAGAAAAAATGTTTTTTTTAAGCACAATTTAGCACAAGGAGAATTCACTCACTGTCCTTCCAGGTCCCTGGAAACAAGGACTTTGACAGTGAAAGAAACTGACACACTCTCCCTACCTACAGTTTTCTGTCCCTAGAAAAAATGTTTTTTTTAAGCACAATATAGCACAAGCACAAAACACACTGACACTCTCCCTACCTATCCTTCTCTTTCCCTAAACTAAAGGAATCCAGGTTAAGCAAGAAAGAAATAAAAGTCACTGTCCCTGGCCTATGCTTCTCTTTCCCTGCTCCGGAACACACTACACTAGGCCGCCGTGCTGGCGGCCTTTTATAGTGTGGGGCGTGTATTAAACACCCTCAGCAATAATTGGCCACAGGCATCCTGCCTGTGGCCAATCATTGCTCTCCTCGCTGCCGGCGCTGTGATTGGCCAAGCATGCGGGGTCACAGTGCATGCTTGGCCAATCACAGCGCCTGGATGACACTGCGATGGCGTAGTGCATTGTGGGCCGTTCGCGTCACTCGAATTTGGCGCGAACGGCCCAAATCGTTCGATCTTCGTCGAACGATCGAACAGCCGATGTTCGAGTCGAACGTATGTTCGACTCGAACACGAAGCTCATCCCTACTGTCTACACACGGTCGGAATTTCCGACAAGAAAAGTTTGATGTGAGCTTTTGGCCGGAAATCCCGACCGTGTGTATGCTCCATCAGACTTTTTCTGTCGGAATTTCCGACAACAAAATTTGAGAGCTGGTTCTCAATTTTTCCGACAAGAAAAGTTCTTATCGGAAATTCCAATCATCTGTATGCAATTCCGACACAAAAAAACATGCATGCTCAGAATCAAGCAGAAGAGCCGAACTGCCTATTGAACTTCATTGATCTCGGCTCGTCGCACGTCACCGCGTTCTTGACGGTCGGAATTTTGTGTGACCGTGTGTATGCAACACAAGTTTGAGCCAACATTCCGTCGGAAAAAAATCCAAGGTTTTCTTGTCGGATTTTCCGATCGTGTGGTGGTTTGACGGTCTAAAGATTTGAATCCAGGACTTCACCTTCACCACCCAGAGTAACTCCTTCTCTGACCGCTGTAAGTAAAGAACAACAAGGGGTATCAATCACCCATCTCCCTTGGCCTACAGCAGTTGGAGGAACTCAACGGCTGCTTGAGGTTGGACTCCTAGAGTAGGTGATGAGATTTAGGTGGTCCTGGTGGTAATCCTCAAAGGTCTGACCAAAAAATCAGATTGGAGGCTCAATAAAAGGTCCAAGGTATGCACCAGAAAAAGAGAGGGGCGAGCCCTTATAGTTTAGCCTGTATCTAAATGTAATTATTTCTTCAATTGATGATGAATAGAAAATAAAAAATTACCTGCATCTGGTGGGGATGTGGTGACCCAAGAGGGTAGAACTATGCAAATGTTCATGAACACAGGTGAAGAAGAGGCCCTGTCTTCATATGGGGTGCATGCAGGCTGTCAATGTTACAGGGGTCCCCATCACAAATCCTCTGGCGGGTATTGTGCTTGTAGGCTGAGAGGAGGGAAAATCCTGTTGGTGAAACCAATGGCAGAGGCGCCTGGAGTGGTGTGTCTAAGGATGGGTTGGAGTCATCAAGTGAGATGAACATCAGCTTTATTTCACCAAAAGATGCATTTTGTGGCTATAACTCATCACTTCCTCAGTTTACCGTGATATGTTTGATGTTTCTTGGTTTTCTCTTCCACCCAAGTGTGTCTGTGTGAAAGAGAAAACACTTGGTTGGACTAGAGAGACACTTGGGTGAAAGAGAAAACCGAGAAATATCAAAAATTAGTGTATTACCATAAACTGAGGAGGAGTAATAGTCATGAAATTTATCTTCTCATGACGTTCAGCTAACTTGATGACTCCAACCCCTCTTTAGACTCACCACACCGGGCGCCTCTGCCATTAATTTTACCAACAGGATTTTTACCTCATCTCATCCTACCAGTACAACACCCACCTGAGAAGCCATAAAGCAGGGGTGTCAAACTCAATTTCATCACAGGCCACACCAGCATTATGGTTGCCCTCAAAGGGCAAGGTGTATCTGTAAGACTAGATGTCCAGAGCCCCCCTTACATCAGAAGTCAAGAGTCCCCCACCATCCCTTGCATCCCCCTTAGTTTGTGCTGCTGCTGGGAAGAAGTTGGTGGTGGAAGCTGGGAAGCAGAAAGTGCAAGGTCTGGAAAAGGACCAGAAGAGAACTAAAAGTGATAGTAAAGGCAAGTTTAATTTTTTTTAACTGTTTTGCACAGAGCAGCCCCAATCCTCCCCTTCCTAGCCCCTCCCTCCTGTCAAGTTCCCCCAGAGCAAATAGCTTGCTATGGGGGCACCTGAGCAAGGTCGCTCCCCAGCTGCTGCTCTGCGTGTCCATTCACACACACAGCCGCGGCTTGACCCTGCCCCCTCTTTCTCCTCATTGGCTCACTGGCTGTGATTGACAGCAGTGGGAGCCGCTGTCTCAGCCAATGAGGAGGGAGACTCCTGAAGAAGCTGAGACTCTCGCGCACACCGCTGGATCGCGATGAGGCTCATGTAAGTATTAGGGGGGGGGGGCATGGTAGGCTGCTGCACACAGAAGTTTTTTTACCTTCATGCATAGAATCCATGAAGGTAAAAAAACCTTGAGCGTTTAGAACTACTTTAAGTCAGCTGCTGGAGTCTGCTGAATGCTATGAATGCTAAGACAGGGGAGGCGCTGAAGGGGTGCTGGAGCTGCACATAGAGGATCCGTAGGAGGAGATTTTCTACCTCTCCGCCGCCAACTGCTGAGACAAAGTGGGGGCAGAGACGAGGGGGGGGGGGCACAGCTGCAGTCGAGGTGCAAGGGCCACATGAATTGGCATGGCAGGCCTTGTGTTTGACACATGTGCCATAGAGCAGTGTTTCTCAACTCCAGTCCTCAAAGCGCCCCAACAGGTCATGTTTTCAGGCTCTCCATTGTCTGGAGTTGAGAAACACTGCCATAGAGGACCCAGGTTTGTGACACCTGCAACATCAAGAGCGAACTGCATTCACGGAAGGTTGCATAGTTCTACCCGCCTGGGTCATTGCAACATCACCACATGCCGGGCTAGTAGGAGATGACATCAGAGGAAACCCTGCCATATCTCTCTGCCCACAGCCCTTGTCCTGAAGGACAGAAAGACCAGAGTAGAGGTCACATGACCACCACTAAAGACATTACAATGAAGGTTTTTGACATGTTCTTTTTGTATTCCTACTAATGGAATTGCATTAGTACACTGATTGCAATTGCTGATATTTTTCTTTTTAAAGCATAGAAAATGTCAATGTTCCTCTTACCCAAATCCCTAATTTACTGCTAATCTCTGATATTTCTCTGACTTTAATGTTGACTTGCCGCAGCAAATTAACATTTAGTATGCATGCAGTACAATAAAAAAAAAATGTACAAAACATCGAAAAGGTCATTTAATTAAAAAAAATTTTTTTCAGCTTGTCTTTATGAAAAACATCATGACTTATTTATTAAATTCTATATTACCCTAAGGCCCCATTCACACAGGGGCGGCACGACTTCTGGGGGTGACCTCGGCGGCGCGATCTCAAGACGACTTGAGACGCCTGCCGAGGCGATTTGCATAAAGACTTCTGTATAGAAGTCAATGCAGGTCGCCTTGGGTCGCCTCCAAAAGTAGTACAGGAACCTTTTTCTGAGTCGCTCCTATTAGAACGGTTCCATTGAACAGTGTGGGACGCGACTCGTCATGCGACCGAGTCGCCCCTGTGTGAACCGGGCCTAACACGCCTTTGTTTTAGTATTACAGTGGGGAAAATATTTATTTGATCCCCTGCAGATTTTGTTAGTTTGCCCACTTACATATGTAGCGACCTCACCCTTTACTCCCTTCTGACTCTTGGCTCTCGTCTAGGAGACCAGGGAGGAGAGTGTGGCGCACCACCAGCTCACACCATACTGTATGCAAAGATGGAGCTAATCAAACAATACCTTCGGGTCTGTGTTTCCATCCAGAGCCAAACCTTCTCTTGAGAATGATTCCCATCGTCCATGCAGGTGGAGGTGGGACCCTTAGCTCCCAGTAAGTTACTGTCCACACCACTGAAAGTCCAACACTTATTTATTCGTAGCAATAAACAGTCTCTGTGAGAGCAGACAGGTTGTAACACATACAGTTCAGACGAGGTGGGGAGAGAAGGTCCAGGGACAAACTTAAACTTGGTTTTCTCCTGTTCTGTATAACACCAACAGGCTTGACACACAGTCGCTGCCACCGACCGTGAGAACTTGAACTACCTTCTAGAAGCGATGGCCCCTGTCAGGGAAAGGACATCTATCCAAACGGTCACCAGAGGCCCCACCGTCACCAGCAAATGCTGCACCGGGTCTTCGGATAGGGTTACCTCCCTGGCCTCCCCGTTCTAGATCCGGGCGTCCACACCGGGGGACACCCTAGGAGTCCTTGATCCCCTGCGGAACCCAGTTGAATGTACTGGGCCCCAGGCCTCCAGAAAGTACTTCACCCCAGACCGAAGACCCCCAGACCCCCCCCCCCCCCCCAAGCTATTAAAAAAAAAAAAAAAAGTAACTTTAAGAGTGACCAGGCGCCGGACACACGGCAGTCTATGGTAAGCTTCCCAGCTTGCAATCAGCTGATTTCAAGCTGGGAAGCGGATTTGCCCGTGTTCAGGGTGTGTGCAGGGCGCCCGCAAACACTCCCACTCTTCAATGATTTGTTTCTGGCATTTGTTTCTTTATTTTTATTGGCGGGACCAGAGGCGGGTGGGCGGTCCTTTTTCTGCGTCACCTCCGGTTTCTCGGCTCACTGTGCTGTGGACTGGGCAACGTAGAAACATGCTGGAGTTTCTACTCATTTACCTCCCTGGGCAAAAAAGAAGGGGGGAGGGTGGGACTTTGAATGAGGTGCGTGGGGTAGAGCCAGACAAATCCATATGTAAAAAATTATATTTATTATTAAACCAAAGATAGGGCATGGATCAACCCATATACAGTGGGTACGGAAAGTATTCAGACTACCTTAAATGTTTCACTCTTTGTTATATTGCAGCCATTTGCTAAAATCATTTAAGTTCATTTTTTCCTCATTAATGTACACACAGCACCCCATAGTGACAGAAAAACACAGAATTGTTGACATTTTTGCAGATTTATTAAAAAAGAAAAACTGAAATATCACATGGTCCTAAGTATTCAGACCCTTTGCTGTGACACTCATATATTTAACTCAGGTGCTGTCCATTTCTTCTGATCATCCTTGAGATGGTTCTACACCTTCATTTGAGTCCAGTTGTGTTTGATTATACTGATTGGACTTGATTAGGAAAGCCACACACCTGTCTATAGAAGACCTTACAGCTCACAGTGCATGTCAGAGCAAATGAGAATCATGAGGTCAAAGGAACTGCCTGAAGAGCTCAGAGACAGAATTGTGGCAAGGCACAGATCTGGCCTAGGTTACAAAAAATTTCTGCTGCACTTAAGGTTCCTAAGAGCACAGTGACCTCCATAATCCTTAAATGGAAGACATTTGGGACGACCAGAACCCTTCCTAGAGCTGGCCGTCCGGCCAAACTGAGCTATTGGGGGAGAAGAGCCTTGGTGAGAGAGGTAAAGAAGAACCCAAAGATCACTGTGGCTGAGCTCCAGAGATTCAGTCGGGAGATGGGAGAAAGTTGTAGAAAGTCAACCATCACTGCAGCCCTCCACCAGTCGGGGCTTTATGGCAGAGTGGCCCGACGGAAGCCTCTCCTCAGTGCAAGACACATGAAAGCACGCATGGAGTTTGCTAATAAACACCCAAAGGACTCCAAGATGGTGAGAAATAAAATTCTCTGGTCTGATGAGACCAAGATAGAACTTTTTGGCCTTAATTCTAAGCGGTATGTGTGGAGAAAACCAGGCACTGCTCATCACCTGTCCAATACAGTCCCAACAGTGAAGCATGGTGGTGGCAGCATCATGCTGTGGGGGTGTTATTCAGCTGCAGGGACAGGACGACTGGTTGCAATCAAGGGAAAGATGAATGTGGCCAAGTACAGGGATATCCTGGAGGAAAACCTTCTCTAGAGTGCTCAGGACCTCAGACTGGCCCGAAGGTTTACCTTCCAACATGACAATGACCCTAAGCACACAGCTAAAATAACGAAGGATACAACAGTGGGGAGAGCAAAGCTTGGGACTTTTGAAGGGGACGTGAGGAGAGTTCACGTTCCCATCCCTGGAACATATGATAGGAGGGGGGAAGTTTGGGACTTTAGATGAGGCGTACATGGTGGGACCAGACAAATTCACATAGGTGCAAACATATGTATGTTTATTGGACCAATGATCGACATGGTATGAGAAAAACGTAGTTGCATACATACACCAGGGGTAATGTTCTAGTACAAACATGATAAACAGCATATATAACAACATGGCACATCAGGTGATACAATAATAACATGTCCTTCATGTAATGAAATTGAACTAAAATATCAACAGAGGGTAAAACCATCTAAAAATGATCAATGTGTGTTGGATGCATCAGAGTAAGGCTCAACGCGTTTCATGGACTTGTGTCCACTCCTCAGGAGCCAAGTGCATCCATGTTATATGACCCAGAGGTTGTGTCCATATAGAAGCACAGGTCAGGGACAGGCCAATCAAGTCTAGCCCGGGAGCAGAGAGGGGAACCCAACGGGAAATCCGGAGAAGCGCACACCATCCCTCATGAGTAGATCGAATTTCTGGTTAGGTCCAACGAGAGTACAAAGCCCAATGGGAACAGGGAGGTCTGGACAATAAAAATCGCAGATCGCCGCCATTACCTGATCTCAGTAGCAGCAACAGAGTAAGCTGTATACAGTTCCAGAGTGTCAACTTTTATTGGTACCATATCCTTCATCTTCGAGGCCAGCAGGACACACACTGTACCAAGCAGCTGTAAATTTCTTTTTTCCACTGGAAACAAAGATAAGCATTTTCGTATGTAGCTCATAGCTAGAGGGAATACCGCATATTCACAATGTTCGTCCTCACACATCACTGAGTGGAGGAGAAAGCCGGCTGGCGCTTCCGCTGGTGGGTGCAGACCAGCTGCACGGCCAGCGGTAGACAGCAAGGGGGAGGGCCAGAGGTAGCAGCTCAGTGAACCCGGCGGGGGGAAAAAAACTCAAAGAGGAAGGCAAAGTTCCAATAATGGAGAGACAGTAGGACATGAGGGAGACAGGCAGTCATGTCACACTGCCAGACTGCCTGTCACAACAGCAAACGATCCGGAGGAGGGGGGGACAAAATAACGAAGGAGGGGCTTCACAACAACTCCGTGACTGTTCTTGAATGGCCCAGCCAGAGCCCTGACTTAAACCCAATTGAGCATCTCTGGAGTGACCTAAAAATGGCCGTCCACCAACGTTTACCATCCAACCTGACAGAACTGGAGAGGATCTGCAAGGAGGAATGGCAGAGGATCCCCAAATCCAGGTGTGAAAAACTTGTTGCATCTTTCCCAAAAAGACTCATCAAAAGGGTGCAAATACTAAATACTGAGCAAAGGGTCTGAATACTTAGGACCATGTGATATTTCAGTTTTTCTTTTTTAATAAATCTGCAAAAATGTCAACAATTCTGTGTTTTTCTGTCAATATGGGGTGCTGTGTGTACATTGATGAGGAAAAAAACCGAACTTAAATGATTTTAGCAAATGGCTGCAATATAACAAAGACTGAAAAATTTAAGGGGGTCTGAATACTTTCCGTACCCACTGTAAATGCATAATAGCACATTGGCATATAAAATACAAAATAACAGCATACATATTGTAAATTGTGACCAGCATGACACAGAAAATGAATATTGTACATCACAGTCCACCAAATGGAGTAGACATTGACATTATATCAGGGTTGGTAACGCAATAAAACCATCTAGAATCATAAATATGAATCGGATGCATCAAAATAAGCTTGACGACGTTTCATGGACTTCTATCCACTCATCAGGAGCAAGTCCATCGATATACTAAAAGGGGAATAAAAAGTGAGTCTCAACCTGTTTTGCCTTCCAAACTGTATGATTCTGTGCTGTAACTCTGTTCTGCATCTTGCAGTGCAGCTTTACTGAAAGAGAAAGTAAAAATCTTGGCTATGTCAGGAATATACAGTATGGGGACTTTCCAGGCTCCTCATGAATGCATTCCACAAACACACACACCATATCTTATTAAAAATGATTATTTTTGATAATGTGGAATACTTCTATGTAGAACCTGAGAAGTCCCAGTATATTCCTGACATTGTCATCATGAGCATAAACAGCAAGAGACATACAGAATACAGCCCATCTCCACCATTGCAGTGCTGCACTTTCTTCTATGTTTCCATGTTCCAGCCAGCTGCACTGCTCTTCTTCTCCACCCAAAGCCTCAGCATCATTGCATACCATACAGCAGGGATGGACTGTCCATAGGGACTACCAAGAGTTTCCCGGAGGGCCGATGGCTCAGTGGGCCATTTTTCAAAAAAAAAATTTTTTTTCGTGGCCCGTTTTTTTATGCAGTTCGGCGGCAGCGTAGCAGCAAACAGCGGCAGGGATTCGGGGAAGGTGGCCAGCGAGGAGGGCAGTTGGATGTAAAATTCGGAGGAGGGAGAAGAGCTCCACCCCCTCCCTGACCACCGAAGAGGCGAACAGTAGCGAGCGCGGCCACCCCGGCGCTCCCAGAACCTCGATTCCTCCACCTCCTCTCTGCTCCAGGAACCATGCGGCCTGGGGCGGAGGGCAGGCTGACTGGGAGCCCAGAGGAAGACAACACGCGCCACTGTAAGGAGCAGAGCAGCGAGAGCACCCCCCGGATCAAGAGGGAGACCCGGCGCTGCCGCTGCTGGCCCTCAGGTACCTGGCATCCTACACAAACATGCCAGAACACTGAGACAGCGGGGAGGTGAGCAGAGGAGGGACTGCAGAAAGGGACAGTGCTATGTGGTCTGTCTCAGCCCTCCCCTCTGTCTTTCAGTCCCCCCCGCTGTCTCTCAGTCCCCCCCTCTGTCTCTCAGTCCCCCCCTCTGTCTCTCAGTCCCCCCTCTTTCCGCCCCCTCCTCTGTCTCTCAGACCCCCCACTATCTCTCAGACCCCCCTCTGTCTCTCAGTACCCGTGTCTCTCAGTCCCCCCTATTTTAGCCCCCTCCTCTGTCTCTCAGACCCCCCCTCTTTTAGCCCCCCCTCTGTCTCTCAGACCCCTCCTCTGTCTCTCAGTCCCCCCCTCTGTCTCTCAGTCCCTGTGTCTCTCAGTCCCCCCCTCTTTCCGCCCCCTCCTCTGTCTCTCAGACCCCCCACTGTCTCTCAGACCCCTCCTCTGTCTCTCAGACCCCACCTCTGTCTCTCAGACCCCACCTCTGTCTCTCAGACCCCACCTCTGTCTCTCAGACCCCACCTCTGTCTCTCAGACCCCACCTCCGTCTCTCAGACCCCTCCTCCGTCTCTCAGACCCCTCCTCCGTCTCTCAGACCCCTCCTCCGTCTCTCAGACCCCTCCTCCGTCTCTCAGCTCCCCCTTCCGTCTCTCAGCTCCCCCCTCCGTCTCTCAGCTCCCCTCCTCCGTCTCTCAGACCCCTCCTCCGTCTCTCAGACCCCTCCTCCGTCTCTCAGCTCCCCCTCCGTCTCTCAGCTCCCCTTCCGTCTCTCAGCTCCCCCTCCGTCTCTCAGCTCCCCCCTCCGTCTCTCAGCTCCCCCTCTGTCTCTCAGCTCCCCCCTCTGTCTCTCAGCTCCCCCCTCTGTCTCTCAGCTCCCCCCTCTGTCTCTCAGCTCCCCCCTCTGTCTCTCAGCTCCCCACTCTGTCTCTCAGCTCCCCACTCTGTCTCTCTGCCCTTTCCTCTGTCTCATTCACTCCCTGACTCTTAGGCTGATTTCACACTGGGGCGGGCATTGACGGTAAAACGCTGCTAGTTTTAGCAGCACTTTACTGTCGTTTTAGCTGCGCTATTCAGCTTCTAGCAGGTGCTTTTAACCCCCGCTAGCAGCCAAATTAAAGGTTAAATGCACCCGCGTAGCGCTGCTGCCGAAGTGCTTTGCAGGCGCTTCAGCAGTGGTGGCCATTTATTTCAATGGGCAGGAGCGGTGTGTACACCGCTCCTCCACCGCCCCAAAGATGCTGCTTGGAGGACTTTTTTTAACGCCCTGGCAGCGCCCCAGTGTGAAAGCACTCGGACTTTCACACTGGGACTGCAGCGGAGGCGTTTTTCAGGCGCTTTACAGGTGCTAATTTTAGCCAAGAAGCGCCTGAAAAACGCCTCAGTGTGAAAGGGGTCCTACACTCACCCCCTCTCTTTTACATTCACTCCCTCTCTCTTACACTCACCCACCCCCTCTAACCCCCATTCCCTCAACCCTCCCTCTCTCTCTCATTCCCCTCTCGCTCACCCTCTCATCATATACAATAATGGATGTAGGGGCCTTTTGGTGGGCGTGATTTTTTGGGGGGGTGGGGGGCAGCATTTTATTGAATTAAAGTGGGCCGGTCTGGATGAATTCCAGGGCCAAATTTTTGTCCCAGTCCAGCCCTGCCATACAGGAACATTAATCCTGTATGCTGCAATGAAAACGCTCCTCTGCCCTACAGACACCATCCTCTGCCTTACAGACACCGTCCACTGCCCTACAGCCACCGTCCACTGGGCACAGTGGCTGCGTTTGATGGGCACAGTGGCTGCGTTTGATGGGCACAGTGAGGCTGCAATTGATGGGGTTTTTGTTTGCACCCCCCAAAATTTTGAGCACCCGCCGCCACTGTTTGATTTTCTAATCATCGGTTGACATCCAGAAAACCTGAAGTTGCAGCAAGGATTTTCTTTTTCTTTTCAAATGAACAAATTTCTAAAGGTGGATGTGGTTATTGTTCAGTAAAGTCAGTTCATTCCAAAAATCGAAAGTTAAAAGCAAACAAAATTTTGAATGACATTTGTCTAGCCCCCCCAGTGCTTAACATGTGGCCACTTGGCATTTTTTGTGTAGCCCTCGGGGCCGACACTAATCTGTGTTCCCCTCTTGTGCTGTTATAACAGTGATTTCTAGCAGTTTCGTGTAATATGTCTCCAGTCTATGACTTTTTCCTATAGCATGTTCCCAGTCTCCAGCTACTATAGCATGTCCTCAGTCCCTGACCATCTCTTGTATTATGTCTGCAGTCTCTGACCATCTCCTCTATCATGTCTGCAGTCTCTAACCATCTCCTGTATCATGTCTGAAGTCTCTGACCATCTCCTGTATCATGTCTGCACTCTGTGACTATCTCCTGTATCATGTCTGCAGTCTCTGACCATCTCCTCTATCATGTCTGCAGTCTCTGACCATCTCCTGTATAATGTCTGCAGTCTCTGACCATCTCCTGTATCATTTCTGCAGTCTCCAACCATCTCTTGTATCATTTCTGCAGTCTCTGACCATCTCCTGTATCATGTCTTCCGGGGGTAAGCATGCAGATTAGCATAAAAAAGTTAAATACTTAAAAAAATAAAAATAAAAAATAAAGCAAATAAAAATAAAATAAGGACTAAGAAAAAATAAAATAAATACTAAATAAAAAACAAATCAACAAAGTAAAAAAAGGATTGCATACAACATTTTACATTTGTCAACATCCTACTACCCACACACTGGGTTTATCTGTAGCCTTATTTCGACCCGTATCGATCAAAGTTTAGAGGCAATCTAGACTGCATCAGTTTCAGATGCCACAAATAATGCCGGACTAGTGCCATCCACATCCGTCTTGTTCCCAGCTCCGTCCATGCGTGAAAAGGTCATGGATCCAAGCTGAATTGTCCTACAGCAGCCAGTATAATTAGAGCTTCTAATTGTACTTTAATCAATTCTGCTTTACAAGTCTGATGAGTTGTCAATGAAAAGCCACTTGTTAACTCGCAGCTCTCTGGGGACCTGGCCAGTGTTAAGTGCTGTCAGAATAATCCTCTGCTGCCGGCCAATATCGACGCCATTTGTTATCTTAAAACCATTGTTATTGATGCAGTTAAAAATTTGGAAGACAGCCAATGTAAGCTATTACTATACAGTTTACATTACACAGCAGCACAAAATAAATGTATCCCTGAAATTCCAGGGCATATACCTAATTACAGCCGTGTCCTATCTTCCATCTCACTCCTTGTTTAGAATTCTTTATATTAAAAAAAACTAAAAGTAGCTGTACACTCTAACTGAATGGCATAAGGATGAATTTATAAAAATTCACTCTGTGAATGGGGCAAAAATCGAATGTTCTACGGCTTGATTCTTTGTAATTCAAATGTGTGAATGTAGAAAATACCAGGTAACGGCCACTAGATGGTGCTGAAAAGCTTACTTATTTCCTATAAAAGTTGTAATGCGGCATGGCCACTAGATGGTGCTGAGGAGCTTACTTATTTCCTATGACAGCTGTAATGCGGTATGGCCACTAGATGGTGCTGATGATCTCACTTTTTCATATGATAGTTGTAATGCGGTATGGCCACTAGATGGTGCTGAGGAGCTTACTTATTTCCTATGATAGTTGTGAATGTACCCCATTCTCATACAAATGGTGGGGGGGGCCGAATCTGGGGGCCCCCTTGTTAAAGGTGTCTTCCAGATTCTGATAAGCCCCCTGTCCACAGACCCGGACAACCACCGGCTAGGATTGTAATGAAGAGGCCCTTATCCCCAATGCAAGACAAGGTGCTTTAGGGTGGGGCCCCAAAGATCCCCCTTATGTTAAGGGGGGGTGAATGAGTAGGGTTACAGTGTACCCCATACTCAGTTACAGGGGGGCTGGGATCTGGGGGCTCCCTGGTTAAAGGGGGCTTCCAGATTCCAATAAGCCCCCTGCCCGCAGTTGTGGGGAAGATGCTCTTATCCCCAAGGCAAAACAAGGTGCTTTAGGGTGGGAAGGAAACCCCCCGGCCCCAAAGAACCTCCCTATTTTAAGGAGGGGTGAATGAGTAGGGTTACAGTGTACCCCATACTCATTCACATGGGGGGGAGGGCGGGATCTGGGGAGCCTCTTGTTAAAGGGGGCTTCCAGATTCCAATCAGCAACCTGCCCGCAGACCCCCACAACCACCGGCTAGGGTTGTTGGGAAGAGGCCCTTATCCCCAAGGCAGGACAAGGTGCTTTAGGGACCCCCCCCCCTCGGCCCCAAAGATCCCGCTCATGTTAAGGGCATGTGGCCTAATATGGTTCAGGAGGGGTGGGGTGCTGCTCGAGTGTCCTCCCCTTTCCCTGCCCGCCTGCATGCTCAGATAAAGTTCTGGTATGAATTTTAAGGGGGGGGGGGGGAGGGGTACGCCATTATTATTGCCGGCAATGATATTTTTTTTACATTCAGCTGTCAGCGGGGAAAAAATTATAATTTAATTAATTTTATATACCGTATATATACTCGAGTGTAAGCCGAGTTTTTCAGCACATTTTTTTGTGCTGAAAATGCCCTCCTCAGCTTATGCTCGAGTCTGTGTCCATCTTCACCTTGTGCGCCTGATCCCGGCCAGCCGTAGGTCTCCTGGACCCCAAACTTGACACACATGTAGCCCCACTCTTCCTCTACAAGTGTGCAAAGTTTGTTGGACGGGAAGCACCGATTTTTTAAGGCCGGGAAGCACCGATTTTTTAAAGCCGGGCACCCCTTCCATAGACTCCCATGTTAAATGGTAATTTCTCCAGTGATTTTGGGGACCCGGTACCGGCCGGCCCTAGGTCTTCTGGACCCCAAAACTTGGCACACATGTAACCACACTCTTCATCTGCAAGTGTGCAAAGTTTGTTGTCCAGGGGACCAACGGCCGGGGAGCACCGATTTTTCAAAGCCGGGCACCCCTTCTATAGACTCCTATGTTAAACATCAGTCTAGTCACACAGCGCAGGAGATCAGGTAGGGAGATTGGGCACAGTGAGGCATGGGCACAGTGAGGCATGCATATGGATACCCTAGGCTTATACTTGAGTCAATAAGTTTTCCCTTTTTTTGTGGTAAAATTAGGTGCCTCAGCTTATATTCGGGTCGGCTTATACTCGAGTATATACGGTACTTTTTTTACATTTTCTTTTCTTAATTTACTTTATTGCTTTCACAAGGAGGCTAACAAGCCCTCTATGTGATAGCCATAGGTGTGCGCAGCCTATTGCATTAGGGTGTGCACCCCAAAGCTCCAACACACATGCGTGTGTGAGATATTTACCGGCTTCTTCCCAGCTCTCCATCCTGAAGCAATGGGGGGGGAGAGTGGAGCAAGGGAGTTCATAGGGGGACCCAGGTAGCAGAAAGAACAGGGACGGGGGGTGGCATATATTGGTATGGTATTGGTATTTTCCTCCTGTGGCAGCTGAATGTTGGCAAGAGGGAGAAAAGGAGAAGCCTACTTTCAGCTGCTGCAAAAGGAAAAATACAGATTGGTTCCACTAAATTCCACCTCCTGTCCAGGTTCTTGGGGTCAGCAAGGAAGGATTGCAGTTTACCTGTCACCTGCCCATGATCACTGGGGAGATCGCCATTAATGGGTTGCCAACCCTAAGATTAGGGTGTGCCCAGGCACACCTGGCACACCCCTTGCGCACGCCTATGGTGATAGCATTGGGCAGGTAACAGGTCCTCTTTCTGGCCTATAAGACCCCCAGAGCCCCATAAAAGCCCTAGAGCCGTGAGCTTGCTTTAACCCCTTGTATACTGTGCCGTTTATAAACGTACCTTGGTAGACAGGGGGTTGAGCTACAGAAGTCATAGGTGGATTATTTATTACATGCTAATAGAGACATTCATCTCCATTGGCCTCTATCACATACTCACCTTTTTGGGACGTTCTAATGGATCATGTATGAATATTTAATTCCTATTTATTCATTAAATTGCTCTGCAAATTATAGTGACGGATTTGAATAAAAAATAAATAAAAAATAGAGTGATAAATAAATGTATCAGTTTTTAATCTCTGTGGATACATTGTATGCGTTATCTCCCACTCCTCGCTCTGATTTATTCCCTCAATCTATATCTCCCCAACTTCTGGCCCTGGGCTCCCTCCTCCTCACTCTGCAATATTTAATTCTTCTGGCTGCCCGGCTTTTTACTTTCATCCTCATTTTTTATTTTCCTCAACGTTTGTCTCTTCGAATGCTCCTTCCTTTTCATTTTTGTTATCTTCCAGCCCCAATACTTCTGTCTATATTTTTCTCTACAAAAAAGATCCTAAAAATTTAATTAAAAACGAAAGCACTTCTAACTCTTTGACTGCCAAATAATAATTTAAAAAAAATTCACACAAACATTACATTTTGTACATGAAATAACAATTAAAAACTCTCAAAACATTATATATTTTCTGAAAGCACCCCATAGAATCAAATTGTGCTAGCTGCAAATTTGGATTTATTTATTTTCATTTATATTATACTGTATAATATTAGCAAAATCCTGTTTATCAAATGAATATTTTCAACAAAAAAAAAAAAAAACACAAAAAATTATTTTAATGCACACAAACACAATACAATGTCCACATTTTCCATAAAATATAAAAGATGCGACCAAGTTAAGTAAATGGATAGCAAATATGTCAAGACTTTTAATTTTGTGCCCATGATACAAAGTTTGATGCCCAAAATTGTCCATAAGTGACACTTTAAAGATCTTCATAGGTTGAGAACCATAAATACTGGCCTTATAATTATTACTTGCACTAAGGCATGCGTAGCGATATCCAATATCTGTCTGGACCATACCCACCGCCAGGTCACAGACTACCCCCTCCTGGGATTTCAGCCATCTGCGTCTCACAGTTCCTCTCTGCTTGCATAATGGCCCCACAGTGCCCCCCAAGCCTGTTGCAGAGCCTCCAGACCTCTACAGTGCTCCCAACTTCCAACAGTGTTGCAAAGTGGCTCCCATAGTGCTCCCCCAGCCCACTCCAGAAACCTCAACCCTTACAGGGCTGGTTGTTATAGAGTGTTGAAATAGTGGTGGCCTAGATCAGTGTTTTTCTTAACCACTAAGCCATGGTCCAATATTAGGCTGCAGACTCTCCTCCCGCCGCCCTTCCAAGCAGCTGCCTCTCACAATGCCTCCTGGTTCCCAAAGTTCCCCTCAACCTTCCACAGTGGCTCACGATGCCCTCTGCCTAAACAATGATCCTCAACCTTCCAATAGTGCCCCCCCCCATCCTCCTGCAGCTGCCTCTTACAATGCCTCCCCACTCCCACAATGTCCTCCAACCGCCCAAAGTACTCTCCAGTCCCCTCCAGAAACCTCAGGGCATCAAGTCTGCTGGACAGTCCCCTAACCAACTCCACAAACCCCCATGCCCCTTAACCTTCCAATAGTGCCCCCCATCCTGCTGCAGATCCTCCAGCCCTCCACAGTTCCCCCAACCTCCAACTGTGTCCCACAGTGCCTCCCAACTTCCCACTGTGTTGCCTCCAGCCAGCTGCCTTTCACAATGCCTCCCAGCTCCCATAGTTCCCTCCTGCCTCGTATAATGGCCGTAGTTGCCTCCAGGTCCCCTGAGAGCGCTCCCAACATTTACCAGTGTCCCACAGTGCCTCTCAACCTCCCACAGTGCTGCATTCCAGCCAGCTGCTATTCACAATGCCTCCCCACTCCCATAGTTTCCTCCAACCTCCCATGGTGGCCCAAGGTGCCCCTAGGCCCCCTGAGAGCCCTCAGCCCTCCACAGTGCTCCCAATCATCCACAATGATCCACAGTCCCCCGTCCCCCCCCAGCCTCCTCCAAAAACCCAGAAAACTCATCCCTGACAGGGCTGGTTGTTATAGAGCGTTGCAGTAGTGGTGGCCTATATCTGTGTTTCTCAACTACTGGGTCATGGACCAATCTCAGGCCACAGCCTCCCCTTTCCTGGGCCTTTCAGCCACCTGCCTCTCCCAAAGCCTGTCTCCCATAGTTCCCCCCAACCTTCCATAGTGGCCCACTATGCACTCAGCCTTCACAATGATCCTCAACCTTGAACAGTGCCCCCCATACTGCCCCCAACCTCTAACTGTGTCCCACAGTACTGGCCTCTAGCCAGCTGCCTCTTCATAATGCCTCGCTGTTCCCGCAGTCCCCCCCCCAACCTCCCCCCTTTGGCCCAAGGTGCCCCCAAACTCCCTGAGTGCCCCCAGCCCTCCACATTGCTCCCAACCTACAATAGTGACCCACAAAGCCCCCCAGGCTCCCAAAGTGATCTCCAGTCCCCTCCAGAAACCTCAGGGCTGCAGAGTCTTCTATCCAACTCCACAACCCTTTCATGGCATTCAGCCCTTTTCAGAGTCTTCCAGAATTTCAATACTTTAATTTTAATTATTTATTGTTGGGGCCTGGAAGGTTTTGGAAGAATTTACAGGGCCCTGGTCTCAAAAAAAGTTGAGAACTCCTGGTCTGGACCCCTACACACAGCTGACTGAAATAAAAAGACCATTTTTATTAAGGTTATATTTACAAAATGTCTTGTGTCGCACATACACTATACCAAATTGGCTTTTCTTTAGATACATTTTAGCAACATTCTTCATTTATGACCACTGAGCCACTGAAACATTTTAGCACAGAGGCCACTGGAGGCTACAACATTTACTACCAGTTCTGCTTCAAAACAATTTAACAAATCATCCAGAATTTATGTATGAACACTGGAATCTCATTAAAACAAAACACAAGAATGGATGTGCATGCCTAACCGTTTCATGGAAATCAACTTTTCTTTAATACGTAAAAAGAAAAGAAAGTACAACTACAGTATCTGCAGAAATGTTTCTAAAACAGGGCGATGATTTGTACTTCTGTCTATCCAACTTTAAGATATACACATCCCAGCCAGGCTGGTGACCTGACTTTTCCCTGCTGCAGTTACCCAATTCAGCATGGTCACCCCCCCCCCCCAATCCTGTGATTGGACAATGAAAAAGCAGTAGAATACCAATGAGCTCAGTGGAATAAAAGAATGCCAAATGTTGGTCTTAAGGGTCCACAATCCTTTATGGTAGATGATGCTTAAATCACAGGACGAGAAACTGTAGCCAACGCGTTTCAAGGTGAAAAAACTCCTCTTCATAACTACCCTCCACCCGACAAACAGCTACAGCACGGGTCTCCAGATTCCTGGGGTGCACATCGAGCATGCTCTGTAACTGCTGTGTGCCTTGGACACAGCGGATCACAGATCAGCGTAAAGGGCCAATCACAACGTCCCTTTACTATGTGATCAGCTGTGTCCAATCACAGCTGTCACAATGGTAACGGTCTTTGCCGGTTATTGGCTCTCCTTTCCTCACACAGAGATAGAGCCGATCTGTGAGGGCACAGTGAGTACAGCATTTACACTGATATTCAGTGCCCGGATCATCAGTGCAGCTCATCAGTGCCCATCGGTGCAGCTCATCAGTGCCCATCGGTGCAGCTCATCAGTGCCCATCGGTGAAGCTTATCAGTGCCCATCAATGAAGCTTATCAGTGCCCATCGGTGAAGCTTATCAGTGCCCATCGGTGAAGCTTATCAGTGCCCATCGGTGAAGCTTGTCATTGCCCATCAGTGAAGCTTGTCATTGCCCATCAGTGAAGCTTGTCATTGCCCATCAGTGAAGCTTGTCAGTGCTCTTCAGTGAAGCTTGTCAATGTCCTTCAGTGAAGCTTGTCAATGTCCTTCAGTGAAGCTTGTCAATGCCCATCAGTGAAGCTTGTCAGTGCCCATCAGTGAAGCTTGTCAGTGCCCATCAGTGAAGCTTGTCAGTGCCCATCAGTGAAGCCTTGTCAGTGCCCATCAGTGAAGCCTTGTCAGTGCCCATCAGTGAAGCCTTGTCAGTGCCCATCACTGCAGCCTCGTCGGTGCCCATCAGTGCAGTCTTGGCAGTGCCCATCAGTGCCTCTTCATCAGTGCACATCAGTGAAGAAGAAAAATTGTATAACAGAAAAACATATTTTTTCTTTCAAAATTGGCAGCCTTTCTTTGTTTATTTATCAAACAAAAAAACCTCAGTGGTGATTAAATACCACCAAAAGAAAGCTTTATTCGTTTCCAAAAAATTATAAAAAATTTATTTTGCCTGAATGTGTAATTGTCATTCAAAGCGTGAGAGCGCTGAAAGATGAAAATAGGCCTGGGCAGGAAGGGGGTGAAAGTGCCCGGTATTGAAGTGAATACGGGCTTATAACAAGTAGCAACATTGTAAATGGGAAAATCTTTGTCAAAAGTGAAGATGGATCTGTCTCAATAGACATAAGTTGGTAAGGGCCACCAACACCATTACTGTATTACTAGGCCATTAAGGCAGCTCCGTCGAGTTTACACTGTTGCAACTTGTTATAAGCCCTATTGAAGATAGATTCTCTTTGTCCCAAAATGTGTTGGGACTCTTAAGGCAAATGCTTGGCAGTCTTTTATTCGGCCTCACACAGATGTCTCAATTCGGGAGGCCCCTACCCCATTGGGGACCCCCCAATTTGTTGAGCTGCCCAGGTCATGCCATTAAGTTTCACTGATTGATGGGAGTGAGACTGGAGTCCAGTGACTCGCATCTACTTTTTCTTGGACCAATGAGCTCAATAGACTGCTCTGTCTTCCTATTAGCATGCTCCTTGTCTGTATATGTGCATGCTGCACATCTGATTCCCAGTGCTGCCCCTCCCTCACCCAGTTTTGTTGTGCAGGGAACTGCAAGATCCGATGCCAAGTCAAACTGAGGCATCTGCACTGAAACCTCTTTCAGAGCATGTACAGCAGGGCCCGCTGCTGGAGAAGATCGGGAGAAGAAGAGGACCCTACACTTCATGTGACCAATCTGAAAATATCTAGAAAAAAATCTATATCTATCCATCTAGAAAAAAAAAAGTAGGATTTTTGTACTCACCGTAAAATCTGTTTCTCTGACGTCCATGGACTGACACAGCTCTCATACTGATTACGTGTGGGTATATGTCCCTGCTTGCAGGAGAAGACCTAGGCAGAATGTTAGATGTTAAAACATTCTAGAACAAACCAGAGCTGAACAGCCCCGCCCAGGGGGGCAGTCCCTCCGGACATTACCCTCCCACCTGCAGCTAACAGCCTCAGTTCGTAACAAAGCAGTACAAACCTTAAAAAGAAGGGTGGGTGCTGTGTCAGTCCATGGACGTCAGAGAAACGGATTTTACGGTGAGTACAAAAATCCTATTTTCTCTTATCGTCCATGGACTGATACAGCTCTCATACTGATTACGTGTGGGATGTCCCAAAGCAGTATAAGAAAAGGGTGGGAGCAAAATAGTAAAGGAACAACAAAAACTTCATTCCAAACCAGCAGAGCTCCTCAACAGAGGAGTTGCAACATTAAACAGCGGCCTGCAACACTTTGCGGCCGAAGGAAGCATCCGAAGATGCAGCCACATCAACCTTGTAGAATTTTGAAAAGGTATGAATGGACGACCAGGTCGCCGCCTTGCACACTTGTGCAACCGACGCTTGATGTCGGAAAGCCCAGGAAGTACCGATTGCCCTGGTGGAATGCGCTGTAACCGGGAAGGGAGGCGCCCGCCCCTTAATGGCATAGGCCTGTATAACAGTCTGTCTGATCCACCTAGAAATGGTGGCAGACGACACCGCTTGGCCCTGTTTCGGACCAGAGACAGCCACAAACAGTGAGCCAGACTTCCGAATAGAAGCAGTAGCCGCCAGGTACACCCGTAAGGCTCGCACCACATCCAAATTGTGAAGCGCAAACTCTCTAGGATGCGATGGATGAGTGCACAAGGACGGAAGGACAATGTCCTCATTAAGGTGAAAAGCCGAAACCACCTTAGGAAGGAAAGACGGTCGTGGTCGCAATACTGCCTTATCCTTATGGAGGACCAGGTAAGGCGACTTGCATGACAGAGCCGCCAACTCAGACACCCGTTTAACAGAAGTGTTGGCCACTAAGAAAGCAACCTTCTGGGACAAAGTTAAAAGAGGAATATCTCTTATATTCTCAAAAGGAGGTTCCTGAAGAACCAAGAGCACTAAGTTCAGATCCCAAGGAGGGAGCGGGGGCTTGGCAGGTGGAACCACATGGCGTACCCCCTGCACAAAAGTGCTAACTAAGGAATGACCTGCTAGGGGTCTTTGAAAGAAAACGGCCAAGGCCGAAATCTGACCCTTAATAGTGCTCAAAGCCAGCCTTTGTGCAACACCACGCTGCAAGAACCGCAGGATTCTGGGGACAGAGTACGTCCGTGGACGCCAGTCTAGCTCTTCGCACATAGCGATGTAAGCTCTCCAGGTACGGTGATAGATCTTCCTAGAAGAAGACTTCCTTGCTCTTAGCATGGTCGAAATTACCGAATCCGACAGGCCTCGGTCTTTCAGCACCTGGCTCTCAATAGCCATGCCGTTAAAGCCAGAGACCGTAAAGCAGGATGAAAGATAGGACCTTGAGATAGAAGGTCCTCCCTCAAGGGCAGGCACCAAGGGACGTCCGCGATGAGACGTACCAGGTCGGCGTACCAGTGTCGCCGAGGCCAGTCCGGGGCAATGAGGATCGCCGGGATGCCTTTGGCCGCTATCCTACGCAGCAGGCGAAGAAGCAACTGCAGCGGAGGGTAGACCTACATTAAGCGATACTGACCCCACGGGGCCACCAACGCATCCGAGGCATCCGCCCAGGGGTCCCTGGACCTGGCCACAAACCTCGACACCTTGCGAGACACCATCAGGTCCACATCCGGAGTGCCCCACCACCGACAAAGGAGTTGAAACACCTCCGGATGGAAGGACCACTCACCCTGGTCCAGGGACTGGCGGCTCAGATAGTCCGCCTGCCAGTTTTCTACGCCCGGAATGTAGACGGCCGACAGCGCCGGCAAGCTTCTTTCCGCCCACCTTAGGATGTGGGTGACCTCGGACGCTGCAGCCGAGCTCCGAGTGCCCCCCTGATGGTTGACATAAGCCTCGGCCGTGGCGTTGTCCGACTGGATTCTGACCGAGCGGCCCTGTAGTCTCTTCGACCATGCGGAGAGACACAGATCTGATCGCCCGCAATTCCAGGACGTTGATTGGGAGACGAGATTCGTCCGGAGTCCAGAGCCCTTGAGCTGACAGGACTCCCCACACTCCTCCCCAACCCGTCAGGCTGGCGTCCGTCGTGACCACCGTCCAGTGGATGGGGAGGAACGACTTCCCGGCCCGAAGAGCCGGGGATCTCAGCCACCACGTCAGGGACGCCTTAACAGAGTGACTCAACTGAATCTGAAGATCCAGTGACAATGGGGACTTGTTCCAAACAGACAGAATTCCCTTCTGCAATGCCCGAGTGTGTGATTGAGCATACGGAACCGCCTCGAAGGAGGCCACCATTAGTCCCAGGACTCTCATTCAGAAGCGAATTGACGACCATTTTCGGGACGTCAGAACCCGCACTGTTGACTGAAGTGTCAGTAACTTCTCTGAGGGTAGAAACACCTTCGCTGCCGAAGTGTCCAGGTTCAGACCCAGATACTTCAAGTGCTGAGTCGGGACTAGAGCCGACTTCTGCGTGCTCACTGCTCAGAATCCATCCGAAGTCCCGGAGGGTCTGACTGACTATTGTCACATTTTCCTCAAATTCTGAGCCATTTTCTGCTCTGAGAAGGAGATCGTCCAGATAGCCCACGATAACAATTGCTCGCTGTCTCAGCAAAGCTAGAACCGGGGCAAGCACTTTGGTGAAAACCTGTGGTGCCGATGCTAGGCCGAAGGGAAGAGCCACGAACTGATAGTGGACTTCGCCTACTGAAAAGCGCAGAAACCTCTGGTGGCTTGCGCAGATCGGAACGTGCAAGTAAGCGTCCTTGATACCCAAGGACGCCAAAAAATCCCCTTGGTGGAGTGTCGCGATCACTGTGCGAATGGACTCCATCCGGAATTTTAGTACCCTCACATAGGCGTTTAGGGCCTTGAGGTCCAGGATTGGCCGGACCCAGTCGTTCTTCGGAACAAATAGGTTTGAGTAAAACCCCTGAAACCTCTCTTGCGACGGAACCGGCACAATTACTCCGCACCAGAGCAAATCCTGTACGGCCCCCAAGAGGGCCGCCCGGCAGGGCAGGAAGGAGAGGGAGGTTCGAGGGAAAAAAACGGTTTGGGGGCCACGAGCGGAACTCTATCCTGTATCCCGAGGTGACCACCTCGCACACCCACCGGTCGGAGATCCGGGAGGTCCACCGCACCGAGAACCTGCGAAGACGTCCCCCCACCCCAGAGTCGGGCAGGGGCAAGACTTCATGCGGTGGCGGACTTGGGAGCTTGCTTGGTAGGCTTACGCACCCAGGGACGTCTTTGTCCCCCAGTCGCACTTTTTTCAGTCTGGGCGGGCTTACCCGTGGAATCTGACTGACGAAAAAAGTTCTTCTTCGCCGGAAAGGAAGGGCCCGGCCTGCGGTGGGGCTCCTTCCCCTTAACAGACTGGGGAAGGAAGGTGCTCTTACCTCCTGTGACATTTTTAATAATGTCATCCAAGGCAGCCCCAAACAGTCTACCGCCCTTAAAGGGCAAGTCAGCCAGGAGCTTTTTGGAAGCTAGGTCGGCCGACCAGCATTTCAGCCAGATAAGGCAGCACCACAGCAGAGATAGAGGCCCCTGATATTAGAGGGGCCGCATCCAAAGTGGCATCGCACACGAAGACTAAACCCTGCGCAAGTTGGTGCGCCAGGGCAATGGTCTCAGGAGGGAGATTATGCTCCTGCACTGTCTGGTGCAAAATCCTTGCCCATCCTGTAAGTGTCTGAGACACAAGTGTCGCCGCCACTATAGGGCGTAAAGCGGCCCCCAATAAGGTAAACATAGTTCTACTCGCCACTTCTGACCTCCTGTCAGCGGGATCCTTAAATGCAGGAGTCCCTTCCATCGGGAGTGTGGTAGCCTTATTCAAACGGGCGACCGGGGGGGTCGACCACTGGGGGGTAAGCCCACTTCTTAACCAGGTCCTCCTCAAAGGGGTACCTTAAAGCTATGCGCCGCGGGACCGTCAAAGTCTTCTGCGGCTTATCCCAGACTTGGTCAATGAATTTATTAAAAAAAGGCACATATGGAAAGACCTATTTTGAAGAGGCGGCATTAAAGGAACCAAAGGATACAGCTTCCACCTGAGGTTCCTCAGCCTCAACATTCAGCTTGAGAGTGTCCCTCACAGCATCAATGAGTTCACTTACAAGCACCCTGTCAGTTGGTGGTTCAAGACAGGGGTCTTCCTCACAAGGAATGTCCTGTCCAAATACATCAAAATCCTCAGAACTAGGGTCCTCAGCAGCAGTAGCTAGGCCCATATCTGAGTCAGAGCACTCCCCATGTGGAGATTGTGTGGGGAGTGGGCGCTTTACAGCCCCCGTGCGTTCGCACACCGCTTCCAGCTTGACAAGGAATGATTCCAGGACTGCCGACAACTGGTCAGGTGCAGGAGCACTGCCAGTTGCCTCTGACAAGTGTGGAGAAGCAGGTGTACCAGACTCCATACTGCCACCCTCTGAGACCTTATTCACTATTACAGTGAATAATATAGTCCACCCACTGGCTGTGCTGAGGCTGAGGAGGGGAAACCCGGAGGACTCGCCACCCTTAGGGACCGCTCAGTTCCGCTGTATGAGCCGCGCTGCAGCGCGAGTGAAGCCTGAGGAGAGTGAAGAATTTGTGAGGAGACTGAGATTTTTGCGCCGTCAGCAGCACCGCTAGAGGCCGAAAACTAAAGTGAAAGTGCCGCAGCTACAGGAAAATGGCCGCCGGGCGCTTGTATAAATGCTCATTTGAGCCGCCGAGCGCACTATTAGCCGCCGAGCGCACTATTCAAATTAAAAACACAGCGCCAATGGCGCACGCAATGAGGCCTCACACACTCCACCAGAACACCTCCCAGAGTTCACCAACAGCCATGAGCGCCCCCCCCAGGCCAGAGTGACCCCCCAAGCACCCCCACACAGCACCAGTACAGGGTGCAGAGAGCAGCATAACAGGGGGGAGACAGGGAGAACCCCCCACATAAAGAAACACAGCCAGCCTGTACTCACCTGCAGCAGGAGAGACTACTTACCCGTCCCTAGAGGGACCCACTGGCTTGTTTCAGACAGACCTATTACAGAGTAGTACTGCGTAGCTGTCGGCCCGGTCCATCGAGAAAGATACAGTCAGGTACTGTTCAATCTTGAGAGGACCGCGGGAGCATGAAAGCAACCCGGCCACCCCTGGAGTCATGGGGTATGTCGTGAACTGAGTCTCACGCACACAAGGCGAGGATCAGCACACTCGATGGTCGGACAGGGAAGACTACGAGGATACTAGTGTACCCAACCTTGTTCCCAGCTGACAGTTGATTGAAGGTCTCAAAAATAAAATAATAAAATTCCCAAAGGAATAAAAATGTAAAAGTAAAATCTTCCAGGAGACTGGCTACTGAGAGAGCCACGTCTTCTCCTTCTGCTAGGCAGAAAAAAACTGAGGCTGTTAGCTGCAGATGGGAGGGTAATGTCCGGAGGGACCGCCCCCCTGGGCGGGGCTGTTCAGCTCTGGTTTGTTCTAGAATGTTTTACCATCTAACATTCTGCCTAGGTCTTCTCCTGCAAGCAGGGACATATACCCACACATAATCAGTATGAGAGCTGTGTCAGTCCATGGACGATAAGAGAAAAAAAATAAATAAATATATATATATATATATATATATATATATATATATATGTAGCGCTACCCCCAGTTAAGAGAGCTGCTGGATTTTGTTTCGGGCCCTGTGTACAGCACCGCCAACCCCCGGCAATCTTACTCGACCCACTCTGGCACAGCTAGTCTAGGGATTATACTTGTATCACAATCAAACAGTATTGCAAGGGTTACCTCTTTGCAATAAGACAACACACTGATGCGAGAGATCAAGTATAACGGTTTTACTTTCGTTTTAAAAGGGCATAGGCAGAACATAACACATACAACTCGCTTACAGAGCCCTGCAGCAATAGGTATAGCATGCAATAATGGCGCAGCGCGGTAATCCACCACGCGCAGCTATTATTGTATACGCGCCCTTTGGTGCACTAAAACAATAGTCTCTCCCCTCCCTGGTCAGGCCTGACACAGAATAAATCTCAGTCTTTTCATTAAGGATTTCTTCGCATGCAAACTTTCGGTGGTGCACTTGATGAAACAGTATTTTTGTAATCCACAAAGTAGGCAGTCACAAAGAACACTATACTGGAGACCCTTTTAAACTCTGTCCTGCTACTGGTCTCCAGTGAAGTAACAAACAAACGATTGGTGGGCCAAGGCAGTCTATAGGCCTAAACACGGTACAGTCTATTGGATTGAGCAAGTGCTCGCTCACCACTCCGGACGCGATCCCAGTCCGGGACTTCCACCTGCTGTGTCTCCGCACACAGCGTCTGCCACGATCGGGTCCCCGATCCAACTGATGTCCTCACTCGACAAGTCAGATGCCACTCAGGCTCCACAGTGGGGTGGAAGGCTCTTCGGAAGTTGCGCAAGGCCCCAGGCTTCAGGCCTTGCACTGCAGCAGATCCGCACAGGAAGACTGTTGCTTGCAGCGCAGTGTCCAAAGAGGCCGAGCTCCGCCTCGCCTCCTTCTTAAATAGCCCCTCCCATGAGTCTCTGCGGTGGCCAATTGCACTCTGGGTGCCGAACGGGGTTCTGGGTAACGTAGTCCCGGGGCCTTAAAGGAGACCCCGCTACACACTCCCTCCCACTTAAACTCTTTGGTCCCCAAAGATAACATAACATTAAATTACAGAACATACAACATCAATCAAAGTTTCGTATGATGTTGGCAGAGGAAATGCCCACCAAAAACGAGGCAGTGAACTTCCCTGCCCACAGGTCACACTATCACTAGTGTCCTGCCTAACTGTGCCAGAGAGTGAGTTGGGGTTGCCCCCCACTAAATGAACAGTGGGAGGATCAGGGTCTTCCACACTCCTCCTGGCAGTAACCACAGTGTCTTCCGCACTGCTCCCCATCTGTGGGTAAGTTAATCTTCTGGGAGGATTTATGGCCCTTCGCTTCCTCTGTCCTCTTGGGCTTTCTGTTATAACAGGTTCCTCTTCTGGAACCAACTTAGGAATTTCCTCTGGTTCGGGAGCACTGGACTCCGGAGCAGGGAGGTACATGGATTCCCTCGGATCTTCTTCTGGGAGTAAGTCACAGGCACTCTCCCAAGAATCTGACCAAGGACTGGACGGGATGAACTCAGTAGCTTCTGCATTCAGTGTGCGGTCTATGGTGTCTTCTTCAGGTGGAAGATCAATAGCAGAAGTTTCTGGGGCCTGAGAAGGCCAAAGCCAACCAAGTTCTTCTCCCTCATCTTCACTTATCTCCGAGTTCTCTGTATTCCCAATCTGAGGGGTCTGGGACCGAGTGTTTGGTCTAGGAGTATCCAGAATGGAAATTGGGTTTGGGGAGTCCCTTGCAGGAGGTATCCAAACTGCTTCAGCAAGTGGGAGTAAGTGGTTTCGATGCCAGGTCTTCAGTGGGCCCACCTTCCCTTCCGGCTTCAACTTATAGACAGGTAGGCCCGGCAGCTTCTTACAAACGACATAGGGTTCAGGCCTCCATCTGTCTGCAAGCTTGTGCTTCCCAGGGACTCCCAGGTTTCATAGGAGAACTCGGTCTCCAGGTTGCAGGTCCTGGATCCGAACCTTTAAGTCGAAGTTCCTCTTATTGCGGGCCCCCCTTTGTTCTGAGGCCGCCTGAGCCTGTTCATAGGCTAATTTCAAATTATGTCTGAGTCTGTCAACATATCCCTTGTGGGAAGCGGCAGAACAATGGTCTATGGAAGTGCCAAAGGCCAGATCTACTGGTAGTCTTGCCTCTCTTCCGAACATCAGTCGATAGGGTGAGTACTCTGTAGCATCACTGGTGGTGCTGTTGTATGCATGCACCACTGCCGCGATGTGGTTGCTCCAATGCTGCTTCTTTTTACTGCTTAAGGTTCCCAGCATGTTGAGCAGGGTTCGGTTGAACCTCTCCGGCTGAGCATCACCTTGTGGATGGTAGGGGGTAGTTCTGGTCTTCTTGATCCCCAAAGAATCCAGGAGCTTCCGGATCAACCGACTTTCAAAATCCCTTCCCTGATCTGAATGGAGCCGTTATGGTAGCCCATAGTGTACGAAGTATTTTTCCATAAGCACCTTGGCCACAGTGGAAGCCTTCTGGTCTTTGGTTGGGAAGGCCTGGGCATACCGGGTGAAATGGTCAGTTACTACCAGAACATTTCCTAGACCACTCAGGTCGGGTTCGAGGCAGAGAAAATCAATGCATACCAGATCAAGTGGGCTTTGACTTTGCAGATGGCCCATTGGGGCAGCTTGATGGGGTAAAGTCTTTCTCTGGATGCATCGTGCACGAGTGGCAGTATTCTTCAACTTCAGCCCTCATGCAGGGCCAATAGAAACGGTCCCTAACAAGTTGAAAGGTCCTTTCCGCCCCTAGGTGGCCATGATTGTCGTGCAGAGCAACCATGACAGTCTCTCTGTGTTTCTCAAGCAGGAACAATTGCCATTTGTCTTCCAGGTCATCAGAGGGGCCTCTTCGGTAGACCACTCCCTGATGCACCTGCAACCTGTCCCACTCCTTCCTCAACAGGCAAGCTTCCTTCCAAGGGTGACGTAAGAGTCTATTCGGATCCTGATTCTCCAGGGCCTCCAAGACCAATCTCCCCATGGGGTCTTCCAATTGGTCAGATCTCAACTCCTTTTTGGACAATTTTGGCAAGTCATCTTCCCCCAGTTGGGTTACCCCACAGTACTGCTTGGGGACTCCGACTATGATAACCCCTATCTCTTCTGCTCTTGAGCCGCCACTGGCTTGGAGTTCAGCCCCTTGACAGAGGGCCCGCACCCCGTCGGGTGCCACTTGAGTCCAGTCTCCTGTACTGCAGGTGGAGACATGAGATCTTCTAGACAAGGCGTCTGCATCTCGGTTTCCAGCCCCAGGTCTGTACTTTAAGCTGAAATTGAAGGCAGACAGTGCCGCCAGCCATCTATGTCCTGTGGCATCCAACTTTGCTGTGGTGAAAAGATAGGTGAGGGGGTTGTTGTCAGTTTTCACTGTGAATTCTGCCCCGTACAGATAGTGTCTGAGTTTGTCAACTACCGTCCATTTAAGAGCCAGGAACTCCAACTTATGGGTGGGGTAGTTCTTTTCAGAGGGAGTCAGACTTTTGCTCACATACGCAACGGGCCACAGTTGCTCTTCATGCTCCTGGTAGAGCACTCCTACCAAACCATCATGACTGGCATCTACATGAAGTTCATAAGGCTTCTTAGGGTCTGCGTAGGCCAGGACAGAGGCAGTGGTTAAGGTTTTCTTCAACATCTGGAAGGCATCTTCACACTTCTCATTCCACTGGTCCTTGACTGACTCCACCCGGCTTCCTGGGGCCCTAGTCATCTTTTTCCCCCTCCGTCTTTAGCAGCTCATTCAGAGGCCTGGCTATCCGAGCAAACCCCTCCACGAACCTCCTGTAATAGGAACAGAACCCCAGGAAGGATCTGAGCTTTGTCACAGTGGTGGGTCTTGGCCAGGAGGTGACTGCCTCCAATTTTTCGGGGTCTATGGCCACCCCATCTTCAGACACTATGTGTCCCAGATAGTTGACTGATGACTGATAGAATTGGCATATTTCAGGTGAGAGCTTGAGTCCTTCCTCACTCAGCCTCTTCAAAACTTTCTCCAGCCTCTCTTCATGTTCTTCCGAAGACAATGATGTCATCTAAGTATACTAGGACTTCGATGAGGTTCATGTCTCCTACAGTCTTCTCCATAAGACGTTGGAAGGTAGCTGGGGCTCCAGACAGACCTTGAGGCATCCGATCAAATTCAAAGAACCCCACTGGGGTTATAAAAGCCGTCTTCTCTTTGTCTTCTGGATGCATCGGGATTTGATAGTACCCGCTCTTTAGGTCCATAACACTGAACCACTTGGCTCCAGACAAACTCTGTAGGGCATCCTCTATCCTCGGAGTTGTATACTGGTCGGGTATGGTTCTCCTGTTGAGGGTCCTATAGTCTATGCACAGCCTCAATGATCCATTCTTCTTTCTGACCACCACTATCGGGGAGGCATAGGAGCTTCTAGATTCTCGAATCACACCGGTTCGTCTTAGCTCGGCAAGCTGTTCCCTCAAGTCCTCGAGGTCTGCTAACGGAACTCGCCTGACTCTTTCCCTGAAGGGCTTGTCTTCCTGGAGGCGGATTCGATGGGTGGCACTCCTTGCACACCCCACATCGAACTCATCTTGGGAGAAAATCTTTTCCCACCTGGTCAACTGGGCCTTGGCTCTCTCTTTCCAAGCCCTTTGGGTTCTCCATGGAAAGTTTCTCCCACACAGTGCTTTCTCCATCTGTCTTCTCCACATCCGACAAAACAACTGGGGTGGCAGGGCTCACCTGACCCAGCAGCACCCTGGCTGGGATCTCCATGAGGTCACCAGTAGTAATCCTGACACTCACAGGTACCTTACAGTGGGCCTTCTTCAGGGCCCTCAACGGGACCACTTCTGGAACTACTTCTAAGCCCGAATGTTCTCCCCTTGGATCGGGTTCCAACATGACAAAGGACCCAGGCTGCTCCCAAGTGAGTTTCACAGTGGCTTTTAAACAGACCACTTCTCCGGGCTGTAGCACTATCCCTTTTCTTCCCAGCCTCCAGACCTTCCCTACCCCCTCTTCTGGGGCCTGCTGTTCTAGGATCAGTCGTTGGTAGGCCGTCTTCAACATTGGGTGGATCCCAGTGGCTGTGGGGTCTTTCCCTTTTGTTAGAGGGGTCAAGAGTCTTCGGACCAGATCCGTGTTGGTCCCTATTATTAAGGAACTCTGCTCCAGGCGGTCAGGGACATACCACAGCCAAGGTATCGAACACTTCGGCCTTCCCGGCTATGGATGGGTCAAAGGTCAGTTTTATAGGCAGATAGCCATCATAAGGGAAACTCTCGGTCCCAATCCCTCATATTTCCAGCTCTTCAATCTTCTGGATGGGTAGGTGACTTAGATGCTTGTCATAAAAGTCCCGGTACAACAGGGTCACTTGCGCCTTAGTATCCAATATGGCTCTGGTGTAGACTCCCTCCACTTGGACAGGTACTATCGGGGAGGGGCCTACCAGCTTCTCTGGATACCGCTTCAAAGGGGTCCTTTTCTTTGGATCTTTGCATTTTCCTTTTGGACTTTCTTTCTTCCATTTCTCTTTGGACTTAAGTCTCTCTTGGGCCTGGTATGCATTGATCTCCCTCCATTTGATGGGTGTAACCACCCGCTGAGGGACATTACTCTCTTTCTTTGGGGTGCGTTCCCTCCGAGGAACCTTGTGTTTCTTCTAAAGGGGTCTTGTCCACTCTTTTCACGTGCTTCTCATTCAGTTTGGAGCTCACTGGAGATGATGGGCACCCGATTGACTCCTTCACTGGGGCCCGCTGAAGTTTTCCGGCGGCTTGCGGTTATTCATCTTTTTTTTCTTTGGACTGGCACACACTCTGGCGAGATGGCCAGCTCCTCCACAATTGAAACAAATCACATCCCCCCAATCTTCAAGGGATGCGGGCACTGAGGTATTAGGAAACAGCTCCTTCCTCGGATTTTCCCTCTCTGGTTCCCTTGACTTATTTTCCATCAGGGAGGTCAGCATCCCCAATACTTGGGACATCTGCGACTTCAAGGTATCCACCTCTGAGTCTCTTTCCAGGGTCCTGGCCGTTCTGACCATCACCGGAGGAGGATTTACCGACTCAACTGGTTGGTTCTTCTTCTTCTCCTCCAGCATAGCTTCTTCCTCTCTGACTACTCGGATCAAGTCAGGGTACTCTAGGCTCTTCCCGTCCTGTCTGGTGCGTAGCGCCAGTGCGATGGGGTCCAGGGGCTGAGATCCTCTCATCACCTGCTGAACACGGGCCTCATCCACCTTCCGCGGGTCAATCCCCTTCTTAAGGATCATCTTATGCAGGATCTTATCCAGACGCCTTATAAACTCTGATAGTTTCTCTCCTGTCTTTTGGTAGCAGTGCTTCAGCTGGTAAGTGAGCTCAGTGATTTTCTCTGTCCCACCGAACACATTCTGTAGAATGTCCAGATAGTCCTGTGCATCACAGTCTGTTTTACTCATCTTGAGGTTGCGTATGGCCTCTAGAGCAGGCCCCTTCAAGCTCTCAGCAATTCTCTGCTTCTTTCTGTGGTCTGGGACTTCCCATTCTTCTAAGGCCTGAGTGGCACTGTCTAACCACTCCTCAAACCCCTCTTCACCCGAAGGTACAGGTTTCCTTCCAGAGAACATTCTGAGTTTTCTGTATCCTGACATTTGGTAGTCTGTAGGGTCCTTCTTACACTGGGCTACAATTTCCCCCAGGACTGCGCATAATTCTGCGCTGAGGGTGGCAGGTGGCGATCTGGGACTTTCCCTTTTCTCCCGTTTTTCTGCTTTTGGGGTGGGTGATGGAGATAGTTTCGGTGTCTGAAACCGTCCTCCTGGCTTGAGCGGCAGCGCGTGTATTAGGCTACAAGTCTGATCATCTATTGCTTCTACACTTGGATTCTTGAAATGCTCTGGGACTCCGTTCTTCCACTCTATTAGTGCGTGGATAAGTGAAGAATTCGACCTGACATCCACCACCCATACCTTTTGGTGCGGGGACAGCGACATCACTAGCTGCTTCACCACTTCTTGCCAGATCCCTGGGAGTTCTATGACTACTACCCCGGCTGGATCTGTGCCGACCGCTTTGCACCACTGCCCTACTTCTAGTGGGTTCATGCTGGTGCTTTTGGCGCGTTACTTGCTGCAACAGGATCCCCGACTCGAGAGCCCCCACGTGTAGTGCTACCCCCAGTTAAGAGAGCCGCTGGATTTTGTTTCGGGCCCTGTGTACAGCACCGCCAACACCCGGCAATCTTACTCGACCCATTCTGGCACAGCTAGTCTAGGGATTATACTTGTATCACAATCAAACAGTATTGCAAGGGTTACCTCTTTGCAATAAGACAACACACTGATGCGAGAGATCAAGTATAACGGTTTTACTTTCGTTTTAAAAGGGCATAGGCAGAACATAACACATACAACTCGCTTACAGAGCACTGTAGCAATAGGTATAGCACGCAATAATGGCGCAGCGCGGTAATCCACCACGCGCAGCTATTATTGTATACGCGCCCTTTGGTGCACTAAAACAATAGTCTCTCCCCTCCCTGGTCAGGCCTGACACAGAATAAATCTCAGTCTTTTCATTAAGGATTTCTTCGCATGCAAACTTTCGGTGGTGCACTTGATGAAACAGTATTTTTGTAATCCACAAAGTAGGCAGTCACAAAGAACACTATACTGGAGACCCTTTTAAACTCTGTCCTGCTACTGGTCTCCAGTGAAGTAACAAACAAACGATTGGTGGGCCAAGGCACTCTATAGGCCTAAACACGGTACAGTCTATTGGATTGAGCAAGTGCTCGCTCACCACTCCGGACGCGATCCCAGTCCGGGACTTCCACCTGCTGTGTCTCCGCACACAGCGTCTGCCACGATCGGGTCCCCGATCCAACTGATGTCCTCACTCGACAAGTCAGATGCCACTCAGGCTCCGCAGTGGGGTGGAAGGCTCTTCGGAAGTTGCGCAAGGCCCCAGGCTTCAGGCCTTGCACTGCAGCAGATCCGCACAGGAAGACTGTTGCTTGCAGCGCGGTGTCCAAAGAGGCTGAGCTCCGCCTCGCCTCCTTCTTAAATAGCCCCTCCCATGAGTCTCTGCGGTGGCCAATTGCACTCTGGGTGCCGAACGGTGTTCTGGGTAACGTAGTCCCGGGGCCTTAAAGGAGACCCCGCTACACATATATATATATATATATATATATATATATATACACACACTACCAGGGAGGCCTCTGGCTTAGGGGACTACTTGGTATGGGGGGGGGGGGTTGTAGAGTTGGGCTTTAAATTGAAGAAATAGGGGACATAGAGTAAATGAAAAGATGTTGGAGGAATGCTTGACATCTTCTGTCAACGCCATACGGAAACTTGTTCAATATGTATTGACTGAAACATGTGCTATTTGCTCATATTCATGCAAATACATACAGATCTCTGTAGTATGAACTCCCACATATCTTACTTAGTCTATATAAACACAGATGCCAACCCTTCGTACCATCCAAATCCTTATAATTTATAGTTATGTATATACACCGATCAGCCATAACATGCTGACCACTGACAGGTAAAGATAATAACATTACCGTATATACTCGAGTATAAGCCGAGTTTTTCAGCACTTTTTTTGTGCTGAAAATGCCCCCCCCCTCGGCTTATACTCGAGTCTGTGTTCATCTTCAAATTTGTGTGCCTGATCCTGGCCAGCCGTAGGTCCCCTGGACCCCAATCTTCGCACACATGTAGCCCCACTCTTCCGCTACAAGTGTGCAAAGTTTGTTGTCCAGGAGACCTACGGCCGGGGAGCACCGATTTTTCAAAGCCAGGCACCCCTTCCATAGACTCCCATGTTAAACGTCAATCTAGTCACACAGCGCCGGAGATCAGGTAGGGAGATTGGCACAGTGAGGCATGGGCACAGTGACAGTGAGGCATGGGCACAGTGAGGCATGGGCACAGTGACAGTGAGGCATGGGCACAGTGAGGCATGGACACAGTGAGGCATGCACATGGACACAGTGAGGCAAAGTGAGGCACAGTGAGGCATGCAGATGGAAACCCTAGGCTTATACTCGAGTCAATAAGTTTTCCCAGTTTTTTGTGGTAAAATTAGGTGCATCGGCTTATATTCAGGTCGGCTTATACTCGAGTATATACGGTAATTATCTCAATACAATGGCACTTGAAAGTGGGTGGGATATATTAAGCAGCAAGTGAACATGTTGTCCCTGAAATTGAAAGCAGAAAAAAATGGACAAGTGTAAGGTTTTGAGGGACATTAACAAGGGACAAATTGCAATGGCTGGATGACTGGGTCAGAGCAACTCCAAGACTGTAGCTCTTGAGGGATGTTCCCGGTCTGCAGTGGTCAGGACCGACTAAAAGTTGTCCAAGGAGGGAAAACCAGAGAACTGGCAACAGGGTTATGGACGGCCAAGGCTCATTAATACACATTGGGAGCGACAGCTGGCCTGTGTAGTCAGATCCAATAGAAAAGCTACTGTAGATCAAATTATTGAAAAAGTGAATACTGGTTCTGATAGAAAGGTGTCAGAACACACAGAGCATCGCAGTTTGTTTTGTATGGGGCTGCGTAGCGGCAGACCGATCAGGGTGTCCATACTGACCCGTGTCCACAGCCAAAAGTGCCTACAATGGGCACGTGAGCATTAGAACTGGACCACAGAGCAAAGGAAGAAGATGGCCTGGTCTGATAAATTCAAGAATGGTTTAACCACTTAACGACCGCCCACTGTAAATATACGTCAGCAGAATGGCACCGACAGGCAGAATCACGTATATGTACGTGATTGCCTTTGTATAGTTGGGGGGTCCGATCGGATCCCCCTTCTTTACAGTGAGCGGTCGTTTTACCTTCGGGAGCGATCCGGCATGAGGGGACGGCCGTTCGATTCCGGCCACCCCCTCTCGATCGCTCCCGGCGAATGAGAGAGCTTCCCCTGCCTGCCAGGAAGGAGGAAGTGATGTCATCTCTCTTGGGGCGCTCACATATACCGAGCGCCGTACAGGAGAAGATGCCAGGTTAGTACACAAAACAGCACACTGACACCAGGACACATAGGCACATAAATCGCCCCCCCAGGCCCCCCCAGACACCCCCCGATCACCCCCCAGCCCCCAGTCACAGTGTCACTGATTGCAGTGACCATTTATTTAGTGATCACTGCAATCAGTGACATTTGTGACTGTAAAAGTGTCACTACATTTAGTTTTAGGTCCAGTGTAGCCCCCTAACCCCCCCTAATAAAGGTTTAACCCCCTGATCACCCCCCAGATAACCCTTTCACCCCCTATCACCACTGTCACTAAGCAATCATTTTTCTGATCGATGTCTTAGCGTCGGTGATGCTGATCGGTAGCCAGTAATTTTTTTTAGGTTCGCCGCAGGTTTTTATAGCGTCGGGTACTCCCATATATTACCTAATAAAGGTTTAACCCCCTTGATCGCCCCCCCAGGTAACCCTTTCACCCCCTATCACCACTGTCACTAAGCGATCATTTTTCTGATCGATGTCTTAGCGTCGGCGATGCTGATCGGTAGCCAGTAATTTTTTTTAGGTTCGCCGCAGGTTTTTATAGCGTCGGGTACCCCCATATATTACCTAATAAAGGTGTAACCCCCTTGATCACCCCCCAGGTAACCCTTTCACCCCCTAGCACCGCCGTCACTATGCGATCATTTTTCTGATCGATGTCTTAGCGTCGGTGATGCTGATCGGTAGCCAGTAATTTTTTTTAGGTTCGCCGCAGGTTTTTATAGCGTCAGGTACCCCCATATATTATCTAATAAAGGTTTAACCCCCTGATCGCCCCCCAGGTAACCCTTTCACCCCCTATCACCACTGTCGCTAAGCAATCGTTTTTATGATCGTTGTCTTAGTGTCGGTGATGCCGATAGGTAGCCAGTAATTTTTTTTTAGGTTCGCCGTTAGGTTTTTATATAGCAGCGTCAGGTACCCGCATATATTACCTAATAAAGGTTTTAACCCCCTAATTGCCCCTAGTTAACCCTTTCACCAGTGATCATCATATAAGTGTTACGGGTGACGCTGGTTAGTTAGTTTGCTTTTTATAGTGTCAGGGCACCCGCCGTATATAACCCAATAAAGGTTTAACCCCCTGATCGCCCGGCGGGTGATATCAGTTAGGTTTTAGCGTCAGAGAGGGTCTGCGTCACACCCCAGGCAGCGTCAGGTTAGTGCCAGTAGCGCTAACACCCACACGTGAAGCATACACCCCCCTTAGTGGTATAGTATCTGAACAGATCAATATCTGATCTGATCAGATCTATACTAGCGTCCCCAGCAGTTTAGGGTTCCCAAAAACGCAGTGTTAGTGGGATCAGCCCAGATACCTGCTGGCACCTGCGTTTTGCCCCTCCGTCCAGCCCAGGCCACCGAAGTGCAGTATCGATCGATCACTGTCACTTGCAAAACACAACACACATAACTGCAGCGTTCGCAGAGACAGGCCTGATCCCTGCGACTCCAGTGCTGTAGGAGGTAATTTCACCACCACAGTTAAAAAAAAAAGCATATATGCCGAAGCATTGGGGCAGCAGGGGCGGAGGAGCGATTTTGCTCCTAATGCCGCGTACATACGGTCGAAATTCCGACGGAGGCTTGCCCGTGGAAAAGTCTGACCATGTGTACGCGGCATAACTTTTGCGAGAAGATGCCCCCATGCTTCGGCATATATAAATGGTGCGTGTATGCCCATCATTAGAAGTGGGTGGATGAAGGGCGGTATTCTAATGGTGGGCATACCCACCGATCAATCTTTTTTTTTCGTTCAGCCAACAGGCTGCATGAAAAAAAGATTACAATACATGTCCAACAAGGACCAGCAACGTACTGGTATGTTGCTGGACTTTGAATGTTTATACCAGAATGATTCCTGCGGGTTTAGGTATCATCTTGGTATCATTCTTTTCAGCCAGCGGCCGGCTTTCATGTAAAAGCAATCCTAGCGGCTAATTAGCCTCTGGACTGCTTTTACAAGCAGTGGAAGGGAATGTCCCCCCCTGGATATAAAAAGCGCCATTGGGAAATTGGGAAAGCATTTTATCACACCGATCTTGGTGTGGTCAGATGCTTTGAGGGCAGAGGAAAGATCTAGGGTCCAATAGACCCCAGTTTTTTCAAAAAAGAGTACCTGTCATTACCTATTGCTATCATAGGGGATATTTACATTCCCTGAGATAACAATAAAAGTGATAAAAATAAATAAATATGGAAGCAACAGTTTAAAAATAAAATAGCAAAATTATTAATAAAAAAAAAAAAAAAGCACCCCTGTCCTGCCCTGCTCTTGCCCAATGGCGAACGCAAGCGTCGGTCTGGCGTCATATGTAAACAGCAATTGCACCATGCATGTGAGGTATCACTGCGAAGGTCAGATCGAGGGCAGTAATTTTAGCAGTAGACCTCCTCTGTAAATCTAACGGGGTAACCTGTAAATGCTTTTAAAAATGTATGTAGTTTGTCGCCAATGCGCGTTTGTGCGAAATTTTAAAGCATGTCGTGTTTGGTATCTATGTACTCGGCCTAAGATCATCTTTTTTATTTCATCAAACATTTGGGCAATATAGTGTGTTTTAGTGCATTAAAATTAAAAAAAGTGTATTTTTTCCCCAAAAAATGCGTTTGAAAAATCGCTGCGCAAATACTGTGTAGAAAAAAAAAATGCAACACCCACCATTTTATTCTGTAGGGCCTTTGCTTTAAAAATATATATAATGTTTGGGGGTTCAACATAATTTTCTTGCAAAAAAAAATATGTTTTCATGTAAACAAAAAGTGTCAAAAAGGGCTTTGTCTTCAAGTGGTTAGAAGAGTGGATGTAAGCTTCCTAATGTTGTGTATAAAATGCCAGAACAGTTCAAAACCCCCCCAAATGACCCCATTTTGGAAAGTAGACACCCCAAGCTATATACTGAGAGGCATGTCGAGTCCATGGAATATTTTATATGTTGACACAAGTTGCGGAAATTTATTTTTTTTTTTTGCACAAAGTTGTCACTAAATGATATATTGCTCAAACATGCCATGGGCATATGTGGAATTACACCCCAAAATACATACTGTTGCTTCTCCTGAGTACGGGGATACCACATGTGTGAGACTTTTTGGGAGCCTAGCCGCGTACGGGACCCCAAAAACCAAGCACCGCCTTCAGGCTTTCTAAGGGTGTCAATTTTTGATTTCACTTCTCACTGCCTATCACAGTTTCGGAGGCCATGGAATGCCCAGATGGCACAAACCCCCCCAAATGACCCCATTTTGGAAAGTAGACACCCCAAGCTATTTGCTGAGAGGTATTGTGAGTATTTTGCAGATCTCGCTTTTTGTCACAAAGTTTTGAAAATTGAAAAAAAAAAGAAAAAAAAAAAATGTTCTTTCTTCATTTTCAAAAACAAATGAGAGCTGTAAAATACTCACCATGCCTCTCAGCAAACAGCTTGGGGTGTCTACTTTCCAAAATGGGGTCATTTGGGGGGGTTTTGTGCTATTTTGGCATTTTATGGCCTTCAAAACTGTGATAGGTAGTGAGGAGTGAAATCAAAAATTTGCGCCCTTAGAAATCCTGGAGGCGGTGCTTGGTTTCCGGGGTCCCGTACGTGGCTAGGCTCCTAAAAAGTCCCACACATGTGGTATCCCCGTACTCAGGAGATGCAGCAGAATGTATTTTGGGGTGCAATTCCACATTTAACCATGGCATGTGTGAGCAATATATCATTTAGTGACAACTTTTTGTAATTTTTTTTTTTTTGTTATTATTCAATCACTTGGGACAAAAAAAATAAAAAATTCAATGGGCTCAACAGGCCTCTCAGCAATTTCCTTGGGGTGTCTACTTTCTAAAATGGGGTCATTTGGGGGGGTTTTGTACTGCCCTGTCATTTTAGCACCTCAAGAAATGAGATATGCAGTCATAAATTAAAAGCTGTGTAAATTCCAGAAAATGTACCCTAGTTTGTAAACGCTATAACTTTTGCGCAAACCGATAAATATACGCTTATTGACATTTTTTTTACTAAAGACATGTGGCTGAATACATTTTGGCCTAAATGTATGACTAAAATTGAGTTTATTCGATTTTTCTTATAACAAAAAGTAGAAAATATAATTTTTTTTCAAAATTTTCGGTCTTTTTCCGTTTATATCGCAAAAAATAAAAATCGCAGAGGCAATCAAATACCATTAAAAGAAAGCTCTATTTGTGGGAAGAAAAGGACGCAAATTTCGTTTGGGTACAACATTGCATGTCCGCACAATTTACAGTTAAAGCAGCGCAGTGCAAAATTCTGAATTCACCTCTGGTCCTTTAGCTACCAAATGGTCCGGGGCTTAAGTGGTTAAGGAACACAACATTAACCACTTAAGCCCGGGACCATTTGGCTGCTAAATGACCAGAGCACTTTTTGCGATTCTGCACTGCGTCGCTTTAACTGACAATTGCGCGGCCGTGCGACGTGACTCCCAAACAAAATTGACGTCCTTTTTTCCCCACAAATAGAGCTTTCTTTTGGTGGTGTTAGATCACCTCTGCGGTTTTTATTTTTTGCGCTATAAACAAAAATACAGACACAAAAGGTAGTGACTCAGACACCCCTGTAATTCTTTTCAGATTAAGACATTGCTGCTCCTGAATAGTGGATATCAATACTCCACGAAACGCGTCGAGCCTCTGTACATGCAATGTCTAACTGACCATGTATCTCGTTTTAATCATATGGATATCTATATATCATTATGGTCAATAAGAATTTTATGTAATAGGAAGTTTCTCAGTTGGTATAGCACCTACCCCTATCCACTGTCATGTATTACCATGTTCCGATATGTACATAGATGAATTTACTGTGATGTTGTCTATTTCATTGTATGAATTTATATCATGATTTATGTAGCGGCCTCCTCACTCCCCTCTTTCTCTCGTCTCGTCTCTTGTCTCTTGTCTAGGGGTATCTTAGAGGGGAGGGAGCGGGGACACCACGCCTGGCCTTCACCACATGTGTCAGTGCGGTATAAGCAACGTTCTTGTATTACCTTCGGGTCAGTGCTGCGCACCTGGATCCTCCCTCCAAGAGTTACCTTGAACAATGTCTGTCAGGAAATGAGCCCCACACCATTAAAGTTCAACACTCCTTTATTCTTCTTGAATGAACACAATCAGTTGAACTCCCTTGGTAGAAACAGAACAGAAAAGGAGGTGTGGATGCGAATAGGCCCAGACACAATTTGGTTCTCCACTTTCCTTACTGAAAGTGAGTTGCGGTCTCCGAGCGAGGGGGAATTTCCTTCCAGGCGGTCTCCGACGAGAGGCTCACCTGTCACTGGCAATATACTGCACCAGGTCTTCAAGTGAGGAGCTCCCCCCCGGTCCATTACGCCTTCCGGATTCGGGTACCCACTCCCGGGGTTCCCTAGGATCTCCTTCCCTCACGGAGCTCAGTGTTGGGCACTGAGCTCCGGACCTCCATCCGAGTACCTCACCCCAGGCTAAAGGTGCCTGGGATGGAACACGACCTCCGGCTGTCCTGTAGGCCTAGGCCACCCAGAGGACCGACATGAACCACCGTCCACAAGCTGAAGGTGCCTGGGACTTCGACCCCGTGACAAAGATGGCCGGCCCCTTTATACCCTCTCCCGGCAAGCACGGCGGGTTCCCCGCCCCACCATACCGCTGCCAAGGGAGGACAAAAAGGAGGCACAGCACACAGCAATGATTCAAACCCAGCCCAGGGCAACAGCGCCACCTACTGGGCTGCAGGGAATTTCACATTACTAATGTCTCTGCCAAATTCAAATTTACACCCGGGAAAGTACATACCCGCTACATTTACATTAATACACCATTTCTTTTGGCCCCCTACTATTGACTGCGTGTTTCATTCAAAGTTCCACCTCCTTCTTTTGTCTCATGAAACTGGAATGGAGGTGTGAGACCTTAACAGGTCTCTACCTCATTCAAAGTCCCAAATTCCTTCCTTGCTCACGTTAATAGGGATGGAGGCATGCAGTATTTACATAGTGTGGCCTGTAAATGGCAGTCGGCATATCTGCATTGTAGCTGATATTACCACACCAGTCATTTAAACAGTCATCCCCTTTTTGGGGAATAGATACCCATTGGGTTGGTTGTTACTTTTTTATTCTACCCATTACCCATTAGTGGTTCACCCCATCTGCCTGGGTGGCGCTACTTTATCTAGATCCATGAGCTTACGCTCACTTCTCTGTCCGGGTTTTGCGATGCACACCGCGGGATCTCCCTTCTCCTTCCCCGGAGCGGGTGGATACCTCCGCGCTGTGCATCGACGTCACGTACACACGCCTTGCGTGTGACATAATTCTGAGCGCCGTCACGCCGGTGATGTAAGCCACCTGCGGCCAGTGGGAGGTGTCCTTGGCGCCTGACGCTGAACTATGTTGTCGCCCATCTAACAGCGCCTCCTCCTCCCCTAGCACGCCAACGTGGCGTTCGGAAGTGTCTGGCGTGCAGGCCCTTATAGGCCTCACTTGGGTCGGTTGGTCCATTTGGATGGTTCCTTTTCAATTCTTTGGCCAACACTCACCAGTGCACATCATGGCTTCCCACGGTCCAATACAAGGTAACATCGGCAGCCATAAGGACCCAATTGCACCAGTTTGCTCTCATCCAAGTACAGAACTTGCTGACTTGATGATTTCATATGTTTACATTATTTTCCAGAAGCCTTCCAAGATGTGTTTAGCCACCACTTGCCAATGCTCTGTATGAGCCACCATCATATGGTCAAATTTCCTCCCCTCTGGGTGGTCATGTGGGGGTCCTGCTTGTGCCACACACTGCCAATGCTCCCAGATCAGATGCCCTTAGGGGTTTTTCTAGCTCTCAGGGTTGTGCCTACACATGGCAGTTGTGAGTACTTCTTAGATAAGGATATATTTTCCAACTTCAAACCTCTTTAGGGCCCCTCCCCCCTCAAAGGTAGTGACTCAGACACCCTTATATTTAATTTCAGATTAAGACATTGCTGCTCCTGAAGAGTGGATATCAATACTCCACGAAACGCGTCAAGCCTCTGTACATGCAATGTCTAACCGACCATGTATCTCATTTTAATCATATGTATATCTATATATTACTATGCTCAATAAGAATTTTATGTAATAGGAAGTTTCTCAGTTGGTATAGCACCTACCCCTATCCACTGTCATGTATTACCATGTTCCGATATGTACATAGATGAATTTGCTGTGATGTTGTGTATTTTACTGTATGAATTTATATCACGATTTACATTAATACACCATTTCTTTTGGCCCCCTACTATTGACTGCGTGTTTAATTCAAAGTCCCACCTCCTTCTTTTGTCTCATGGTATATCTAATGGCTTGGAAGTTCTTTTGTACCCTTCTCCTGACTGATACCTTTTAACAATGAGATCCCTCTGATGCTTTGAAAGATCTCTGTGGACCATGGCTTTTGATGTAGGATGCGACTAAGAAAATGTCAGGAAAGACCTACTAGAACAGCTGAACTTTATTTGGGGTTAATCAGAAGCACTTTAAAGGATGCCAAGTGTGTACTGACTTCTATTTGACATAAGTTTGAATGTGTATGCTTAATTCTGCACACGGCTACATCCCCAGTTATAAGAGGGTGTGCACACTTATGCAACCACATTATTTTATTTGTTTATTTTTACTTCCCCCCCTAAAATATTGCAGTTTGTTTTTCAATTGAGTTGTACAGTTTATAGGTCACATTAAAGGTGGAAAAAGTTTTGAAATGATTTATCTTTGTCTAATTTTTTTTACATCACAGAAACCTGACATTTTAACAGGGGTGTGTAGACTTTTTATATCCACTGTGTGTGTATATATATATATATATATATATATATACACACACACACACACACATATACACACACAGTATCTATTTCTTTATCTACATACAGGGACATATACCAGGGACTAGAAATACAATTGTAGCTAGGTAGGGTATTGTTCCACTTTAATGTCTGATGGGTTGCAACCCAAAAAGTTTTCCAGTTGGAATGTTTGAAAAGGTAGTTAGTACAGAAATCTGTAAACAAAAAAAGTCATAAATCTAATCTACGCTGTATGCATGGCCATAAATATAGGGATGCTCTGCAATCATTGAGCGGTCTGACCTCAAATGTCATTCTATAACAGGAAGCGCCTTAACTAGGACCCTAATGGCAGGATCATCAAGGGATCATTTTAAAAAAAGTTGCAGAATGAATAATATTGAAAATTACATGTTAAAGCCTATATGAGACATTGGTGGTTGGGTTTACATATACTTTAATATGCCTTCATCTGTAACACTGTATCAAAATTCTACATTAGTGTCCATTTGCTATCATGAATTTCTTCGTTTCGCAAAACATAAAAGAAGCTGGCAGTTTTAGTGAGGAAATAAAGATGACAAGCATGTACCAAAGAGACAAGAGGAAGAATTGCTGTGCTAGATCATTACATTTGGCACTCAGATACGAGTAACATTATACAGTGATGAAAAAAGAGCATCAACCAGTGAAATGTAATGTAGCGGGTATGTACTTTCCCGGGTGTAATTTGAACTTGGCAGAGACATCAGTGATGTGTAATTCCCTGCAGCCCAGCAGGTGGCGCTGTCGCCCTGGGCTGGGGTTGAATCATTGCGGTGTGTCGTGCCTCCTTTTTGTCCTCCCTCGGCAGCGGTATGGTGGGGCGGGGAACCCGCCGTGCTTGCTGGGAGAGGGTATAAAGGGGCCGGCCATCTTTGTCACGGGGTCGAGTCCCAGGCACCTTCAGCCTGTGGGCGGTGGTTCGTGTTGGTCCTCTAGGCGGGCCTAGGCCTGGAGGACAGCCGGAGGTCGTGTTTCATCCCAGGCACCTTTGGCCTGGGGTGAGGTACTCGGATGGAGGTCTGGAGCTCAGTGCCCAACACTGAGTTCCGCGAGGGAAGGAGATCCTAGGGAACCCCGGGAGTGGGTACCCGAATCGAGAAGGCGTAATGGACCTGGGGGAGCTCCTCACTCGAAGACCTGGTGCAGCAGATTGCCAGTGACAGGTGAGCCTCTCGTCGGAGACCGCCTGGAAGGAAATCCCCCCTCGCTCGGAGACCACAACCCACTTTCAGGAAGGAAAGTGGAGAACACATTGTGTCTGGGCCTATCCGCATCCACACCTCCTTTTCTGTTCTGTTTCTACCAAGGGAGTTCAACTGATTGTGTTCATTCGCAGAAGAATAAAGGAGTGTTGGACTTTAATGGTGTGGGGCTTATTTCCTGACAGACATTGTTCAAGGTAACTCTCGGTGGAGGCTCCAGGTGCACAGCACTGACCCGAAGGTAAAAGAACTTTGCTTGTATCACACTGACACCTGTGACAAAGGCCTGGCGTAGTGTCCCTGCTCCCTTCCCCTCTAAAAGGTACCCCTAGACAAGAGACAGACGAGCTGAAGAAAGAGAGGGGAGTGAGGAGGCCGCTACAGTAACTTCTCAAGTAATCATCCCTACGGGAATCTTTGGAGCCAATGTATCCAAGTATGAGGCCCAAAAATTTTCTCCGGCTGATTGGGCAGAGAAATTAGGAAGCTTCCCAAGGTTGCATCACTCATTTTGATTTTCAAGATGGTTTGGCTTTGGCAGATTCTTTGGTGCTCAGTCTACAACAGGTAAGAGAAATATCCCTTTGGAAGGATTGTAAAGAGCTGTAAAGAAAAAACACCCTCTAATACCCCAAAAAAGGTACCAAGAGAAGAATAACTTCTTAAAAAAAAAAAAAAAAGACTAAACTTCTTCTCCACCACCCAACCAAATAAAAAATAAAAAACCCAGGCACTGTAAAGATCACCAATAGGGATGAGCTCAGGCGTGTTCGCATTTGACACATGCAGAGCCCGCCAAGGAAGTCGGCACCGTCGGAACCGCGCTGCGCTAATCACAGGCAGGGAGACATTTCCCGATCTCTGCAGCTGAGCATCGGGACAATGTCTCCCTGCCTGTGATTAGCGCAGCGCGGTTCCGACTTCCTTGGCGGGCTCTGCATGTGTTCAATGCGAACACGCCTGAGCTTATCCCTAATCACCAGTCCATCCACATATCATCTCTCATACCTAGTACACACGGACGGTTTTTCGTCAGATAAAAAACCGACGGTTTTCCCGACAGAATTCCTCTCAATCCTGCCTTGCAGACACACGCTCAGACAAAAGTTCAGTGAACTTTAGACTGCCAAGAACGCGGTGACGTAAACGACTACGGTGAGCCGACAAAATTAAGTTTTATGCTTCCGAGCATGCGTCAAATTGTTTCCGAACGTGCACGGTTTTCTTCCCCTCGGAAAAGCATACAGATGAACGATTTTCCCGCCAGGATTTTTTCCTGATGGGAAAAAAAAGATCCTGCTCTCTTTTTTTTTGTCCGGAAGTTTTCCCGTCGGAAAAACTGCGATGGAGCATACACAGGGCCGGGATTCCCGGCCAAAAGCTCTCATAGCAGTTTTACCGTCGGACAAACCGGTCGTGTGTACGAGGCATTAGCAAGAAAATAATCTCTCCTCAAAAAAGGAACCAAGCTTCGGCTCACTAAACCAAACACCGAAAAACAAAACAAAAAAAAAACACAAGGAACTGTAGAGGTCACCAGTCTATTCACATACTATTTCTTAGCAAGAGAAGAACCTCTGCTTAAGCACTGAGCTTCTGCGCCACCACACAAACACATACCAAACACAAGAAACTGGAAAGGTTACCACCGATCTATCCACATACCATCTCCTACCAAGACACAAACTGCTCCTTAAAAAAAGGGACTGAGCTTCTACCCCGCCACCCAACTGAATACCAAAAAACAAGGACCAGTAAAGAGCACACATCTATAAATCTATCTATCTATCTATCTATCTATCTATATATACCATATTTTTTCAAGAAAACAATATTCCCTTAATAAAAAAGGCTGAGCTTCTGCCCCACCACCCAACCAAAATCCAAAAAAGCTATCCAGTCTATCCGAATGCCATCTCTTACCAAGAGAGGAATCTTTCCAAACAAAGGCTTAAGTGTTTGACCCATCAACCAATTAGAAAATAAAACACAAAAAACTATAAAGACCAAAAAAAACAACAAGGAACTGTCAAGATCACCAGTCTACCCAAATGCCATGTCTTACCAAGAAAAGAATCGCTCCTTAAAAAAAAGGACTGATTTTCTGCCCCACCAGCCAACCAAATACCAAAAAAAAAAAAACACAAGGAACTGTAAAGACCACGATTTCTTTCAACACACCATTTCTTACCAAGAGAAGATTATTTCCTTAATAAAGAACGGAGCTCCTGCTCTATCTACCAACCAAAAAAAAAAAAAAAAAAATGAAAAGATTACCAGTCTATCCACACATCATCTCCAACCAAATTGCTCCTTAAAAAAAGGACTGAGCTTCTACCCCACCACTAAACTGAATACCAAACAAACAAGGAAACCGTACAGACCACCAATCTATCCACATACCACCTCCCACTAAGACACAAATTTATCCTTAAAAAAAAAAGGGACTGAGCTTCTACCGCACCAGCCAACTGAACACCAAAAAAAACAAAAAACTGTAAAGATCACAAATCTATCCATAAATCATCTCTTACCAAGAAAATACTCTCCCCTTAACGAAACACTATTCTGCCCGCCCCCCCCCCCCCCCCACTCAACCAAATTCAAATTAACCCCTCAAGGAACTGTGAAGGTCACCAGTCTACCCAGGGGAGGGCTGGTAGGCTTAGGCCTGGGGGGCAGGTCCAGTCAAATGGCCCACTGAACCGCCGAATCAGCTCACCATTCATGGCCCACCTGTTTTTTTAATGCAGCCTCACCAGTGCAGCCAACTCCAGTGCCCATCAATGAAGCCTGATCACTGGGGCAGGTTACATGGGGTGTATGGTGGGGGAGATGGGGGGTCAGCTAGGGGTGTCAGGGTCTCTCAGCGATCTCAGCAGGTCCTTGCACGCCACGGTCTCCTGGGGGGGGGTAACGCTCCTGATCCTGGGGTCAAGTTGCAGCCAGCGCCCAGCCCTGCAGCCCTGCGTCCCGACTCCCTGACACGCCCTGTCTCTGTCTGCTTCCAAGAATCCGGTCCCAGGGAGTTGTAGTTTCCTCTGCGCTGCTGTGTTTTCCACCCACCGGAAGCTTGAGCGCGGACTACAACTCCCGGAATGCAACAGCTAGTGGTCGGCCGCCATGGCCGTGCCCCCAGCCCGACTTCCTAGACCAGAATAAAAAAGAAAATGGTAGCGGGCAGGGGCTGCCGGCCATTTTGAACATAAGTTAGGGCGGCCTGGGAGGCAATTGCCACCCTGCCCCCTGGCCCAGCCCTCCCCTGAGTCTACCCACATACCATGTCTTACCAAGAAAAGAATCACTCCTTTAAAAAAGGACTGAGCTACTGCCTCACCAGCCAACCAAATACCAAAAAAGCACAAGGAACTGAAAGATCAAAATCTAACCAGTGCATCCACATACCATCTCTTACCAAGAGAGGAATTTTTCCTTAACAAAGGACTTAAGCCAGACATAGACGGTTTGGATCTTGTAACCGATTCAAACCATATATGGGCAGGCTGAATGTACCCAAGTTGATTGATCAATCAACTTGGGTACAACCAGCTGCCGGATTTTCCATGCGATAAGTGGCTGTTAAAGCTGCTAGCAATAATCCCTGTCTTGCACCGGAAGAAGACAATGGTTTAGCGGGAGGGATTCCTTTGTCAACACTTGAACAACCTGTTTCTCATGCAGGGCTCTTACAACCATCAAAAACACAATCACAAGGAATACTGGAAGCTTCTAAGATCCAGCAATAGATGCAAAGTGAAAGAGTAGAGTGAGCCAAATGGAAAAAAAAAAAAGAAAACACAAGGAACTGTGAAGATCACCAGTCTTCACACATACCATGTCCTACCAAGAAAATAATCAATCCCTTAAAAAAAGGACTGAGCTTCTGCACCACCACCAATGCTGTATCCTGGCCCAGGCCTAGGGCAGCACTTTGCAGGGGGGCAGCACGGAAAGAGTCCCCACCGGCTTGCGCTACACTGTTAGTGTAACGCAAGCTGCTTCTAATTTTGACTGTCCTATCATCCTGGACCACAAACCTTCACTCCCTGCCCCATAGCCAAACCATTCACACACTAGTGTGCAGCATGTGTGTGGTCCTACCCAGTAGTGTATTTAGGTTTTGTTCTTCCCTTTAGTAAATCCATTTCTCTAACTACAGGGTTAACACAAAGGGGCTTCCAAAAAATAGAGCATACGAAGGGGTAGGGGGCTAGCAAGTGGAAATCTATGCAAATTAAGGGAATCCAATGCCCCCCCAGGCCCTAAGAACTAGTGTCCCCACTCGAAAATTTCAGGGTGGGTCTTAAACAGAAAAGGGTGTGGCCTTTACAGGAAGGGGTGGGTTATATTTAAATTAGGGGGTGCACAAGTTTTGTCAGGCCTAGGGCAGCACAAAACCTAAATACACCACCCAACTGAATACCAAAAAACCTTCACAAGCAGCTGAAAGATCAAAAAGTAACCAGTCTATCCACATACCACCTCTTACCAAGAGAGGAATCTGTCCTTAATAAAGGGCTAAGCGTCTGCCCCGTCAACCAACCAAAATACCAAAATAAAATAAAACCATGTGAAGATCACCAGTCTATCCACCAAGACACAAATTGCTCCTTATGCCGCGTACACACGATCATTATTCACGGCGGTTAAAAAAACGCCGTGAATAATGTAATTTAAAACGGGGGAACAGCTTGTTCCCCACACACGGTCGTTTTTCACGTCATTTTTTCTCTTGACGATAAAAACGACCGTCTGTGGGCTCCGCGGCAGTCGTTTTTTTCGACATGTTATCCGCGGCAGTGTTTCCCTATGGGAAACACTGCCGCGGATAACATGTCGAAAAAAACGACAAGAAAAATTAGAACATGTTCTAATTTTTCTCGTCGTTTTTAATGCCGTTTTTCTCGTCGAAAAAAACGACAGAAAGCCCACAGACTTTTCTCGTCGAATGGGAAAAATTTCGTTTTTTTCGACGAGAAAAACGGCCGTGTGTACGCGGCATTAGAAGAAAAAAAAACTGAGCTCCTTCCCCATCACCCAACTGAAAACAATAAAAAAAGATCTGTAGAGATCACCTATTTATCTACATACCATCTCTTACCAAGAAAATAATTACTCCTTAAAAATAAGACCAAGCTTCTGCCTCACCACCCAACCGAATACCAAAAAAAAAAAAGAAGAAGATAACCAGTCTATCAACATAACATGTCTTACCAAGAGAGGAACATTTTCTTAATAAAGGACTAATGCTGTGTACACACGACCGTTATTCATGTCATGCAAAAAAATTTAGTTTTTCTCGTCGTGATTCCTCTTAAGCCTGCCTTGCATACACACGTTCATGAAAAAAAACGCTTGAGCAAAGCGCGGTGACGTACAACACGTACGACGGCACTATAAAGGGGAAGTTCCATTCGAATGGCGCCACCCTTTGGGCTGCATTTGCTGATCTCGTGTTAGTAAAGTTTGGTGAGAGACTATTTGCGCTTTTCAGCCTCGTGCTCTTCAGTCCGTTACAGCGTGACGAATGTGCTATCTCCATTATGAATGCTAGTTTTACCAGAACGAGCGCTCCCGTCTCATACTTGATTCTGAGAATGCGCGTTTTTTTCCCCTCGTAAAAGCGTACACACGACCGTTTTTCACGACGTGAAAAAGAACAACGTGAAAAACGATGAGAAAAAATAGAGCAGGTTCTAAAAAAAATTCGGGGCAGTTTTCTCGTCCTGAAAAATGCTATGGAGCATACACACGACCGTTTTCCACGACTAATCTAAAAAATTGAATTTTTCTCGTCATGAAAAATGGTCATGTGTACGCGGCATAAGTGTTTGTCCCTTCAGCCAACTGATGGCAAACTTCAGACAGGCCTGTCCATGTGCCTTCTTGAGGAGGGGGACCTTGCCGGCACTGCAGGATTTCAATCCATGGCGGCGTATTTTGAAATAGGAAACTACATTTTGGGACTTTTAGTTGAAACACACTGCTAACTTATGAACCAACTATAGTAAATATTGTTTATTAATAGCAAATAAGGCATGACATACACATAATAAACAAGGGTAAAACATGGTATTAATAGATCACATAAAATAAAATAAAGTCTAGACAATGCAAGATGGTACCTAATTGTCTCAGCATAACATACATGGTAATGTATGATAATCATAGGTCTCGCTAAATAAAATCTAGACAATACATGGTTGTAACATGTTGGCTCTAAAATAACATACATGATATTGGGCCTTGGGCATGGAAGCCAAATTTGCAACGGTAACATATAAAAAAGGTAACAATGGTAGTTGGTCCATAAAAAGTGTTATATATCAGATAGTAAGACATGTACTGTGCCATATCATCATAAAGAGAGCTCTACGCGTTTCGTGGTATACATAACCTCTCGTCAGGAGCAGATACACAGTGCAGGGGTATCTATAATAGACTGAAAAAATGCCAAGATAAGATAATAATATTAGAAAACATAATGCATAGAAGAAAGAGGGGGAGCAAAAAGGTCCCAAACACTCTCACCTATTGGTAGCATATTGGTGAAGCTATAAGATGGTAGCAATGGTAGGACATATGCTATCTGAAACATCTCCCCCGGGAGCGGAAACAGTATGACCAGAGGCACGGCAATGGAAATGAAAAGAGTGCAAGGTGGAGTGAGCGATCATCAGCTGAGATATGTATAGTTGGATTGTAGATCGATTTCATTGTATAGTTCGAGTCCCAGAGATATCTGTGCAAATTAATGGGTTGACAATAAATTAACAGCTGATAGATTGGGGAACAAAACCCGAGTGTTATGGGTGAAAAATAGGATTTTTATAACAGCTTACCTGTAAAATCCTTTTCTTGGAGTACATCACGGGACACAGAGCGGCATAGTCATTACTATGTGGGTTATATAGATACCTTCAGGTGCTGGCACTGGCAACTTCCAAAACCGGAAGTACCCTCCCCTATATAAGCCCCTCCCATCCGGGAGCACCTCAGTTTTGTAGCAAAGCAATAAGTGTCCCCAAAGAGGGGTGGGAGCTCTGTGTCCCGTGATGTACTCCAAGAAAAGGATTTTACAGGTAAGCTGTTATAAAAATCCTATTTTCTTTCTCGTACATCACGGGACACAGAGCGGCATAGTCATTACTATGTGGGATGTCCTAAAGCAATGCCCAATGAGGGGAGGGATACACCATACATAAGCTGAGCGCTATCAGACATGAGTATCTTTTGCGGCCTGCAACACACTGCGCCCAAAGGCGACATCCTCCTGACTTCTAACGTCCACCTGGTAGAACCTAGTAAACGTGTGTACTGAAGACCATGTTGCGGCCTTACAGATTTGAGCCAGGGAGGTCTGGTGATGCACTGCCCATGAAGTTCCAACTGCTGTCGTGGAGTGCGCCCTAACTTTGAACGGAGGCGGTCTCCTTCTCAAGCCATAGGCTTGCATTATGACCTGTCGAATCCACCTGGCTAAAGTAGATTTTGACGCTGCCTGACCCCTTCTGGGGCCTTCCGGCAGAATAAACAAAGTATCCGTTCTGCGAACCTGAGCAGTGGCTTTTAGATAAGCTTTAACTGCTCTTACTACATCCAAAGAATGTAATAACTTTTCCTCTACCGAACTAGGCTTGGGGAAAAAAGAAGGAAGAACCACATCTTGGTTCAAATGAAACCTCGATACCACCTTAGGAAGAAAGGCTGGATGAGGACGTAACACTACTCTGTCCTTATGGATAACCAGATATGGCTCCCTATAGGACATAGCTGCTAATTCCGACACTCTTTTAGCCGAACAAATGGCTACTAGAAAAATCTATTTCCTGGTGAGAAGAACCAGGGAAATATGCTGTAATGGTTCAAATGGTTGTTTCTGTAGAACCGACAGAACCAGGTTTAAGTCCCATGGACATATGGGAATATTAACCGGAGGACTAATACGCATCACTCCTTGTATAAAGGCTTTGCTAGTGAATGCGAAGCCAAGGGCCTTTGAAAAAATATTGAAAAGGCCGAAATCTGACCCTTGATAGTACTCAAGGCAAGCTTCCTATCTACAGCCCACTGTAGGAAGTCCAGAATCCTACCTATTACGCACTTACGTGGATGCCATTTCCTGGCCTCACACCACGCGATGTACGCCTTCCAGATTCTATAGTAGATCTGCCTGGATACCGGCTTCCTGGCATTGATCATGGTAGATACCACAGGATTAGAGAGCCCTCTCTTTTTTAGAATGTGGGCTTCAATAGCCAGGCCGTCAAACCTAGGGCTGGTAAGGAAGGGTGGTATATCGGTCCTTGCGAAAGCAGGTCCGGACGAAGTGAGAGAGTCCAAGGACTCCCCACTGACATTTTACAATCTCCGCGTACCACGCTCTTCGGGGCCACGCTGGAGCCACCAGAATCACTGGTTTCTTTTCTACCCTGATTCTGCAGAGTAATCGAGGTAACAATTGTGGCGGTGGGAATGCATATATCAGCTTGAACTGATCCCAAGGGAACACTAGGGCATCCGAGCCGCAAGCTAGGGGATCCCTTGTCCGAGAGACAAACCTGTCCACCTTTGCGTTGAATCTGGATGCTAGAAGATCTACATCCGGTGTTCCCCACCGCTGACATATTGTCCAGAAAACCTCGGGGTGAAGGGACCATTCCCCTGGGCATAATTGCTGGCGACTTAGAAAGTCCGCCTTCCAATTCTCCACTCCTGGAATGAATACCGCAGATATGGCTGGGACATATCTTTCTGCCCATTTCAGGATGTAATTTACTTCCCTCTGGGCTGCACGACTCCTGGTGCCACCCTGATGATTGAGATATGCCACTGCTGTGGCATTGTCTGATTGAATTCTGACAGGGGACCCTTGGAGTTTGGATGTCCATGCTACTAGGGCATACCGGGCTGCTCGTATCTCTAAGAGATTGATGGGCAGGGCCTTTTCTGCATCCGACCATCTGCCCTGGAGAGACCATTGCTCCAGTACTGCTCCCCAGCCTATAAGGCTGGCATCTGTAGTGACCGCCTTCCAAGAAATCGGACTGAAGGATTTCCCTTTTTCCAGATTCTGGAGAACCAACCACCAACGGAGGCTCTCGCGAACGGAAGGGGACAAGGACATTGTAAGTCTAGGGCCTGAACTTTTTTGTTCCAGGCTGACAGTATGGCCCTTTGCAAATTCCTTGAATGGAATTGACCGTAGGGTACTGCTTCGAATGATGCCACCATTTTTCCCAGCAGCCTCATGCACAGGCGTATGGACGGCTGTCTTTTTGTACCCACTAAGTGGATCAAAACTTTCAAAGACAACACCTTTCCTCGAGGCAAGAATATTTTTCTCTGGCCTGAATCCAACCTTAGCCCCAAGTATTCCAGACTTTTGACTGGTTTTTAGGGCTGACTTGTCTCGGTTGATAATCCAACCGTGAGATTCCAGATACTTGATTGTCTTGTGAACGACCACGTCTAGTTTTTTCACTGAGTGGTCTATCAGCCACAAGTCATCTAGATATGCCATTATCATTACACCTTGTGTTCTTAGATTGGCCAATAAAGGGCCAGAATTTTTGTAAACACTTGTGGTGCTGTGGCCAGACCGAAGGGTAAGGCTCTGAACTGAAAATGGTGCCCTTCTACTGCAAAGCGTAGAAATTTTTGGTGGACTGGAAAGATGGGAATGTGCAAATAAGCATCTTTGAAGTCGATCGCGGCTAACCATTCCTCCCCTTGTAGGGCAGTGGCCACCGATCGGATCGACTCCATCGGAATGTCCTGATATACAGGAATTTGTTTAGCCCTTTTAAAATTAATATGGGCCTCACGTCCCCGTTTGCTTCGGGACTGTAAAGAGGTTTGAGTAAAACCCAAACCCCCATTCTTCCAGGGGAACCTCCATAATTACTCCTTGGAGCAATAGTTGTTCTAGTGCCAACAGGAGGGACTCTCTCTTCCGGGGATCCCTTGGCACGTTTGACCTCAAAAAATGGGAAGGAGGAGAGTCTTTTAACTCCAATCTGTATCCCAAACATACTGCGGAGAGTACCTATCTGTTTTGATCGTGTCCCGCCAGGTCTCTGCGAACAACTGGAGTCTTCCCCCCACCCGACTGAGTGGGGGCAACCCTTCAATGAATTTAACTTTGGGGGAGGTTTTGTACCTCTCCTGACCCAGGGTTTCTCATTACCCTGCGATTGTCCCTGTTTTTTACCCCCGGTAATTGACCGAGGAGGCCGTCGGAACTGTTTCACAGCCGATGCCCCAGGGACTGGAGAAGCAGGCCTCTTAAAAGAGGGACCTCTAACTCTGTTTTTAACCGGCAAGAGTGTATTTTTACCGCTGGAAATTTTCTGGATATATTTGTCCAGGTCTTCCCTGAATACGCGTTCACCATGAAAATGGGACGCTAACCAGCCATTTTTTACAGGGAGCTTCAGCAGACCAGTTTTTGAGCCATAGAAGCCTACACATATGTACTACAGACAGCGTAAGGCGGGAGGCCTGATGGATTGAATCCTTTATGGCGTCAACCGCAAAGCTTAAGGCTCTAGGTAGATCAGTAAGGGCAAGGCCTGCTGATCTGGCAAGTCCCTCAAGACCTGTTTCAACTGATCCTTCACTGCTTAGCAGACCCCACTGCTGGTTGTGTCACCAAGCTTGCTGTTAAAAGAAGCAGATTTTCATAAGGACTCCAATTTTTTATCTATTGGGTTCTTGAACATTTGGACATTATCCACTGGACATGTCAGTGATTTATACACACAAGAGATGGCTGCGTCCACTGTAGGGACCTTCCATTTTTTGATGAACTTATCCTCCATGGGATAGACCACCGGAAATCTCTTGGGGGGAATAAATATTTTCTCAGGATGTTCCCAATCCTGGTAAATGAGCCCTTCCAGTAAAGGGTGAAGTGGAAAAGAACAGACAGTCTGGTGGCTTCTAGCGACCCCAACGAGGATACAGTAGTGGTTGATGGTTCCGCAAGGTGCATTTTAAATGCTGATCGGACCATGTTAGTCAGAGACTTAACCCATAATCTTTCAGCTTGAGATGCTGAGAAAGGTTCCTCCACTGTTGATTCCTCTATAACAGAATCAACCTCATCCTGATCCCCTTCAGGCAGGTCGATCCCTGTATGGGACTGTTGCTCTGCTAACAGGCACTCTGAAGGAGGAGACGGAGATCGGGCGTGCTTTCCCTGACAGGGAGACAGCGATCAATGTTGACAATCTCTCTCTAATCCTCCCAGAGCTGAGGAAAAAACCTCCTCTGTTACATACACAGGAGCAGGTGAACTGAGGACAGCCACAGTACCAAGTACCCCTGCGGGGTCTCTACGGTCACTTACCTCTGAATTTTCAGGGGAGACTGGTGCAGCAGAAGCATGCCCAAGACCTCAGAGCCCGATGAGACCCCCTTCGCTCCCTGGAAGATTCAGTTCCGGAGCTTCTGGACGGCATATTCCTAAGCCTAAAGCTGAGGTATTCCAGCCGTAAAAAATAGGATTTTTATAACAGCTTACCTGTAAAATCCTTTTCTTGGAGTACATCACGGGACACAGAGCGACATAGTCATTACTAATGGGTTATATAGATACCGTCAGGTGCTGGCACTGGCAACTTCCAAAACCGGAAGTACCCTCCCCTATATAAGCCCCTCCCATCCGGGAGCACCTCAGTTTTGTAGCAAAGCAATAAGTGTCCCTAAAGAGGGGCGGGAGCTCTGTGTCCCGTGATGTACTCCAAGAAAAGGATTTTACAGGTAAGCTGTTATAAAAATCCTATTTTCTTTCTCGTACATCACGGGACACAGAGCGACATAGTCATTACTAATGGGATGTCCTAAAGCAATGCCAAATGAGGGGGGGGATACACCATATATAAGCTGAGCGCTATCAGACATGAGGATCTTTTGCGGCCTGCAACACACTGCGCCCAAAGGCGACATCCTCCTGACTTCTAACGTCCACCTGGTAGAACCTAGTAAACGTGTGTACCGAAGACCATGTTGCGGCCTTACAGATTTGAGCCAGGGAGGCCTGGTGATGCACTGCCCATGAAGTTCCAACTGCTCTCGTGGAGTGCGCCCTAACTTTGAACGGAGGCGGTCTACTTCTCAAGCCATAGGCTTGTATTATGACCTGTCGAATCCACTTGGCTAAAGTAGATTTTGACGCTGCCTGACCCTTTCTGGGGCCTTCCGGCAGAATAAACAAAGTATCCGTTCTGCGAATCTGAGCAGTGGCTTTTAGATAAGCTTTAACTGCTCTTACTACATCCAAAGAATGCAATAACTTTTCCTCTACCGAAGTAGGTTTGGGGAAAAAAGAAGGAAGAACCACATCTTGGTTCAAATGAAACCTCGATACCACCTTAGGAAGAAAGGCTGGATGAGGACGTAACACTACTCTGTCCTTATGGATAACCAGATATGGCTCCTTACAGGACATAGCTGCTAATTCCGACACTCTTTTAGCCGAACAAATGGCTACTAGAAAAATCAATTTCCTGGTGAGAAGAACCAAGGAAATATGCTGTAGTGGTTCAAATGGTTGTTTCTGTAGAACCGACAAAACCAAGTTTAGATCCCATGGACATATGGGAATATTAACCGGAGGACTAATACGCATCACTCCTTGTATAAAGGCTTTGACTAGTGAATGCGAAGCCAAGGGCCTTTGAAAAAATATTGACAAGGCCGAAATCTGACCCTTGATAGTACTCAAGGCAAGCTTCCTATCTACAGCCCATTGTAGGAAGTCCAGAATCCTACCTATTACGTATTTACATGGATGCCATTTCCTGGCCTCACACCAGGCGATGTACGCCTTCCAGATTCTATAGTAGATCTGCCTGGATACCGGTTTCCTGGCATTGATCATGGTAGACACCACAGCATTAGAGAGCCCTCTCTTTTTTAGAATGTGGGCTTCAATAGCCAGGCCGTCAAACCTAGGGCTGGTAAGGAAGGGTGGTATATCGGTCCCTGCGAAAGCAGGTCCGGACGATGTGGGAGGGTCCAAGGACTCCCCACAGACATTTTTACAATCTCCGCGTACCATGCTCTTCGGGGCCACGCTGGAGCCACCAGAATCACTGGTTTCTTTTCTACCCTGATTCTGCGGAGTAATCGAGGTAACAATTGTGGCGGTGGGAATGCATATATCAGCTTGAACTGATCCCAGGGGAACACTAGGGCATCCGAGCCGCAAGCTAGGGGATCCCTTGTCCAAGAGACAAACCTGTCCACCTTTGCGTTGAATCTGGATGCTAGCAGATCTACATCCGGTGTTCCCCACCGCTGACATATTGTCCGGAAAACCTCGGGATGAAGGGACCATTCCCCTGGGCATAATTGTTGGCGACTTAGAAAGTCCGCCTTCCAATTCTCCACCCCTGGAATGAATACCGCAGATATGGCTGGGACATATCTTTCTGCCCATCTCAGGATGTAATTTACTTCCCTTTGGGCTGCACGACTCCTGGTGCCCCCCTGACGATTGATATATGCCACTGCTGTGGCATTGTCTGATTGAACTCTGACAGGGGACCCTTGGAGTTTGGATGTCCATGCTACTAGGGCATACCGGGCTGCTCGTATCTCTAAGAGATTGATGGGCAGGGCCTTTTCTGCTTCTGACCACTTGCCCTGGAGAGACCATTGCTCCAGTACTGCTCCCCAGCCTATAAGGCTGGCATCTGTAGTGACCACCTTCCAGGAAATCGGACTGAAGGATTTCCCTCTTTCCAGATTCTGGGGAACCAACCACCAGCGGAGGCTCTTGCGAACGGAAGGGGACAAGGACATTGGTAAGTCCAGAGCCTGAACTTTTTTGTTCCAGACTGACAGTATGGCCCTTTGCAATTTCCTTGAATGGAATTGACCGTAGGGTACTGCTTCGAATGATGCCACCATTTTTCCCAGCAGCCTCATGCACAGGCGTATGGATGGCTGTCTTTTTGAGCCCACTAAGTGGATCAAATCTCTCAAAGACGACCCCTTTTCTTGAGGCAAGAAAATTTTTCTCTGGTCTGAATCCAGCCTTAGCCCCAAGTATTCCAGACTTTTGACTGGTTTTAGGGCTGACTTGTCTCGGTTGATAATCCAACCGTGATATTCCAGATACTTGATTGTCTCGTTAACAACCACTTCTAGTTTTTCCACTGAGTGGTCTATCAGCAACAAGTCGTCTAGATATGCCATTATCGTTACACCTCGTGTTCTTAGATTGGCCAATAATGGGGCCAAAATTTTTGTGAACACTCTTGGTGCTGTGGCCAGACCGAAGGGTAAGGCTCTGAACTGAAAATGGCGGCCTTCTACCGCAAAGCGTAGAAATTTTTGGTGGGCTGGAAAGATGGGAATGTGCAAATAAGCATCCTTGATGTCGATCGAGGCTAACCATTCCTCCCCTTGTAGGGCAGTGGCTACCGATCGGATCGACTCCATCCGGAAAGTCCTGATATGCAGGAATTTGTTTAGCCCTTATAGATTTAGTATGGGCCTCACGTCCCCGTTTGGCTTCGGAACTGTAAAGAGGTTTGAGTAAAACCCGAACCCCCACTCTTCCAGGGGAACCTCTATAATTACTGCTTGAAGCAATAATTGTTCTAGTGCCAACAGGAGGGATCCTCTCTTCTGGGGATCCCTTGGCACGTTTGACCTTATAAAGCGGGAAGAAGGGGAGTTTTTTAACTCCAATTTGTATCCCAGATTTACTGCGGAGAGCACCCATCTGTCTCGGATCGTGTCCCGCCAGGTCTCTGTGAACAACTGAAGTCTTCCCCCCACCCGATTGGGTGGGGGCAACCCTTCATGCATTTGACTTTGGGGGAGGTTTTGTACCTCTCCTGCTCCAGGGCTTTTTGTTACCCTGCAACTGTCCCTGATTTCTACCTCCGGGATTTGACCGAGGAGGCCGTCGGAACTGTTTCACAGCCGATGTCCTAGGGACTGGAGAGGCCGGCCTTTTAAAAGAGGGACCTCTAACTCTATTTTTAACCGGCAAAAGTGTACTTTTACCGCTGGAAATTCTCTGGATATACTTGTCCAGGTCTTCCCCGAATAAGCGCTCCCCATGAAATGGGAAGCTGACCAGCAATTTTTTACAGGGAGCTTCAGCAGACCAGTTCTTGAGCCATAGAAGCCTGCGCATATGTACTACAGACAGCGTAAGGCGGGAGGCCTGATGGATTGAATCCTTTATAGCGTCCACCGCAAAGCATAAGGCTCTAGGTAGATCAGCTAGGGCAAGAGCCTGCTGATCCGGCAAGTCCCTTAAGACCTGTTTCAACTGATCCTTCACTGCTTGGCAGACCCCAATAGCTGCCACTGCTGGTTGTGTCACCAATCCTGCTGTAGAAAAAGCAGATTTTAATAAGGACTCCAATTTTTTATCTATTGGGTCCTTGAACATTTGGACATTTTCCACCGGACATGTCAGTGATTTATTCACACAAGAGATGGCTGCGTCCACTGTAGGGACACTCCATTTTCTGATGAACTTATCCTCCATGGGATAGACCACCGGAAATCTCTTGGGGGGAGTAAATATTTTGTCAGGATGCTCCCAATCCTGGTAAATGAGCCCCTCCAGTAAAGGATGGATCGGAAAGGAACAAACAGTCTGGGGAGCTTTTAGCGACCCCAACGAGGAGACAGAAGTGGAGGATGGCTCCGCAAGTGGCATTTTAAATGCTGATCGGACCATATTAGTCAGGGACTGAACCCATAACCTTTCAGCATGTGATGCTGAGAACGGCTCTTCCACTGTTGATTCCTCTGCAACCGAATCAACCTCATCCTGATCCCCCTCAGGTAGGTCGACCTCTGTATGGGACTGTTGCTCTGTTAACAGGCACTCTGAGGGGGGAGACGGAGATCGAGCGCTTTTCTCCTGTGACAGGGAAGCAGCGATCAATGCTGACAATCTCTCTTCCAGCCCTCCCAGAGCTGAGGAAAAAACCTCCTCTGTTACATACACAGGAGCAGGTGAACTGAGGACAGCCACAGTACCAGGTACTCCTGAGGGTGCTCTACGGTCACTAACCTCTGATTCTTCAGGGGAGACTGGTGCAGCCAAAGCATGCCCAAGATCCTCAGAGCCCGATGGAGACCCCCTATTCCTCCTGGAATTTCTAGTCCCGGAGTTTTTAGACGGCATATTCCTAAGCCACAAAGCTGAGGTATTCCAGCCGAAATACACCAGTTACTGATAATAGTCTAGCATAAATGCTGCTATAAGAAACAGTTGGTGTCTACTAATGTGCCTTTCTAGGGGATGCCTGTATCAACCGCTTGCTGTATGCCTTTAAATGTTGCCAGCTCTGTCTCTGTACTTCATAGCCAGCTTACTACAATATTGTGGTTTTTTTAAACTGCTGGGACGCCCGCACATGCGCAGAAGCGCTGCGGCGCGCACAGAGCGTCATCCCCCAGGCTCCGCCCCCTTTCCCGGCTCACCTCTATATATAGAGGCGCGTGCACGCGCGCGGCCACGTGCGCCTTCGGCGCTAATTTCAAAAATGGAAACAAGGGACAGGAGCCAGGGCCCCTCTTTGCCGCAGGCCGGGGGATGGACGAGCACTGCAACATGGCAGAGGAAGCAGTTTCCTATAAGAGAACTCACCATCTGCCTGGACTTTGCTCTGCTGAGAAGAAACTAGTCCACATGACAAGAAAACATTCCACAGCGGCCTCTAGTGGACAAACACAGGTACCGCAGTCTAATATATTAAATATATATAAAAAAAAAATTTTTTTTTTTTTTTTTTTTCTTGACCACCATTAAAAATTATTACATTTTTTTAGTAGTTACAGGCATGCACAGAATTTTGCGGGAATACCATTAGGTAACAGACAGAAAGACAAATTAGGCTTGGGGGTCCCCCAATAGAACCAAGTTCCTGGGGGCCCCCACTTACCTGTTCCCCGCCGCAGGACTTTGTTTGGTCCACAAAAGCCCAAACTTCACCTATCACGGCAGGCATTGTAATCAAACCTTCAGGGACCGGGTTCCCAAGGATTCCACTCCCCTGGACCTGTATAGCACCCTGCACAGAAAACATCTTGGTCGTGGGTATGACCAGAGCTCTGGATCCCAGGGTCCAGCTCTCCTAAGAGAAGCATTACAGGCAAAACCTTGCTCTTCTCTGCAAGGCCCGGGTACCGACCGTTTAGCTATGAAGCATTTTTGGTCGGATCCGGAATAGCTTACTGAGGCCCAAAAGAACCTGTACGCAAGCTCAGTGAAAAACACATGTTTCTTCTTGGCCAACACCTTAGACACTGGCAAAAAACTGAGGTGCTCCCGGATGGGAGGGGCTTATATAGGGGAGGGTACTTCCGGTTTTGGAAGTTGCCAGTGCCAGCACCTGACGGTATCTATATAACCCATTAGTAATGACTATGTCGCTCTGTGTCCCGTGATGTACGAGAAAGAAACACCACTTTTACTGAGAATAGTCTAGCACAATTGCTGCTATATAACAGTTGGTGTCTACTAAAGTGCCTTTTAAGGGGATGCCTGCATCAACCGCCTCTGTGTGCCTTTTTACTGTTGCTAGCTCTGTCTGTGCACTTCAATAGCCAGCTGTAATTGTGCTTTAAAACACGCTGGACGCCCGCACATGCGCAGTAGCGCCGCGGCGCACACCGAGCGTCATCCACCCGCTCCGCCCCTTTTTCCAGATCGCCTCTATATATTAGAGGCGCGTGCACGCGCGCGGGCACGTGCGCCTTCGGCGAAAAAATAAGGAGCTAGATGGGAGCCAGGGTCCCTGCCGCAGGGCCCTGGGATGGATGAGCGCAGCAACAGGGCAGAGGAGACAGCTTCCCAGCAGAGAACTTACCAACTGCCTGGATTTGATTTTGGAAGAAAAAAATCCACATTACAAGAAAAAGAACCATAGCGGCCTCTAGTGTCTAACACAGGTACCGCGGTCTTACACTTTTTTTTTTTTTCTTGCCTACTATTAAAATTTTTACATTTTCTCAGTAGTAACAGGCATACACAGAATATTAGCGGGAATACCTTAGGTAACAGGCAGAAAGACAAAATAGGCTTGGGGGTCCCCCAATAGAACCAAGTTCCTGAGGGCCCCCACTTACCTTTTCCTCGCCGCAGGACTCTGTTTGGTCCACAGAAGCCCAAACTTCACCTATCACGGCAGGCATTGTAATTAAACCTTCAGGGACCGGGTTCCCAAGGATTCCACTCCCCTGGACCTGTATAGCACCCTGCACAGAAAACATCTTGGTCGTGGGTATGACCAGAGCTCTGGATCCCAGGGTCCAGCCCTCCTAAGAGAGGCATTACAGGCAAAACCTTGCTCTTCTCTTTGCAAGGCCCGGGTACCGACCGTTTAGCTATGAAGCTTTTTTGGTCGGATCCGGAATAGCTTACTGAGGCCCAAAAGAACCTGTACGCAAGCTCAGTGAAAAACACATGTTACTTCTTGGCCAACACCTTAGACACTGGCAAAAAACTGAGGTGCTCCCGGATGGGAGGGGCTTATATAGGGGAGGGTACTTCCGGTTTTGGAAGTTGCCAGTGCCAGCACCTGAAGGTATCTATATAACCCACATAGTAATGACTATGCCGCTCTGTGTCCTGTGATGTACGAGAAAGAAAATAGGGTAGTTATAGATGCAAGGGTAAGTGCCATAACAAAGGAGACCTGAATACAAGCCATGGTATAAAAATAAATATCATTAAAAAGTGTAAGAAAAGTGGAAATACAGTTGAATTCTAGGTACCTGTCAAGTGGTATGGGGGGGATTGTCCAAGTGCACTCATATCAGGGAAGTGGAACAAAAAGTGAAAAATGCAGTGGAAAGAGGGTGTATATGTAGTGGCCGTGGACCAATGGCAACCGTTAACGCCACGCAGCGTCACAGAGGGGGGGCGGGGCCACCGCCCGAGCCGCATTGCGCGCTCCGCTTTGGCGCCAAAACCTCCCTCGTGGTGAACGTAGATGGATAGCCACGTCGGCGGCATGGCGTCACTAATGACGTCACCCACTGAACGTGGAAGCGTGGCGTGCCGTGCCTCTGGTCATACCGTTTCAGCTCCTGGGGGAGATGTTTCAGATAGCCTATGTCCTACCATTGCTACCATCTTATAGCTTCACCAATATGCTACCAATAGGTGAGAGTGTTTGGGACCTTTTTGCTCCCCCTCTTTCTTCTATGCATTATGTTTTCTACAATTATTATCTTACCTTGGCATTTTTTCATTCTATTATAGATACCCCTGCACTGTGTATCTGCTCCTGACGAGTGGTTATGTATACCACGAAATGCGTAGAGCTCTCTTTATGATGATATGGCACAGTACATGTCTTACTATCTGATATATAACACTTTTTATGGACCAACTACCATTGTTACCTTTTTTTTTTTTTTTTTTTTTTAATATCTTTTTTATTAATTTTTCAACAACATATCAAACACTTTACAATACATAAAACACATATACAGTCTCAACATTTCCCCAAAGAGGAGGAACAAAAAAAAAAAGGGGGGGGAGTGAAAAGAGGGGAATAGAGGAGGAGGGAGGGAATATCCTCCTGAGTGTTTTATGATTTAATTATATATTAGATCTCTAATATTAGTGTCCTTTTAAGTGAGAATCCATAGTGTAAAGTAACAAAAAGTGATTCCAAAAATTTCTTCAAAACCAGATAAAAAAAGGAAAAACCCCCAACCAATATTAAAATCCACCAATGGGGTATATAAATGACTGTTAAATAAATTTACCAGTGACTGTGTGAATAAAGTGACAAAACATGTATATAGGGGTAAAATGTAACCAGGTCAAGTGTCCCCACCAATATATGAGGGAAAAGAAAAAAAAAAAAAAAAAAGGGGAAGGGGGGAGGGAGGGAAAAAAACAAAAAAAAAAAAACGTTTTTATATGTTACCGTTGCAAATTTGGCTTCCATGCCCAAGGCCCAATATCATGTATGTTATTTTAGACCCAACATGTTACAACCATGTATTGTCTAGATTTGTTTTAGCGATCTATTAATACCATGTTTTATCCTTGTTTATTATGTGTATGTCATGCTTTATTTGCTATTAATAAACAATATTTACTATAGTTGGTTCATAAGTTAGCAGTGTGTTTCAACTAAAAGTCCCAAAATGTAGTTTCCTATTTCAACATACTCAGGGATGGAGGTATATATTAGATATTGCCTCATTTAAAGTCCCAACCCTAGCTGTAGCATTAGTCAATTTTTCTCACATGGCGGCGTATTGTTTTACCAATGCTTTGTTTGGTGACTGTGGTCCCAACTGCCTCAAGATCATTCACAAGCTCCTCCCGTATAGTTCTGGCCTGATCACCCCATGAGGCAAAATCTTGCATGGAGCTCCAGACCGATGGCGATTGATGGTTATTTAGTATTTCTTACATTTGCAAATAATCACTCCAACAGTCGTCTCCTTCTCACCAAGCTTCTTGCTGATGGTCTTGTAGCCCATTCCAGCCTTGTGCAAATCTACAATCTTCTCCCCAACATCCTTTGACAGCTTTTTGATCTTGCCCATGATGGTGAGGTCTTTTATACACATAACGTGTTGTCATTAGGAGCACCTCCTTAAATTGACAGGACTAATCTGTGTACCACATGAGCACCTACTGTAGCCAGTCTGTGGGAGCCAGATTAATGGTTGGTTGGTACAGGCCCATCTGAAATTTGCCAATGAACATCTAAATGATTTAGGGAAAAATTGTGAGAAAGTGCTGTGGTCTGATGAAGCCAAAATTGAGCTCTTTGGCATTAACTCGACTCGCAGTGTTTAGAGGAATAAAAATGCTGACTATGACCCTAAGAACACCATCCCTACAGTGAAGCACGGAGGTGGAAACATGATGCTTTGGGGCCGTTTCTCTGCTAAAGGTACAGGCCGACTTTGGCGCATTGAGGGGCCGATGGACGGGGCCATGTACTGTAAAATCTTGGATGAGAACCTTCTTCCCTCAGCCAGAACACTGAAGATGGATCATGGATGGGTCTTCCAGCATGACAATGACCCAAAACATTCTACCATGGCAAACAAAGGAGTGGTTTAAGAAGCAGCACATTAACCACTTAACGACCGCTCACTGTATATATATGTCGGCAGAATGGCACCGACAGGCACAATCGCGTAGAGCATACGTGATTGCCTTTGTACAGTTGGGGGGTCCAATCGGACCCCCCTCCTATACAGTGAGTGGTGGCTAAGTGTCCGGGAGCGTTCCGGGATGAGGGGGCAGCCATTCGTTTCCGGCCACCCCCTCGCGATCGCTCCCGGCGAATGGAAATGCCCCCTCTGTCTGTGTCAGGCAGAGGAAGCAGGAGGAAGTGATGTCATCTCTGGTGCGGCGCTCACATATACCGAGCGCCGTACAAGAGAAGACATCAGGTCAGTGCACACAACACTACACTGACACCAGGACACATAGGGACATAAATCGCCCCCCCCAGGCCCCCCCAGACACCCCAGATCACCCCCCAGATCACCCCCCAGCCACAGTGTCACTGATTGCAGTGACCATTTATTTAGTGATCACTGCAATCAGTGACATTTGTGACTGTAAAAGTGTCACCAAAGTTTAGTCTTAGGTCCAGTGTACCCCCCTAACCCCCCCTAATAAAGGTTTAACCCCCTGATCGCCCCCAGATAACCCTTTCACCCCCTATCACCACTGTCGCTAAGCAATCATTTTTCTGATCGCTGTCTTAGCGTCAGTGATGCCGATCGGCAGCCAGTAATTTTTTTTAGGTTCGCCGCATGTTTTTATAGCGTCAGGTACCCCAATATATTATCTAATAAAGGTTTAACCCCCTTGATCGCCCCCCAGGTAACACTTTCACCCCCTATCACCACTGTCGCTAAGCGATCGTTTTTCTAAACGCTGTCTTAGTGTCGGTGATGCAGATCGGTAGCCGGTAATTTTTTTTAGGTTCGCCGCAGGTTTTTATAGCGTCAGGTACCCCAATATATTATCTAATAAAGGTTTAACCCCCTTGATCGCCCCCCAGGTAACCCTTTCACTCCCTATCACCACTGTCGCTAAGCGATCGTTTTTCTAAACGCTGTCTTAGTGTCGGTGATGCAGATCGGTAGCCAGTAATTTTTTTTAGGTTCGCCGCATGTATTTATAGCGTCAGGTACCCCAATATATTATCTAATAAAGGTTTAACCCCCTTGATCGCCCCCCAGGTAACCCTTTCACCCCCTATCACCACTGTCGCTAAGCGATCGTTTTTCTAAACGCTGTCTTAGTGTCGGTGATGCAGATCGGTAGCCAGTAATTTTTTTTAGGTTCGCCGCAGGTTTTTATAGCGTCAGGTACCCCAATATATTATCTAGTAAAGGTTTAACCCCCTTGATCGCCCCACAGGTAACCCTTTCACCCCCTATCACCACTGTCGCTAAGCGATCGTTTTTCTGATCGCTGTCTTAGCGTCGGTGATGCAGATAGGTAGCCAGTAATTTTTTTTTAGGTTCGCCGCAGGTTTTTATAGCGTCAGGTACCCCCATATATTATCTAATAAAGGTTTTAACCCCCTGATTGCCCCTAGTTAACCCTTTCACCAGTGATCACCATATAAGTGTTACGGGTGACGCTGGTTAGTTAGTTTGCTTTTTATAGTGTCAGGGCACCCGCCGTATATAACCCAATAAAGGTTTAACCCCCTGATTGCCCGGCGGGTGATATCAATTAGGTTTTAGCGTCAGAGAGGGTCTGCGTCACACCCCAGGCAGCGTCAGGTTAGTGCCAGTAACGCTAACACCCACGCGTGAAGCATACACCCCCCTTAGTGGTATAGTATCTGAACAGATCAATATCTGATCTGATCAGATCTATACTAGCGTCCCCAGCAGTTTAGGGTTCCCAAAAACGCAGTGTTAGCGGGATCAGCCCAGATACCTGCTGGCACCTGCGTTTTGCCCCTCCGTCCAGCCCAGGCCACCCAAGTGCAGTATCGATCGATCACTGTCACTTACAAAACACAACACACATAACTGCAGCGTTCGCAGAGACAGGCCTGATCCCTGCGATTCCAGTGCTGTAGGAGGTGATTTCACCACCACAGTTAAAAAAAAAAAGCAAATATGCCGAAGCATTGGGGCAGCAGGGGCGGAGGAGCGATTTTGCTCCTAATGCCGCGTACATACGGTCGAAATTCCGACGGAGGCTTGCCCGTGGAAAAGTCCGACCATGTGTGTGCGGCATAACTTTTTTGCGGGAGAATGCCCCCATGCTTCGGCATATATAAATGGTGCGTGTATACCCATCATTGGAAGTGGGTGGATGAAGGGCGGTATTATAATGGTGGGCATACCCACCGATCAATCTCTTTTTTCGTTCAGCCAACTGGCTGCATGAAAAAAAAAGATTACAATACATGTCCAACAAGGACCAGCAACGTACTGGTATGTTGCTGGACTTTGAATGTTTATACCAGAATGATGCCTGCGGGTTTAGGTATCATCTTGGTATCATTCTTTTCAGCCTGCGGCCGGCTTTCATGTAAAAGCAATCCTAGCGGCTAATTAGCCTCTGGACTGCTTTTACAAGCAGTGGGAGGGAATGCCCCCCCCGGATATAAAAAGCGCCATTGGGAAATTGGGAAAGCATTTTATCACACCGATCTTGGTGTGGTCAGATGCTTTGAGGGCAGAGGAAAAATCTAGGGTCTAGAAGACCCCAGTTTTTTCAAAAAAAGAGTACCTGTCACTACCTATTGCTATCATAGGGGATATTTACATTCCCTGAGATAACAATAAAAATGATAAAAAAAATAAAAAATACTTGGAAGGAACAATTTAAAAAAAAAAAAAAAAAAAAGCACCCCTGTCCTGCCCTGCTCTTGCCCAATGGCGAACGCAAGCGTCGGTCTGGCGTCATATGTAAACAGCAATTGCACCATGCATGTGAGGTATCACCGCGAAGGTCAGATCGAGGGCAGTCATTTTAGCAGTAGGCCTCCTCTGTAAATCTACTGGGGTAACCTGTAAAGGCTTTTAAAAATGTATGTAGTTTGTCGCCAATGCGCGTTTGTGCGAAATTTTAAAGCATGTCGTGTTTGGTATCTATGTACTCGGCCTAAGATCATCTTTTTTATTTCATCAAACATTTGGGCAATATAGTGTGTTTTAGTGCATTAAAATTAAAAAAAGTGTATTTTTTAACCCAAAAAATGCGTTTGAAAAATCGCTGCGAAAATACTGTGTAGAAAAAAAAAATGCAACACCCACCATTTTAATCTGTAGGGCCTTTGCTTTAAAAATATATATAATGTTTGGGGTTCAACATAATTTTCTTGCAAAAAAAAAAATGTTTTCATGTAAACAAAAAGTGTCAAAAAGGGCTTTGTCTTCAAGTGGTTAGAAGAGTGGATGTAAGCTTCCTAATGTTGTGTATAAAATGCCAGAACAGTTCAAAACCCCCCCAAATGACCCCATTTTGGAAAGTAGACACCCCAAGCTATATACTGAGAGGCATGTCGAGTCCATGGAATATTTTATATGTTGACACAAGTTGCGGAAAAACGACAATTTTTTTTTTTTTTTTGCACAAAGTTGTCACTAAATGATATATTGCTCAAACATGCCATGGGCATATGTGGAATTACACCCCAAAATACATTCTGTTGCTTCTCCTGAGTACGGGGATACCACATGTGTGAGACTTTTTGGGAGCCTAGCCGTGTACGGGACCCCAAAAACCAAGCACCGCCTTCAGGCTTTCTAAGGGTGTCAATTTTTGATTTCACTTCTCGCTGCCTATCACAGTTTCGGAGGCCATGGAATGCCCAGATGGCACAAACCCCCCCCCCCCCCAAATGACCCCATTTTGGAAAGTAGACACCCCAAGCTATTTGCTGAGAGGTATTGTGAGTATTTTGCAGATCTCGCTTTTTGTCACAAAGTTTTGAAAATTGAAAAAAAAAAAAATATATATATATATTTTCTTTCTTCATTTTCAAAAACAAATGAGAGCTGTAAAATACTCGCCATTCCTCTCAGCAAATAGCTTGGGGTGTCTATATTCCAAAATGGGGTCATTTGGGGGGGTTTTGTGCTATTTTGGCATTTTATGGCCTTCGAAACTGTGATAGGTAGTGAGGAGTGAAATCAAAAATTTGTGCCTAGAAATCCTGAAGGCGGTGCTTGGTTTTCGAGGGCCCGTACGCGGCTAGGCTCCTAAAAAGTCCCACACATGTGGTATCTCCGTACTCAGGAGAAGCAGAAAAATTAATTTTGGGGTGTAATTCCACATATAACCATGGCATGTGTGAGCAATATATCATTTAGTGACAACTTTTTGTAATTTTTTTTTTTTTAGTCATTATTTAATCACTTAAGACAAAAAAAAAATTAAAAATTCAATGGGCTCAACAGGCCTCTCAGCAATTTCCTTTCCAAAATGGGGTCATTGGGGGGGGGGGGGTTTGTACTGCCCTGTCATTTTAGCACCTCAAGAAATGAGATAGGCAGTCATAAATTAAAAGCTGTGTAAATTCCAGAAAATGTACCCTAGTTTGTAGACGCTATAACTTTTGCGCAAACCAATAAATATACGCTTATTGACATTTTTTTACTAAAAACATGTGGCTGAATACATTTTGGCCTAAATGTATGACTACAATTGAGTTTATTCGATTTTTCTTATACCAAAAAGTAGAAAATATCATTTTTTTTCAAAATTTTTCCGTTTATATCGCAAAAAATAAAAATCGTAGAGGCAATCAAATACCATTAAAAGAAAGCTCTATTTGTGGGAAGAAAAGGACGCAAATTTCGTTTGGGTACAACATTGCATGTCCGCACAATTTACAGTTAAAGCAGCGCAGTGCAAAATTCTGAATTCACCTCTGGTCCTTTAGCTACCAAATGGTTCGGGGCTTAAGTGGTTAAGGTGATGGAGTGGCCTAGCCAGTCTCCAGACCTTAATCCCATAGAAAATAAATGGAGGGAGCTGAAGCTTCGAGTTGCCAAGCGACAGCCAAGAAACCTTAAGGATTTAAAGAAGATCTGTAAAGAAGAGTGGACAAAAATCCTGAGATGTGTGCAAACCTGATCACCACCTACAACAAGGGTTTCTCCACAAAGTACCAAGTCATGGTTTGCTTTGGGATCAAATACTTATTTTACTTACTGAATACTGAATTCATTTAAAACATTTGTATTGTGTGGTTTTTCTACATTTTTGGTTGATATTCTGTCTCTATCATTTAAAATACACCTATGATAAAAATTAGGGCTGTGGAAATTAACTATTAATTCCTTGATTAATCGATTAATTTTTTTGATTGGTACTCACCTCTCCGCCGGCTTCCGAGTCTTCAGGGAGTTCTGTCGGAGATCCAGTGACGTCACGGACACCGGCGGGGCTTACCGTGTCCATCTGAAGGGCTCCTTTGCTGTGCCTTCATATCTGCATGCCGGCGGGACCTTAGTATCTGCCACACGCAAGGGCTGTTACACTTCCCTCTATCACTTCCCTCTATCAACCTGGGATTCTACAGCCATCCACAGGGAGTTGTGATAGTTCCCTTCATGGGACATCTACATGCCGACAGACTGATGTTAGCCCCTCCTCATCTGGATTCAGCAGTGGTATCGTTGTACACATTTTTATACCAGTATCATACTTAGCTACATGTTTTTATGACTGCTTTTGTTACCGTTTGGTATTCCTCGCACCATTTTTACAGTTTATGTAGCTACATCGATTTTATCTCCAGTGCAATATTTATTTTGTTACCTACTTGAAGACTATAAAAGTTGTAATGCTATTCCCATCGAGCGCTGCCTTTGTGTGTTTTTTGTATCCTGCTATCCATTTTTCCAGTGGTTGGTAGCTGCACTGGAAAACGGCCTGCAAGGAGATCAGCTAAAAGTAGTTGGATCTGAATGTGCGTTATAATAAATCAAAATTAGTCGATTAATCGATTAAAACAAAAACGATGAATCGAACACGGAAATTTTAATCAGTAACAGCCCTAATAAAAATGATAGACCCTTCATTTCTTTGTAAGTGGGCCAACTTTAAAAATCTGCAGGGGATGAATTAATGAATTGTCCCCACTGTACACTGTGTTAAGGAAACCCATTTATTTGAATGGGCTTCCCAACGTACCAAAAATGCATGTACTATTTATTTTTTTTGCACTGCAATGTGCGTCTGTTAGCAAGGTGCATTGGAGTGCCATTAATTAGCTCCTGTCTAAATTGGCCCTACTATGTGTATATATGAATGTGAGTTAGGGACCTTAGATAGTAAGCTCCTTGAGGGCAGGGACTGATATGAATGTCTGATTTATATGTAAAGCGATGCATAATTTGACGGCGCTAAGTACCTGAAAAAAATAAATACAATTAAGAATGAATGGCACCGCAACGTAGAAACTTCAGCTTTTAGGGCTCAGGGGGGTACAGCCGATACAACAATAAGGGGCCCTGAGGCCGGAGGGGCCCGCCCGGGCCAAAAGAAGGCAAGACGGGTAAAGGGGAGCCGTGTTGTGCACTATAGAATCTATCTCGCAGCTTCTGCAGCTCTTTGTGTCATTGAGCTCAGACATCAAGCTCTTTACTGCCACCTCTGGCTACTATGTGCATGGGCACCCCTCGTGTGAGCTGTACTGTGCTCCTCTGTGTCAGCAACATGTCAGCTTTGTGAAAACAAGCTGGTACTAGGTAGGAAGATTTCCTTTACAAGTAGGGACTGTGAAGGGAAGGGAGGGGGGCTGTTTGTGTACAGGGAGGGGCCAGAGGCTTGTTTATTTACAGATTTGTATATGTGTGGGACTGACATATATACAGGTGTGGGGGGGGGCTGACATATATACAGGTGCGAGGGGGGCTGACATATATACAGGTGGGGGGGCCCGACATATATACAGGTGGGGGGCCCGACATATATACAGGTGGGGGGCCCGACATATATACAGGTGGGGGGTCTGGCATATACACAGGTGTGAGGGGGGCTGACATATATACAGGTGGGGGGGCCCGACATATATACAGGTGGGGGGGCTGGCATATATACAGGTGTGAGGGGGGCTGGCATATATACAGGTGTGGGGGGGCTGACATATATATACAGGCGTGAGACTGACATATATACAGGTGTGTGGGGGGGATGACATATATACAGGATTATTGGGGGGGGGGCGGCTGAGTGCATACACGTGGGACGGCTGGTGTGTGGATTAGATGGGGTGGCCTGTGGGCAAGCCCTAGGCATTGTTGGTGGTCGGGCTGGGGGGGGGGGCAGGTCTAAAGCTGTGTAAGGGGCCCAAACATTTCTGATGGCTGCCCTGCCTGTCCGTTCAGGGACAAGGTTGGAGAAGACTGCAGAGGGGCTGGATGTTACACCAAAGCGCCAGGAGGCACATACTGCAGCTGCACCACCTCGTGTGCAAGGGGAAATCATGGACTAGAAGGGTTTTAACGTCTAATGGGCGATTCGGCCTTCATTTCGATTCTTTATTGGTAAAAGAACGACACTAGGACGGAGTAAATGTTTATTCAGAACGTACAATATTACAAGCTTCTTCTGAGTCACATTTTCCTTCTATGGAGTAATAATAAAGTACAAAATTCTCCCGGCCGGTTTGGCGGCTACAAAGCAGAACTTTCTTCCCGTCTTTCCTCTGATGTTCGCAGCCCCGCGCATCCTACAGAATGAACAGTTCAGTCCTGCCGTCTCCTTGGTGGACATGTGACTGTCAGCTTCATTGAGCGCATTTATTAACGGCGATGCAATGAGCTCAGTTCTATGCATTCAAGCATGAATAGAGATGCCCGCAACACATAAATCTTTCAATGGAAGCAAAACATACACTTGTGAGCAATTCATTCGGAAAATATTCAATTTTTCTTTTTTTTGCGATACACAATAATGCCTCAAATTATACAGGCAGCTAGGGGGGCAAAAAAAAAACAGCAGCTAGGGGGCAGAAAAAAAACGCCCTCAGACCGCCTACCTATGACCTAACATACAGCCAGAGGGCGCTGTACACATATGGTGATTTGCGTCACGGCTGTAGAAAATTTAACGCCGGCTCGCTGAGTTGACAGGTGGCCCCGCCTGTCGAATTTGCCCATTCAAGTCTGTGGGGCCGTGCGGCAACCTCAAGCCAAACGCTTGGCTTGGGGATAGTTCAGTGAAAAAATTGCCGCTCAGCAACGAATATAAAGCAATTAATAAATAAATAAATAATAATAAAAAAAAATGCTGACATTTACTAGGCAGCAGGATCGCCTGAACGCTGCGGCTTAACCATCCTTTGAAAAGCGATGCACGGCGGATCGATTTTTAGTGACGGCCTCTTTCTGGACCTAGATTAATTACTAAAACATTTAGCAGTTAGATTACAAGGAAAAAGAAATAAAAAATGTACATACCTGAAAGAAAAAAAAACAAAAACGTAAATTTATGACCAATGCGATGCACGGCGGATCGCTTTTCAGTGACGGCCTCTTTTTGGACATAGATTAATTACTAAAACATTTAGCAGTTCAATTACAAACAAAAATAAATGAAATATTTCCGTACCTGAAAAAAATAAAAATAAAAATCGGAAACCGGTGTCCTGTCGAGAAATGCCCCCTATTGAGAAGTGCCCGGGTGGAACGGCGTATGCGCCGCGCATGCGCAGTACAGAGCCGCAGAAGAGCCGAGTTTATGATCAGCTGTTGTCTCGCGTGTCTGAGGCACGTTCATGTAGCTGAGGGGCGGATATTTACATGCATGGGGCGGATTTTTAAATGATGGGCAGTGGTGGGGCGGTATTTTTATCGATGGCCAAACAAATCTGCAAAATAAATCTTTACCTGCTATTCTTCCTTGACGCTTGCGGGGCGTTTAGTCAACTGAAGGGGAAGCTTTTTCTTTATTACATAAAAAATTATTTTGCAGATTTGTTTGGCCATCGATAAAAATACCGCCCCACCACTGCCCATCATTTAAAAATCCGCCTCCTTCACGTAAATACCTGCCCCTCACCTACATGAACGCGCCTCGGCCACGGGAGACAACAGCTGATGGCAAACTCAGCTGTTCTGCCACGCCTGCGCAGTTCCACCCGGGCACTATTCGATAGGGGGGCACATCTCGACAGAACACTGGCACTTTAAAAGGTTTATGATGCTGGCAGGCGGGGCAGGGCTTAAGAAAATGTGACTGCCATGATTGGCTGTTATGATGGTCACGTGATCCGAAAAAGCAGTTTTCTTTTAGGGGCCAGTAACTGTGTCCGGAGCATGCACTGCACGCGCTCTCGGCACAGCTGTAAGGACATCAATTCAGGTAAATATCTGGCCCCTCGGCACCAAGGACCAGGCGCTGAGAGCCCAGGGGTTAACCTCCAGGCAAATTTTTTCATTTTTGCCATGCATGTGTAGCGGACCCCTAAATTTAGGGGGTCGCTATGCCCAAATTTAAGGAACAGCCTGGGCAATAGTTTGGCCCAGGCTTTCTAATTTAGTGCTGGACTCTGCTCTGCTGTGGTGTTGTCTGGTGTACGGTTCCCATTTGGCCTGTGGGTGGCACTCTTGCCTAGGCCTAGGGTCGAACTTCAGGTGACACAGTGGTGGTATTGGATGTCCTCTCTCGGCTGCCATGAAGTGGGCGGGGCCTCACCTGCTGTGCATGTCGGGAGAGGGTATATAAGGGGGCAGACGCCATGTTTAGGGAGGAATGCCCGGGTAGAGGAGTACCCGGAGGAGTACCCGGGAGAGTGTGCCCCTTGGGGGTGCGTGGACTGGCCGCAGAGTCTCAGGCACCTTTGGCCTGAGGCTGTGACGTTTAAGGTAGGCCCAGTACCATTGACTGGGTCTACAATCAGCACATTGGAGTCCCAGGGTGCCCAGGTGAGGGTACCCGCTCTGACCGAGAGGAAGCCAGGGGAGGATCGGTCCCACAGAGGAGACGAGTGATAGTAGGTCGCTGTCTCGGGAAAGGCCTGGTGACCTGTCAGAGGGAAGGATTCCTTGCTCAACAAAGTTAACCCTGTAGAGTGCCCATTGGCATCGTCTGTTCTCTGAATCCTACAGAAGGTTAAGGGAAGTTCTGGATTCAGGAATAACTGGATTCTGCTGCTATAGAGGATCTCCTGAACCCGTCCCTGGAGGGGGACAAAGTGATAGTACTGTTCCAGCTCCACTCCGGCTGCTAGACTGTGAGAGGGATCTATCCGGGTGAGCTAAACCCACTCGGGATCGAGTGGCGACGAGTGAGTCGGGTGTTGTGTGCCGGAATCTACCTTCTAACTTCGCTAGCTTCTTTCTCTCTTCAATTTCCCATTAACTGAAGCAAAGGAAAATAAACTCTTTGTTGGAGTTGAAGTTGTGTGAACATTGGCCTTCTTGGGGAAGAATATAGACTTTTTCCTACATTCTAGGGACGAGAACCAGTGGAAGGGGGTAACTCGCTGCAGGACCTAAATGTGTAAACACCGCCTGACCTGATAAGGAGGACACGGGCTTGTGGCATGGTGTGTCTTACCCCCGCAGGTGAAGGTAAGCGGGGGCCAAAGGATGGGTGTGCAACATGTAAAAAATCAGCATTTTTTTGGCTAAAAAATTACTTGGAACCCCCAAACATTATACTTGTTTTTTTAAAGCCGAGACCCTAGAGAATAAAATGGTGGGTATTGCAATTTTTTTTTGTCACATGATATCCGTGCAGCGTTTTTTTGAAGGCAAGTCTTTGGGAAAAAATGCACTTTAATTATTTTTAGCGCACACAAACATAATATAACAACAAATTTTTGGTAAAATGTAAAAGATGATAATATGCCGAGTACACAGATACCAAACACGTCTTGCTTTAAAATTGCGCACACGCCCGTGCCAGCTCTCTTGTAAAAGCAATCCTAGCGGCTAACTAGAATTATTTTCTGTGGGCTGCCCTACGCGCGACAACGTTGCTCGTGCAGCGTGTTGAGCTTTTTTTTTTAACCACTTAAGGACCCGCTCATGTACATATACGTCGGCACTTTAAAGAAGGATATCGTGGTAACGGCAGCAGCTGCTGCCACAACCGAGATATCCATCTTTTCTGTGAGCGGTCCTGTAAACGATAATGGTGGTCTCTGCGACGGATTCGCCGCAAGATCACCGTTATCGGCGGTGGGAGAGGCCCCCCCCCCTCCTGCCGCTCTCCCGTGCCCTCTGCCACTTACCAGAGCCGTCGGTAGCGGCGGAGGCGATTGGGTCCTCCCTCTGTGGTATGGAGACGAGTGAGGGGAAGATGGCCCCCACCCGTCTCCATACCATAGCAGGGCGGAAGCGACGTCAAAACGTCACTTCCGCCCATACGTCTTAAAGATACATTTTTTTGTTGTCATTTATTCAAATTACAATTTTTTTTTTATTATTGCATTTTAGTCTAAATATGAGATCTGAGTTATTTTTGAATGTCATGCTTTTTTTCTATTACAAGGGATGTTTACATTCTTATTACAAGGGATGTTTACATTCTTATTAAAAGGGATGTTTACATTCTTATTACAAGGGCTATTTACATTCTTATTACAAGGGATGTTTACATTCTTATTACAAGGGATGTTTACATTCTTATTACAAGGGATGTTTACATTCTTATTACAAGGGATGTTTACATTCTTATTACAAGGGATGTTTACATTCTTATTACAAGGGATGTTTACATTCCTATTACAAGGGCTGTTTACATTCTTATACAAGGGATGTTTACATTCTTATTACAAGGGCTGTTTACATTCTTATTACAAGGGATGTTTACATTCTTATTACAAGGGATGTTTACATTCTTATTACAAGGGATGTTTACATTCTTATTACAAGGGATGTTTACATTCTTATTACAAGGGATGTTTACATTCTTATTACAAGGGATGTTTACATTCCTATTACAAGGGCTGTTTACATTCTTATACAAGGGATGTTTACATTCTTATTACAAGGGCTGTTTACATTCTTATTACAAGGGATGTTTACATTCTTATTACAAGGGATGTTTACATTCTTATTACAAGGGATGTTTACATTCTTATTACAAGGGATGTTTACATTCTTATTACAAGGGATGTTTACATTCTTATTACAAGGGATGTTTACATTCTTATTACAAGGGATGTTTACATTCTTATTACAAGGGATGTTTACATCCCTTGTAATAGGAATAAAAGTGACCCATTTAGTTTTTTTTAAAAACAGTGTAAAAATAAATAAAATCAAGTAAAATAAATAAGAAAACAAAAAAATATTTTTTTAAAGCGCCCCGTCCCGACGAGCTTGCGCGCAAAAGCGAACGCATACGTGAGTAGCGCCTGCATATGAAAACGGTGTTCAAACCACACAAGTGAGGTATCGCCGCAATTGTTAGAGTGAGAGCAATAATTCTAGCTCTAGACCTCAAAAGATGCGACCTATAGAATTTTTTAAACGTCGCCTATGGAGATTTTTAAGGGTAAAAGTTTGACGCCATTCCACGAGCGGGCGCAATTTTTAAGTGTGACATGTTGGGTATCTATTTACTCGGCGTAACATTATCTTTCACAATATAAAAAAAAATTGGGCTAACTTTACTGTTGTCTTATTTTTTAATTCAAAAAAGTGATTTTTTTCCAAAAAAAGTGCGCTTGGAAGACCGCTGCGCAAATACGGTGTGACAAAAAGTATTGCAATGACCGTCATTTTATTCTCTAGGGTGTTAGGGAAAAAAACAATATATATAATGTTTGGGGGTTCCAAGTAATTTTCTAGCAAAAAAAAAAAAAAGTGTTTTAAACTTGTAAACACCGAGTCTGAAAAACAGGCTTGGTCCTTAAGTGGTTAAATCACATTCTTGACCCTTTTTTATTAATTTTTTTATTACCAGGTTCGAAGTGCCATTAACAATGCCAATGCAAGCGAAATCGTGCGATTTTGCTGGCGTTCATGAAACACTAACGTGTGAATGCGGCCTAAAGGACGAGTATAAGATAAATATTGTATTCTGTATGTATACTGTAGGCAGGTAATGCAAGCAGTTAGTACTGAATATCCATTTTTGTGTTATGAAATATGACGTATGGGGTGATGAGGGGTGTTTAGGTCGGAATTCACAGTGCAGTGCACACTTCTGGCACCTGGAAGATGCTGAGAGTTCAGCCGAGATTGTAAATCCATTGCACGTGCACGTATTGTAAAGGCCAACTTTAAATCTGCCAAATACATTCCAGGTGCATCAGAACACAAGGCATTCAAAGTTGTATTATTTCTATTTCTTTAAGAAGCAGCCACAGCCTGAGTAGAAAAGCCTGTCCCCTGCCAGCATGCTGCAAAGAAGGACCCGTGCGGTCTATGTGGAAGCAGTGGTCTCCACGAGTAGGTCTGATACTTCCCTGGTGAGTCTCTCTAGAGCAAAGGTCTCCAATCTTTTTAAACAAAGGACCAGTATATTGTCCTTCGGGCTTCAGGGGGGGGCTAGATTATGGTTCCACTTGAGATTTACAGAGGAGGTCTGGTGCTAGAATTACTGCCCATGACCTGAGATTCTCGGTGATACCTCACATGTGTGGGGCGATTGCGGTTTGCGTGTGTGCGGGGGGATGGTGGCACTTCTACACTTTTTTTATTTCTTTTTTTACTGTTGCTTTAATTTTGTTTTTTTTTAATCACTTTTATTGCTGTCACAGGGAATGTAAATAGGCAGTCCTCTTTATGGAGAGATCTGAGATCTATAAGACCCCAGATCCCACCTCTTTCCTTAAAAGCATTCAAAACACCAAGATAGGTAGATTTTTTAAAAAATGGCGCCGTTGACATCTGGGTAAACTGGAAGTAATGTCAGGTCATCGCTTCCAGGTTACCATGGCCAAGAGCCAATCAATGGCGATCCAGGCTTTCCTCGATTCTCCAATCAGCCGGAGGAGGTGCCGGCTAGTCGCTTCGGTCTCCCGGTGGGACAGGACAGCCCGAGAAAGCCACGGGGGGGGGGGCGTAAGAAGGCAGCTACAGAGGACCCTGATTGGCACTCTTGGACATAAGGAAAGGGGGGCGGTCAGGTGAGCACTCCTAGATCCAAGAGGGGGGGGCTGATGGGCACTCCTAAATCTAGTGGAGGACTCTGATGGGCACTTCTGGATGTATGAGGGGACTACAATGGGCACTTCTGGGTGTGAAGATAGACTCTGATGGGCACTCTGGGCTCTAAGGGAGGACTGAAATAGGCACTCCAAGTACTAAGTAGGGACCCTGATGGCCACTCTTGGACCCAAAGGGAGCATTGATGGGCATTCCCAGATCTAAAAGGGAATCTGATGGGCTCTCCTTGATCTAAGGCAGGATTCTGATGGGCCCTCCTGGATGTAAGGGGAGACTCTGATGGGCACTTGTGGATCTAAGGGAGGACTCTTATAGGCACTTCTGGATGTATAGGGAGAATCTGATGGTCACTCTTAGATGTGAGGAGAGACTCTGATAGTTACAGTCCTGGTACTAAGTAGGGACTCTGGTGGGCACTTCTGAACCCAAGGGGGACATTGATGGGTATTTTAGGATCTAAAAGGGAATCTGATGGGCACTCCTGAATCTAAGGGGGAACTCTGATGAGCCCTTCTGTACCTAAAGGAGGCCTCTGATGGGCACTCCTGTACCTAAAGAAGGACTCTTATAGGCACTTCCAGATGTAAGAGGAGACTCTGAAGGACACTCTTGGATTTAAGAGGGGACTCTGATAGGCACTCCTGGATAATGGATATAAGGAAAGACAGGCTAAGCTGGGTGACTATTTGTAAAGCCTACAATGTAGTCGTCTTATTGAAGAGTCTGGAGACCCCTGGTATAGAGGATGGCGGCACAGGTCCTGGATTGCAGCGGCAAAAGGGAAGGTTGGCAGCACAGGACCTGGAGTGCAGCAGTGGAGAGGAAGGTTGGCAGCACAGGACCTGGAGTGCAGCAGCGGAGGGGAAGGTTGGCAGCACAGGACCTGGAGTGCAGCAGCGGAGGGGAAGGTTGGCAGCACAGGACCTGGAGTGCAGCAGCGGAGGGGAAGGTTGGCAGCACAGGACCTGGAGTGCAGCGGCGGAGGGGAAGGTTGGCAGCACGGGACCTGGGGTGCAGCGGCGGAGGGGAAGGTTGGCAGCACGGGACCTGGAGTGCAGCGGCAGAGGGGAAGGTTGGCAGCACGGGACCTGGAGTGCAGCGGCGGAGGGGAAGGTTGGCAGCACGGGACCTGGAGTGCAGCGGCGGAGGGGAAGGTTGGCACCAAGGGACCTGGAGTGCAGCAGTGGTGGGGAAGGTTTGCAGCGGCGGAGGGGAAGTTTGGCAGTGCGGGACCTGGAGTGCAGCGGCGGAGGAGAAGGTTTGCAGCAAAGGACCTGGAGTGCAGCGGCGGAGGGGAAGGTTGGCAGCACAGGACCCGGAGTGCAGCTGCTAAAGGAGAAGGTTGGCAGTGCGGGACCTGGAGTGCAGCTTAGGAGAGGAAGGTTGGCAGTGTGGGACCTGGAGTGCAGCGGCGGAGGGGAAGGTTGGGAGTGCGGGACCTGGAGTGCAGCGGCGGAGGGGAAGGTTGGCAGTGCGGGACCTGAAGTACAGCAGTGGAGGATAAGGTTGCAGCATGCAATGCTGGGTTTTTTGAGGACAACAAGTGGTGCAGGTAAGAGAAAAATAAAAAAAATATGTAAATGGAGAGTGAAGTTCCTCTTTAACTCTGCTTAGTATTATTTCCAATCAAAGCGGTCCAGGTATTATGGATTTGTTGAGTAGGGCTAACTTGTCAAAGACACAAGACGAGTCCTAAGATGGAGATCAGCGCCCTCTACAGGAGAAGCTTCTTCTACTGTCCTTCAGTCCTGATGCCAGCTCTAGCCGAATACACAATACGTATCACTCTGAAGTGGTTTCCTTCCCATAACCTTCTAGCAGGATGGACATCTGGGTTTTATTTGGTAGTTCACATGAAACATAAGCTTTGCTCTCTAAATGAAAATCGTAACAGTGAAATATTTGACAGTAACATTTGGCAACGCTAATCAACGCATAAAAGCCGTGCTGACCTCATAAAAGTTTAAATTGAAAACTTACTGTGAACCCGAGGCCAGCCTATGGACCTTCACATGAGTTGACATATGCTTAACAAGCAGCAAATGAGTTTTAAAACAAGCTCTCACTGACCTCCGTAGCTGCAGGCACTGTGGAAAAATCAATTCTCAGAAATCACAGTAAAAGCAACAAAATCGTTCAAGTCTTTCTCTCAGTAGCTCAGCTCCCGTTCTGTTGGCAGTCATTCAGCAGCTCAGCTCACCCCTCCCAGCAATGACTTATCAGCTCAGCTCATCCTGCACCCCTCTCCTCAGCAGCTCAGCTTACCCTGTTTAGCCTACCAACAGCAGTGACTCAGCTAACCCTACTTTCCCTCTCTATGTGTTTTCCTTACAAATTAGAAGGCAGAGTCACTGCTGGGAGGAGGAAGTGGGGGAGGGGTAAGTCACTGATGGGAAAGAGGGAACTGAGCTGCTGAGAGGGGTGAGCAAGGCTAGTTAAAGCACCTTGCCCCTCAGTGCCTGCAGCTACAGAGGTCAGTGAGGGCTTATTTTCAAGCTTCTTACTGCTTCCTAAGAATATGCTGGGAGGGGGAGCTGAGCCATTGAGTCACTGTTGGGAGGAGGGAGCAGGGTATGATAGACAACTGATTTGAGGGGGAGATTGAGCAGATGAAGAAGGGAGCAGGGAGCACTAAGCCACTGATGGGAGGGGGAGCGGAGCTTCTAATAGGAGGGGGACTTTCTTGCTTCTGGTGTGAACTTTGAAGATTAATTGCTCCATGGTGCCTGCAGCTACATAGGTCAGAGAGGGCTTATTTCAAAGCTTTTTTATTGATTCTTAAGAATATGCAGGGAGGGGGGAGCTTAGCCACTGAGTCACTGTTGGGAGGAGGGAGCAGGGGGAAATAAGCCACTGATGGGAGGGGAAGCAAAACAGATTAAACTGATGGGGAAGGGGAACAGGCAGCACTAAGCCACTCCTGGGAGGGGGACTTTCTTGCTTCTGGTGTGAACTTTGAAGAACAATTGCTCCATGGTTTTTGCAGCTACAGATGCCAGTGAGGACTTATTTGAAAGATTATTTACTGCTTCTTAAGAATGTGATGGGAGAGGGGAGCTTAGCCACTGAGTCACTGTTGAGAGGAGGGAGCAAGGGGAAATAAGCCACTGATGTGAGGGGGAGGAAATCAAGTTTAGCTGATGGAGAGGCGAGCAGGGAGCTCTAAGCCATTGATGGGAGGGGGGGGGGAGCAGGGGGAGCTGAGCTTCTAATGGGTGGGAGACTGTCTTACTGAAGGAAAGCAAGTTGAACTGATGGGAGGAGGGAACAGGGAGCACTAAGCCACTCCTGGGAGGACTTTCTTGCTTTTGGTGTGAACTTTAAAGGTGAATTACTCCATGGTGCCTGCAGCTACAGAAAGTCAGTGAGGGCTTATTTTACAGCTTATTAACTGCTTCTTAACCACTTAACGACCGCTCACTGTATATATACGTCGGCAGAATGGCACGGACAGGCACAATCGCGTACCTGTATGTGCCTGCCTTCGTATAGTTGGGGGGTCCCATCGGACCTCCCTTCTATACAGTGAGTGGTGGTTCTCGGTGCGGGAGCGATCCGTAATGAGGGGACGACCATTCGTTTCCAGCCACCCCCTCGCGATCACTCCCGGCGAATGAGAATCTTCCTCTGCCTGTGTAATGTAAACACAGGCAGAGGAAGTGATGTCATCTCTCCTCGTGGCGGTCTTTTCGATCCGGCGCGAGGAGAGAAGACATCTCACAGTAAGAGCACCAACACTACACTAACACAAGTACACGTAGGCACACTTACACCCCCCAGTCACCGCCAGATCACCCCCAGTACCCCCAGTCACAGTGCACCATTTGCAGTGGCCATTTTTTTACTGATCACTGCAATCAGTGTCATTTGTGACAGTAAAAAGTTGCAGGGCAGTTAGGTTTAGGCCACTTTAGGTCCAGGGTAGCCCCCTAAATCCCCCTAATAAAGGTTTAACCCCTTGATTGCCCCCCAGGTAACCCTTTCACCCCCTAACGCCAGCGTCACTAAGCAATCGTTTTTTCCGATCGCTGTATTAGTGTTAGTGGTGCCCTAGATAGCCAGGTATTTATTTTTAGGTTCACCGCAGGTTTTTATAGCGTCAGGTACCCCCATATATTATTTTAACCCCCTGATTGCCCCTAGAGTTAACCCTTTCACCAGTGATCACCGTATAAGTGTCACTGGTTAGCCAGTTAGTTATTTAGTTATTTAGGTTACCCGTCAGGTACCCCCATATATAACCTAATAAAGGTTTTAACCCCCTGATTGCCCCTAGTTAACCCTTTCACCAGTGATCACCATATAAGTGTTACGGGTGACGCTGGTTGGTTAGTTTGCTTTTTATAGCATCAGGGCACCCGCCGTATATAACTCAATAAAGGTTTAACCCCCTAATCACCCGGCGGCTGATATCAATTAGGTTTTAGCGCCAGAGAGGGTCTGCGTCCCCCCAGGCAGCGTCAGGTTAGTGCCAGTAACGCTAACACCCACGCGCAAAGCATACACCTCCCTTAGTGGTATAGTATCTGATCAGATCTATACTAGCGTCTCCAGCGGTTTAGGGTTCCCAAAAACCTGCGTTTAGCCCCTCCGCCCAGCCCAGCCCACCCAAGTGCAGTATCGATCGATCACTGTCACTTACCAAACACAACACACATAACTGCAGCGTTCGCAGAGACCGTCCTGATCCCTGCGATCGCTAACAGTTTTTTTTGAAGCGTTTGATACATTTGCTGACAGTCAGGTGCTTTTTTTTCCTGTGAATCTTACTAGTGTACCCCTAAATTTAGAGCCCAAAATGGCAAATCGAAGGTACACTAGTAAAGAGGCGGACGAGATTCTGAGCATGACAGATAGTGAAGAGGAGGTCACGTATCTGTCAGATTCAGGCTCAGAATATCTTCCCGTAGAAGACAGTGACGTCAGCGGCCCCACGTCAGATAGCTCTGATGACGAAGTTGAGGTCCCTGCTAAGGTCAGGCGTACCCGATCCCGATCTTCTGAGGTTGTGGAGGAGCAAGAACCGCAGGTCTCTCTCGTATCATGGAGCAGAGTAGTACTAGCGCCGCTATTCCTTCTGGTGAATTGGCAAGCACCAGCGGTCTAGTACAGCCTGGGCGTACATCCAGCACTGCAGTATCACGTGGTGAAGTGGCGAGCGCTATAAGTGCAGTTCAAGCTGGCGAGGTGGCAAGCACAAGTAGTGTCCCGCTGCCACCAATAAGAAGACAAAGGCAGGCCCGTCGTGCCCATAGTGCCCTTCCTGCAGAATTCGCCTATCCTGATTGGGTCCCCACCACTTCTGCAGAACCCGTACTTCCCCCATTCACTGCCCAACCGGGAATTTAGGTGGAAACAGCTGATTTTATTCCAATTGATTTTTATTCGCTGTTTTTCACGGAAGATCTCTATAGATCTATTGTGGACCAGAGTAATTTATATGCTGGTCAATTTATCGCCGCTAACCCCCAGTTGCCTTCCATTGCCAAAGATTGGAAACCAATTACGGTTTCCGAATTTAAGACCTTTCTGGGCCTTTCCCTCAAAATGGGCACACAAATTCCCGTCATTGCGTGCTTATTGGTCCACGCACCCAATTGACCACATGCCCGTGTTCTCTGCCTCCATGCCCAGGAAACGATACGAGTAGATTTAGAGGTTCATGCACTTCAACGACAATGAACTTTGTCGTCCACGTGGGGACCCTGAATACGACCGGCTCTATAAAATTCGGCCCCTCATAAACCACTTCAACGAACGTTTTGCAGCCTTGTTTACTCCCGATCAAGCTGTCTGCGTTGACGAGTCCCTGATTAAATTTTCTGGCCGCTTGTCTTTCAAGCAGTACCTTCCCAGCAAGCGTGCCAGATACGGGGTCAAGCTCTACAAGTTCTGTGACAGGGCAACAGGCTATGTATGGAGCTTTATGGTTTATGAGGGAAAAGATAGTCAGGTTGAGCCTGAGAACTGCCCGGATTACATAGGGAGCGCTGGCAAGATAGTGTGGAAATTGGTGTCACCCTTATTCGGAAAGGGGTACCACTTGTATGTGGACAATTATTACATGAGCGTGCCACTGTTTAGTCACTTGTTTGATCATCAGATTGGAGCATGTGGCACCGTGCGACCTAATCGCCGGGGCTTTCCCCAGCGGCTTGTAGATGCCCGTCTTAGGCTGGGGGAGAGAGCCTGCTTGAAGTGTAATAACTTGCTCGCTATGAAGTGGAGGGACAATAAGAATGTTTTCCTTCTTACCTCCCTTCATGCAGACACGACAGTCCAAATTCGTACGGCGACTGGTGTTGTGGAGAAACCCCTCTGTGTCCACGAATATAACCAAAATATGGGAGGGGTGGACCTCAACGACCAGTTGATGGCGCCGTATCTAATTGACCGTAAGGCGAGACGCTGGTACAAAAAAGTGTCTCTATCCTTATTCCAATTGGCTTTGCTGAACGCTCATGTGCTATACAGAGCTTCAGGCGGGACGTTATCTCTTCTAAAATTCCAGAATGAGATTGTCACAGAACTCCTGTATCCAGGCGGTTCTGCACCTCACCATCCCCTACCAAATGCAGTAAGCCGGCTGCATGAGAGGCATTATTCGTATGTCCTCCCGAGTACCCCTACCCAAAGCCACCCCCAAAAAAGATGTCGTGTCTGTAGCAAGCGCGGATTTAGGCGTGACACCCGTAGTTTTTGTCCACTCTGTCCTGACAATACTGGTCTTTGCCTTGGTAAATGTTTTGAACGCTTCCACTCAAAAGTGAAGTTTTAGCGTAGGGTACAGCATTGCACAGACTAGGACACACTTACACAGGGTCTCCCAAGTTGCCATCGCATTTTGAGAGACCCGAACCGTTACAGTTGAGACCCGAAAAGTAAAAAAAAAAAAAAGTGTAAAAAAGAAAAAAAAAATAGTTGTCGTTTTATTGTTTTCTCTCTCTCTCTCTCTCTATTTTCTCTCTATTGTTCTGCTCTTTTTTACTGTATTCTATTCTGCAATGTTTTATCATGCTTGCTTTTCAGGTATGTAATTTTTTGTTTTCAGGTGCGCCATTCAACTGCAGCGCGGAATTATTTATTTTGACAGCAACAGCGTTTGCTCCCACGATACATAAAGCCGTGACTCCAGTGCTGTAGGAGGTGATTTCACCACCACAGTTAAAAAAAAAAGAGCATATATGCCGAAGCATGGGGGCAGCAGGGGCGGAGGAGCGATTTTGCTCCTAATGCCGCGTACATACGGTCGAAATTCCGATGAAGGCTTGCCCGTGGAAAAGTCAGACCGTGTGTACGCGGCATAACTTTTTTGCGGGAGGATGCCCCCATGCTTCGGCATATATAAATGGTGCATGTATGCCCATCATTAGAAGTGGGTGGATGAAGGGCGGTATTCTAATGGTGGGCATACCCACCGATCAATCTCTTTTTTTTCGTTCAGCCAACAGGCTGCATGAAAAAAAAGATTCCAATACATGTCCAACAAGGACCAGCAACGTACTGGTATGTTGCTGGACTTTGAATGGTTATACCAGATTGATGCCTGCGGGTATCATTCTTTTCAGCCAGCGGCCGGCTTTCATGTAAAAGCAATTCTAGCAGATAATTAGCCTCTGGACTGCTTTTACAAGCAGTGGGAGGGAATGTTCCCCCCCCCCCGGATATAAACAGCGCCATTGGGAAATTGGGAAAGCATTTTATCACACCGATCTTGGTGTGGTCAGATGCTTTGAGGGCAGAGGAAAGATCTAGGGTCTAGCCCCCCAATTTTTTTCAAAAAAAAGAGTACCTGTCACTACCTATTGCTATCATAGGGGATATTTACATCCCCTGAGATAACAATAAAAATGGTTAAAAAAAAAAATATGGAAGGAACACTTTAAAAATAAAATAAAAAAGCAAAATAAATAAAAAAATAAATAATAAAAAAAAAGCACCCCTGACCCCCTCTGCTCTTGCACAAAGGCGAACGCAAGCGTCGGTCTAGCTTCATATGTAAACAGCAATTTCACCATGCATGTGAGGTATCACCACGAAGGTCAGATCGAGGGCAGTAATTTTAGCAGTAGACCTCCTCTGTAAATCTAATGTGGTAACCTGTAAAGGCTTTTAAAGGCTTTTAAAAATGTATGCGTTTGTGTGCAATTTTAAAGCATGTCGTGTTTGGTATCCATGTACTCGGCCTAAGATCATCTTTTTTATTTCATCCAACATTTGGGCAATATAGTGTGTTTTAGTGCATTAAAAATAAAAAAAGTGTGTTTTCCCCCCCAAAAAAGCGTTTGAAAAATCGTGCGCAAATACTGTGTGGAAAAAAAAATGCAACACCCACTATTTTAATCTGTAGGGCCTTTGCTTTAAAAAAATGTATAATGTTTGGGGGTTCAACGTAATTTTCTTGCAAAAAAAAAAAAATGTTTTCATGTAAACAAAAAGTGTCATGCCGTGTACACACGATCGATTTTTTCGACGGTGTAAACACCGTCGAGAAAATCGACGTGAAAAACGAGGAACAGCTTGTTCCCCTACACACGGCCGTTTTAAATGACATTTTTTTTCTTGGTCGAAAAAAACGACTGTGTGTAGGCTCCCCGGCAGTGTTTCCCTATGGGATAACTGCCGCGGAAAAAAATGACGGGAATCACGACGAGAAAAATTAGCGCATGTTCTAATTTTTCTCGTCGTGATTAATGCCGTTTTTCCCGTCGGGAAAAATGACAAAAAGCCCACACACGGTCGTTTTTCTCGTCCAAAAGAAAAAATTTAATTTTTCCCGACGGGAAAAATGGTCGTGTGTACGCGCTATTAGAAAGAGCTTTGTCTTCAAGTGGTTAGAAGAGTGGATGATGTGTGACATAAGCTTCCTAATGTTGTGCATAAAATGCCAGGACAGTTCAAACCCCCCCAAATGACCCCATTTTGGAAAGTAGACACCCCAAGGAAATTGCTGAGAGGCATGTTGAGCCCATTGAATATTTTTTTTTTTTTTTGTCCCAAGTGATTGAATAATGACAAAAAGAAAAAAAAATGTACAAAAAGTTGTCACTAAATGATATATTGCTCAAACATGCCATGGGCATATGTGGAATTACACCCCAAAATACATTCTGTTGCTTCTCCTGAGTACGGGGATACCACATGTGTGAGACTTTTTGGGAGCCTAGCCGCGTACGGGACCCCAAAACCAAGCACCGCCTTCAGGCTTTCTAAGGGTGTAAATTTTTGATTTCACTTCTCACTGCCTATCACAGTTTCGGAGGCCATGGAATGCCCAGATGGCACAAAACCCCCCCCCCCAAATGACCTCATTTTGGAAAGTAGACACCCCAAGCTATTTGCTGAGAGGTATGGTAAGTATTTTGCAGATCTCGCTTTTTGTCACAAAGTTTTGAAAATTGAAAAAAAAAAAATGTCTTTCTTTATTTTCAAAAACAAATGAGAGCTGTAAAATACTCACCATGCCTCTCAGCAAATAGCTTGGGGTGTCTACTTTCCAAAATGGGGTCATTTGGGGGGGTTTTGTGCTATTTTGGGATTTTATGGACTTCAATACTGTAATAGGCAGTGAGGAGTGAAATCAAAAATTTGTGCCCTTAGAAATCCTGGAGGCGGTGCTTGGTTTTCGGGGTCCCGTACGCGGCTAGGCTCCTAAAAAGTCCCACACATGTGGTATCCCCGTACTCAGGAGAAGCAGCAGAATGTATTGTGGGGTGCAATTTCACATATAACTATGGCATATTTGAGCAATTTATCATTTAGTGACAACTTTTTGTAAATTTTTTCTTTTTTTTTTCTTTTTGCCATTATTCAATCACTTGGGAAAAAAAAAAAATTCAATGGGCTCAACATGCCTCTCAGCAAATAGCTTTAGGTGTCTACTTTCCAAAATTGCGTCATTTGGGGGGGGTTTTGTGCCATCTTGGCATTTTATGGCCTTCAAAACTGTGATAGGTAGTGAGGAGTGAAATAAAAAATTTATGCCCTTAGAAATCTTGAAGGCGGTGCTTGGTTTTTGGGGTCCCGTACGTGGCTAGGCTCCCAAAAAGTCCCACACATGTGGTATCCCCGTACTCAGGAGAAGCAGCAGAATACATTTTGGGGTGCAATTTCACATATGCCCATGGCATGTGTGAGCAATATATCATTTAGTGACAACTTTGTGCAAAAAAAAAAAAAGTTTGTCACATTCCCGCAACTTGTGGCAAAATATAAAATATTCCATGGACTCAACATGCCTCTCAGTAAATAGCTTGGGGTGTCTACTTTACAAAATGGGGTCATTTGGGGGGGTTTGTACTATTTTGGCATTTTATGGCCTTCGAAACGGTGATAGGTAGTGAGGAGTGAAATCAAAAATTTGCGCCCTTAGAAATCCTGGAGGCGGTGCTTGGTTTTCGGGGGCCCGTACGCGGCTAGGCTCCTAAAAAGTCCCACACATGTGGTATCCCCGTACTCAGGAGAAGCAGCAAAATGTATTTTGGGGTGCAATTCCACATATAACCATGGCATGTGTGAGCAATATATCATTTAGTGACAACTTTTTGTAATTTTTTTTTTTGTCATTATTCAATCACTTGGGACAAAAAAAAATATTCAATGGGCTCAACATGCCTCTCAGCAATTTCCTTGGGGTGTCTACTTTCCAAAATGGGGTCATTTGGGGGGGTTTTGTACTGCCCTGCCATTTTAGCACCTCAAGAAATGAGATAGGCAGTCATAAATTAAAAGCTGTGTAAATTCCAGAAAATGTACCCTAGTTTGTAGACGCTATAACTTTTACGCAAACCTAATAAATATAAGCTTATTGACATTTTTTTTACTAAAGACATGTGGCTGAATACATTTTGGCCTAAATGTATGACTAAAATTCAGTTTATTCGATTTTTCTTATAACAAAAAGTAGAAAATATCATTTTTTTTAAAAAATTTCAGTATTTTCCGTTTATATCGCAAAAAAAAAAAAATCGCAGAGGCAATCAAATACCATTAAAAGAAAGCTCTATTTGTGGGAAGAAAAGGACGCAAATTTCATTTGGGTACAACATTGCATGTCCGCACAATTTCCAGTTAAAGCAGCGCAGTGCCAAATTCTGAAAACACCTCTGGTCTTTAAGCTGCATAATGGTCCGGGGTTTAAGTGGTTAAGTGGATGTAAACCCAATTCATGGAATTACAGCTGGGCACATATATCTGCAGTGTTTTCTTATGTCTCTTCAAAGCACTATGTCCCGTGACTGTCCCCTGCTCCGTTCTTCTGTTATCAGCATGAGAACTTCTGACAAGTTCTCCATCAACTTTGATAAAACCAGCCTGAAATTTGTGTCAGGGTGGATGCTATAAATAGATTAGCAGAGAACTGGTCTGTTCACAGCACAGCAAGTCTCTGCCTATGTGGAGCGGGGGGAGTGGTGCCTTTCCTCCAATCAGCTGTCTCACAGTGTATGGCAAGAATCCACACTCACAGGTGAATCAGGAAGAGAAACTTCTAACAGGACGTGCACTTTCTAAACAGTATATAAAGCTGAAGACAGCAGATATACATGTGTAGCAATACCCCCAGTTAAGAGGGCCGCTGATATAGATTTTGGGCCTGTAACACACTGCTGTCAACCCCCAGTAACTGGCTATAACATCCCTTGGCACAGATAGCAGTAAATATGGGATTGTGAAACCCGTTAGCTAAGGGGATTTGCTTAACCACAAGTAAGTTTTACTGAGTATAAAGCATAAAGTTAGACAATAGTACATATGCCTATGCAGAGCCCTGCAATGTAAACTGTTAAGCATATAAACAAGCAATAAGTTCTAATAGTATTTCACACACTCAATGTCAATCAACTACGCTCACGAGCTTCCCCCTCGTGGGCAAAGATGGCGCCCAAACAGTGTATAATTGCTTTAAAGTCAGGCCTGACTATTGCAGATACGGTGCTCCGTTGGGAGAGATCTTCGCTAGCAATGGTGGTGCACTTAAAAAGGGTATTTGTAATCCACAGGTAAAAGAACAGTCATCTACTCGATATGCAATAAAGGATTCAACTATTGCTGCACAACACACGGCCCCTCTTACGTGCAATGCAACACTCCAGTAAACTGTGGTCCCTGAACAAGGGACACTGAGCCTAAAGATTAGTCAAATAATCCTTGAGCAAGTGCTCTCTCACCCGACCGGACCAGTCCGTACAACCGACTTCTGTAACTGGGTTCCTGTACACAGTCTCACGACTCCCGTAGCCTCCGATCCTCCCGACAGTCCTTGGAAGGGTGATGGACGAGGTGACTCTCGGGTTCTCCCGTGAAGGCCGAAAGGCTCTTTGGATCACAAGGCCCAACTCTCAGGCCCAGTTCAATGACAGACCCAGCGCAGGCTTCACTTGCTATGTGGGCGACGTCCAAAGAGACCCACGTGTTGCTCCGCTCCTCCTTAAATAAACCTTCCCCAGCAGACCTTGCGCCGGGCAATGCACTGTGGGTGTCCCGCTGTACACTGGGTATAGTAGTCTTTTGAGCTCCTTAAAGTGACACCCCGCTACACATGTAAAACTTATGTAGGAGGATTTGTTTATTCCCTGTGTATCATCTGAGGCTGTTCACTTCACTGGGTATATGTGAGGGTTTACATCCACTTTAAGGATATGTAAATACTAGAATGTCTATAGCCTGGGCATAGGTTTGCTTTAAGTTATATTACATTACAGAATGGCTGAATTGGATTATATTTGAGTTTGGAATGACTTCACTTTCCCACCACCTCCACTCTCTGTGGGGTTAATACTGTGGATTTTTATTTTCTTTTTTTAATGATCTCATTGGATCACACAATATCGGAACCAGAGCATTGTCTGTAACCAGTGGCGGCCCGTCCATAGGGGGCGCCCGGGCGCCGCCCCCCCCCCCCCCCCCCCCCCCGTGGTCTACAAAAAAAATGTAAAAAAAAAACGGGCCCTTTAAGAGTTTTTTTTTTTTTTTTTTTTTTTACACATGGCGGCGCGACCATAGAGGGCGCAGAAGCGCCGCTACCGCTCGCTTCTGCGCCCGACTGTCACTCACCACAACAATACATAGGTTCATGCATTGCATGAACCTATGTATTGCTGCCGCCCACTATTCAGATGGCCGGCCCCTTGAGCGCCGGCCATCTGAGTCACAGCGTCTGATTGGCCTTTAGAAGTGCCTATCAGAGCCAGCAGGCTCTGATAGGCTTCCCGACTACAGCCTGAGGGCTGTAATCGGCTTCTAAATACCTAATGAGAGGACGCACAGGGGTGCGTTCCCTGGCCAATCAGGTTCACCGGGTCTGGTTACCGGTAACCTGATTGGCTGAAGTGACATCGAGGGCGGGAGAAGACATCGAGGACGGAAGAAGGATGGCGCTGACTCGAGGAAGGTAAGTGCAGGGCTGGGGGGGGGGAGAAACTTGCTGTATTATGAGGACAAACTGGCTGCATATGGGGGAGAAACTGGCTGCATTATGGGGGAGAAACTGGCTGCATTATGGGGGAGAAACTGGCTGCATTATGGGGGAGAAACTGGCTGCATTATGGGGGAGAAACTGGCTGCATTATGGGGGAGAAACTGGCTGCATTATGGGGGAGAAACTGGCTGTATATTGGGGGAGAAACTGGCTGTATATTGGGGGAGAAACTGGCTGTATATTGGGGGAGAAACTGGCTGTATATTGGGGGAGAAACTGGCTGTATATTGGGGGAGAAACTGGCTGTATATTGGGGGAGAAACTGGCTGTATATTGGGGGAGAAACTGGCTGCATTATGGGGGAGAAACTGGCTGCATTATGGGGGAGAAACTGGCTGCATTATGGGGGAGAAACTGGCTGCATTATGGGGGAGAAACTGGCTGCATTATGGGGGAGAAACTGGCTGCATTATGGGGGAGAAACTGGCTGCATTATGGGGGAGAAACTGGCTGCATTATGGGGGAGAAACTGGCTGCATTTGGGGGACAAACTGGCTGCATTATGGGGGACAAACTGGCTGCATTATGGGGGAGAAACTGGCTGCATTATGGGGGAGAAACTGGCTGCATTATGGGGGAGAAACTGGCTGCATTATGGGGGAGAAACTGGCTGCATTATGGGGGAGAAACTGGCTGTATATTGGGGGAGAAACTGGCTGTATATTGGGGGAGAAACTGGCTGCATTATGGGGGAGAAACTGGCTGCATTTGGGGGACAAACTGGCTGCATTATGGGGGAGAAACTGGCTGCATTATGGGGGAGAAACTGGCTGCATTATGGGGGAGAAACTGGCTGCATTATGGGGGAGAAACTGGCTGCATTATGGGGGAGAAACTGGCTGCATTATGGGGGAGAAACTGGCTGCATTATGGGGGAGAAACTGGCTGCATTATGGGGGAGAAACTGGCTGCATTATGGGGGAGAAACTGGCTGCATTATGGGGGAGAAACTGGCTGCATATAGGGGAGAAACTGGCTGCATATAGGGGAGAAACTGGCTGTATATTGGGGGAGAAACTGGCTGTATATTGGGGGAGAAACTGGCTGTATATTGGGGGAGAAACTGGCTGTATATTGGGGGAGAAACTGGCTGTATATTGGGGGAGAAACTGGCTGCATATAGGGGAGAAACTGGCTGCATTATGGGGGAGAAACTGGCTGCATTATGGGGGAGAAACTGGCTGTATATTGGGGGAGAAACTGGCTGCATATTGGGGGAGAAACTGGCTGCATATTGGGGGAGAAGCTGGCTGCATTATGGGGGAGAAACTGGCTGCATTATGGGGGAGAAACTGGCTGCATATGGGGGAGAAACTGGCTGCATATGGGGGAGAAACTGGCTGCATATGGGGGAGAAACTGGCTGCATATGGGGGAGAAACTGGCTGCATATGGGGGAGAAACTGGCTGCATATAGGGGAGAAACTGGCTGCAATATGGGGGACAAACTGGCTGCATATAGGGGAGAAACTGGCTGCATTTGGGGGAGAAACTGGCTGCATATAGGGGACAAACTGGCTGCATATAGGGGAGAAACTGGCTGCATTATGGGGGACAAACTGGCTGCATATAGGGGAGAAACTGGCTGCATTTGGGGGAGAAACTGGCTGCATATAGGGGACAAACTGGCTGTATTATGAGGACAAACTGGCTGCATTATGGGGGAGAAACTGGCTGCATTATGGGGGAGAAACTGGCTGCATTATGGGGGAGAAACTGGCTGCATTATGGGGGAGAAACTGGCTGCATTATGGGGGAGAAACTGGCTGCATTATGGGGGAGAAACTGGCTGCATTATGGGGGAGAAACTGGCTGCATTATGGGGGAGAAACTGGCTGCATTATGGGGGGGGGGGAACTGGCTGCATTTGGGGAAAAACTAGTGGCAATTGGGCACAGTGGCTGCGTTTAATGGGCACAGTGGCGGCAATTGATGATTTTTTTTTTCAGTTTGTTTGCGCCCCCCCAAAAAATTTGAGCACCAGCCGCCACTGTCTGTAACAGGATGTACAGACTTCACACAGCAGAGCTTTGAAATCCTCGCCTACTGCTCCATGGTGTGAAGGGTTTCTGCATCACAACCCTCACATTTACCATTCTTCTCTAGAAGAGTACAAAGTGTCAGAGACCTATTCTGTGTTCAGCCGTATTAAAAGGGTCTGCAGTCCAGATGGCATTATGCTGCAAAAAATACAGGTTGGGTTTATTGATATCCTATACTAGGTTGCTTAGCTGAAACGGATTGAAGCAGCAGTTAATTAGCACAGTAGAGGGAGAATCGTCAATATCCATAAGGAGTGTATTCCTTTACAATGCCTTAAAATAAATGGATCACAGCAAAATTATAGTCCAGGTTTAAAAAATAAATAAATAAAAAAGTAATAAAAAAATCCCCATGACATAGTTACATAGAAGGTGAAGTTGAAAAAAAAGACACAAGTCCATCAAGATCCAATAAAAAAAAACCAAAAAAAAAAACATCTCTCACTGCAATGCTCACCCACCCCACATACTCACTGTTCTTAGATTCAGCACTGTTCATCTTATGGGTTCACTAAACCCCAGGAGTCATCTGACCCACTTGCTGTGAGCACAGGGAGTCATCTGACCCACTTGCTGTGAGCACAGGGAGTCAAGGAGCTGCTCCCTGGGGGCGTGTCATCAGACCGCCCAGGAGGAATGCTGTAAAGAGCAGCTGTATATCATTCCTATTGTGCTGCTCTTTGCACTGCCAGATGGAGGAGGCCTGGACCCAGGGGTGTCCCGCCAATGTGGCAAAGTTAGGAGACTTGCTCTGGCGGTAATCGGTTAAGGGCAGTATTGAGGCTAGAGTGTCCATACCAGGCACTTCATTCTCACTACAGATCCGTAACATTGCCCTGGTAGCAAGGAACCTAGGCAAGCTCCTGCCTGGGCTTTACCCCCTGCAAGAAAATGGGGGATGGGAGAGCTGAAATTTTGCTTTTCCTGTTGCTTTCCTATCTAACAGTCCCTATATATTGAAGCTGTATACATAATGCATTATTTTTCCTGCCGGAGTCCCCACTTATATTAGTGTCCCTATCAGTGTCCCCCATTTCATCAGATTCCCTATGAGGGCACCTATCAGAGTCATCCCCTGACATCAGTGTCCCATTCAGAGTCCCCCTTATATCAATGTCCCTATTAGAGCCCCCCCCCCTTACATTGGGTTTCCCCATCAGAGTTCCCCTTACATCAGTGCCCCCCTTACATTAGTGCCCTAGAGTCACCCCTTACATCCGTGTCCCCACCAGAGCCCCCCTCCCCTTTACATCAGAGTCCCCATCAGTGCCCCTCTTACATTAGAGTCCACCCTTACATCAATGTCCCCCATCAGAGTCCCCCTTACATCAGTGTCCCAATCAGAGTCACCCCTTACATCAGTGCCGCCCTTACATTAGTGCCCCAGAGTCACCCCTTACATCAGTGTCCCCACCAGAGCACCCCTCCCCACTACATCAGAGTCCCCATCAGTGCCCTAATTACATTAAAGTCCACCCTTACATCAATGTCCCCCTACATCAGTGCCCCAATCAGAGTCACCCCTTACATCAGTGCCCTCCTTACATTAAAGTCCTCCCTTACATCAGAGTCCCCATCAGTGGCCCCACTTACATGTTCCCGATCAGAGTCGCCCCTTACATCAGGGTTCCTATCAGTGCACCTATCTGAGTTACCCTCTTACATCAGTGTCCCATTTAGAGTCCCCCTTACAACAATGTCTCCCCCCGCCCCCCATTACATTGGTTTCCCCATTAGCGCTCCCCTTACATTAGTTACCCCATCAAAGCCACCCCTTACATCAGAGTCACCATCAGCACCCCCCTTACATCAGTGTCCCCATCAGAGTCCCCCTTAAATTAGTGTCCTTATCAGCACCCCCCTTACATCAGTGTCCCCTATCAGAGTCTCCTTTACATTAGAGTCCCTATCAGTGCCCTCCTTACATTAAAGTCCTCCCCTTACAAAAGAGTCCCTATCGGGACCCCCTCTTAAATTAGTGTCCCCATTAGAACCCCCGTACCTCTGTAATTAGGCTTACAGAGTGGTGTAGTAGCAGAAGGGCGGGAAGCTTCCTATGAATCCTGGGTCAGGGATGTCATTGGTTGCTAAAAAACGGTCCTAGCAACCAATGAAACAATGCAGTGAGGAATCCTCCACTCTTGCACTGGAGACTCACAAGTGGGGGGGTCAGGGGTGCTATCGGGCGGGGGGGGGGGGTGAGGACTGTTCACACCAGGTGTTGGGGTAAAGAAGCAGAGACACATCCATTGTGGACCATATAAAGGGGGCTACACGTAGCCTGCGGGCATAGTTAGGGGATCAAGAAGGAACGGTTTCCCTGTTGGAGCAAACAAGACCATGTTTTCCCTTCCTCTGGGTTCAGGGTTCTGAATTTATTTTTTTGTGCTTTGGTTGAACTCGATACGACATATGACTTTTTTTTTTTCGACCTAAAAAAACTCTGGAAAGTGTAACTGCAGACGGAAAATGCCTTTGCTAAGCATTGTGCTACTAATACTTTACACTATAATTAGGATCCAAGAGTCTTCTTACCTCTACCTGCTGGCAGATCTGAATGAGTTTTGCCATTTGCGATTCAAGTTCACTGCTGTACTTGACCAAGCTGGTAAGATTTGACTCCAGAGTTTGCTAGAAACAAAGACACAAGGAATAAATTAACCCACCTACAATCGTTATCAAGCTTTGTACATCGCAATGCATTTACAGTGTATGTATGTACACCCCAACAATGAACTTTTTACATAATTAAATGCATTTTGTTATATCTGTTTGATGAGAGCAAAAAAAAAAAAAACGAACTGTTGTTCCTGCCAGAAATCTTGTGAGCTGATAACCTCCTGTGCTCTCTGCTGCACTTTATCAGTTACATTGTTCCCATTTCTTTTTCTGTGCATTTGTTACAGAACTCACCTAGATCCTTGCCGACTCTCCCAGAATTTCCAGGATTCCTAATGCTTCCTGATGAATCAGTAGAAATTTGCTTGGTGGGTGGCCCTGTTGCCTGCATCCCACCCGACTTCCCTCAACTGAAAAGCCAAAGGAGCCGGCGGAAAACTGTCAGCCAAACAGCGGCTGCGTCCAATGAGATACAGCTGCTGTTTGGAGTATTTTGACAGCCGGCAGGGTGGCTGTCAAAATACTAAAGCCACAGTCTATCTGTGCTGTGTGCCTGGGGGAATCTCTTGTATCTTTATGTATATGGCCAGTTTAGGACCTCCAGTACTCACAGGATCCCTGCCGGTTTTTACAGGGTTACCGGGACCTCCAGTACACACAAGAAACCTGCTGGGTTGTCGAGGATTCCTAAGACCTCCAGCACTCACAGAATCCCTGCCGGGTCTTATAGGTTTACCGGGACCTCCAGTGTCACAGGACCCTGCCAGGTCATCCAGGATTCCTAGGACCTCCAGTACTCAGGGGATCCGTTCTGCGTCTTCCAGGATTTCCAGGACCTCTAGTACTAGCAGGAACCCTGCCGAGTCATCTGGAAATCCCAAGAAATCCCAAGAAATACATTACTCACAGGGACCCTGCCAGGTCTTCCAGGATTCCTAGGACCTCCAGTACTCACAAAAACTCTGTTGGTTCTTCCAGGGTTATCAGGACCTCCAGTACTCACAGGAACCCTGCCGAGTCATCCAGAATTCCTTAAGACCTTCAATACTTAGAGAATCCCTGCTGGGTCTTCTAGGGTTTCTTAGGCCTTCAGTACTCACAGGAACCCAGGCAGGTCTTCCAAAGTTACTAAGACCTTCAGTACTCACAAGATTCTGGTTGGGTCTTCCAGAATTTCTAGGACCTCCACTAATTCCAGGTCTTCCAGAGATTCTAGAAGCGACACTGGGTGTGTCCCCTGACCAGAAGGGTATTTATTTTCCAACCTTTCAAGTGGCTGGTGCTCAGTTTTATCACCAGCTACCTGAGAGCTAAAGCGCCATAAAATTTACTCGACAGCTGCTGGTTTGCAGCTGACCTGGATTGACCTTATTTCTTTCCTGCTTGCCAAAAGACCAATGCTTGGACCTGACTACTCTCTTGCCTGCTTACTGCCTTGACCCCAGCCTGGCCCTTTGCCTGACTTGACCACTCTTGTCTGCAACCCTGTGATCAGTCCTCCACACTGTAGCTTTCCATTCCAGCCATCTCCTGGTAAGACAATCCCGAGGGCCACAACCTGGTGCCAGTTTGCAGCAAAATAAAAAAAAATGGCCACTAGGGTTCCTGGCCCTTTTCCACCACCCATAGCTCTGGTGAAAACCAACTGCCACTTTGACTTCACGTCTTGGTTGAGCTGTGTTACCTGCTAAGAAGCACCTACCCACAATATATAGGCGATGAGGAGACACTTTTCACCTGGGTACTCATTTTTGGCTGGCTTATTGCCCCAGATATGCCCCCACCTGGTCTCAGCAGTAGGCAGAAGAGGAGGACAGGACTCCTCAGCCAGATCCTGCGCTTCTCGGTGTTGCTGCGGTGAGGCTTGTCCTTACCCTCTATCCCCGTTTCAGCAGTCTGCAGCAGAGAGGAGGACAGAACTCCTCCTAATGATCCTGCTCCTCTCTGTGCAGCTCCACCTCCCCTTGTCTCGGCATTCAGTGGACTCCATCAACTGACTTCAGCCCACCTTTGGTCCTCCTCCAGACGCTGCACTTTCTGCTTCTCAGCTCCACCTCCAGCTTCTTCCCAGCAGCAGAACAAGGCAAAGAGGGTGCACTGTGATGTAAGGGAGGGTGGGGGACTCTTGACTTCTGACGTAAGGTGGGGTGTTCTGGACTTCTAGTCTTACAGATACAACTGGCCCTTTGATGGCATCCATAATGCTGATGCGGCCCTCAATGAACTGGAGTTTGACACCCCTGATCTAGAAGGAGCTGCTGGCCCCCTTTTGTTTTTTTATTTTTGTGTAGCACACCCCACGTAGAAGCTGCAGATGAGCAGAGATCCCCCACTTCTGCACAGCCAAGACTTAAGCCCACCACTGTCTTCAAGTGAGACTGGCTACATGTGGCAGTCTCCCACAAGTGTTGTTCTACTCACTCTGTCCTTTCTTTGCTTCCATGCCTCCAGGAAAGCTTCCTCCCTTGTGTTTTTGGCAGGATCCTTCCAGCACCCGAGCCCCAGCCCAAGGCAGGACACCCCCCTCCCCCAGAATAGGGGGTATCCCTCAGGGTCACCGACGGCCTCCTTAACACTGCATCTTCCACCCGACTACCCCTGCTGGCATGGTTTATGTCTATTTATGAGGTTATCTCAGTTCCCCACCAGCCCACTTCTGGGGATTGGCTGAGGCCCCATAAATATTCATGACAACTCCTCCTAACCTCCGCCCTCTAATTCTAGAAGGTTCTCCAACCTTCCAGAGGGGCTGCCAGGGTGAGTCATCCAGCCCTGGCCTTTAACAACCTTGACCTAATTTAGTGACTTAGGTTATTCCTGTCCAGAATATATTTGACTTACTCTGCCAATACTAGTAACACCAACTAGAGTGTTCCAAATTTACATGAGTTTAATCCTCTTGTGGGCAGCTGTATACCCCCAGGTCATCAACCACCAGACCTGTGTCCTTCAATGTCCTTCAATGAATAGTGGAGAACTAAATAGGAACCACCTACAAAAAGGAATAAGGAGTTGGATTGGTAGAGACTTTTTTTTTTTTACATTTCTATATTTTTTTCTTTTTAGAATCTGCCATTTCCAGCTTCGTAAGGTCTTACCAAGCGCTGGCAGCAGTCACGGCGCGGTAAACCCTTTTGCATCAGTTGGGGTTTAGCGCACTGCTAACCCTAGTTAGCTCCAAAATGGACTGAGGCCTTTCCCTCGGCTTAGTGCTTCAATGGCACCACATAATGCTGTCAGTTATATGGACCCTTGAACGCGCAAATCGTTGCTGTAAGGTGAAGAAAAATCACACAAAGCGAAACGTTTTATTTACTCCAAAACGCATAAATATAGGAAAATATTTCCATATGCTTAGGTCCTCCTCGGTTGAGCTGTCATTTAGCATTGTTCACGCAGCATTCTACGCTGTTTATCTGTCCGCTGTGCACTATGCAATATTTATAAAGGCAGGAGAGTGCTTAGCGGAGCTAAAGATAATCCATTTGGAAGTATTGCTAGATTTCTTAACACACAAGACTACATACCACATAAATAATTTAGGCGACACAGAATTCCCATTAAATGATGTGATTTCTACTAAGAGGAAAGGTTTGGTATCCGAGATGGCGTTTTACCAACCTTGTAAGTGATACCGTATTAATAGCTCTGGCCTTCCAGGAAGGGAATTATCCGCTCTTCCTAGTTGGGAGCAGGAAATAAATTTATGTTCTGGGTGAATTCTGAGATGCCTGATGCAAACCTATGCATTAGCAGACCTTACACCCCTGGTGCCCAACCTGCAGCCCAGGAGGCGCATGTGGCCATTTGGTACTTTTTGTGTGGCCCTTGGGACCCCTGTGCACACCAATCTATGCTGCCTTGTTATAGCAATCTCTAGCAGTCTTGTGTAATGTGTTTCCAGTTTATGAATGTCTTCTGAAGCGTGTCCCTAGTCTCCAAAAACCCCGATGGCTTGTCTCAAAGTCTCTTGCAACATGTCTGCAGTCTCGGACCATCTCCTGCAACATGTCCGATGTCTCGGACCATCTCCTGCAACATGTCCGATGTCTCGGACCATCTCCTGCAACATGTCCGATGTCTCGGACCATCTCCTGCAACATGTCCGATGTCTCGGACCATCTCCTGCAACATGTCCGATGTCTCGGACCATCTCCTGCAACATGTCCGATGTCTCGGACCATCTCCTGCAACATGTCCGATGTCTCGGACCATCTCCTGCAACATGTCCGATGTCTCGGACCATCTCCTGCAACATGTCCGATGTCTCGGACCATCTCCTGCAACATGTCCGATGTCTCGGACCATCTCCTGCAACATGTCCGATGTCTCGGACCATCTCCTGCAACATGTCCGATGTCTCGGACCATCTCCTGCAACATGTCCGATGTCTCGGACCATCTCCTGCAACATGTCCGATGTCTCGGACCATCTCCTGCAACATGTCCGATGTCTCGGACCATCTCCTGCAACATGTCCGATGTCTCGGACCATCTCCTGCAACATGTCCGATGTCTCGGACCATCTCTTGTTTCTTGTCTGCAGTCTCTGATCCTCTCCTATAATATGTCTGCAGTCTCTGACCATCTCCTGTAATATATCTGCAGTCTCTGACCATCTCCTGTAATGTCTGCAGTCTCTGACCAGCTGTTGTATCATGTCCACAACCTCTGCCCATCTCTTGTATCATGTCCGATGTCTCTGACCATCTACTGTATCATGTCTGTAGTATCTGACCATCTCTTCTATCATAATGTTAGAAGGGTTGAAATTAAAGCACCACACAACGAAGAGGTCCAGATTGCCTTAAGGGTCAAGGGTACAATTCAAGAAATAGCCAATGCACTTTGGGAGTCTAAGTGCCCCCTTCATCAGGGCTTGACTGGCAACAAAGTGAACAAACCAGTAGTTAACTGGACCTACAATGGTATTTATTCCACTGTGAGTTGAAAGCTGAGGCCTAATCAACAGCTTGTTTAGTTACCAGTCAGGCCCTGATGAAAGGAGTACTTAGACCCCTGAAACGCATTGACTATATCTTGAATTGTTCACTTGACCTTTAATGGAATAAATTCGCATCTGGACCTCTTAGCAGTGGTGTGGTGCTTTAATTTCAACCCTTCTTACATTACACTACAAGCCAATGAGACTGTGCAGATCCTCTGGGGTGTAGAAGCTGTCTGCCCAGGAACCAGATCATTTACACCAACATTAATACCTTAAATGGAACTTCCACGTTAAGTACTGGTGACCCCCTGACATGCCACATTTGGCCTGTAATTTTTTTGGGGGGGAGCGGGTACCCAGTTATGACAGGCACCCAGCTCCCACTTCCTCCCCTGGCGCCACAGTGCCGGAAGGAAGTTCCCCTCTCCCCCGCCCTCCCTGCTCTAGGAGACATTAGAGGTCCCAGGAGATGCCCGGCCATTCACAACAGACAAAAAGGCCCCTATGACCAGTGGTACCCAACTTTTTAGGTACCAGGGCCCACTTTCATAGAAGAAAAGTCTGCCAAGGACCGGGGGAGAGGGGGGGAAGATGTTTGGGGTTGGGGGTATGGCGGTTGGGGGGCAGGTGTTAATGCTTCAATTATCCCGACCCCATAGTTGATATGGTGTCAGGATGATTGAAATACATTATTTTTATTATTGCATTGTAATAAAAACTTCAACTCTTGCCACTGTAGCCTGGCACCCTGGCCACCAGATGCAGCTTGTTACTAGCCTGGCACCCAAGTCCCCAGATGCAGCTCATCACTAGCCGGCCACCAAATGCAGCTTGCCACTAGCTTGCCACCCCAGCCACCAGATTCAGCTTGTCACTAACTTGCCACCCCAGGCACCAGATGCAGCCTGTTACTAGTTTGCCACCCCGGCCACCAGATGCAGCTAGTCACTAGCCTGCCACCCTAGCCTGCCACCCCAGCCACCAGATGCAGCTTGTCACTAGCCTGCCACCCCAGCCACCAGATGCAGCTTGTCACTAGCCTGCCACCCTGGCCACCAGATTAAGCTTGTCACTAACTTGCCACCCCAGGCACCAGATGCAGCCTGTTACTAGTTTGCCACACCGGCCACCAGATGCAGCTAGTCACTAGTCTGCCACCCCAGCCACCAGATGCAGCTTGTCACTAGCCTGCCACCCCAGCCACCAGATGCAGCTTGTCACTAGCCTGCCACCCTGGCCACCAGATGCAGCTTGTCACTAACTTGCCACCCCGGGCACCAGATGCAGCTTGTAACTAGCCTGCCACCCCGGGTCACCAGATGCAGCTTGTCACTAGCCTGCCACCAGATGCAACTTGTCACTAGCCTGCCACCCCAGCCACCAGATGCAGCTTGTCACTAACTTACAACCCCAGGCACCAGATGCAGCTTGTCACTAGCCTGCCCCCTCAGCCACCAGATGCAGCTTGTCACTAGCCTGCCACTCCAGCCACCAGATGCAAGTTGTCACTAGCTTGCCAGCCTGGCCACCAGATGCAGCTTGTCACTAGCCTTCCACCCTGGCCACCAGATTAAGCTTTTCAATAGCCTCTCACTAGCTCTCCATTGGCTAAAAACATTCCAAAAATGCTTGAGGAAGCTCAAGCGTGAACCTACAAACATAAAAACTCCTCCATATTTTATTTCCCACATGGTAAACTCTTGTAAATGGCAGTTATTCATTTCACAGTCATCTAACAGACAATCCCGGTCCATAGATGATTTATTTTTTTATTCTTACACCTCCCAGGAGGATAAACTCATCACTTCAATGTGGCTACTACACTACAGCTATATATTATTTATACGGTATATCTTCTCTATTAGATTTTTCCAAGTATCGGGACCCAAAGCCAACTGCACACTTTTATTTCATGGGCTGAAGATCTCTCTTTTTTTTTACCACCTAATGATATTCCTCAGACAGTCTCTGGAAGAGATCAGGCCTAAAGATGGGCATACATGAAAACACAAACAGGAAAGGTCTCACAGAATCTTGCCAAGGGAGAAGACAAGGTTTTGTAAAAGCTGAAATTCAATAAAGATTTTCAGAGCCATCATCAAATGTGAAATCACTTAGCAAGTACCCTTGCCTAGACTAGATGCATTTACAATGTGTAAATGGTTTTAACTGCCATTTGCCGTGGTGCTATGGCCGGCAGGTCGGTACTGTATATTGCAGTGGTCCCCAAAATATGGCACAGAGGCCAGATGTCTTTATCCAGCTTTTTAGGGAGGTACTGCCCTCTGCTGAGGCAAACACATAAAAAGGAGGGAACCACCTTTCAGAGTCACCGTAGTTAGTATGTCAGGATCTCACCCTGCAACCTATGCTGTGTCTGGCAATGTCTCCTCATGTTAAGCCACCTGAGATGCTGGACAATTCCATTGGACACTCTTGATTTGTATCACGTTTCTGGTAAACCTGGAACTCTCTGCTCCTCCTATGAACTTCCTATATAAGAGATGTCTCTGCACTTCATGTTTCCCAGATTATTGTGCTCTTCTCCAGTCAATATCTCGCTCTCGTCACTCCTACTGCCATCTGTATCTTTACTACTACTCGTTACTGACCTTTGACTACACTTGTGCTTGAGCCCAACTTGCAACCACTCGTTACGGACCTTAGGCTTATTTACTTACTTTGCTTCTGATTGATCTATACCCGCTATATTTGCTACTGGACCCCGACTTTCTCAGCTCCTGGTGGGGTGATCCTGCGGACCGCAAACTGGTATTAACATGCAGCCAATCACATCTCCACCATTAGAAACTCTGATGAATATCCGTTAGTTGTTAGACCCCACATCTCGGACGAGCCCTTATCATCCAGGGTGACCTGTTTGTATACCTATCCTGCTGGTCAGTGGGAGCCCATTTACTTCAAAAGCTACTGGTCTCTGAGCCTGACCCCTGACCATGACATAGCAAGATGGCCGGAGGTTCGGTTCCATGTCTCCCCAGCTAAGGACATGCTGGTAAGGATGTGATCCCCTATTTTGCGCTTAACCACCCCGCGTGGGAGCCCAGTCAGGGATTCAGGGGTGTGGATTCATGCTTGACCAAAGACCTCTAAGGACTTTTTCACCTATTTAAGGTATTACTACCTCAATGGGAAATCGGGGGCACCAGTGGTGGACTAACTTAGGAGCACCTTAAAGATTATGTACAGGAATGTGTATTGTTGAACTGCTCATTCGTTAAATTTCAACAACTTCAGTAAAAAATGTTTATTGTTATTTAACTTGGCCCGGTCTGACATTACTTGAGGATAATCTTAAAGGGGTGCATCCATGTATTACATATCACAAGAACAGGGCTTATTAGGGGGACAAGACGAGTTAGAAAAGATGTAGTAGAACTATCCAATGTGCAGTCAAGCCATTCAGAGGCTACAGAGGCTACTACATATTGCCAATGACTACAGTACTAGCGTTGAGTGCATAAGCAACCAGCCAGTTGGGAAGCAGTGGTGTCTTGGCAAAGGTGATGGAAGGCCTTGGTAGAGAAGGAGCTTGTGTGCTTAGTCGACTTGCCTAGTGACTGGAACACGCAATACTGGGTCTGGCAAGCAGAACAGGGCATCCTAAGAACCCAGCCTGGAAGTCACGGAAGATGAAGTAAGGCCTCGGGAGAAGAATAAGTATGAATTTTGTGCAAGAGTCAATCTTCCTAGTATTAAAGTGTAATATATGAATTAATGTCACTGGCAGTGAGGTGACGGGTAACTGGGCTGGTGGAGCCCAGTACAAGCTCAATGGTAAAGGCTCAGAAATGCTGCACAATACAGAGAGAAAGTTATGAGGAACTGATGTCCATAATGAACAATGTGAAGTGTTATAGAGATTGGGCCATGGATTGCAAGGAGTTGTGTTTTTTTGGATAAGCATCACTTTTAAGCTGGAGTACTGCCTTAACGCCAACCTTGCCCTAAACAGCAGCCTCAATCCACCTTTAGGGACGGTAGCAAGCACTTTCTCCGGGTCCCAACTCGTGCACAGTGAGGCCCGCCCACACACAGGCATGGGAGTTTCATCTTCCTAGCCTAGCCAATCAAGATGGTGGAAAATCCCAAACCCAGAATAAGAAGGGGCTAAAATGCCAACGAGGGAGTAACTATTTGCTTTAAAAAATATTATAAGCAACAAGAAGCTGGTTTACAAGCATTTTGTATCCACAAATGGATTCCATTTTCTTTAGCATATTGTTGGTAACAAAGTAATACCTGGATGTGATCTGGGACCAAGCTACTCTGTAAGCAATATATTGTGGTTCCGTTGCAGAAACACAGTGGGGGGTGCAGAGATCAGCAGCCCTGAGCTGTAATAAAGGATGAACAAAAGATGAAAGCGGCAAAATGAATTCTTCAGCAAATAAAAGCTATAGATTTAGGTTTTACATCTACTTTAATGCGTAACACACAATTTTGAATGGGTAAGTTTGACACTAGTTCTTCTAGGGAAGTTTTCAAGATTCCACTTTGTCACATAATGCTAGCCTCCAAAGAAAACTGGGACAGCACAGACCATCCAAACTGCCTTAAGCATCAATGAAAGAAAGAAAAAGCATCTGTTACTGAACTATTTATCCTGTGCTATTCTGGCTGAACTCTACATAAAATGAAAAAAAAGTGAGAAATTGCCATAACAGTAAAGCACATCAAAGAATCCCAAAGTTGACAGCCATGGAAACAGGTCAACAAAGACAACCATGGAACCAGGTCAAAGGTGAAAACAATGAAAACATGTCAACAGTGACAACCACAGAACCAGGTCAACAGTGACAACCACAGAACCAGGTCTACAGTGACAACCACAGAACCAGGTCAACAGTGACAACCACAGAACCAGGTCAACAGTGACAACCACAGAACCAGGTCAACAGTGACAACCACAGAACCAGGTCAACAGTGACAACCACAGAACCAGGTCAACAGTGACAACCACAGAACCAGGTCAACAGTGACAACCACAGAACCAGGTCAACAGTGACAACCACAGAACCAGGTGGCTGTCACTGGTAAAAAAAAAACATGGAACCAGGGACCAGGTCAACTGGGGTAGGCATGGAACCAGGTCAACTGGGGTAGGCATGGAACCAGGTCAACTGGGGTAGGCATGGAACCAGGTCAACTGGGGTAGGCATGGAACCAGGTCAACTGGGGTAGGCATGGAACCAGGTCAACTGGGGTAGGCATGGAACCAGGTCAACTGTGGTAGGCATGGAACCAGGTCAACTGTGGTAGGCATGGAACAAGGCCAACTGGGGAAGGCATGGAACAAGGCCAACTGGGGAAAGCATGGAACAAGGCCAACTGGGGAAGGCATGGAACAAGGCCAACTGGGGAAGGCATGGAACAAGGTCAACTGGGGAAGGCATGGAACCAGTTCAACTGGGGAAAGCATGGAACCAGGTCAACTGTGGTAGACATGGAACCAGGTCAACTGCGTAAGGCATGGAACCAGGTCAACAGGGACAACCATGGAACCAGCTCAATAGGGACAACCATGGAACTAGGTCAGAAATAACAACTATGGAACCGTGTGCCTAACAAGTGTAATGTGTGCTGCTTTTACTCGTTTTATTTTCAGGGAGAAGGAAACAGCCTGATCACTGTGTCTCTTTCGCCAGCTCGCAGTGAATCTACTATGGGTGGGCGGCTAGTGTTTACACCCATTCTGGCAGAAATATTTTGGGTTTCCTTTGCTGACTTATTTCTAAAAATGCATGTTGACAGACATCCAAAATTTACGATCACATAATATTTATCATATACTGTACTCAGGTCAAGTTGCCCAGGTTTGTGACCTTTTGTGATTGTTGTCTATCTTTAAAAAAATTAATTAAAAAAAAGTAAAATTTTATTTCTAATCTGTAAACGCAAGTGTAATTTACTTTTAATGCTGAATTCGTTTTACATTGCCGCACTACAGCAATAGACTACTCAAAGACATATGTTGAGGAACTGTGAAGTCTTGACGACATCTGATTAGGACTAGGGCTGAGCTCGGTGTTCAAGTCGAACACACGTTCAACTCAAACATCGGCTGTTCACTCACACGGCGAAGATCGAACGTTATGGGCAGTTCGCGCCAAATTCGAGTGACGCGAACAGCCCACAATACACTGCGCCATCGCAGTGCAATCCCGGCGCTGTGATTGGCCAAGCATGCACTGTGACCCCGCATGCTTGGCCAATCACAGCGCCGGCAGTGAGGAGAGCCAATCATAGCTCAGGGGGGTTTAGTACACGCCCCACACTATAAAAAGCCGCCAGTGCGGCGGCCTCGTGCAGTGTGTTCCGGCGTGCAGGGAAAGAGATAGATAGGCAGGGACAGTGTGTTCTGTGTTCTATTTTTTTCTCAGGCATCTGCAGGAGTTAGTGGGTGTTGTGTGCCTCCAGCACAGTATACACCTGGATCTAAACTTTATTGCTGTTCTCTTAGCTAGGTAGGCAGGCAGGGAAAGAGATACATAGGCAGGGACAGTGTGTTCTATGTTCTATTGTTTTCTCAGGCATCTGCAGGAGTTAGTGGGTATTGTGTGCCCCCAGCACAGTATACACCTGTATATATCCGTCATTGCTGTTCTCTAATACAGGCATCTGCAGGAGTTAGTGGCACAGTATACACCTGTATATACCCGTCATTACTTTTCTCTAATACAGGCATCTGCAGGAGTTAGTGGCACAGTGTACACCTGTATATACCCGTCATTACTGTTCTCTAATACAGGCATCTGCAGGAGTTAGTGGGTGTTATGTGCCTCCAGCACAATATACACTACCCAATTGCTGGTTTTTCCCATCTCCCTGCAGGCCATTACTATGTCTGGAAGGCCAACAAAGAGAGGCAGACAGTCACGAGCCAATAAAAGAGGGCAAGCAGGCTCTGTGTCTGGGGGCAACAGTGCTGGTCGTGGACGCGGTGCATTGTCATCAGCACGTGGCTATGGGATACGCTTGTCCTTATTTTCAGCAGCTGGACGTGTTGAGCCGCATCATGCCGAAGACTTGGTAGAGTGGATGACCAAGCCCTCCTCATCCTCCTCATCCTCTCTCACCCAGGCTCAGGGTACTGGCAAAGCAGCTGCCAAAGCGTCCTCTTCCCTCGTATCAATGTCATCATCAGTCACTCCTTCCCTAGACCCACCATGTCCTCCCGAGGAGTCCCCCAAACTGTTTGAGCACAGTGTTGGGTACATGCTCCAGGAGGATGCCCAGCGTTTCGAAGGGTCTGATGATGATACCCAGCTAGAGGAAGGCAGTAGCATGAGCACAGAGAGAGGGGATGCTCAAGAAGGACACCAATCTGGCAGTCATGTTCCAGCAGCTGCAGCATACTGCCAGATTGGCTCCAGTGATGAGGAGGGAGGGGATGATGAGGTCACTGACTCCATGTGGGTGCCTGATAGGAGAGAGGAGGAGGATGAGGAGGAGGCACATCTCCAACGAGGCAGGATGCCCTCCGGGGGCCAGCGTAAGGGCAGCACACTGACTGAATCACACCGCAGAGCTACGCCTGTGCAGGGCGCTGCCTCTGCCCGTTATTCCAAAAGTTCTTTGGTGAGGGCCTTTTTTGAGTCGAGTGCATCAGATCGCACCGCTGCTATTTGCAACATATGTCTCAAGCGTATCTCCTTGGCCAAAACATCAGCCGCTTGGGCACCACTTGCTTGACTAGACATATGTTGACCTGCCATGCAGCTCGTTGGCAACCGTACCTTAAAGACCCACACCAAAGAACAAAGCGGACCTCTCCTTGCTCCTTATCAGCTGGGATCTCCAACCCCAATATACCTTCAGTCCTCTCTGAAACCTGCACTGAGAGGAATGAAGGTGTAGAATTAGGAGTGTCACAGCCAAGTACTTGCGGGCACTCTGCTAGCAGTACACCGACGTCCGATTGTAGCAGGCAAATTTCCCTGCCCCAGCTGCTGGGCCGTCAAAAGAAGTTCACTTTCAGCCATCCACATGCCCAGCGGATGAATGCTAGCTTGGCTAAATTGCTAGCAATTCAACTGCTGCCTTTTCAGTTGGTAGACTCGGCCCCCTTCCGTGAGTTTGTGCGGTTCCTCAGTGGCAGGTTCCCAAACGCCACTTTTTCTCACGGAAGGCGATTCCGGCTCTCTACCGGCATGTGGAAGGCAATGTCCATGCCTTGCTGGACAGGGCGGTCAGCCGTAAGGTGCATATTACCGCTGACTCATGGTCCAGCAGGCATGGACAGGGACGTTACCTTTCTTTCACGGCCCATTGGGTCACTCTTTTGGCAGCTGGGAAGGATGCAGGACAGGGTGCAGTAGTGTTGGAGGTTGTTCCGCCGCCACGCCTCCAAAATGCTACTACTGGTTGTGACACACACACACACACATCTTAAGCCAGGAATGGTGGTTTGCGACAATGGCACCAACCTCCTCTCCGCCCTCCGACAGGGACAACTGACCCATGTGCCCTGTGTGGCTCACGTCCTTAACCTGGTGGTGCAGTGGTTCTTGGGCAGGTACCCAGGCTTACAGGATGTCCTGAGGCAGGCCAGGAAAGTCTGTGTGCATTTCCGCAGATCATATAATGCCAGTGCTCGGCTGGCTGAGCTGCAAAAGGAGTTGAACCTGCCCAAGAACCGCCTTATATGTGACATGCCGACCAGGTGAAACTCAACGTTGGCCATGCTGCAGCGGCTGCACACGCAGCAGAGGGCCATCAATGAGTACCTGTGCGACTACGGCACCAGAACAGGGTCAGGGGAGCTCAGGCTTTTTTCACCACGCCAGTGGGGCATGATCAGGGATGCATGCACTGTCCTGGCACCATTTGAGGAGGCCACGAGGATGGTGAGCAGTGACAGTACATATAGGAGGAAGTTGGCTCTGGTACCAGAGGCATTAAAACAACTAATAAGGATGGGAATAAAAACCAGGGAACTGAAATAAAAATATATTAAAAATACAAATACAAATCAGTGGATAATATAAGAGGTCTGATGAAGGAGCGCATGCTCCGAAAGCGCTTACCAATTGGTTCTCCAGCCACCTGGAACACATTGATCTCCCAGCAACCCGGAAGTTCAATTTTTCTGCCCCTCTTCAACAGGGGCATGCAATTACAATTCTTGATCTAATAATTTACAGTAGGGCCCATTCATGCGCCCACCAAGAGTAACTGTGAGGGCTGACAGTGTTGTAGCACCAGCACCACCACCAAAGGCCCAATTTTTCCTACCACTGTTCAACAATGGCATGTAATTACAATTCCTGATATAATAGTTCACAGCAGGGCGTTCCAGCGCCCACCAAGAGTAACTGTGAGGGCTCACAGTGTTGTGGCAACACCAACATGTAAGGGGCAAATTTCAGCAGAGTATATACGGCAGGCCCCTACTTTCAAACATCCAACTTACAAACGACTCCTACTTGCAAACGGAAGGAGACAACAGGAAGTGAGAGGAAATCTACCCCTAGGAAGGGAAATTCTCTCCTGTAAGAGTTAATATGGGTAAAAGGTGTCTCCTCTCTACTGATGCTTTATCACCAATCCTTGTTTCAATAAAAAAAAACACTTTTCAAAAACATTTGTCATTAGGACGGAAAGTGAGGTGAACTGTTCTGAACAGGTGCACAGACAGCAAAACAAATGTTACAGGGGTGATAACCCTTCCCTATGTTTTCCAAAAAGCTTAAAAATAGATTTTTTGCCTGGAGCTACACTTAAACAATGTACCGGTTTAAAATTACAAACAGATTCTACTTAAGAACAAACCTACAGTCGCTGTCTTGTTTGCACCGCCTGTATACGGCTGTTCAGAGTATATAGGGCCTTTTTTTATTTTGTGTGCGGGGTTCCCCTTAATATGCATACAAGACCCAAAGGGGCTGGTAATGGGCTGGGGTAGGGGGGGGGGGCTGTGATGGGGTAGCTATGCCATTTTTCTTAAAGATTTTCATCCATATTACCGGGACCAGACATTACATTAAAGTCGCAAGCAGTTTTAAATGGCTTTTTTTCCTTTAGAAATGTAATTTTGTGCAGGGACAGTTCTAAACACGGGAAACACGTGGCACTTCACAGTGCAGACCCCCCATCAGTACAGACACCCCCCATCAGTACAGACACCCCCACCCAAGTGCAGACCCCCCATCAGTACAGACACCCCCACCCAAGTGCAGACCCCCTATCAGTAAAGACACCCCTCACCTCAGTGCAGACCCCCCATCAGTACAGACACCCCCACCTCAGTGCAGACCACCCCAGCAGTACAGACAACCCCCATCAGTGCAGACCCCCCCTCAGTGCAGACCCCCCCTCAGTACAGATCCCCCTCAGTACAGACACCCCCCTAGTGCAGACCCCCCCATCATTACAGACCCCCCCCTACAGTACAGACCCCCCAGAATTACGGACCCCCCCAGAATTACGGACCCCCCCTTAGTGCAGACCCCCCCAGCATTACAGACCCCCCCTCAGTAGTGTTAGAGGTGCTGCTACCCATGGGTGTCATGCAGGTGCGGCCCGCACACCCTGCACCCGCCTAGCAACGCCTCTGGTCAGGGATAAAGTTGTGGAGAAGTTTAAAGCAGGATTAGGCTATAAAAAAACATCCCAAGCTTTGAACATCTCACGGAGCACTGTTCAATCCATTATTGGAAAATGGAAAGAGTATGGCACAACTGCAAACCTACCAAGACATGGCAGTCCACCTAAACTGACAGGCCGGGCAAGGAGAGCGTTCATCACAGAAGCAGCCAAGAGGTCCATGGTAACTCTGGAGGAGCTGCAGAGATCCGCAGCTCAGGTGAGAGAATCTGTCCACAGGACAACTATTAGTCGTGCACTCCACAAATCTGGTCTTTATGAAAGAGTGGAAAGAAGAAAGCCATTGTTGAAAGAAAGCCATAAGAAGTCCTGTTTGCAGTTGCGAGAAGTCATGTGAAGGACACAGCAAACATGTGGAAGAAGATTCTCTGGTCAGATGAGGCCTTTTTGGTCTAAAAGCAAAATACTATGTGTGGCAGAAAACTAACACTGCACATCACCCCGAACACACCATCCCCACTGTGAATCATGGTGGTGGCAGCATCATGTTGTGAGGATGCTTTTCTTCAGCAGGGACAGGGAAGTGGGTCAGACTTGATGGGAAGATGGATGGGAGACAAATACAGGACAATCTTAGAAGAAAACCTGTTAGAGTCTGCAAAAGACTTGAGACTGGGGCGGAGGTTCACCTTCCAGCAGGACAACGACCCTAAACATACAGCCAGAGCTACAATGGAATGGTTTAGATTAAAGCCTATTCATGTGTTAGAATGGCCCAGTCACAGTCCAGACCTAAATCCAATTGAGAATCTGTGGCAAGACTTGAAAATTGCTGTTCACAGACGCTCTCCGTCCAATCTGAAAGAGCTTGAGCTATTTTGCAAAGAAGAATGGGCAAAAATGTCCCTCTCTAGATGTGCAAAGCTGGTAGAGACATCCCCAAAAAGACTTCCAGCTGTAATTGCAGCGAAAGAGGGTTCTACAAAGTATTGACTCAGGGGGGCGCCATACAAATACACGCCACACTTGAAGACAATTATGTGCCACTATGTGTTGGTCTATCAGATAAAATCCCAATAAAAGACATTTACGTTTTGGGTTGTAACATGACAAAATGTGGAAAATTTCAAGGGGTATGAATACTTTTTCAAGGCACTGTATCTGAACACAGATGTATTGTTTCTATATACCAAAACACAAGATCATGTTGCGTTCAGATCTGTAAATTAAAAATAGAAAAATTTGCATCCATGGTCAGCCCAAACACCCCTGATGTCTTGTACAATTTATACTGTGTAAATGTACTCTATTGGAGCCACCTGGACCCAGCAATGGTAGGTCGCTAAGCGGCTTCATTGAATATTCCCATCAGTCCAGAGATGCCTGATGACCTACCCCCAGGAGACGGGTTCTTGACGTCCTGAGCTCACAAGAAGTTAGTTGCATGATGCTGGGTGTTATTCAACCTGGGAGAGGACCGTCACTGGACTACTGAAGCAGTGTCTGTAGGGGACAGCGCTGGAGACAGTTTGAGTATTTTGGCAAAAGCTGCACTTTTAATTTTTGAAAAGGCCTGGACTATTGCTTTTTTTTCTTTTAACACATGTAGCGCCCTTCCCAAATGGTTGGGACGCTATGTGTAAATTTAGGGGTATGTCTGAGCCATAGTTGGGCTCAGATCAGTTGATTGTTCAAAATTGCTTCTGCTCTGGGTGTGATACTGCCTGGCAGAAGTGTTCCCTGTTCGCCTGTAGGTGGCACTGCCACCACTGGCCCAGGTTGAACTACAGGGGGTATCACAACACCTTGGTTGTCCTTTCTCGGCAGCCTGCAGTGGGCGTGGTTTACCCGCTGTGCATGCTGGGAGAGGGTACATAAGGGGCAGACGCCATTAATTGGGGTTCCTGTGTGCGCTCCTCGTGGCCCGCATGGCACGAGGTGCGTGCGTGTTCTAGCCCCGGGCACCTACAGCCCGAGGCTACATCGCTACCTGGTAGGCCCAGCTCTGCTGGCTGGGGCCTATACCTTTGGAAAGGATCCCAGGCTACCCACCTGCGGGAAGCCCACTCTTAGGAAAGGAGGCCAGGGGAGGATCTGCCCCAGAGGAGACTGGCAACGGTACTGCTGTCTCGGGAGGAGGCCTGGAAACTCATATGGAGGGATCCATTGCTTTAAGCCCTGCAATACGCCGATCCGGCATAAAGGTTCTCTCTCTATTGCTTGGCCGGGAGGTTTGGGACTTTGATAATCCTGTGGCAGAGGATTCCTGATCGCATCCATAAATTTCTCAGATAAAGTTGATTCGTGCATCATCCCGGCTGCTAGGACCAGTGAAAGGGACTATCCGGGTGAGCAATATCCACTCAGGCTTGAGTGGCGACGTTGTGATTTTAGTGCTGCGTGCCTGAACCTTCCCCTGTTCTTCTCTCGTTTCCTACTTTTGATGTAATGAAATATGAGACACAGTCCACAAAACGGGAGGAACGGGTGAGGCTTCTTCCTGTTAAGGTGACACCAAGTGATACAAACGAAAGAAAGGGTGGCCTGTAGTCACTCTATCTCTTCTGGGTAGGGATGAGCTGAACACCCCCGGGTTCGGTTCGCACCAGAACCTGCGAACGGACCGAAAGTTCACACGAACGTTAGAACCCTATTAAATACAATGGATGCGAACGTTCGAAATCTAAAGTGCTAATTTTAACAACTATTATGCATGTTATTGTCCTAAAAAGGGTTTAGGGACCCGGGTTCTGCACCAGGGGACATGTATCAATGCAAAAAGAAGTTTTAAAAACGACCGTTTTTCGGGAGCAGTCATTTTAATGATGCATAAAGTGAAAAAAAAAAGTCAAATATTCCTTTAAATATCATACCTGGGGGGTGTCTAAAGTATGCCAGTGAAGTGCCACGTGTTTCCCGTGTTTAGAACTGTCCCTGCACAAAATGACATTTCTAAAGGAAAAAAAGCCATTTAAAACTGCTTGCGGCTTTAATGTAATGTCTGGTCCCGGTAATATGGATGAAAATCTTTAAGAAAAATGGCATAGCTACCCCATAACACACCCCCCCCACCCCTACCCCAGCCCATTACCAGCCCCTTTGGGTCTTGTATGGATATTAGGGGGAACCCCGCACACAAAATAAAAAAGGTCCTATATACTCTGAACAGCCGTATACAGGCGGTGCATACAAGACAGGGACTGTAGGTTTGTTCTTATGTAGAATCTGTTTGTAATTTTGAACAGGTACATTGTTTAAATGTAGCTTCAGCCAAAAAATCTATTTTTAAGCTTTTTGGAAAACATAGGGAAGGGTTATCACCCCTGTAACATTTGTTTTGCTGTCTGTGCCCCTGTTCAGAACATTTCACCTCACTTTCCGTCCCAATGACAACTGTTTTTGAAATGTGGTGTTTTTCTTGAAACAAGGATTGGTGATAAAGCATCAGTAGAGAGGAGACACCTTTTTTCCCATATTAACTCTTACAGGAGAGAATTTCCCTTCCTAGGGGACTCCTTTTGTTTGCAAGTAGGAGTCGTTTGTAAGTTGGATGTTTGAAAGTAGGGGCCTGCCGTATATACTCTGCTGAAATTTGCCCCTTACATGTTGGTGTTGCCACAACACTGTAAGCCCTCACAGTTACTCTTGGTGGGCGCATGAATGGGCCCTGCTGTGAATTATTAGATCAAGAATTGTAATTGCATGCCCCTGTTGAACAGGGGCTGAAAAATTGGGCCTTTGGTGGTGGTGGTGGTGGTGTTCACACAACACTGTAAGGCCTCACAGTTACTCTTGGTGGGCGCAGGAATGGGCCCTGCTGTGAATTATTAGATCAAGAATTGTAATTACATGCCCCTGTTAAACAGGGGCAGAAAAATTGGGCCTTAGGCACTGGTGCCACAACACTGCAACCCCTCACAGATACTGTACTTGGAGCACAGCAATGAGCCCTGTTGCAAAGTATTGCATCAAAAATTGTAATTACACGCCCCTGTTAAACAGGGGCTGAAAATTGGGCCTTAGGCACTGGTGCCACGACACTGCAACCTCTCTCAGATACTCTAGTTGGAGTGCAGGAATGAGCCCTGCTGCAAAGCATTGCATAAAAAATTGTATCTACATGCCCCTGTTAAACAGGGGCTGAAAAATTGGGCCTTAGGCACTGGTGCTGGTGCCACGACACTGCAACCTCTCCCAGATACTCTAGTTGGAGTGCAGGAATGAGCCCTGCTGCAAAGCATTGCATAAAAAATTGTAATTACATGCCCCTGTTAAACAGGGGCTGAAAAATTGGGCCTTAGGCACTGGTGGCGGCACCCAGAAACAAAAATGTTCTTCCAAGCTATCATCATCAATCGGATCATTGAGGAGGAGGAGGATAGTAAATCAACATAACAGGACAGTCACTCAGCATCAGTCTTGAAGGGATGTGACATTTGAAAATAAATTAGTCTGTTATATCAGCTTCAGGTGTTTGGTAGCTGGTGGTGATCCAAGACTGGTTCATCTTTATGAAGGTCAGTCGATCAACCGAGTCGGTGGACAGGCGCACCCTGTGATCCGTGACAAATCCTCCAGCAGCACTGAATAAGCGTTCTGAAAGAACGCTGGATGCAGGACAGGCCAGTAGCTCAATTGCATACTGTGCAAGCTCTGGCCAGTGATCCATCCTCAAGACCCAGTAAGCCAGAGGATTTTCGGTGGGGAAGGTGTCCAAGTCTGACCTTGCCCCTAGGTATTCCTGCACCATGTATATCAGACGCTGGCGATGGTTGCTGGAACCGATCATACCTTGGGGCTGCGGACTAAAGAATTGTCTGAACGCATCGGTGAGACGGCCAACTTCCCCACCGCTCCTCCTTTGACTGACCGAAGCCTCAGCAACTCGTTGTCCAGGACCAGGAGTTTGTAACCTCCCAGTCTCTGGGAACGCGTTGCACAGACCTTTCTGCAAGGCCTCCCGGAGTTGTCTCATCCTCTGCTCCCTCTGCGACGGTAAGATAAGGTCTGCAACCTTACCCTTGTACCGTGGATCAAGGAGAGTGGCCAGCCAGTAATGGTCCCTCTCCTTGATCCGAAGAATACGAGGATCCTTCCGCAGACTTTGCAGGATAAGGGAGGCCATGCAGCGTAGGTTAGCTGAGGCATTCGGTTTGGAGTCCTCTGGGTCACTAAGGACGACATGATCCGCAGCCACCTCCTCCCAGCCATGTACAAGTCCACGGGTTTCTTGGGACTGTAAATCATCCCTAAAAGACTGCTGCTGATGATGCTGAGTGCCAGGCTCCACCTCCATGCTGACACAATCCTCCTCCTCCTCCTCCTCTTCCTGTGCGATGGGTGGGACAGATGGAACACTGTCTGGGTAAAGGGGGCCTTGAGAGGCAAGGAAGTCCTCCTCTTCCTGCCTCTGTTCTGCCTCAAGTGCCCTGTCCATTATTCCACGCAGCGTATGTTCCAACAGGTGGACAAGAGGTACAGTGTCACTGATGCATGCACTGTCACTGCTCGTGGCCTCCTCAAATGGCCTCCTCGTGGCCTCCTCAAATGGTGCCAGGACAGTGGCCTCCTCAAATGGTGCCAGGACAGTGCATGCATCCCTGATCATGCCCCACTGGCGTGGAGAAAAAAAACCGAGCTCCCCTGACCCTGTCCTGGTGCCGTAGTTGCACAGGTACTCATTGATGGCCCTCTGCTGCATGTGCAGCCGCTGCAGCATGGCCAACGTTGAGTTCCACCTGGTGGGCATGTCACATATAAGGCAGTTCTTGGGCAGGTTCAACTCCTTTTGCAGCTCAGCCAGGCGAGCACTGGCATTATAAGATCTGCGGAAATGCACACAGACTTTCCTGGCCTGCCTCAGGACATCCTGTAAGCCCGGGTACCTGCCCAAGAACCGCTGCACCACCAGGTTAAGGACGTGAGCCACACAGGGCACATGGGTCAGTTGTCCCTGTCTGAGGGCGGAGAGGAGGTTGGTGCCATTGTCGCAAACCACCATTCCTGGCTTAAGCTGGCGTGGCGTCAACCACCTCTCGGCCTGCCCCTGCAGAGCAGACAGAACCTCTGCCCCAGTGTGGCTCCTGTCCCCCAAACACACCAGCGCAAGCACGGCATGGCATCTTTTTGCCTGCGTACTTGCGTAGCCCCTTGAACGCCTACGGAGCACCGCTGGTTCCGAGGACAAAGCACAGGAAGAGGCCATGGAGGAAGAAGAGGAGGGGGTGGAGGAGAGAGGTGTGTCACAACCAGTAGTAGCATTTTGGAGGCGTGGCAGCGGAACAACCTCCAACACTACTGCACCTTGTCCTGCATCCTTCCCAGCTGCCAAAAGAGTGACCCAATGGGCCGTGAAAGAAAGGTAACGTCCCTGTCCATGCCTGCTGGACCATGAGTCAGCAGTAATATGCACCTTACCGCTGACCGCCCTGTCCAGCGAGGCCAAGACATTGCCTTTCACATGCCAGTAGAGTGCCAGAATCGCCTTCGTGAGAAAAAGTGGCGTTTGGGAACCTGCCACTCAGGAACTGCACATTGCACAAACTCACGGAAGGGGGCCGAGTCTACCAACTGAAAAGGCAGCAGTTGAAGCGCTAGCAATTTAGCCAAGCTAGCATTCAACCGCTGGGCATGTGGATGGCTGGGAGTGAACTTCTTTTGACGGTCCGGCAGCTGGGGCAGGGAAATTTGCCTGCTAGAATCGGACGTCTGTGTACTGCTAGCAGTGCCCGCAAGTACTTGGCTGTGACACACCTAATTCTACACCTTCATTCCTCTCAGTGCAGGTTTCAGAGAGGACTGAAGGTATAGTGGGGTTGGAGATCCCAGCTGATGCGGTGCAAGGAGAGGTCCGCTTTGTTCTTTGGTGTTGGTCTTTAAGGTAGGCTTGCCAACGAGCTGCATGGCAGGTCAACATATGTCTGGTCAAGCATGTGGTGCCCAAGCGGCTGATGTTTTGGCCACGCGATATAAGCTTGAGACATATGTTGCAAACAGCAGCTGTGCGATCTGATGCACTCGACTCAAAAAAGGCCCACACCAAAGAACTTTTTGAATAACGGACAGAGGCAGCGCCCTGCACAGGCGGAGCTCTGCGGTGTGATTCCGTCAGTGTGCTGCCCTTACGCTGGCCCCCTGAGGGCATCCTGCCTCGTTGGAGATGTGACTCCTCCTCATCCTCCTCCTCCTCTCTCCTATTAGGCACCCACGTGGAGTCAGTGACCTCATCATCCCCTCCCTCCTCATCACTGGAGCCAATCTGGCAGTATGCTGCAGCTGCTGGAACATGACTGCCAGATTGGTGTCCTTCTTGAGCATCCCCTCTCTCTGCTCTCACGCTACTGCCTTCCTCTAGCTGGGTATCATCATCAGACCCTTCGAAACGCTGGGCATTCTCCTGGAGCATGTACCCAACACTGTGCTCAAACAGTTCAGGGGACTCCTCAGGAGGACATGGTTGGTCTAGGGAAGGAGTGACTGATGATGACATTGATACCAGGGAAGAGGACGCTTTGGCAGCTGCTTTGCCAGTACCCTGAGCCTGGGTGAGAGAGGATGAGGAGGATGAGGAGGATGAGGAGGGCTTGGTCATCCACTCTACCAAGTCTTCGCAATGATGCGGCTCAACGCGTCCAGCTGCCGAAAAGAAGGACAAGCGTGTCCCATGGCCACGTGCTGATGGCGATGCACCGCGTCCACGACCAGCACTGTTGTCTCTAGACACAGAGCCTGCTTGTCCTCTTTTATTGGCTCCTGACTGTCTGCCTCTCCTTGTTTGCCTTCCAGACATTCTAATGGGCTGCAGGGAGATGGGAACACCAGCAATAAGGCCTAGCTTCAGGAGTATATTTTGCAGGAAGCACACTACGCCCGCTGTAAGTGCTGCAGATGACTGCCTGTGTTACACAACAGGAAAACACAGCAATACGGGCTAGCTTCAGAAGTATACTTTGCAGGAATCACACTACGCCTGCTGTAAATGCCTGTTGGTGTAACAACAGGAAAACACAGCAATACGGGCTAGCTTCAGAAGTATACTTTGCAGGAATCACACTACGCCTGCTGTAAATGCCTGTTGGTGTAACACACTAGGAAAACAGAGCAATAAGGCGTAGCTTCAGGAGTATATTTTGCAGGAATCACACTACGCCTGCTGTAAGTGCTGCAAATGCCTGTTGGTGTAACACACCAGGAAAACAGAGCAATAAGGCGTAGCTTCAGGAGTATATTTTGCAGGAATCACACTACGCCTGCTGTAAGTGCTGCAAATGCCTGTTGGTGTAACACACCAGGAAAACACAGTAAAACAAGCTAGCTTCAGGAGTATATTTTGCAGGAATCACACTACGCCTGCTGTAAGTGCTGCAAATGCCTGTTGGTGTAACACACTAGGAAAACACAGCAATAAGGCGTAGCTTCAGGAGTATATTTTGCAGGAATCACACTATGCCTGCTGTAAGTGCTGCAAATGCCTGTTGGTGTAACACACTAGGAAAACACAGCAATAAGGCTTAGCTTCAGGAGTATAATGTGCAGGAGGCACACTCCGCCCGCTGTAAGTGCTGCAAATGCCTGTTAGTGTAACACACCAGGAAAACACAGCAATAAGGGCTAGCTTCAGGTGTATACTGTGCAGGAGGCTTAGCAACAATGACACTGACACTCTCCCTGCCTATCCTTCTCTCTCCCTGCACACAAGGTTTAGTAAAGAATATGACACTGACACTGTCCCCTGCCTATCCTTCTCTCTCCCTGCACACAAGGTTTATCAAAGAATATGACACTGACACTGTCCCCTGCCTATCCTTCTCTCTCCCTGCACACAAGGTTTAGCAAAGAATATGACACTGACACTCTCCCTGCCTATCCTTCTCTATGCCTGCACACAAGGTTTAGCAAAGAAAAATAGGATTTTTATAACAGCTTACCTGTAAAATCCTTTTCTTAGGAGTACATCACGGGACACAGAGCGACATAGTCATTACTAATGGGTTATATAGATACCGTCAGGTGCTGGCACTGGCAACTTCCAAAACCGGAAGTACCCTCCCCTATATAAGCCCCTCCCATCCGGGAGCACCTCAGTTTTGTAGCAAAGCAATAAGTGTCCCCAAAGAGGGGCGGGAGCTCTGTGTCCCGTGATGTACTCCTAAGAAAAGGATTTTACAGGTAAGCTGTTATAAAAATCCTATTTTCTTTCTCGTACATCACGGGACACAGAGCGACATAGTCATTACTAATGGGATGTCCTAAAGCAATGCCCAATGAGGGGGGGGATACACCATATATAAGCTGAGCGCTATCAGACATGAGGATCTTTTGCGGCCTGCAACACACTGCGCCCAAAGGCGACATCCTCCTGACTTCTAACGTCCACCTGGTAGAACCTAGTAAACGTGTGTACCGAAGACCATGTTGCGGCCTTACAGATTTGAGCCAGGGAGGCCTGGTGATGCACTGCCCATGAAGTTCCAACTGCTCTCGTGGAGTGCGCCCTAACTTTGAACGGAGGCGGTCTACTTCTCAAGCCATAGGCTTGTATTATGACCTGTCGAATCCACTTGGCTAAAGTAGATTTTGACGCTGCCTGACCCTTTCTGGGGCCTTCCGGCAGAATAAACAAAGTATCCGTTCTGCGAATCTGAGCAGTGGCTTTTAGATAAGCTTTAACTGCTCTTACTACATCCAAAGAATGCAATAACTTTTCCTCTACCGAAGTAGGTTTGGGGAAAAAAGAAGGAAGAACCACATCTTGGTTCAAATGAAAACTCGATACCACCTTAGGAAGAAAGGCTGGATGAGGACGTAACACTACTCTGTCCTTATGGATAACCAGATATGGCTCCTTACAGGACATAGCTGCTAATTCCGATACTCTTTTAGCCGAACAAATGGCTACTAGAAAAATCAATTTCCTGGTGAGAAGAACCAAGGAAATATGCTGTAATGGTTCAAATGGTTGTTTCTGTAGAACCGACAGAACCAAGTTTAGATCCCATGGACATATGGGAATATTAACCGGAGGACTAATACGCATCACTCCTTGTATAAAGGCTTTGACTAGTGAATGCGAAGCCAAGGGCCTTTGAAAAAATATTGACAAGGCCGAAATCTGACCCTTGATAGTACTCAAGGCAAGCTTCCTATCTACAGCCCATTGTAGGAAGTCCAGAATCCTACCTATTACGTATTTACGTGGATGCCATTTCCTGGCCTCACACCAGGCGATGTACGCCTTCCAGATTCTATAGTAGATCTGCCTGGATCCCGGTTTCCTGGCATTGATCATGGTAGACACCACAGCATTAGAGAGCCCTCTCTTTTTTAGAATGTGGGCTTCAATAGCCAGGCCGTCAAACCTAGGGCTGGTAAGGAAGGGTGGTATATCGGTCCCTGCGAAAGCAGGTCCGGACGATGTGGGAGGGTCCAAGGACTCCCCACAGACATTCTTACAATCTCCGCGTACCATGCTCTTCGGGGCCACGCTGGAGCCACCAGAATCACTGGTTTCTTTTCTACCCTGATTCTGCGGAGTAATCGAGGTAACAATTGTGGCGGTGGGAATGCATATATCAGCTTGAACTGATCCCAAGGGAACACTAGGGCATCCGAGCCGAAAGCTAGGGGATCCCTTGTCCAAGAGACAAACCTGTCCACCTTTGCGTTGAATCTGGATGCTAGCAGATCTACATCCGGTGTTCCCCACCGCTGACATATTGTCCGGAAAACCTCGGGATGAAGGGACCATTCCCCTGGGCATAATTGTTGGCGACTTAGAAAGTCCGCCTTCCAATTCTCCACCCCTGGAATGAATACCACAGATATGGCTGGGACATATCTTTCTGCCCATCTCAGGATGTAATTTACCTCCCTTTGGGCTGCACGACTCCTGGTGCCCCCCTGACGATTGATATATGCCACTGCTGTGGCATTGTCTGACTGAACTCTGACAGGGGACCCTTGGAGTTTGGATGTCCAAGCTACTAGGGCATACCGGGCTGCTCGTATCTCTAAGAGATTGATGGGCAGGGCCTTTTCTGCATCCGACCATCTGCCCTGGAGAGACTATTGCTCCAGTACTGCTCCCCAGCCTATAAGGCTGGCATCTGTAGTGACCACCTTCGAAGAAATCGGACTGAAGGATTTCCTTTTTTCCAGATTCTGGGGAACCAACCACCAACGGAGGCTCTTGCGAACGGAAGGGGACAAGGACATTGTAAGTCTAGGGCCTGAACTTTTTTGTTCCAGGCTGACAGTATGGCCCCTTGCAAATTCCTTGAATGGAATTGACCGTAGGGTACTGCTTCGAATGATGCCACCATTTTTCCCAGCAGCCTCATATACAGGCGTATGGACGGCTGTCTTTTTTGTACCCACTAAGTGGATCAAATCTTTCAAAGACAACACCTTTCCTCGAGGCAAGAATATTTTTCTCTGGCCTGAATCCAACCTTAGCCCCAAGTATTCCAGACTTTTGACTGGTTTTTAGGGCTGACTTGTCTCGGTTGATAATCCAACCGTGAGATTCCAGATACTTGATCGTCTTGTGAACGACCACGTCTAGTTTTTTCACTGAGTGGTCTATCAGCAACAAGTCATCCAGATATGCCATTATCATTACACCTTGTGTTCTTAGATTGGCCAATAAAGGGCCAGAATTTTTGTAAACACTCGTGGTGCTGTGGCCAAACCGAAGGGTAAGGCTCTGAACTGAAAATGGCGCCCTTCTACTGCAAAGCGTAGAAATTTTTGGTGGACTGGAAAGATGGGAATGTGCAAATAAGCATCTTTGATGTCGATCGTGGCTAACCAATCCTCCCCTTGTAGGGCAGTGGCCACCGATCGGATCGACTCCATCGGAAAGTCCTGATATACAGGAATTTGTATAGCCCTTTTAGAATTAATATGGGCCTCCCGTCCGCGTTTGCTTCGGGACTGTAAAGAGGTTTGAGTAAAACCCGAACCCTCATTCTTCCAGGGGAACCTCCATAATTACTCCTTGGAGCAATAGTTGTTCTAGTGCCAACAGGAGGGACTCTCTCTTCCGGGGATCCCTTGGCACGTTTGACCTCAAAAATGGGAAGGAGGAGAGTCTTTTAACTCCAAACTGTATCCCAAACCTACTGCGGAGAGCACCTATCTGTCTTGATCGTGTCCCGCCAGGTCTCTTGCGAACAACTGGAGTCCTCCCCCCACCCGACTGAGTGGGGGCTTCATGAATTTAACTTTGGGGGAGGTTTTGTACCTCCCCTGACCCAGGGTTTCTCATTACCCTGCTACTGTCCCTGTTTTTTACCCCCGGGATTTGACCGAGGAGGCCGTCGGAACTGTTACACAGCCGATGCCCCAGGGACTGGAGAAGCAGGCCTCTTAAAGAGGGACCTCTAACTCTGCTTTTAACCGGCAAGAGCGTATTTTTACCGCTGGAAATTTTCTGGATATATTTGTCCAGGTTTTCCCTGAATAAGCGTTCACCATGAAATGGGACGCTAACCAGCCATTCTTTACAGGGAGCTTCAGCAGACCAGTTTTTGAGCCATAGGAGCCTACGCATATGTACTATAGACAGCGTAAGGCGGGAGGCCTAATGGACTGAATCCTCTATGGCGTCAACCGCAAAGCCTAAGGCTCTAGGTAGATCAGCTAGGGCAAAGCCTGCTGATCTGTCAAGTCCCTCAAGACCTGTTTCAACTGATCCTTCACTGCTTAGCAGACCCCAATAGCTGCTACTGCTGGTTGTATCACCAAGCAGATTTTCATAAGGACTCCAATCTTTTATCTATTGGGTTCTTGAACATTTGGACATTATCCACTGGACATGTCAGTGATTTATACATACAAGAGATGGCTGCGTCCATTGTAGGGACCTTCCTTTTTTTTTTTTTTTTTTTTTGATGAACTTATCCTCCATGGGATAGACCACCGGAAATCTCTTGGGGGAATAAATATTTTCTCAGGACGTTCCCAATCCTGGTAAATGAGCCCTTTCAGTAAAGGGTAAAGTGGAAAAGAACAAACAGTCTGGGGGCTTCTAGCGACCCCAACGAGGATACAGTAGTGGTTGATGGTTCCGCAAGGTGCATTTTTAAATGCTGATCGGACCATGTTAGTCAGAGACTGAACCCATAATCTTTCAGCTTGAGATGCTGAGGAAAGGTTCCCCCACTGTTGATTCCTCTATAACAGAATCAACCTTATCCTGATCCCCTTCAGGCAGGTCGATCCCTGTATGGGACTGTTGCTCTGCTAACAGGCACTCTGAAGGAGGAGACGGAGATCGGGCGTGCTTTCCCTGACAGGGAGGCAGCGATAAATGTTGACAATCTCTCTCTAATCCTCCCAGAGCTGAGGAAAAAACCTCCTCTGTTACATACACAGGAGCAGGTGACTGAGGACAGCCACAGTACCAAGTACCCCTGCGGGGTCTCTACGGTCACTTACCTCTGAACTTCAGGGGAGACTGGTGCAGCAGGAGTATGCCCAAGATCCTCCGAGCCCGATGAGACCCCCTTCGCTTCCTGGAAGATTCAGTTCCGGAGCTTCTGGACGGCATATTCCTAAGCCTAAAGCTGAGGTATTCCAGCCGTAATACACCACTTTTACTGAGAATAGTCTAGCACAATTGCTGCTATATCACAGTTGGTGTCTACTAATGTGCCTTTCTAGGGGATGCCTGTATCAACCGCTTGCTGTATGCCTTTAAATGTTGCCAGCTCTGTCTCTGTACTTCATAGCCAGCTCACTACAATATTGTGGTTTTTTTAAACTGCTGGGACGCCCGCACATGCGCAGAAGCGCTGCGGCGCGCACAGAGCGTCATCCCCCAGGCTCCGCCCCCTTTCCCGGCTCACCTCTATATATAGAGGCGCGGGCACGTGCGCCTTCGGCGCTAATTTCAAATATGGTAACAAGGGACAGGAGCCAGGGCCCCTCTTTGCCGCAGGCCGGGGGATGGACGAGCACTGCAACATGGCAGAGGAAGCAGTTTCCTATAAGAGAACTCACCATCTGCCTGGACTTTGCTCTGCTGAGAAGAAGCTAGTCCACATGACAAGAAAACATTCCACAGCGGCCTCTAGTGGACAAACACAGGTACCGCAGTCTAATATATTAAATATATATAAAAAAAAAAATTTTTTTTTTTTTTTTTTTTTTTTTCTTGACCACCATTAAAAATTATTAAATTTTTTTTTAGTAGTTACAGGCATGCACAGAATTTTGCGGGAATACCATTAGGTAACAGACAGAAAGACAAATTAGGCTTGGGGGTCCCCCAATAGAACCAAGTTCCTGGGGGCCCCCACTTACCTGTTCCCCGCCGCAGGACTTTGTTTGGTCCACAAAAGCCCAAACTTCACCTATCACGGCAGGCATTGTAATCAAACCTTCAGGGACCGGGTTCCCAAGGATTCCACTCCCCTGGACCTGTATAGCACCCTGCACAGAAAACATCTTGGTCGTGGGTATGACCAGAGCTCTGGATCCCAGGGTCCAGCTCTCCTAAGAGAAGCATTACAGGCAAAACCTTGCTCTTCTCTGCAAGGCCCGGGTACCGACCGTTTAGCTATGAAGCTTTTTTGGTCGGATCCGGAATAGCTTACTGAGGCCCAAAAGAACCTGTACGCAAGCTCAGTGAAAAACACATGTTTCTTCTTGGCCAACACCTTAGACACTGGCAAAAAACTGAGGTGCTCCCGGATGGGAGGGGCTTATATAGGGGAGGGTACTTCCGGTTTTGGAAGTTGCCAGTGCCAGCACCTGACGGTATCTATATAACCCATTAGTAATGACTATGTCGCTCTGTGTCCCGTGATGTACGAGAAAGAAATGACACTGACGCTGTCCCCTGCCTATCCTTCTCTCTCCCTGCACACAAGGTTTAGCAAAGAATATGACACTGACACTGTCCCCTGCCTATCCTTCTCTCTCCCTGCACACAAGGTTTAGCAAAGAATATGACACTGACACTGTCCCCTGCCTATCCTTCTCTCTCCCTGCACACAAGGTTTAGCAAAGAATATGACACTGACACTCTCCCTGCCTATCCTTCCTTCTCCCTGCACACAAGAATAGCACAAAGAATATCACACTGTCCCTGCCTATCCTTCTCTTTCCCTGCGCCGGAACACACTACACAAGGCCGCCGCGCTGGCGGCCTTTTATAGTGTGGGGCGTGTGCTAAACCCCCTGAGCTATAATTGGCCACAGGCAACCTGCCTGTGGCCAATTATGGCTCTCCTAGCTGCCGGCGCTGTGATTGGCCAAGCATGCGGGGTCACAGTGCATGCTTGGCCAATCACAGTGCCGGGATTGCACTGCGATGGCGCAGTGTATTGTGGGCCGTTCACGTCACTCGAATTAGGTGCGAACGGCCCAAATCGTTCGATGTTCGCCGAACGATCGAACAGCCGATGTTCGAGTCGAACGTACGTTCGACTCGAACACTGAGCTCATCCCTACTTCTGGGGTAAATAAGTGAGGTACTCTTACCGACTGAGATGGACACACAGTGGGTCGAACGAGCTTTAGGATCCGAGATGACCTCGATCCAGTGTTAAACGTAGAGGATGGTCCAATTGGATCAAAATGTGAAATCCCTGAGTCTTGGGCTTCCTGGATACCGCAGGTGCAGCAAATGTCCTTTCAGGGTCAGATCAAGCTGTGAGCACTCCGGGGATCCATGGGCTTATTTCTTGTAGTGAAGTCCCAGCCCCCGAGTCTAGCCCCAGTCTGTGCAACTTGTCTCTAGTAAATTTGGGCCTAACCTTGCTGTTTATAAATTCTCTTGCTGTTGGAATTTACATTCAAATCAGGTGAACGGTGTAGGAATTACAACAGTTTGTATATGTGCCTCCCACTTTTTATGGGACCCAAAGTAATGGGACAATTGGCTGCTCAGCTGTTTCATGGCCAGGTGTGTGTTATTCCTTCATTATCCCATTTACAAGGAGCAGATAAAAGGTCCAGAGTTCATTTCAAGTGTGCTATTTGCATTTGGAATCTGTTGCTGTCAACTCTCAATATGAGATCCAAAGAGCTGTCACTATCAGTGAAGCAAGCCATCATTAGGCTGAAAAAACAAAACAAACCCATCAGAGAGATAGCAAAAGAATTAGGTGTGGCCAAATCAACTGTTTGGAACATCCTTAAAAAGAAAGAACGCACCGGTGAGCTCAGCAACAATAAAAGACCCGGAAGACCACGGAAAACAACTGTGGTGGATGACCGAAGAATTCTTTCCCTGGTGATCTCCTCAGTCACGGAGGGGTAGAATCTGATTGGATGCTGGCATCTTATGTGACTTTGGTGGCCATCTTTAGCCATGCAGTGTTTATTTAAGACCCTGGCTCCAGGCTTGATGCACATTTCACTTTTGGATAGAGTAGGGACAGGTTACCCGTCTGTCAGGGAGAGTGCTTAGCCTCAGGGAGAGGTTCCAGATGAGTTGGGAAAGTGCAGGGACAAGCCATCCTTCCTGGAAGCCTCGTTACTTGAGTACGGAGTTGCCAGACTGCATTCAGCCACTTGAGGCAGACGCTGCACACCGGAGACCTACTGCTACTACGCATCGCTGTGCATCCTGTGAGTGTTCCCAGTTGGGTTGTCTTTCCGCTGGGGTTGTTGTGCATTACTGAACTACAATTTAAATACAGTTCTGTTCTCTGCAACTGGACTCTTAATGTCTACTGCTGCCGCACATTTTTATGTGAAAAGTGTGGGGGGGCATTTGTATTCAGCCCCCCGGAATCAATACTTTATAGAACCTCCTTTCTCTGCAATTACAGCTGCAAGTCTTTTTGGGGATGTCTCTACCAGCTTTGCACATCTAGAGGAGGGACATTTTTGCCCATTCTTCTTGGCAAAATAGCTCAAGCTCTGTCAGATTGGATGGAGAGCGTCTGTGAACAGCAATTTTCAAGTCTTGCCACAGATTCTCAATTGGATTTAGGTCTTAACTTTGACTGGACCATTCTAACACATGAATATGCTTTGATCTAAACCATTCCATTGTAGCTCTGGCTGTATGTTTAGGGTTGTTGTCCTGCTGGTAGGCGAACCTCCGCCCCAGTCTCAAGTTTTTTGCAGACGCCAACAGGTTTTCTTCTAAGATTGCCCTGTATTTGTCTCCATCAATCTTCCCATCAACACTGACCAGCATCCCAGTCCCTGCTGAAGAAAATGGTGTGTTTAGGGTGATGTGCAGTGTTAGTTTTCTGCCACACATAGCATTTTGCTTTTAGGCCAAAAAGTAAAAATTTTGGTCTAATCTGACAAGAGCACCATCTTCCACATGTTTGCTGTGTTCCCCACATGGCTTCTTGCAAAACTGCAAACAGGACTTTTTATGGCTTTTTTCAACAATGTCTTTCTTCTTGTCACTCTTCCATAAAGGGCAGATTTGTGGAGAAGCACGACTAATAGTTGTCCTGTGGACAGATTCTCCCACCTGAGCTGTGGATCTCTGCAGCTCCTCCAGAGTTACCATGGGCCCCTTGGCTGCTTCTCTGATGAATGCACTTCTTGCCCGGCCTGTCAGTTTAGGTGGACGGCCATGTATTGGTAAGTTTTCAGTTGTGCCATACTCTTTCCATTTTCGAATAATGGATTGAACAGAGCTGTGAGATGTGCAAAGCTTGGGATTTTTTTTTATAACCTAACCCTGCTTTATACTTCTCCACAACTTTATCCCTGACCTGTCTGTGTTCCTTGGCCTTCATGATGCTGTTTATTCACTAAGGTTCTCTAACAAACCTCCAAGGGCTTCACAGAACAGCTGAATTTACACAGATTAAATTACACACAGGTGGACTTTATTTACTAATTAGGTGGCTTCTGAAGGCAATCGGTTCCACTAGATTTTAGTTGGGGGTATCAGAGAAAAGGGGGCTGAATTCAAATGCACGCCACACTTTTCACATATTTATTTGTAAAGAATTTGGAAAACCATTTATCATTTCCTTCCACGTAACAATTATGTGCCACTTTGTGTTGGTATATCACATAAAATCCCACTAAAATACATTAACATTTTTGGTTGTACAGGCAGTCCCCGAGTTACGAATGGGTTAGGGACTGTAGGTTTGTTCTTAAGTCGAATATGTTCTTAAGTCAGAAACAGCATGTACAGAACGGCAGATACGTTGTTTTCCGATGTTCCGTCTAATGTGCCCGCCGTTGAAAAGGTCCCGTCGAATGTGCCCGCCGACGAAAAGGTTCCGCCGAATGTGCCCACCATCGAAAAGTGGCCACGCAGCCTCCCGTTCGTAAGTAGGAGTCGTTTGCAAGTCGGATGTTCGGAACTTGGGGACTCCCTGACAAAACGTGGAAAATTTATATAAATACTGTATATACTCGAGTATAAGCCAACCCGAATATAAGCCGAGGCACCAAATTTTACCCCAAAAAACTGGGAAAACTTATTGACTCGAGTAAAAGCCTAGGGTGTCCATGTGCATGCCTCACTGTGCCCATGCCTCACTGTGCCCATGCCTAGACTGACGTTTAACACGGGAGTCTATGGAAGGGGTGCCCGGGTTTGAAAAATCGGTGCTCCCCGGCTGTAAGTCCCCCAGACAACAAACTTTGCACTCTTGTAGAGGAGAAATGGGGCTACATGTGCGCCAAGTTTCGGGTCCAGGGGACCTACGACCGGCCGGTCTTGGGTCACCAAAATCACCTGAGAAATGACCGTTTGACATGGGAGTCTATGGAAGGGGTGCCCGGCTTTGAAAGATAGGTGCTCCCCGACTGTAGGTTCCCTGGACAACAAACTTTGCACACTTGTAGAGGAAGAGTGGAGCTACATATGTGCCAAGTTTGGGGTCCAAAGGACCTACGGCCGGCCGGTACCGGGTCCCCAAAGTCCAGGAGATCAGGCGCAAAAAGGTGACTCGAGTATAAGCCGAGGGTGGCATTTTCAGCACAAAAAAAGTGCTCGGCTTATACTCGAGTATATACGGTACTTTTTCAAGGCACTGTATTCCTGCTTTCTTTGGGGGGGCTCTGGACTTCAGAGAAGGAGAGAAAGGGTTGGCCCCTTGGCTACCACTTTATCTTGGCATTAGATTTGAGATTGTAGGTCTTTCAAAACAGTGAGCACCTGTTGCAAAGGGTGGTGGGGTTAAGAGTAGGAAAGTGCTGTCAGACACGATACCAAGCTAACCATCAGGCTTAAGTTAAGCTAAAAGTTAATACTCAGAAAAAGTGGTCAAAAAAAGACCCCAACCTGACGATCGGATGAGTCATCAGAACTTTTTGCATCCTCCTTATGAAGATGAACCAACAATATGACATAATGCATTAATGCCACACTAAAGCCATGCAGTTCTAAACAACTTTTAAGGCCTATCAGAGGATTAACCATGCCAGCTGAAAAAAGAAAGACATTTAAATTCTGTCCTTGAACACGCCATCTAAAAAGACCTACTGACAGTGACAACTGACAACATCATAAAAGAGCTACGTGAAGTTCTCAGCAACCTTGAAGGTCTGCCAGAGAGCGCAAGTCAGCTGGAAACAGAAGAAGGAAATCTATTCCTTCCAAATACTACTTAATCGTGAAAAAAGATGCACTGATGGCATCTGTCAGAAACACATACCTGATTATCGCTGGCAGCTGAAGGGAAAGGCATGCCCTGCAGCACAGCCTCTGACTCAAAGCCTTTACATTGAACAAGACATTGGTGGAGGAAGTAGAGAGGGAGTACGTGGAGATTACAAGTCACTCATGTTCACCTCTCCTCTCATGTGAGTTCCCACGCCAACACGAAGCCAGAAAGTAGAAGAAAACTTCAGCTCACCGGATCCTCGTTAAGTTGAAACAATCTCAGTTGGTGACCAGTCTAGTGCCTTGTAATACACTTGAAGGGGGACCAGATGAAACAAGACAACAAAAGTCCTGAGAAGAATCTTCAGGAAATAGAGTAGCTGGACTACAGCCATCCAGCTTCAGACAAAGACTGATGTATAAGCAGTGGCGGTGCGTCCATTAAGGGCGCCACCCCCTCTCTCCTGCCACCTGTCTATCACCATAGATAGATTCATGCATTGCATGAATCTATGCTGCCACCCCCTATTCAGGTGCCCGGACCCTTTTCGGGCACCGGGCACCTGAATTACAGCGGCGGGGTATTTTTTGGAAGCCATAGGCTCTAATAGGCATCCAAAAAGGTCAACAGCGGGCGCCAGGCTGGGCGCTCGCAGTTCACTCAGTGTTGTGTTAGGAAAGCAAATTAATATTCGCTTTCCTAACACTGAACTGCCTCTCAGCCAATCAGGTGCTCGGGTCTGTTACCTGTCACCTGATTGTCTGAAAGGACAGGCGCTGTGATTGGACGCCTATCAGGCGTCCAATCATAGCAGAGGACGGGAAGAGAGAAGGGGAGAAGACACGGAGGAGCACGGAGGAGCGTGGAGGACATCGCCGCCGTGACCGCTGCCCCACCAAGACAGGCAAGTGCCGGGCGGGTGGGGGATGCACACTGGCAGCATTTGATGGGCATGGTAGCGGCAATTGATGGGCACATTGGCAGTAATTGATGGGCATGGTAGGGGCAATTTATAGGCACAGTGGCAGCAATTGATGGGCACAGTGGCAGCAATTGATGGGCACAGTGGCAGAAATCGATGGGCACAGTGGCAGAAATCGATGGGCACACTGGCAGCAATTGATGGGCACAGTAGCTGCGTTTGATAGCACAGTGGCGGCAATTTATGGGTACAGTGGCTGCGTTTGATGGGCACGGTGGCTGCGTTTGATGGGCACAGTGGCGGCAATTGATGGCTTTTTTTTTTCAGTTTGTTTGCGCCCCCCTAAACATTTTGAGCACCAGCCCGCCACTGTGTATAAGTCAGCTCTGGAAATCCCTTAAGGTAGTTCCAAATAGCTAGAACCCAAGGCTGAGGGTTTTAGAGGATGAATGTGTATTGGGTCCAGTAGTTCGAATTGGGCTGCTCAAATCTTGGGGAAACTAGAGATGGTGCACTGGTTCTTTCGGCAAAGTGTACTAGTAGGGTACAATAAGTGCTGCATGTGAGAAGTGCCTCAAAGAGTTGGGAATTTAATTGTTCAAAAGCCAAAATCAATTTATTGGTGTTAGTAGTCAGATAAAAACATCCAGCACATTTTGAGTGATAAGTACAACCCCCCCCCCCCCCCCTTATGGATTTAAGCATTGTTCTAAACTAGTGATCTCCAAACTGTGGCCCGTGGGCTGGATGTGGCCCTCTGCTTGCCCTGATCAAAACCACAAAACATTTAGGCTCCAGAGCTGATTTCTGGGTGATGCAAGCTATTTGGTGTTTCTCACTAAGCAGGCAACACACCAAAAAACATGCCACCACTCAGAGGTCATCTTTGTAGGTACATTTTTTATTTTAATTTTTTTTACAAAAATTCCTAAATCCCTGAAGGATGGGTGCACTGGTGTCCTGAAAGGTGTGTGTTGTATTTTATCTAACTATTAACACCAATAAAAGGCTTTTGGACTTTATTAAGTACCGTATATACTCGAGTATAAGCCGAGGCACCTCATTTTACCACAAAAAACTGGGGAAATGTATTGACTCGAGTATAAGCCTAGGGTGTCCATCTGCATGCCTCACTTTGCCTCACTGTGTCCATGTGCATGCCTCACTATGCCCATGCCTCACTGTGTCCATTACTAGACTGACGTTTAACATGGGAGTCTATGGAATGGGTGCCCAGCTTTGAAAAATGGGTGCTCCCCGGCCGTAGGTCCCCTAGACAACAAACTTTGCACACTTGTAGAGGAAGAGTGGGGCTATATGTGTGCCAAGTTTGGAGTCCAGGGGACCTACGGCCGTCCAGTACCTGGTCCCCAAAGTCCAGGAGATCAGGCGCAAAAAGGTGACTCGAGTATAAGCCGAGGGGGCATTTTCAGCACAAAAAAATGTGCTGAAAAACTTGGCTTATACTCGAGTATATACGGTAGCCTCACAACTCTTTGTTGAAGACACTCCTCAACCAACATACAACGAATCCAGCTTCAGGTGGCCCAGTTATTGACACAGGTATTGTGGAACAGTAGAGTTTAGGGGCACCTGGCTTTCCCCAAAAGTCTTCATTGAAGAAGATGAAATTTTAGTAGAAGACAGTTCCCAGGTCACAAGTTTGCTTTGCCATTGAAAATCCAGTTTGGATGTAACAACGGGTAGATCTAAGTCAGGGATCTCCAAACTTACTAAACAAAGGGCCATTTTACCATCCTTCAGACCTTAGGAGGGCCAGACTGTGGCTAGTGGGAGTAGAAAATGCCTCATCTTTAGTATTATGGGAGGAATAGTGCCCCATCATTCCTATCAGTGGGAGGAATAGTGCCCCATCATTGGTGTCAGTGGTAGAAATAGTGCCCCATCTTTCTTTGGTGTCAGTGGGAGAAATAGTGTCCCATCAGTCCTATCAGTGGAAGGAATAGTTTGCCATCATTCAGTGGGAGGAATAGTGCCCCCTCATTGTTATCAGTAGGAAGAATAGTGCCCCATCAATATAATAAATAGGAGGAATTGTGTATAAGTGGGAATAATAATGCCCTGTTGTTAGAGTCAGTGGATGAAATGGTGCACCAAGATGCGGATAAAGGCAAGCAAAGGGCCCCTGGGCCACAGTTTGGAGACCACTGATCTAAGCAATAGGCTTGATGAAGAGACCGGCAAGAAGACAACCAGAGATGGAGCAAAGCTGGCAGATAAACTAAGGTTAAAGACATCCAAGGTTAGCAGTAGGAGGACATGGTTTGGACCGATATGTGGTGGTACATAAGTGTGTTCTAAATGTGTCCAGCTTTTCTAGCTCCAAGCATCCTCCGTGACCCTTTTGTGTCCCAAGGGGCTCAATAATTTTAAGCTCCAAGCATCCTCTATGAACCCTGTGTGTCCCAAGGGTCGCCAGCATTTCCGTCTCCAAGCATCCTCTATGAACCCTGTGTGTCCCAAGGGTCGCCAGCATTTCCGGCTCCAAGCATCCTCTATGACCCCTGTGTGTTTTAAGAGTCTCCAGTGTTCCAAACTCCAAAGTATCCTCTGTGACCCATGTGTGTCCCAATGATCTCCAGCGTTTCTGGCTCCAAGCATCCTATGTGACCCCTGTGTGTCCCAAGAATCTCCAGCATTCTCTTCTCTAAGCATACCCTGTGACCCTTGTGTGTTCCAAAGGGTCTCCACCGTTTCCAGCTGCAAGCATCCTCTATGACCCCTGTGCGTCCCAAGGGTCTGCAGTGTTCCCAGCTCCAAGCATCCTCTATGACCCCTGTGTCCCAAGAGTCTCCAGTGTTCCCAGCTCCAAGTATTCTCTATGACCCGTGTGTCCCAAGAGTCTCCAATGTTTCCAACTTTTGTGTCCCAAGGGTCTCCATTGTTTTCAGTTCCAAGCATCCTCTTTGACCCCTGTGTGTCCCAAATAACCTCCAGTGTTCCCAACTCCAAGAATCCTCTATAAACCCTGTGTGTCCCAAGGGTCTCCAGCATTTCCGGCTCCAAACATCCTCTATGACCCCTGTGTGTCCCAAGAGCCTCCAGTGTTCCGAGCTCCAAGCATCCTATGTGACCCCTGTATGTCCCAAGGATCTCTAGCATTCCAAGCTCCAAGCATTCTCTATAACCCCTGTGTGTCCCAGGGGGTCTCCAGTGTTTCCAGCTCCAAGCATCCTCTCTGACCCCTTGTGTCCCAAGAGCCTCTGTGTTCCTAGCTCCAAGCATCCTCTGTGAGCCCTGTGTGTCCTAAGAGGCAGTTAATCCTGCCAGAAATCTTATGTGCTCATAACTTCCTGTGCTCTTTGTTTGTGCTGTTAGCAGTTTGCATCTTTTTTGGATATCTCCGTTGACTACAGAACACATACCCTCTGTTTTGGAGACTGGGGGGTTCTGTAGTCCTAACACACTTCCTGTCCTAGGGTGACAATGTTGCTCTTCCACAGATACAGTACAGTGAGCACTGTCACCCTAGGGCAGGAAGTGTGTTACTGGCAGGATCACCAGTTGAAAATAAAGGAAAAAATCCTGAAAAAAAAAATATGCAGCCATCGCATCTGGGTAAGTTGCAATATAAGACATTTTTGGTTTTGGGTTTAAATATGCTTTAATTCCGTGCTCATTCATCCATCCATGTCTTACTGCCTCAAAGGATACTCGCATGTAGACCTATATGCAAAGTTTATTTATTAACTTATTTATGCAGGCATGTGCTTGTATGCCCATGTAAATTTTGATGGATGATATTCAGCAGCAAATAAAACTGAGCTTGCAAGAGTAAACATGTTTGGAAATTAATATTTTGCACAGTGATCCCTGAGCTATTTTTCAAATTATTTCACAGTCTATCACATCATACCAAAATTAAATGGGTTCTAGAGTTTGAAGTTAAAGAATCTGCTAGCTCAGATCTACATTAATGACATTATAAAATAGGAGAACAGGCGTCATTGGCTTGCTCATTTTTGTATGTGTGATAAGGACTTGCACTTCCACCAGCAGGGGGAACTCTTTTTCCCTAAATACCCAGCTTTAGGGATTTACCCCCCCCCCCCCCCCGGTTCGGTTCACAGCAGAACATGTGTACAGGCAAAAAATTTATTCGAACACCGTTAAAGTCTATGGGACACGAACATGAAAAATCAAAAGTGCTAATTTTAAAGGTTAATATGCAAGTTATTGTCATAAAAAGTGTTTGGGGACCCGGGTCCTGCCATGTATAAATTCATAAAAAAGTTTTAAAAAACTGACGTTTTTTCGGGAGCAGTGATTTTAATAATGCTTAAAGTGAAACAATAAAAGTGAAATATTCCTTTAAATTTCGTACCTGTGGGGTGTCTATAGAATGCCTGTAAAGTAGCGCATGTTTCCCGTGTTTAGAACTGTCCCTGCACAAAATGTCATTTCTAAAGGAAAAAAAGTCATTTAAAACTACTCGCGGCTATAGTGAATTGTCGGGTCCCGGCAATACAGATAAAAGTCATTGAAAAAAACAGCAGGGGTTCCAGTCCATTACCAGGCCCTTTGAGTCTGGTATAAATATTAAGGGGAACCCCGAACCAAAATTTTTAAAAAAATGCGTGGGGGTCCCCCCAAATTCCATATCAGGCCTTTCAGCTCTGGAATGGATATTAAGGGGAACCCTGCGCCAATTTTTTTTTTAAATGGCCTAGGGGCCCCCCTCAAAATCCATACCAGACCCTTATCCAAGCACGCAATTGGCAGGCCGCAGGAAAATCGGGGGGGTGGGGGGGACGAGAGAGCGCCCTCCCCCCCCCCTGAACCGTACCAGGCCACATACCCTCAACATGGGGAGGATGTGCCCATTGTTAATGGGGACAAGGGTCTCATCCCCACAACCCTTGCCTGGTGGTTGTGGGGGTCTGCGGGCGGGGGGTTTATCGGAATCTGGAAGCCCCCTTTAACAAAGGGGACCCCAAGATTCTGGCCCCCCCATGTGAATTGGTAACGGGGTACATTGTACCCCTACCATTTCACAATAAAAAAGTGTCAAAAATGTTAAAAACCACAGTAGACAGCTTGGGACAAGTCCTTTATTAAAAAGAAAAAAAAATGTAATCCATTTGTGAGCGATACGGAGAAAAAAAAAAAGCTGACACAATCCTGCAACGCGGGTTTCCCGTGATGCGTCAGAGGGGGCAGGGTCACCCAGTCATGTCACTGAGTAACCCCGGCATTTACCCTTGCGTCAGAGGGGGGGCGGGGTCACCTGCGCACGTGACGGGTGGCCCCGCCCTCAGCTATAAAAGAGCTGTCACGGCGGGAGAGCATCATTGGTCGGCTGCCTCCCATGGAGGAAGGATCGTGTCGGCTTTTTTTTTTTTCTCTGTATCGCTCGAGAATGGATTACATCATTGGAATTTTTTTTTTCTTTTTAATAAAGGACTTGTCCCAAGCTGTCTCCTGTGGTTTTTAACATTTTTGACACTTTTTTTTGTGAAATGGTAGGAGTACAACGTACATCGTAACCAATTCACATGGGGGGGGGGGTGGAATCTTCCAGATTCCGATAAGCCCCCCGCCCGCAGACCCCCACAACCACCGGGCAAGGGTTGTGGGGATGAGGCCCTTGTCCCTATCAACATGGTGAAATCCTCCCCATGTTGAGGGCATGTGGCCTGGTACGGTTCAGTAGGGGGTGGACGCTCTCTCGTCCCCCCTTTTCCTGTGGCCTGCCAGGTTGCGTGCTTGGATAAGGGTCTGGTATGGATTTTTGGGGGGAACCCCACGCCATTTTTTTTTATTTGGGGAAGGGGTTCCCTTTATATCCATACCAGACCTGAAGGGCCCGATATGGAATTTGGGGGGACCCTAACGCATTTTTTTTTATTTTGGTTCGGGGTTCCCCTTAATATTCATACCAGACCCAAAGGGCCTGGAAAAGGACTGGGGGGGGGGGGGCTGCCATTTTTTTCAATTACTTATATGTATTGCCAGGACCCGACATTTCATTATAGCCGCAAGTAGTTTTAAATGACTTTTTTTCCTTTAGAAATTAAATTTTGTACAGGCATACTATAGACACCCCCCAGGTACGAAATTTAAAGGAATATTTCACTTTTATTCTTTCACTTTAAGCATTATTAAAATCACTGCTCCCGAAAAAAAACTTTTTTTGCATTGATACATGTCCCCTGGGGCAGGACCCGGGTCCCCAAACACTTTTTATGACAATAACATGCATATTAACCTTTAAAATTTGCATTTTTGATTTCTCCCATAGACTTTTAAAGGGTGTTCTGCGGCTTTAGAATTTGCCGCGAACACCCCAAATTGTTCGCTATTTGGCGAACGGGCGAATAGGCAATGTTCGAGTCGAACTCATGTTCGAACCCGAACATAAAGCTCATCCCTACCCAGCTTTAAAACTCTATTCAACCAACCACACCATCATCACTAAGGGGGTGATATACTAAAGGCAAATAGGAAAATTCCCTTGCAAAGTGACCAGCTAAAGTCCCAAGGATCTCCAGCTTTTAAGGCTCCAAGCATCCTGTGTGACCTCTGTATCCCTAGAGTCTCCAGTATTCCTAGCTCCAAGCATACTCTATGACTCCTGTGTGTCCCGAGGGTCTCCAGTGTTTCCAGCTCGAAGCATCCTCTATGACCCGTGTGTGTCCTGGCCTAGAGTCTCCAGTGCTCCTAGCTCCAAACATTCTCTGTGACCCCTGTATGTCCCAAGAGTCTCCAGTTTTCCCAGCTCCAAGCATCCTGTGTGTCCCAAGAATCTCCAGTGTTCCCAGCTCCAAGCATCCTATTTAATCCCTGTGTGTCCCTAGAGTCTCCAGTGTTCCTAGCACCAAGCATCCTCTATGACACCTGTGTGTCCCGAGGGTCTTCAGTGTTCCCAGCTCCAAGCAGTCTCTCTGACCCCTGTGTGTCCCGACCGAGGGTCTTCAGTTTTCCTAGATTCAAGCATTATATGCGACCTCTGTGTGTCCCAAGAGTCTCCAGTTTTCCCAGCTCCAAGCATCCTCTATGACCCCTGTGTGTCCCGAGGGTCTTCAGTGTTCCCTGCTCCAAGAATCCTCTATGACCCCTTTGTGCCCCAAGAGTATCCAGTGTTCCCAGATCCAAGCATCCTCTATGACCCATGTGTATCCCTAGAGTCTCCAGTGTTCCTAGCTCCAAGCATTTTATGTGACCCCTGTGTGTCTGAAGAGTGTCCAGTTTTCCCAGCTTCAAGCATCCCCTTTGAATCCTGTGTGTCCCAAGGGTCCCCAGTGTCCACTATTACCCGTGTGTGTCCCTAGAGTCTTCAGTGTTCTTAGCGCCAAGCATTCTCTATGACCCCTGTGTGTCAAGGGTCTCCAGTGTTCCCAGCTCCAAGCAACCTCTGTGACCCCTGCCTGTTCCAACAGCCTCCTGCATCCCTGGCTCCAAGAACCCTTGCAAAGTGAACCCATTTGTCTTTATTAGATAATAGTAATAAAAATGATCAACAAAATATTTAACCAACATAACACAAGTGCTACAATGAAAAGCCAATACTTCCATGTGAAGTCATCATTCCCTAATACAATTTAACAAAATCCTTCTTCCATCAAAAATGTCTGGGTCAAAAAGCTTTAGCAAAAAAAAAAAATCTAAGTACAGCTCTGCAATACATGCGCATGCCCACAGTTTGTTTCTTTACAATCACTGCAAATACAAAAATTACTCAGTGACCTACCAGAAGTGAGCGCCTAACATTCTACAGTGAGCCGACAATACCGACTCTGGGCTGAAGGATATTGGCCATCATTCAAGACTAGAAGACTAGCACTGGAACATCAAGACTTCATGGGACAGCACTAAAGAAGTGGTGGGGAAAATAATTATTTGATCCCCTGCTGATTTTTTAAGTTTGCCCACTAACAAAGAAATGAAGGGTCTATAATTTTTATCATAGGTTTATTTTAAATGATAGAGATGGAATATCAACCAAAAATCCAGAAAAAACACGATACAAAACAATGTTCTAACTTGAGTTGCAGTTCAGTGAGTAAAATAAGTATTTGATCCCCAATCATAACATGAATTAGTACTTGACAAAATGGAAGAAATACAATTTCCATTCCAAGACAATTTCCGGTACCATATTTGTCACCATTTCACAGGTGCCAGCAGTTTTAATTTTTGTCATGTTTGGTATCTATTTACTCGATACAACATCATCTGATACATTTTACCAAAAATTGGTGTCAGCAAATTAAGACATTTTGGACAATTTCATGCTCCCAACTAACGCCCATGCACACGAGACGCTGTTATTTGCTGTTAAACGCGCGTTCAGAGGCAGTTGGACACTTTTTTCAACTGCTCTTGAACCCATTCAATGTTATCCTATGTGTCCATGCACACAGTCTCGTTTATTGCTGTTTTTAGGTAGTTGCGTTTAACCTCGTTTTTCCAGAAGCAAAAAAATGGGTTCAGACGCAAACGTTTTCCACGTTTCAGACGCAAAACGCGGCTAAACGCAGTACCGGCGTTTTGCCGCGATTTCGTTTATTAGCGTTTTTAAAGGTGACCTATTTTTTTACATTAGAAATCTCAAAAATGATGGCAAATGATGAAAAACCATCAAAAAAATATGAAAAAAAAACTGTAATTGCTTGCATTGCACTGTAGACAATCCACAACTTGTGGCAGGTGACGTGGCAAGTGGAGAATCCACAACTTGTGGCAGGTGATGTTGCCAGGTGACGTGGCAGGTGGAAATCCACAAATTGTGGCAGGTGACGTGGCCAGGTGACGTGGCAAGTGGACAATCCACAACTTGTGGCCAGGTGACGTGGCAGGTGACGTGGCAAGTGGACAATTCACAACTTGTGGCAGGTGACGTGGCCAGGTAACGTGGCAAGTGAACATTCCACAACTTGTGGCAGGTGACGTGGCAGGTGACATGGCCAGGTGACGTGGCCAGGTGACGTGGCCAGGTGATGTGGTAAGTGGACAATCCACAACTTGTGGCCAGGTGACGTGGCAGGTGACGTGGCAAGTGGACAATTCACAACTTGTGGCAGGTGACGTGGCCAGGTGACGTGGCCAGGTGATGTGGCAAGTGGACAACCACAACTTGTGGCCAGGTGACGTGGCAGGTGACGTGGCAAGTGGACAATTCACAACTTGTGGCAGGTGACGTGGCCAGGTGACGTGGCAAGTGGACAATGCACAACTTGTGGCAGGTGATGTGGCAAGTGAACATTCCACAACTTGTGGCAGGTGACGTGGCAGGTGACATGGCCAGGTGACGTGGCCAGGTGACGTGGCCAGGTGATGTGGCAAGTGGACAATCCACAACTTGTGGCCAGGTGACGTGGCAGGTGACGTGGCAAGTGGACAATTCACAACTTGTGGCAGGTGACATGGCCAGGTGACGTATCAGGTGACGTGGCAAGTGGACAATCCACAGCTTGTGATGTGGCAAGTGATACGCTAAATACAAGTACACTGCTGCTCTCTCAGCTGCTGCTACTCACTCTGGTCTCCCAAAATGGCTGAAATGGTTAAATAATACTGTTTTTTGAGCTTAGGGAGGGTCTTATGATGTTTCTTAACTAAACGCCTATAGACGCAAACGCGGTAAAACGCCGCTAAAATCGCGGCAAAACAGGCATTTTTAAACGCCGGTTTTAGCCTATAAAAACGTGTGTTCAGCAGAGTTTGCACCGGCGTCTCGTGTGCATGGGGCCTTAGTGGAAACAGTTTGGGGATGACCCCTTCCTGTTCAAACATGACTGCGCACCAGTGCACAAAACAAGGTCCATAAAGACATGGATGAGCGAGTTTGGCGTGGAGGAACTTGACTGACCTCAACTCGATAAAACACCTTTGGGATAGAGTGGAGACTGCGAGCCAGGCCTTTCCCATAGACACACTCCTAAACCTTGTGGACAGCCTTCCCCGAAGAGTTGAAGCTGTTATAGCTGCAAAGGGTTGGCCAACTCAATATTGAACCCTACGGACTAAGACTGGGATGCCATTAAAGTTCATGTGTGTGTAAAGGCAGGTGTCCCAATACTTTTGGTAATATAGTGTATGTGTGAAAAATCTGAAAATTACCCTGGGCAGCTAAAGGTTAGGGATGGGGGTTTGCGGGGCTTTTTCTTAAGCCCAAGTTCTGCTTTAAGCAAGGATTTATTCAGACAGATAAAACCACAATGTGAGTACGGAGCTCCATGACCTTATTCCAGCAGGGAGGAGTGCGGAGTTAATGAGTATTCTTTGTAATTGATAATCGCTGTAACAATTTGTAATGAAAAACCTTCAATAAAATGATACGTGATCCAGATAGCAGTCACTGATTGTTTCCCTGCAGCAGTCCGCTAATGAATTACTGGAGGTCACGCCAAGGCAGGTGTCCCATTTTATATCTCTGCAAGACTCTATTAGAGAATCCGACCTAACACCACCTCCGATGTACAAATGGTAACAATACAGGAAGCTGCTGGTTACATTCAGGAAAAAAAAAATCCCTTGAAAACACGCATACATTGCTATACATGGGAAACCTGATATGCATAGTGATTTAAAAATGCAATGCATTGTAGCATTGTCCACCCTCCCCCCAAGTTTTTTTTAATGTAAGATGGGGAAAAAAATTCTGGGGTTCCCTCTAAAATTCCAACCAGGTCCTTATCCAGGGTGGACAGGAAAGAAAGGCCAGTGAGCCCTCATCTTCCTGAACCATGCCAGGCCATATGCCTTGTAATATTTGGGGGGGGGATGTCTTTGTAAATGCACACCATCCCCCCACCCTTGCAAGGTACTTTGTCCCAGTGTTGAGGGACAAGGACCTCCCCCCACATTATTGGCCTCAAGAGGATGTTGGGGGGGGAACTTATATGAATCTGGAAGCCCTCTCTAGAATTTAGGGGACCCAGATATCGGCCCCGTCTTACTGAACCATACCAGGCCACATGCCTTGAAATATTTGGGGGGGGTGTTTACCTTTTCCCAGGGCCGCTGATAGGGGGGGACCACCAGTCCTCCTGTAGGAGGCCCGGGCACACAGGGGTGCCCAAACAGCAGGGGGACTTAATGTGGTTTGGCGGAGGGGCAGTTACAGAAGGATGCCCTGTGCAGCTCTCTGCAGCAGCTGAAAGACAGTGTCTCCCCCCCCCCTTGCCGGGTTTCAGCTGCTGCAGGGAGAGACACAGACACAGGGCATCATTCCTCTAATTTCTTCCCCGACACTTACAGTGCCTTGCGAAAGTATTCGGCCCCCTTGAACTTTTCATCATTTTGCCATATTCCAGGCTTCAAACATAAAGATATAAAATTTTAATTTTTTGTGAAGAATCATCAACAAGTGGGACACAATTGTGAAGTGGAATGAAATCTATTGGATATTTTAAACTTTTTTAGCAAATAAAAAACTGAAAAGTGGTGCGTGCAAAATTATTCGGCCCCTTTACTTTCAGTGCAGCAAACTCACTCCAGAAGTTCAGCGAGGATCTCTTAATGATCCAATGTTGTCCTAAATGACTGATGGTGATAAATAGAATCCACCTGTGTGTAATCAAGTCTCTGTATAAATGCACCTGCTCTGTGATAGTCTCAGGGTTCTGCTGAAAGCGCAGAGAGCATCATGAAGACCAAGGAACACACCAGGCAGGTCCGTAATACTGTTGTGGAGAAGTTTAAAGCCGGATTTGGATACAAAAAGATTTCCCAAGCTTTAAACATCCCAAGGAGCACTGTGCAAGCGATCATTTTGAAATGGAAGGAGTATCAGACCACTGCAAATCTGCCAAGACCTGGCTGTCCCTCTAAACTTTCAGCTCAGACAAGGAGAAGACTGATCAGAGATGCAGCCAAGAGGCTCATGATCACTCTGGATGAACTGCAGAGAACTACAGCTGAGGTGGGAGAGTCTGTCCACAGGACAACAATCAGTCGTACACTGCACAAATCTGGCCTTTATGGAAGAGTGGCAAGAAGAAAGCCATTTCTCAAAGATATCCATAAAAAGTCTCGTCTAAAGTTTGCCACAAGCCACCTGGGAGACACACCAAACATGTGGAAGAAGGTGCTCTGGTCCGATGAAACCAAAATCGAACTTTTTGGCCACAATGCAAAACGATATGTTTGGTGTAAAAGCAACACAGCTCATCACCCTCAACACACCATCCCCACTGTCAAACATGGTGGTGGCAGCATCATGGTTTGGGCCTGCTTTTCTTCAGCAGGGACAGGGAAGATGGTTAAAATTGAGGGGAAGATGGATGCAGCCAAATACAGGACCATTCTGGATGAAAACCTGTTGGAGTCTGCAAAAGACCTGAGACTGGGATGGAGATTTATCTTCCAACAAGACAATGATCCCAAACATACTGCAAAATCTACAAAGGAATGGTTCACAAATAAACGTATCCAGGTGTTAGAATGGCCAAGTCAAAGTCCAGACCTGAATCCAATCGAGAATCTGTGGAAAGAGCTGAAAACTGCTGTTCACAAATGCTCTCCTTCCAACCTCACTGAGCTCGAGCTGTTTTGCAAGGAAGAATGGGCAAGAATTTCAGTCTCTCGATGTGCAAAACTGATAGAGACATACCCCAAGCGACTTGCAGCTGTAATCGCAGCAAAAGGTGGCTCTACAAAGTATTAACGCAAGGGGGCCGAATAATTTTGCACGCCCCACTTTTCATTTTTTTCTTAGTTAAAAAAGTTTAAAAAAAACAATAGATTTCGTTCCACTTCACAATTGTGTCCCACTTGTTGGTGATTCTTCACAAAAAATTAAAATTTTATATCTTTATTTTTGAAGCCTGAAATGTGGCAAAAGGATGAAAAGTTCAAGGGGGCCGAATACTTTCGCAAGGCACTGTATTTCCCTCCCTGTTCTGCCTGCTTCTGACCCCCCCCCCCCATGTGATCCCTTGTCACTGTGAATATATATATATTTTTTTTTAATGTAAAAAACAAATAAAAAAGGGCTAATTCACACAGGTTTTCCATTATGTTTGTGTCCATTAATAATGATTTTAGTGTATTTTTTGTGAAAATATGGTCTTGATATATTGGGGGGGCCCTGCCAGGTAGGCTGTACGGGGCCCCGTGATTTCTAACAGCAGCCCTGCCTCTTCCCCTTACCTTGCAAGGCATCTAGGTCCTAATACAGGGAGGCCAGTAAAGAGAGGGCAGCGAGCTTGTGGATCCCCCCCTTCTGAACCATGCCAGGCCATATGCATTGTAATATGGGGAGGGGGTGGGGGGTGTCCTTGTAAAGACACCCTCGCCATTGCAAGATACCTTATCCCAGTGTTGAGGGGCAAGGACTTATTTCTCACATCGCTTATCCCAGGAGGATGTAGGGGGGGACTTATAGGAATCTGGAAGCCCTCTTTAGAATTAAGGGGGCTCCAGATACTGTCTGCCACCTTACTGAACCATACAAAGCGTTTATATGTCGCCCCTCCCCCTTCACTTGTGTTGAAGGACAAGAACCTCTTCCACATCCGATGTATAAGGGGGGCTCCAGATATCGACCCCCACCTTACTGAACCATACCACATGCCTTGTAATATTTGAGGGGGGGGCATTCCCCTTCACTTGCAAGGCTCCTTGTTTCATTATTGAAGGACAAGAACCTATTCCCATATTCGATGAACCAAGAAGATGTGGGAGGTGGGAACTTATAGGATCTGGAAGCCCCCTTTAGAATCAAGGGGCTCCAGATATCGACCCCCACCTTACAGAACCATAGCAGGCCACATGCCTTGTCATAGTCGGGGGGGGGGGGGGTTCACATTCCACTTGCAAGGCACCTTGTCCCAGTGTTGAAGGACAAGAACCTATTCCCAAATTTGATGCCCTAAGATGTGGGAGGGAGAAACTTATAGGAACCCTTCTTTATAATTAAGGGGGCTCCAGATATTGGCCCCCACATTACTGAACCACACCAGGCCACATGCTTTGTAACCTCTTCCCACATCCTATGCACCAAGAAAATGTGGGAAGAGGGAACTTACCTTATGTCGTTATTTGGGGTGGCCGGGAAAGAAAGGGCAGTGAGCTTGCAGCCCCCACCTTCCTGAACCATGCCAGGCCATATGCCTTGTAATATGGGGAGGATGTCCTTGTAAAGGCACACCCTTCACACTTGCAAGGAACCTTGTCCCAGTGTTGAATGATAATAACCTCTTCAGAAATCCAATTACTTCTAGGAAAGTGGAAGCCCCGTATAGAATAAAGGGGACACCAGATATCAGCCCCCATCTACCTGAGCCATACTAGACCACGACTTGTAATATTGTGGGGAGGGGTACCTTGCAAGGGGAGGACGGTACCTCCTCGTCCCCTTGCAAGGCTCCTTGTCCCAGTGTTAAGGGACAAGGACCTCTTCCCAGGGGATGTGCAAGGAGGGCGAGGGGGGACAACGACTTATAAGAACCTCAAATCCCCTGTAAAATAAGGGGCTTTCAGATATCGCCCCCCACCTTCTATTTCCATAACAATCTGTAATGGCACCCCAAGTATGAAAGGGGTTAACGCCGTTTAGGATATTCCCTCTCTGGACACATTCACTGCCGATCCTCCACAGTCAGGCGACCGCTTCCCATAGGATTAATCCTTCCAAACATACGAGACAAACACTCTGTATGAAGTTTCCAACTGGACTGCCAATCTTTAATGACAAACTCCCAGTTTTATACACACAGAGAGGAGGTTCTTACATTCTCCTCAGACAATACACCTTTGACCAGACCTAATTTACATGAGCTAATTAACTACAGTGATGACTCAGACACATGACCTTTAGGCTAGCCTCACTGTCTCCCAATACACATCTGACATCTTAGCAGACACAGGTGAGGGCTGGATGTGGTGACATTAGCATCTAACAGTATGTGTCCCAACATCATGAAGGAGTCACTTTCCAGTTAACCTGTTGAGTTCATAATCAAACAGTAAATAGTTCTTTACAGATATCCTGGGGAATATTGTGGAAAAATATCACTGTCCCATTTTAAAGCAATCCAAGACATATTCTTAATGTCCATTATTTTCTTGCTCACCCTGTGCCCAAAGTGACCCCTGTCACACATCTCCCCTTTCGGCAGGAGACTAACACAGGAGGAGACCCCAGACGGGTTGATTCCGAAGTTAGTCCATAGTTCCATTCCTCTAATGCCTGGACAACTCATCAACATTGCACTAGGAGGCCGGGATGACGTCTGTTTGCCGGGACAACCCATCAGCATTGCCATTTTGCTTACCGGGTCGGTAACTGATGGTGATGTTGTAAGGTTGTAGGGCTAAGCTCCACCGCAGCAACCTGCCATTGTCTCCTGAGACCCGGTTAAGCCAGACCAATGGGTTGTGGTCGGTGACTAGTGAAAATTCCCGTCCGTACAAGTAAGGGTTCAACTTTTTAAGGGTCCAGACCAGGGCCAAACACTCCTTCTCCACTGCCGCATAGCTCACTTCCCGGGGTAGTAGCTTTCTGCTCAGGTATGCAACAGGGTGTTCTCCTCCATCCTCCCCAACTTGGCTCAGCACAGCCCCCAGTAGTACATCCGCTGGCAAATCCTTCATCACCCCTACATTCACATGTCCCGAACCAACCCCCCAATCCAGGTGAACCCGGGCAACGGGTAGCCGGAAGATGGTACCTCCCACTACTCTTACGGCTACAGTGTCTCCGGTGTGTTGGCTCTCTGGGATGAGGTTCTTCTGTAGTAGGGTCATGGTAGTGCCACTATCACGTAGGCCATTGGCTACCGTTCCATTAACCCGGACAGTCAGCCTGTGTTGTTGCCTGTTGTCCCGGTTAGCTGCTTGTATTGGATCAGCCTCGTGCAGGAAGCCCCAATGTTCTTCCTCCTCAACGCAGTGGGCCGCAAGCATGGATGTGCGGGGGCTCCCCCTTGCTGGCGGTCTCCATGACTGGGACTGGATGGCTGGATTCAACGGACAGTCTGGCTTTTTGTGCCCTAGCTGTTTACAACCGAAACACCTGATGGGTTGTGAGTAGTCCTGGGAGTTGAACCTAGGCTGCTGAAGATAAGTGGCCGCTGGAGGTGGTGCTGAAGTTGGGTTAGAGGCTGGTAAACTGGGCGGCGATAGTGGATAGTGCTCGCTTCCGCCTGACCTTCGAGAGTCCAGATATTCATCGGCCAAAGTAGCCGCTTGCTGTACAGTCCGTGGTCGCTTATCTCGCACCCAATCCCGTAATACCGGAGGGGTGTAGTTAAAGAACTGTTCTAAGAGTACTAGCTGGGTGATGTCCTCTATGGTATGAGCGTGGCTTCCCTGGAACCAGCCCTTAAGGTTTCGCTGCAGACGATGTGCCCACTCCACGTATGTTATGTGGGTTTGTTTCCGGGAATCTCGAAACTTAATCCGGCTGGCTTCGGGTGTAATGGCAAATCGGGCTAGCAGAGCATCTTTTACCTGGTCATAGTATTTAGCGTCCTCATCCTCCAGGGCCCGATACGCATCCGCCGCTCTGCCAGTTAAATTACTCGCCAGTAAGGCGACCCAATCTTGCGGCAGTACTTCATGTATCTGGCATAGTCTCACAAAGTCCTGCAGGAACGCTTCAATTTTCTCCTCTCCTTTCTTAACCCCCCTGGCGGTATTCCCGAGTCTGGCTCGGGGTTAAATTTCAGCACCAAAAGCGGTAACCCCGAGCCAGACTCGGGATGGCATCGCAATAATCCAGGCAGAGTTACTTACCTTGTCCCCTGGATCCTGCGATGCCTCCCCGCTGTGTGATCGAGCTGTCTCCTCGCTTGATTCACACAGTGCCCGAGTGCCGCCGAGCTCCGTTCCCTGCGACGTTACGACGCACGGGGACGGAGTTCGGCGTCAAATTCAAAAAAGTTAAAACACAATACACATACAGTATACTGTAATCTCACAGATTACAGTACTGTATAAAAAAATTACACACCCCCTTTGTCCCTAGTGGTCTGCCCAGTGTCCTGCATGCACTTTTATATAATAAAAACTGTTCTTTCTGCCTGGAATTTGGAGATTGTCCATAGCAACCAAAAAGTGTCCCTTTACGTCAAAAGTGGTTTTAGACCAGCTAGAAAACAGCGATAATAAATTAGAATCACTCGCAGAATTGAGCGATATCGATTTGTGGGGAAATTCGTCATCAAACACTGAAAAACACTTATTTTTATTATATTATTATTTCTTATAATTATTTTATAGTTATTTATTATATTATAATTTTTTTTTTTTTTTTTACTTTATCATACCCGGGATGTCTACTAGACTCTGGTTTGAACAGATTTAAGTGAGTTATTCCTAAGAATTACAGGCCTACAATATAAAACGCCAAATTTCCATGCAGAATAATGGTACCGCTTTCAGCACCTAAAATCTGACAGAATCATACCGCCAGGGAGGTTAAATAGTTTGAACGCCTGAAAGGGCAACTTACGGACAGGCGCTGCATCTTTAGGCGTTGTCTCCGATTGCCGTATTTCTGCCCTTTCACCGCTCATGTTGCCGCTCTAGTTCTCTCTCTTGTCGCTCTCGTTCTCTCTCTTGTCGCTCTTCCTGCAGCTGGATGTCTCTAATGGCATTCTGTATGGCGGTCTCTGATGGTTTAGCACCATATAATGCCAACCGCTCTCGAACTCGTTGCTGAAACAAGTCTTCAACTGACCGGGGTCCTGCATCACCATCCCTCTGATCCATCTCGGCTAGCTCCCTGATCAAGGTGGCCTTGTTCTTTGTCCCACCGGTCCCTCCACGGCTCTCAAGTAAGTCTTTCAGCATGGCTTTCCTGCAGGCTGCATAGCTGGTCATTCACTGTGGTGGTTTGGAGTGTCCCAGTAACTGGAGGGAAAATCCCACCGCTGCCAACCAATGTAACGGCACCCCAAGTATGAAAGGGGTTAACGCCGTTTAGGATATTCCCTCTCTGGACACACATCCACTGCCGATCCTCCACAGTCAGGCGACCCCTTCCCATAGGATTAATCCTTCCAATCTTTAATGACAAACTCCCAGTTTTATACACACAGAGAGGAGGTTCTTACATTCTCCTCAGACAATACACCTTTGACCAGACCTAATTTCCATGAGCTAATTAACTACAGTGATGACTCAGACACATGACCTTTAGGCTAGCCTCACTGTCTCCCAATACACATCTGACATCTTAGCAGACACAGGTGGGGGCTGGATGTGGTGACATTAGCATCTAACAGTATGTGTCCCAACATCATGAAGGAGTCACTTTTCAGTTAACCTGTTGAGTTCATAATCAAACAGTAAATAGTTCTTTACAGATATCCTGGGGAATATTGTGGAAAAATATCACTGTCCCATTTTAAAGCAATCCAAGACATATTCTTAATGTCCATTATTTTCTTGCTCACCCTGTGCCCAAAGTGACCCCTGTCACACAATCCACATGCCTTATAATATTGGGGGAGGGTACCTTACAAGGGGAGGGCAGCAACCCCCCCCCCCCCCATTGCAAGGCAAGGCAACTTGTCCCAGTGTTGAGGGACAAGGGCATTCTCCTCACATCTGATGCCCCAAGAGGATGTAGGTAAAGGGTGGGTTACCAATAGGAATCTTCAGTTGTCTGTAGATATTACGCACTCCAACAAAGACGTAAAGGGGCCTCCAGATGTCCATACACCTTACCCATTCCCACTAAGAGGTAAGCATAAATGAAGTCCTTCATTGACAAGAAGATTTAATAATGTACCCAATGTAAATTTATCATCAATCATGTCATTCAGCAATGTGGAGCCATCGTTAATCTCAAAATATCACTGCCCGATAATGCTTCTCTCTGTTGATAAATGATAGATGCCTTACTCGGCGGTAATGTACACAGGTGACATCACTATACATATTTGGTCATGGTCATAGTCATGGGGGTTGGGGGGGCAGGGTGCATAGATAAGGGTCTGGTTGAAACTTACAATGAACCCCATATGTCCTCCACAGTACCCATCACCCCATGTCCTTTTTTCAACATCAGATTGCCCATTAGCCTTGATGCCCCCCCCCCCCCCCCATAGACTTTAACAGGTGTCATGGTAGGCTCTCCTCTAGCAGTCTGCATCAGAATCCTGGTCCAGGATCACTAGGGTGTGGAAATGGCCACTAATGCAGTGTACACACGATAGGAATTTCCGATGAAAAAAGTCAGACGGAGACGGAGTCCGTCTGAGTTTTTTCATCGGAAATTCCGACCGTGTGTGGGCCCCATCGGAGAAATTCAGATGAATTCCATCGGAATTTTCAAATAGAACCTGTTCTATTTTTTTCCGATGAAATTCCGTCGGAATTCCGATGGGAGTTTGGTCGGAAAAATGTCCGATAGTGTGTACGGGGCATTAGAGTCTCCATCGGAAGCTCATGTGAAAGGATGACAATGCAGAAGCACAACTAGGAGACAGAGACATACCGTTGTCACCCTAGAACAGGAAATGCCAAACAAAGACCTTCCATGGCAGGATCACCAGGATGTTGAAATTGCCACTTGCAGTCTCTGAAACAAGCCCACAGGACAGGCTGACAACCTAGGAGCACAATAGGAAGAGAGGGACAGAGCGTTGTCACCCTATAATGGGAAGTGTCTGGACAAGGATCTTCTTGCCAGGATCACCAGGAATCATTTTAATGAAAGCTGCAGATTAGAAAATACTGAGAATGACTTTGGCAATTACATTAAAGTGGTTGTAAACCCTTACAGACCACTTTTACCTACAGGTAAGCCTATAATAAGGCTTACCTGTAGGTCCTGGAAATATCTCCTAAACCTGCACGGCTTAGGAGATATTTACCATATACGCTGGCGCCGACGTCCTCGGCGCATGCGCACTAAAGTAAGGGCACGATCGTGCCGTTTCTATAGGGCCTGTGCCGTGACTGCCGGCTTCCGCGTGCATGACATCACACGACTCGGGCCAATCACAGAGCCAGAGTCCACGGCCTCGGAAGGAAGATGGACGTGGCCACCAGCGGGGACATCGTGGGCTTCGTTTGCAGGTAAGTGGCACATAATGGGCTAGTATGCGACGCATACTAGCCCATTATTCTTTTACTTTGCCAGGGAATAAACAGGAAGTAAAACCCATCATGGTTTACTTACTCTTTAAAGGTGATAAAGATTATAGAAGATTTTAGTAATTGGGTTTACATCTACCTTAACCACTTCCCGACCACTAACATCTATATTTACAGCTAGTGGGAAGCACAGCCAGGCACTGCAACCGTACCCGTACGATGCGGTGAGCTTCCTGGCTTTTGGGTGCTCGAGTTTGTCAGCAGGTTACAGCCAATGTTTTTGGCTGTATGCCTGCCAATTGGCTGTGGCCAATCACAGCACAGAGTTCTGTGTTTACAAAACACACAGAACACAGCGTTCTGGCTGTTTCTGCTCCCTGAAATCCACTCTGAGTTCAGGGAGAAAAGACAGCCAGATCCGGTGAGTAAAAGCAGCACACATACACTTGTTAGGCACACAGTTAACCCCTTGATTGCCCTTCTGATCACCCCTGTCACCCATTAGTGTCATTAATAAAGTATTATATTTATTTATTTCAGGTACTTATATAGCGCCGTCAATTTACGGAGCGCTTTACATATACATTGTACATTCACATCAATCCCTGCCCTCAAGGAGATTACAATCTAAAGGTCCCTAACTCACATTTTAGACAATTTAGACAAGGATCCAATTAACCTACCAGCATGTCTTGGGAGTGTGGGAGGAAAACCATAGTAACTGGAGGAAACCCGCACAGGGAGAACATGCAAACTCCAGGCAGATAGTGTCATGGTCAGGATTCAAACCAGTGACCCGTTTGCTGCTAGGGGCCACTGCCCACCGCCCGTAGGAGCCCGCAACCCACCCACTGCCCGTAGGAGCCACTGCCCACCCACCCGCTGCCACTGCCCACCCACCCGCCACCCGTAGGAGCCCACAACCCACTTACCACCTGTAGGAGCCCACAACCCACCCGCCACCCATAGGAGCCTGCATACCCGCAACATAGATGGGGTAAGTGCCGGGAAGAGGTTCAGGTGTGCCGCCGACCAACCAACCGGGGGGTGGAAGTTTTCCGCCACCCCCCAAAGAAAAAAAAAATGCTGACAGCGACAGTGCATATTTATTAGCACGTATCACTGTATTAGTGTCACTGGTTGCTGCAAAGTGTCAGTTAGTGTCCAATTGGCCGCCGCAATGTTGCAGTCTGCAATATAAGTAACTGATTGCCGCCATCTTAACAAAACAAAAAAAATGAAAATTCTAGTATATACACCATAGTTTGTAGACGCTAGAACCTTTGCGCAAACCAATCAATATATGCTTTTTAACAAAAACATGTAGCAGAATACCGTATATACTCGAGTATAAGCCAAGTTTTTCAGCCCTTTTTTTAGGGCTAAAAATAGCCCCCTCGGCTTCTACTCAAGTCAGTGTACCTTGGGCGTCCATTTTTTAAAACCCGCGGCTTCCTCCTGGTCCCGTCCCCTTCCGGGATAGGCATTTGACACTGTGGTCCGCTACCGCCTATCACGGAGGTCCTCTCATCCTCGGTTTCCCGGCAGACACTGTGTTCAGTGTTCCGCCAATCACGGACCTTCTCTTGTCCGAGGATGAAAGAATGTCCGTGATAGGCGGAACACTGAACACAGTGTCAAACGCCTATCACGGAACGGGACAGGACCAGGAGGAAGCCGCGTGTTTTAAAAAATGGACGCCCACAGCGCGGCCTGTCAAGAATTTCAGGTAGGCTGCAATGGGCACAGTGAGGTAATGGGCACAGTGAGGTAATGGGCACAGTGAGGTGGCAATGGGCACAGTGAGGTGGCAATGGGCACAGTGAGGTGTGCAAATGGGCATTGTTGACCCTCTTTTCCGCTTACAGTAGCTGCTGCATTCTCACCTTCGGCTTATACTCGAGTCAATACGTTTTCCCATTTTTTTGTGGTAAAATTAGGTCCTCGGCTTATACTCGGGTCGGCTTATACTCGAGAATATACAGTATATGTTGGTCTAAATTAATGAAGAAACTTATTTTTTTTATTGGACAAGTATTATAGCAGAAAATAAAAAAATATGTGGTTTATATCACAAAAAAAAAACGTTGAGTTGATCAAACACCACAAAAATAAATCTCTATTTGTAGGGGGGGGGGGGGGCCCTAAATGTTACTTGTTTACAGCATTGCATGAACGCGTTAAAAAAATTTGTCAGTGCCGCATCGCAAAAAAAAAATTGCCTGGTCATGAAGGGGGGTAAATCTTCTGAAAGTCAAGTGGATAACAAATTAGAAAATATTGTTTTTTTTTTATTATTATTTATTTCTTATTTCTATAATAAAAAATAAAAAAATGCAGTGGTGATCAAATACCACCAAAAGAAAGTTCTATTTGTGTGAAAAAAAATGACAAATTTAATTAGGGTACAGCGTTGCACGAACGCGCAATTAAAGTAGCGCAGTGCTGAATAGCAAAAAAATGGCCTGGGAATGAAGGGGGGTAAGACCTTCCGGAGCTGAAGTGGTTAATAACACCACAAATAGGTTAAAGTAAACTCTTCCAGGATGATCTGCAAGCTTGTCCGGCTCGTACCCGGGCACTAGGACATGATGGTGGAATGACAGATGTGGAGCCGAGAGCTTCCTAGCAGAACGTTCAGCCACATACTGTAACTGAAGCTGCTTTATGTTCCCACTGAGACCCATTGAAGTCTGCGGTCCTTATGAATTGAATAAAGCCCCAATGTACTGCAGGTAATAACTATGATTTATACTGAATGTTATGTATACACAGGAGGGAAGATACAGTGCTTGTAGGATGGCAATAGAGCAGAACAAATGGCCAGACTGCACATCGGATGATATAAATGGGAAAGAAATCCATTGAACTGGGATCACATAACACTCACAGCAGTTTAACTGGAAAAAATGGATATACCAACCTACAGACAAAAATACTTTATTATTATATATAGGAGACATTTCTCCATGGAACCCTAGGCTTCCTCCAGAGGCTGCTGGGGGTTCCTTGAGCTGTGGCTGACCTCTTCCCACTGACCCCCAATGTAAGGAACATTCTTCCCACTGATCACTAATGTAAGGAACATTCTTCTCACTGATCACCAATGTAAGGAACATTCTTCCCACTGATCACCAATGTAAGGAACATTCTTCCCACTGACCACCAATGTAAGGAGCATTCTTCTCACTGATCACCAATGTAAGGAACATTCTTCTCACTGATCACCAATGTAAGGAACATTCTTCTCACTGATCACCAATGTAGGGACATTCTTCTCACTGATCACCAATGTAAGGAACATTCTTCCCACTGATCACCAATGTAAGGAGCATTCTTCCCACTGATCACCAATGTAAGGAACATTCTTCTCACTGATCACCAATGTAAGGAGCATTCTTCTCACTGATCACCAATGTAAGGGACATTCTTCTCACTGACCACCAATGTAAGGAACATTCTTCTCACTGATCACCAATGTAAGGAACATTCTTCCCACTGATCACCAATGTAAGGAACATTCTTCCCACTGATCACCAATGTAAGGAGCATTCTTCTCACTGATCACCAATGTAAGGAACATTCTTCCCACTGATCACCAATGTAAGGAGCATTCTTCTCACTGATCACCAATGTAAGGGACATTCTTCCCACTGATCACCAATGTAAGGAGCATTCTTCCCACTGATCACCAATGTAAGGAACATTCTTCCCACTGATCACCAATGTAAGGAGCATTCTTCTCACTGATCACCAATGTAAGGAGAATTCTTCCCACTGATCACCAATGTAAGGAACATTCTTCTCACTGACCACCAATGTAAGGGACATTCTTCCCACTGATCACCAATGTAAGGAGCATTCTTCTCACTGATCACCAATGTAAGGAGCATTCTTCTCACTGATCACTAGTGATGAGCCGAACACCCCCGGGTTCGGTTCGCACCAGAACCCGCGAACGGACCGAAAGTTCGAACGAACATTAGAACCCTATTAAATACAATGGATGCGAACGTTCGAATTCTAAAGTGCTAATTATAAAAACTATTATCCATGTTATTGTCCTAAAAAGGGTTTGGGAACCCGGGTTCTGCACCAGGGGACATGTATCAATGCAAAAATAAGTTTTAAAAACGGTCGTTTTCCGGGAGCAGTCATTTTAATGATGCATAAAGTGAAAAAAAAAAAGTCAAATATTCCTTTAAATATCGTACCTGGGGGGTGTCTAAAGTATGCCTGTGAAGTGCCACGTGTTTCCCGTGTTTAGAACTGTCCCTGCACAAAATGACACTTCTAAAGGAAAAAAAAGCCATTTAAAACTGCTTGCGGCTTTAATGTAATGTCTGGTCCCGGTAATATGGATGAAAATCTTTAAGAAAAATGGCATAGCTACCCCATGACCCCCCCCCTACCCCAGCCCATTACCAGCCCCTTTGGGTCTTGTATGGATATTAAGGGGAACCCCGCACATAAAATAAAAAAGGCCCTATATACTCTGAACAGCCGTATACAGGCGGTGCATACAAGACAGGGACTGTAGGTTTGTTCTTATGTAGAATCTGTTTGTAATTTTGAACAGGTACATTGTTGAAGTGTAGCTCCAGACCAAAAATCTATTTTTAAACTTTTTGGAAAACATAGGTAAGGGTTATCACCCCTGTAACATTTGTTTTGCTGTCTGTGCCCCTGTTCAGAACATTTCACCTCACTTTCCGTCCTAATGACAACTGTTTTTGAAATGTGGTGTTTTTCTTGAAACAAGGATTGCTGATAAAGCATCAGTACAGAGGAGACACCTTTCTCCCATATTTATTCTTACAGGAGAGAATTTTCCTTCCTAGTGGTAGATTTCCTCTCACTTCCTGTTGTCTTCTTGCGTTTGCAAGTAGGAGTCGTTTGTAAGTTGGATGTTTGAAAGTAGGGACCTGCCGTATATACTCTGCAGAAATAGGCCCCTTAGTTGTTGGTGTTGGCACAACACTGTAAGCACTCACAGTTACTCTTGGTTGGTGCTGGAACGCCCTGCTGTCAACTATTATATCAGGAATTTTAATTACATATAATTGTTGAACAGTGGTAGTAAAAATTGGGCCTTTGATGGTGGTGCTGGTGCCACAACACTGTAAGCCCTGACAGTTACTCTTGGTGGGTGCAGCAATGGGCCCTGCTGTGAATTATTAGATCAAGAATTGTAATTACATGCCCCTGTTGAACAGGGGCTGAAAAATTGGGCCTTAGGCACTGGTGGCACAACACTGCAACCCTTCACAGATACTGTACTTGGAGCACAGCAATGAGCCCTGTTGCAAAGTATTGCTTCAAAAATTGTAATGACACGCCCCTGTTAAACAGGGGCTGAAAAATTGGGCCTTAGGCACTGGTGGCACAACACTGCAACTCCTCACAGATACTGTACTTGGAGCACAGCAATGAGCCCTGTTGCAAAGTATTGCTTCAAAAATTGTAATTACACGCCCCTGTTAAACAGGGGCTGAAAAATTGGGCGTTAGGCACTGGTGGCGGCACCCATAAACAAAAATGATCTTCCAAGCTATCATCATCAATCGTATCATTGAGGACTCGGAGGAGGAGGATAGCCAGTCAACATAACAGCACAGGCACTCAGCATCAGCATCAGTCTTGAAGGGATGTGACATTTTAAAATCAATTAGTCTGTTATATCAGCATCAGGTGTGTGGTAGCTGGTGGTGATCCAAGACTGGTTCATCTTGATGAAAGTCAGTCGATCAACCGAGTCGGTGGACAGGCGCACCCTGTGATCCGTGACAAATCCTCCAGCAGCACTGAATGTGCGTTCCGAAAGAACGCTGGATGCAGGACAGGCCAGTAGCTCAATTGCATACTGTGCAAGCTCTGGCCAGTGATCCATCCTCAAGACCCAGTAAGCCAGAGGATTTTCGGTGGGGAAGGTGTCCAAGTCTGACCTTGCCCCTAGATATTCCTGCACCATGTTTATCAGACGCTGGCGATGGTTGCTGGAACCGATCATACTTTGGGGCTGCGGACTAAAGAATTGTCTGAACGCATCGGTCAGACGGCCACCTTCCCCACCGCTCCTTCTTTGACTGGCCGAAGCCTCAGCAACTCGTTGTCCAGGACCAGGAGTTTGCAACCTCCCAGTCTCTGGGAACGCGTTGCACAGACCTTTCTGCAAGGCCTCCCGGAGTTGTCTCATCCTCTGCTCCCTCTGCGACGGTAACATAAGGTCCGCAACCTTACCCTTGTACCGTGGATCAAGGAGAGTGGCCAGCCAGTAATGGTCCCTCTCCTTGATCCGAAGAATACGAGGATCCTTCCGCAGACTTTGCAGGATCAGGGAGGCCATGCAGCGTAGGTTTGCTGAGGCATTCGCTCCGGAGTCCTCTGGGTCACTAAGGACGACATGATCCGCAGCCACCTCCTCCCAGCCACGTACAAGTCCACTGGTTTCTTGGGACTGTAAATCATCCCTAAAAGACTGCTGCTGATGATGCTGAGTGCCAGCCTCCACCTCCATGCTGACACAATCCTCCTCCTCCTCCTCCTCCTCCTCCTCCTCCTCCTCCTCCTCCTCCTCTTCCTGTGCGATGGGTGGGACAGAAGGAACACTGTCTGGGTAAAGGGGGCCTTGAGAGGCAAGGAAGTCCTCCTCTTCCTGCCTCTGTTCTGCCTCAAGTGCCCTGTCCATTATTCCACGCAGCGTGTGCTCCAACAGGTGGACAAGAGGTACAGTGTCACTGATGCATGCACTGTCACTGCTCACCATCCTCGTGGCCTCCTCAAATGGTGCCAGGACAGTGCATGCATCCCTGATCATGCCCCACTGGCGTGGAGAAAAAAAACCAAGCTCCCCTGACCCTGTCCTGGTGCCGTAGTCGCACAGGTACTCATTGATGGCCCTCTGCTGCGTGTGCAGCCGCTGCAGCATGGCCAACGTTGAGTTCCACCTGGTGGGCATGTCACATATAAGGCGGTTCTTGGGCAGGTTCAACTCCTTTTGCAGCTCAGCCAGGCGAGCACTGGCATTATAAGATCTGCGGAAATGCACACAGACTTTCCTGGCCTGCCTCAGGACATCCTGTAAGCCCGGGTACCTGCCCAAGAAGCGCTGCACCACCAGGTTAAGGACGTGAGCCACACAGGGCACATGGGTCAGTTGTCCCTGTCGGAGGGCGGAGAGGAGGTTGGTGCCATTGTCGCAAACCACCATTCCTGGCTTAAGCTGGCGTGGCGTCAACCACCTCTCGGCCTGGCCCTGCAGAGCAGACAGGACCTCTGCCCCAGTGTGGCTTCTGTCCCCCAAACACACCAGCGCAAGCACGGCATGGCATCTTTTTGCCTGCGTACTTGCGTAGCCCCGTGAACGGCTACGGAGCACCGCTGGTTCATAGGACAAACCACAGGAAGAGGCCATGGAGGAAGAAGAAGAGGAGGGGGTGGAGGAGAGAGGTGTGTCACAACCAGTAGTAGCATTTTGGAGGCGTGGCGGTGGGACAACCTCCAACACTACTGCACCTTGTCCTGAATCCTTCCCAGCTGCCAAAAGAGTGACCCAATGGGCCGTGAAAGAAAGGTAACGTCCCTGTCCATGCCTGCTGGACCATGAGTCAGCGGTAATATGCACCTTACCGCTGACCGCCCTGTCCAGCGAGGCCAAGACATTGCCTTCCACATGCCGGTAGAGAGCCGGAATAGCCTTCCGTGAGAAAAAGTGGCGTTTGGGAACCTGCCACTGAGGAACCGCACATTGCACAAACTCACGGAAGGGGGCCGAGTCTACCAACTGAAAAGGCAGCAGTTGAAGCGCTAGCAATTTAGCCAAGCTAGCATTCAACCGCTGGGCATGTGGATGGCTGGGAGTGAACTTCTTTCGACGGTCCAGCAGCTGGGGCAGGGAAATTTGCCTGCTAGAATCGGACGTCGGTGTACTGCTAGCAGAGTGGGCGCAAGTACTTGGCTGTGACACACCTAATTCTACACCTTCATTCCTCTCAGTGCATGTTTCAGAGAGGACTGAAGTTATAGTGGGGTTGGAGATCCCAGCTGATGCGGTGCAAGGAGAGGTCCGCTTTGTTCTTTGGTGTGGGTCTTTGAGGTAGGCTTGCCAACGAGCTGCATGGCAGGTCAACATATGTCTGGTCAGGCATGTGGTACCCAAGCGGCTGATGTTTTGGCCACGCGATATACGCTTGAGACATATGTTGCAAACAGCAGCTGTGCGATCTGATGCACTAGCCTCAAAAAAGGCCCACACCAAAGAACTTTTTGAATGACGGGCAGAGGCAGCGCCCTGCACAGGCGGAGCTCTGCGGTGTGATTCCGTCGGTGTACTGCCCTTACGCTGGCCACCAAAGGGCATCCTGCCTCGTTGGAGATGTGCCTCCTCCTCATCCTCCTCCTCCTCCTCTCTCCTATTAGGCACCCACGTGGAGTCATTGACCTCATCATCCCCTCCCTCCTCATCACTGGAGCCAATCTGGCAGTATGCTGCAGCTGCTGGAACATGACTGCCAGATTGGTGTCCTTCTTGAGCATCCCCTCTGTCTGCTCTCACGCTACTGCCTTCCTCTAGCTGGGTTTCATCATCAGACCCTTCGAAACGCTGGGCATCCTCCTGGAGCATGTACCCAACACTGTGCTGAAACAGTTCGGGGGACTCCTCAGGAGGAGGACATGGTGGGTCTAGGGAAGGAGTGACTGATGATTTGTCTGACATTGATACCAGGGAAGACGACGCTTTGGCAGCTGCTTTTCCAGTACCCTGAGCCTGGGTGAGAGAGGATGAGGAGGAGGAGGAGGGCTTGGTCATCCACTCTACCAAGTCTTCGGCATGATGTGGCTCAACATGTCCAGCTGCCGAAAAGAAGGACAAGCGTGTCCCATGGCCATGTGCTGATGACAATGCACCGCGTCCACGACCAGCACTGTTGCCCCCAGACACAGAGCCTGCTTGCCCTCTTTTATTGCCTCCTGACTGTCTGCCTCTCCTTGTTTGCCTTCCAGACATTCTAATAGATGGCCTGCAGGGAGATGGGAAAAAAGCAATAAGGGCTACCTTCAGGTGTCCTTCTCTGTCCCTTGAAACAAGGACTTTCACAGTGAAAGAAACTGACACTGTCCCTACCTAGAGTTTTCTGTCCCTAGAATAAATGTTTTTTTTAATCACAATATAGCACAAGGACAATTCACTCAATGTCTCTCCAGGTCCCTGGAAACAAGGACTTGCAGAGTGAAAGAAACTGACACTGTCCCTACCTAGAGTTTTCTGTCCCTAGAATAAATGTTTTTTTTAAGCACAATATAGCACAAGGACAATTAACTCACTGTCCTTACAGGTCCCTGGAAACAAGGACTTGCAGAGTGAAAAAAAAAAAACACTCTCCCTACCTACAGTTTTCTGTCCCTAGAAAAAATGTTTTTTTTAAGCACAATATAGCACAAGGACAATTAACTCACTGTCCTTACAGGTCCCTGGAAACAAGGACTTGCAGAGTGAAAGAAAAAAAACACTCTCCCTACCTACAGTTTTCTGTCCCTAGAAAAAATGTTTTTTTTAATCACAATATAGCACAAGGAAAATTAACTCACTGTCCTTACAGGTCCCTGGAAACAAGGACTTGCAGAGTGAAAAAAAAAAAACACTCTCCCTACCTACAGTTTTCTGTCCCTAGAAAAAATGTTTTTTTTAAGCACAATATAGCACAAGGACAATTAACTCACTGTCCTTACAGGTCCCTGGAAACAAGGACTTGCAGAGTGAAAGAAAAAAAACACTCTCCCTACCTAGAGTTTTCTGTCCCTAGAAAAAATGTTTTTTTTAATCACAATATAGCACAAGGAAAATTAACTCACTGTCCTTACAGGTCCCTGGAAACAAGGACTTGCAGAGTGAAAGAAACTGACACTGTCCCTACCTAGAGTTTTCTGTCCCTAGAATAAATGTTTTTTTTAATCACAATATAGCACAAGGAAAATTAACTCACTGTCCTTACAGGTCCCTGGAAACAAGGACTTGCAGAGTGAAAGAAACTGACACTGTCCCTACCTAGAGTTTTCTGTCCCTAGAATAAATGTTTTTTTTAAGCACAATATAGCACAAGGACAATTAACTCACTGTCCTTACAGGTCCCTGGAAACAAGGACTTGCAGAGTGAAAAAAAAAAAACACTCTCCCTACCTACAGTTTTCTGTCCCTAGAAAAAATGTTTTTTTTAATCACAATATAGCACAAGGAAAATTAACTCACTGTCCTTACAGGTCCCTGGAAACAAGGACTTGCAGAGTGAAAGAAACTGACACTGTCCCTACCTAGAGTTTTCTGTCCCTAGAAAAAATGTTTTTTTTAATCACAATATGGCACAAGGAAAATTAACTCACTGTCCTTACAGGTCCCTGGAAACAAGGACTTGCAGAGTGAAAGAAAAAAAACACTCTCCCTACCTACAGTTTTCTGTCCCTAGAAAAAATGTTTTTTTTAATCACAATATAGCACAAGGAAAATTAACTCACTGTCCTTACAGGTCCCTGGAAACAAGGACTTGCAGAGTGAAAGAAACTGACACTGTCCCTACCTAGAGTTTTCTGTCCCTAGAATAAATGTTTTTTTTAATCACAATATAGCACAAGGAAAATTAACTCACTGTCCTTACAGGTCCCTGGAAACAAGGACTTGCAGAGTGAAAGAAACTGACACTGTCCCTACCTAGAGTTTTCTGTCCCTAGAATAAATGTTTTTTTTAAGCACAATATAGCACAAGGACAATTAACTCACTGTCCTTACAGGTCCCTGGAAACAAGGACTTGCAGAGTGAAAAAAAAAAAACACTCTCCCTACCTAGAGTTTTCTGTCCCTAGAAAAAATGTTTTTTTTAATCACAATATAGCACAAGGAAAATTAACTCACTGTCCTTACAGGTCCCTGGAAACAAGGACTTGCAGAGTGAAAGAAAAAAAACAAACACTCTCCCTACCTACAGTTTTCTGTCCCTAGAAAAAATGTTTTTTTTAATCACAATATAGCACAAGGAAAATTAACTCACTGTCCTTACAGGTCCCTGGAAACAAGGACTTGCAGAGTGAAAGAAACTGACACTGTCCCTACCTAGAGTTTTCTGTCCCTAGAATAAATGTTTTTTTTAATCACAATATAGCACAAGGAAAATTAACTCACTGTCCTTACAGGTCCCTGGAAACAAGGACTTGCAGAGTGAAAGAAACTGACACTGTCCCTACCTAGAGTTTTCTGTCCCTAGAATAAATGTTTTTTTTAATCACAATATAGCACAAGGAAAATTAACTCACTGTCCTTACAGGTCCCTGGAAACAAGGACTTGCAGAGTGAAAGAAACTGACACTGTCCCTACCTAGAGTTTTCTGTCCCTAGAATAAATGTTTTTTTTAATCACAATATAGCACAAGGAAAATTAACTCACTGTCCTTACAGGTCCCTGGAAACAAGGACTTGCAGAGTGAAAGAAACTGACACTGTCCCTACCTAGAGTTTTCTGTCCCTAGAATAAATGTTTTTTTTAAGCACAATATAGCACAAGGACAATTAACTCACTGTCCTTACAGGTCCCTGGAAACAAGGACTTGCAGAGTGAAAGAAAAAAAACACTCTCCCTACCTACAGTTTTCTGTCCCTAGAAAATTTTTTTTTTTTAATCACAATATAGCACAAGGAAAATTAACTCACTGTCCTTACAGGTCCCTGGAAACAAGGACTTGCAGAGTGAAAGAAACTGACACTGTCCCTACCTAGAGTTTTCTGTCCCTAGAATAAATGTTTTTTTTAATCACAATATAGCACAAGGACAATTAACTCACTGTCCTTACAGGTCCCTGGAAACAAGGACTTGCAGAGTGAAAGAAACTGACACTGTCCCTACCTAGAGTTTTCTGTCCCTAGAATAAATGTTTTTTTTAAGCACAATATAGCACAAGGACAATTAACTCACTGTCCTTACAGGTCCCTGGAAACAAGGACTTGCAGAGTGAAAGAAAAAAAACACTCTCCCTACCTACAGTTTTCTGTCCCTAGAAAAAATGTTTTTTTTAATCACAATATAGCACAAGGAAAATTAACTCACTGTCCTTACAGGTCCCTGGAAACAAGGACTTGCAGAGTGAAAGAAACTGACACTGTCCCTACCTAGAGTTTTCTGTCCCTAGAATAAATGTTTTTTTTAATCACAATATAGCACAAGGAAAATTAACTCACTGTCCTTACAGGTCCCTGGAAACAAGGACTTGCAGAGTGAAAGAAACTGACACTGTCCCTACCTAGAGTTTTCTGTCCCTAGAATAAATGTTTTTTTTAAGCACAATATAGCACAAGGACAATTAACTCACTGTCCTTACAGGTCCCTGGAAACAAGGACTTGCAGAGTGAAAAAAAAAAAACACTCTCCCTACCTAGAGTTTTCTGTCCCTAGAAAAAATGTTTTTTTTAATCACAATATAGCACAAGGAAAATTAACTCACTGTCCTTACAGGTCCCTGGAAACAAGGACTTGCAGAGTGAAAGAAAAAAAACACTCTCCCTACCTACAGTTTTCTGTCCCTAGAAAAAATGTTTTTTTTAATCACAATATAGCACAAGGAAAATTAACTCACTGTCCTTACAGGTCCCTGGAAACAAGGACTTGCAGAGTGAAAGAAACTGACACTGTCCCTACCTAGAGTTTTCTGTCCCTAGAATAAATGTTTTTTTTAATCACAATATAGCACAAGGAAAATTAACTCACTGTCCTTACAGGTCCCTGGAAACAAGGACTTGCAGAGTGAAAGAAACTGACACTGTCCCTACCTAGAGTTTTCTGTCCCTAGAATAAATGTTTTTTTTAAGCACAATATAGCACAAGGACAATTAACTCACTGTCCTTACAGGTCCCTGGAAACAAGGACTTGCAGAGTGAAAAAAAAAAAACACTCTCCCTACCTAGAGTTTTCTGTCCCTAGAAAAAATGTTTTTTTTAATCACAATATAGCACAAGGAAAATTAACTCACTGTCCTTACAGGTCCCTGGAAACAAGGACTTGCAGAGTGAAAGAAAAAAAACACTCTCCCTACCTACAGTTTTCTGTCCCTAGAAAAAATGTTTTTTTTAATCACAATATAGCACAAGGAAAATTAACTCACTGTCCTTACAGGTCCCTGGAAACAAGGACTTGCAGAGTGAAAGAAACTGACACTGTCCCTACCTAGAGTTTTCTGTCCCTAGAATAAATGTTTTTTTTAATCACAATATAGCACAAGGAAAATTAACTCACTGTCCTTACAGGTCCCTGGAAACAAGGACTTGCAGAGTGAAAGAAACTGACACTGTCCCTACCTAGAGTTTTCTGTCCCTAGAATAAATGTTTTTTTTAATCACAATATAGCACAAGGAAAATTAACTCACTGTCCTTACAGGTCCCTGGAAACAAGGACTTGCAGAGTGAAAGAAACTGACACTGTCCCTACCTAGAGTTTTCTGTCCCTAGAATAAATGTTTTTTTTAATCACAATATAGCACAAGGAAAATTAACTCACTGTCCTTACAGGTCCCTGGAAACAAGGACTTGCAGAGTGAAAGAAACTGACACTGTCCCTACCTAGAGTTTTCTGTCCCTAGAATAAATGTTTTTTTTAAGCACAATATAGCACAAGGACAATTAACTCACTGTCCTTACAGGTCCCTGGAAACAAGGACTTGCAGAGTGAAAGAAACTGACACTGTCCCTACCTAGAGTTTTCTGTCCCTAGAATAAATGTTTTTTTTAAGCACAATATAGCACAAGGACAATTAACTCACTGTCCTTACAGGTCCCTGGAAACAAGGACTTGCAGAGTGAAAGAAAAAAAACACTCTCCCTACCTACAGTTTTCTGTCCCTAGAAAAAATGTTTTTTTTAATCACAATATAGCACAAGGAAAATTAACTCACTGTCCTTACAGGTCCCTGGAAACAAGGACTTGCAGAGTGAAAGAAACTGACACTGTCCCTACCTAGAGTTTTCTGTCCCTAGAATAAATGTTTTTTTTAATCACAATATAGCACAAGGACAATTAACTCACTGTCCTTACAGGTCCCTGGAAACAAGGACTTGCAGAGTGAAAGAAACTGACACTGTCCCTACCTAGAGTTTTCTGTCCCTAGAATAAATGTTTTTTTTAAGCACAATATAGCACAAGGACAATTAACTCACTGTCCTTACAGGTCCCTGGAAACAAGGACTTGCAGAGTGAAAGAAAAAAAACACTCTCCCTACCTACAGTTTTCTGTCCCTAGAAAAAATGTTTTTTTTAATCACAATATAGCACAAGGAAAATTAACTCACTGTCCTTACAGGTCCCTGGAAACAAGGACTTGCAGAGTGAAAGAAACTGACACTGTCCCTACCTAGAGTTTTCTGTCCCTAGAATAAATGTTTTTTTTAATCACAATATAGCACAAGGACAATTAACTCACTGTCCTTACAGGTCCCTGGAAACAAGGACTTGCAGAGTGAAAGAAACTGACACTGTCCCTACCTAGAGTTTTCTGTCCCTAGAATAAATGTTTTTTTTAAGCACAATATAGCACAAGGACAATTAACTCACTGTCCTTACAGGTCCCTGGAAACAAGGACTTGCAGAGTGAAAGAAACTGACACTGTCCCTACCTAGAGTTTTCTGTCCCTAGAATAAATGTTTTTTTTAAGCACACTATAGCAGAAGCACAAAACACACTGACACTCTCCCTACCTATCCTTCTCTTTCCCTAAACTAAAGGAATCCAGGTTAAGCAAGAAAGAAATAACAGTCACTGTCCCTGCCTATGCTACTCTATCCCTGCTCCGGAACACACTACACTAGGCCGCCGTGCTGGCGGCCTTTTATAGTGTGGGGCGTGTACTAAACACCCTCAGCAATAATTGGCCACAGGCATCCTGCCTGTGGCCAATCATTGCTCTCCTCGCTGCCGGCGCTGTGATTGGCCAAGCATGCGGGGTCACAGTGCATGCTTGGCCAATCACAGCGCCTGGATGACACTGCGATGGCGTAGTGCATTGTGGGCCGTTCGCGTCACTCGAATTTGGCGCGAACGGCCCAAATCGTTCGATCTTCGTCGAACGATCGAACAGCCAATGTTCGAGTCGAACGTATGTTCGACTCGAACACGAAGCTCATCCCTACTGATCACCAATGTAAGGGACATTCTTCCCACTGATCACCAATGTAAGGAACATTCTTCCCACTGATCACCAATGTAAGGGGCAATCTTCCCACTGATCACCAATGTAAGGAGCATTCTTCCCACTGATCACCAATGTAAGGGACATTCTTCCCACTGATCACCAATGTAAGGGACATTCTTCCCACTGATCACCAATGTAAGGAACATTCTTCCCACTGATCACCAATGTAAGGAACATTCTTCCTACTGATCACCAATGTAAGGAACATTCTTCCCACTGATCACCAATGTAAGGGACATTCTTCCCACTGATCACCAATGTAAGGAACATTCTTCTCACTGATCACCAATGTAAGGAACATTCTTCTCACTGATCACCAATGTAAGGAACATTCTTCCCACTGATCACCAATGTAAAGGACATTCTTCCTACTGATCACCAATGTAAGGAACATTCTTCCCACTGATCACCAATGTAAGGGACATTTTTCCCACTGATCACCAATGTAAGGGACATTCTTCCCACTGATCACCAATGTAAGGAACATTCTTCCCACTGATCACCAATGTAAGGAACATTCTTCCCACTGATCACCAATGTAAGGAACATTCTTCCTACTGATCACCAATGTAAGGAACATTCTTCCCACTGATCACCAATGTAAGGGACATTCTTCTCACTGATCACCAATGTAAGGAGCATTCTTCCCACTGATCACCAATGTAAGGAACATTCTTCCCACTGATCACCAATGTAAGGGACATTCTTCCCACTGATCACCAATGTAAAGAGCATTCTTCTCACTGATCACCAATGTAAGGAACATTCTTCCCACTGATCACCAATGTAAGGAGCATTCTTCCCACTGATCACCAATGTAAGGAACATTCTTCCCACTGATCACCAATATAAGGAACATTCTTCTCACTGATCACCAATGTAAGGGACATTCTTCCCACTGATCACCAATATAAGGAACATTCTTCCCACTGATCACCAATATAAGGAACATTCTTCTCACTGATCACCAATGTAAGGGACATTCTTCCTACTGATCACCAATGTAAGGAACATTCTTCTCACTGATCACCAATGTAAGGAACATTCTTCCCAATTTTTCTTTATTATAAGTCTTGCAATCAATAATCATAAAATCACTATATATATAAGATATACATAAATATATACATATTTACATAAATGAAAATATATATAGCAAATTTGCTCTCAAACAAAGAGTGACTGTACAGCAAAAACAAAACTCATCATTAGGGATGAGCTTCGTGTTCGAGTCGAACATACGTTCGACTCGAACATCGGCTGTTCGATCGTTCGACGAAGATCGAACGATTTGGGCCGTTCGCGCCAAATTCGAGTGACGCGAACGGCCCACAATGCACTACGCCATCGCAGTGTCATCCAGGCGCTGTGATTGGCCAAGCATGCACTGTGACCCCGCATGCTTGGCCAATCACAGCGCCGGCAGCGAGGAGAGCAATGATTGGCCACAGGCAGGATGCCTGTGGCCAATTATTGCTGAGGGTGTTTAGTACACGCCCCACACTATAAAAGGCCGCCAGCACGGCGGCCTAGTGTAGTGTGTTCCGGAGCAGGGATAGAGCAGCATAGGAAGGGACAGTGACTGTTATTTCTTTCTTGCTTAACCTGGATTCCTTTAGTTTAGGGAAAGAGAAGGATAGGTAGGGAGAGTGTCAGTGTGTTTTGTGCTTGTGCTATAGTGTGCTTAAAAAAAACATTTATTCTAGGGACAGAAAACTGTAGGTAGGGACAGTGTCAGTTTCTTTCACTCTGCAAGTCCTTGTTTCCAGGGACCTGGAAGGACAGTGAGTGAATTGTCCTTGTGCTATATTGTGCTTAAAAAAACATTTATTCTAGGGACAGAAAACTGTAGGTAGGGAGAGTGTCAGTTTATTTCACTCTGCAAGTCCTTGTTTCCAGGGACCTGGAAGGACAGTGAGTGAATTGTCCTTGTGCTATATTGTGATTAAAAAAAACATTTTTTCTAGGGACAGAAAACTGTAGGTAGGGAGAGTGTATTTTTTCTTTCACTCTGCAAGTCCTTGTTTCCAGGGACCTGGAAGGACAGTGAGTGAATTGTCCTTGTGCTATATTGTGCTTAAAAAAAACATTTATTCTAGGGACAGAAAACTGTAGGTAGGGAGAGTGTCAGTTTATTTCACTCTGCAAGTCCTTGTTTCCAGGGACCTGTAAGGACAGTGAGTGAATTGTCCTTGTGCTATATTGTGATTAAAAAAAACATTTTTTCTAGGGACAGAAAACTGTAGGTAGGGAGAGTGTTTTTTTTCTTTCACTCTGCAAGTCCTTGTTTCCAGGGACCTGGAAGGACAGTGAGTGAATTCTCCTTGTGCTATATTGTGATTAAAAAAAACATTTTTTCTAGGGACAGAAAACTGTAGGTAGGGAGAGTGTTTTTTTTCTTTCACTCTGCAAGTCCTTGTTTCCAGGGACCTGTAAGGACAGTGAGTGAATTGTCCTTGTGCTATAGTGTGCTTAAAAAAAACATTTATTCTAGGGACAGAAAACTGTAGGTAGGGACAGTGTCAGTTTCTTTCACTCTGCAAGTCCTTGTTTCCAGGGACCTGTAAGGACAGTGAGTGAATTGTCCTTGTGCTATATTGTGCTTAAAAAAACATTTATTCTAGGGACAGAAAACTGTAGGTAGGGAGAGTGTCAGTTTATTTCACTCTGCAAGTCCTTGTTTCCAGGGACCTGTAAGGACAGTGAGTGAATTGTCCTTGTGCTATATTGTGATTAAAAAAAACATTTTTTCTAGGGACAGAAAACTGTAGGTAGGGAGAGTGTTTTTTTTCTTTCACTCTGCAAGTCCTTGTTTCCAGGGACCTGTAAGGACAGTGAGTGAATTGTCCTTGTGCTATATTGTGATTAAAAAAAACATTTTTTCTAGGGACAGAAAACTGTAGGTAGGGAGAGTGTTTTTTTTCTTTCACTCTGCAAGTCCTTGTTTCCAGGGACCTGGAAGGACAGTGAGTGAATTGTCCTTGTGCTATAGTGTGCTTAAAAAAAAACATTTATTCTAGGGACAGAAAACTGTAGGTAGGGAGAGTGTCAGTTTATTTCACTCTGCAAGTCCTTGTTTCCAGGGACCTGTAAGGACAGTGAGTGAATTGTCCTTGTGCTATATTGTGATTAAAAAAAACATTTTTTCTAGGGACAGAAAACTGTAGGTAGGGAGAGTGTTTTTTTTCTTTCACTCTGCAAGTCCTTGTTTCCAGGGACCTGTAAGGACAGTGAGTGAATTGTCCTTGTGCTATATTGTGATTAAAAAAAACATTTTTTCTAGGGACAGAAAACTGTAGGTAGGGAGAGTGTTTTTTTTCTTTCACTCTGCAAGTCCTTGTTTCCAGGGACCTGTAAGGACAGTGAGTGAATTGTCCTTGTGCTATATTGTGATTAAAAAAAACATTTTTTCTAGGGACAGAAAACTGTAGGTAGGGAGAGTGTTTTTTTTCTTTCACTCTGCAAGTCCTTGTTTCCAGGGACCTGTAAGGACAGTGAGTGAATTGTCCTTGTGCTATAGTGTGCTTAAAAAAAACATTTATTCTAGGGACAGAAAACTGTAGGTAGGGACAGTGTCAGTTTCTTTCACTCTGCAAGTCCTTGTTTCCAGGGACCTGTAAGGACAGTGAGTGAATTGTCCTTGTGCTATATTGTGATTAAAAAAAACATTTTTTCTAGGGACAGAAAACTGTAGGTAGGGAGAGTGTCAGTTTATTTCACTCTGCAAGTCCTTGTTTCCAGGGACCTGTAAGGACAGTGAGTGAATTGTCCTTGTGCTATATTGTGATTAAAAAAAACATTTTTTCTAGGGACAGAAAACTGTAGGTAGGGAGAGTGTTTTTTTTCTTTCACTCTGCAAGTCCTTGTTTCCAGGGACCTGTAAGGACAGTGAGTGAATTGTCCTTGTGCTATATTGTGATTAAAAAAAACATTTTTTCTAGGGACAGAAAACTGTAGGTAGGGAGAGTGTTTTTTTTCTTTCACTCTGCAAGTCCTTGTTTCCAGGGACCTGTAAGGACAGTGAGTGAATTGTCCTTGTGCTATATTGTGATTAAAAAAAACATTTTTTCTAGGGACAGAAAACTGTAGGTAGGGAGAGTGTTTTTTTTCTTTCACTCTGCAAGTCCTTGTTTCCAGGGACCTGGAAGGACAGTGAGTGAATTCTCCTTGTGCTATAGTGTGATTAAAAAAAACATTTTTTCTAGGGACAGAAAACTGTAGGTAGGGAGAGTGTTTTTTTTTCTTTCACTCTGCAAGTCCTTGTTTCCAGGGACCTGTAAGGACAGTGAGTGAATTGTCCTTGTGCTATAGTGTGCTTAAAAAAAACATTTATTCTAGGGACAGAAAACTGTAGGTAGGGAGAGTGTCAGTTTATTTCACTCTGCAAGTCCTTGTTTCCAGGGACCTGTAAGGACAGTGAGTGAATTGTCCTTGTGCTATATTGTGATTAAAAAAAACATTTTTTCTAGGGACAGAAAACTGTAGGTAGGGAGAGTGTTTTTTTTCTTTCACTCTGCAAGTCCTTGTTTCCAGGGACCTGTAAGGACAGTGAGTGAATTGTCCTTGTGCTATATTGTGATTAAAAAAAACATTTTTTCTAGGGACAGAAAACTGTAGGTAGGGAGAGTGTTTTTTTTCTTTCACTCTGCAAGTCCTTGTTTCCAGGGACCTGTAAGGACAGTGAGTGAATTGTCCTTGTGCTATATTGTGATTAAAAAAAACATTTTTTCTAGGGACAGAAAACTGTAGGTAGGGAGAGTGTTTTTTTTCTTTCACTCTGCAAGTCCTTGTTTCCAGGGACCTGTAAGGACAGTGAGTGAATTGTCCTTGTGCTATAGTGTGCTTAAAAAAAACATTTATTCTAGGGACAGAAAACTGTAGGTAGGGACAGTGTCAGTTTCTTTCACTCTGCAAGTCCTTGTTTCCAGGGACCTGGAAGGACAGTGAGTGAATTGTCCTTGTGCTATATTGTGATTAAAAAAAACATTTTTTCTAGGGACAGAAAACTGTAGGTAGGGAGAGTGTTTTTTTTCTTTCACTCTGCAAGTCCTTGTTTCCAGGGACCTGTAAGGACAGTGAGTGAATTGTCCTTGTGCTATATTGTGCTTAAAAAAAACATTTATTCTAGGGACAGAAAACTGTAGGTAGGGAGAGTGTCAGTTTATTTCACTCTGCAAGTCCTTGTTTCCAGGGACCTGTAAGGACAGTGAGTGAATTGTCCTTGTGCTATATTGTGATTAAAAAAAACATTTTTTCTAGGGACAGAAAACTGTAGGTAGGGAGAGTGTTTTTTTTCTTTCACTCTGCAAGTCCTTGTTTCCAGGGACCTGTAAGGACAGTGAGTGAATTGTCCTTGTGCTATATTGTGATTAAAAAAAACATTTTTTCTAGGGACAGAAAACTGTAGGTAGGGAGAGTGTTTTTTTTCTTTCACTCTGCAAGTCCTTGTTTCCAGGGACCTGTAAGGACAGTGAGTGAATTGTCCTTGTGCTATAGTGTGCTTAAAAAAAACATTTATTCTAGGGACAGAAAACTGTAGGTAGGGAGAGTGTCAGTTTATTTCACTCTGCAAGTCCTTGTTTCCAGGGACCTGTAAGGACAGTGAGTGAATTGTCCTTGTGCTATATTGTGATTAAAAAAAACATTTTTTCTAGGGACAGAAAACTGTAGGTAGGGAGAGTGTTTTTTTTCTTTCACTCTGCAAGTCCTTGTTTCCAGGGACCTGTAAGGACAGTGAGTGAATTGTCCTTGTGCTATATTGTGATTAAAAAAAACATTTTTTCTAGGGACAGAAAACTGTAGGTAGGGAGAGTGTCAGTTTCTTTCACTGTGAAAGTCCTTGTTTCAAGGGACAGAGAAGGACACCTGAAGGTAGCCCTTATTGCTTTTTTCCCATCTCCCTGCAGGCCATCTATTAGAATGTCTGGAAGGCAAACAAGGAGAGGCAGACAGTCAGGAGGCAATAAAAGAGGGCAAGCAGGCTCTGTGTCTGGGGGCAACAGTGCTGGTCGTGGACGCGGTGCATTGTCATCAGCACATGGCCATGGGACACGCTTGTCCTTCTTTTCGGCAGCTGGACATGTTGAGCCACATCATGCCGAAGACTTGGTAGAGTGGATGACTAAGCCCTCCTCCTCCTCCTCATCCTCTCTCACCCAGGCTCAGGGTACTGGAAAAGCAGCTGCCAAAGCGTCGTCTTCCCTGGTATCAATGTCAGACAAATCATCAGTCACTCCTTCCCTAGACCCACCATGTCCTCCTCCTGAGGAGTCCCCCGAACTGTTTCAGCACAGTGTTGGGTACATGCTCCAGGAGGATGCCCAGCGTTTCGAAGGGTCTGATGATGAAACCCAGCTAGAGGAAGGCAGTAGCGTGAGAGCAGACAGAGGGGATGCTCAAGAAGGACACCAATCTGGCAGTCATGTTCCAGCAGCTGCAGCATACTGCCAGATTGGCTCCAGTGATGAGGAGGGAGGGGATGATGAGGTCACTGACTCCACGTGGGTGCCTAATAGGAGAGAGGAGGAGGAGGAGGATGAGGAGGAGGCACATCTCCAACGAGGCAGGATGCCCTTTGGTGGCCAGCGTAAGGGCAGTACACCGACGGAATCACACCGCAGAGCTCCGCCTGTGCAGGGCGCTGCCTCTGCCCGTCATTCAAAAAGTTCTTTGGTGTGGGCCTTTTTTGAGGCTAGTGCATCAGATCGCACAGCTGCTGTTTGCAACATATGTCTCAAGCGTATATCGCGTGGCCAAAACATCAGCCGCTTGGGTACCACATGCCTGACCAGACATATGTTGACCTGCCATGCAGCTCGTTGGCAAGCCTACCTCAAAGACCCACACCAAAGAACAAAGCGGACCTCTCCTTGCACCGCATCAGCTGGGATCTCCAACCCCACTATAACTTCAGTCCTCTCTGAAACATGCACTGAGAGGAATGAAGGTGTAGAATTAGGTGTGTCACAGCCAAGTACTTGCGGCCACTCTGCTAGCAGTACACCGACGTCCGATTCTAGCAGGCAAATTTCCCTGCCCCAGCTGCTGGACCGTCGAAAGAAGTTCACTCCCAGCCATCCACATGCCCAGCGGTTGAATGCTAGCTTGGCTAAATTGCTAGCGCTTCAACTGCTGCCTTTTCAGTTGGTAGACTCGGCCCCCTTCCGTGAGTTTGTGCAATGTGCGGTTCCTCAGTGGCAGGTTCCCAAACGCCACTTTTTCTCACGGAAGGCTATTCCGGCTCTCTACCGGCATGTGGAAGGCAATGTCTTGGCCTCGCTGGACAGGGCGGTCAGCGGTAAGGTGCATATTACCGCTGACTCATGGTCCAGCAGGCATGGACAGGGACGTTACCTTTCTTTCACGGCCCATTGGGTCACTCTTTTGGCAGCTGGGAAGGATTCAGGACAAGGTGCAGTAGTGTTGGAGGTTGTCCCACCGCCACGCCTCCAAAATGCTACTACTGGTTGTGACACACCTCTCTCCTCCACCCCCTCCTCTTCTTCTTCCTCCATGGCCTCTTCCTGTGGTTTGTCCTATGAACCAGCGGTGCTCCGTAGCCGTTCACGGGGCTACGCAAGTACGCAGGCAAAAAGATGCCATGCCGTGCTTGCGCTGGTGTGTTTGGGGGACAGAAGCCACACTGGGGCAGAGGTCCTGTCTGCTCTGCAGGGCCAGGCCGAGAGGTGGTTGACGCCACGCCAGCTTAAGCCAGGAATGGTGGTTTGCGACAATGGCACCAACCTCCTCTCCGCCCTCCGACAGGGACAACTGACCCATGTGCCCTGTGTGGCTCACGTCCTTAACCTGGTGGTGCAGCGCTTCTTGGGCAGGTACCCGGGCTTACAGGATGTCCTGAGGCAGGCCAGGAAAGTCTGTGTGCATTTCCGCAGATCTTATAATGCCAGTGCTCGCCTGGCTGAGCTGCAAAAGGAGTTGAACCTGCCCAAGAACCGCCTTATATGTGACATGCCTACCAGGTGGAACTCAACGTTGGCCATGCTGCAGCGGCTGCACATGCAGCAGAGGGCCATCAATGAGTACCTGTGCGACTACGGCACCAGGACAGGGTCAGGGGAGCTTGGTTTTTTTTCTCCACGCCAGTGGGGCATGATCAGGGATGCATGCACTGTCCTGGCACCATTTGAGGAGGCCACGAGGATGGTGAGCAGTGACAGTGCATGCATCAGTGACACTGTACCTCTTGTCCACCTGTTGGAGCACACGCTGCGTGGAATAATGGACAGGGCACTTGAGGCAGAACAGAGGCAGGAAGAGGAGGACTTCCTTGCCTCTCAAGGCCCCCTTTACCCAGACAGTGTTCCTTCTGTCCCACCCATCGCACAGGAAGAGGAGGAGGAGGAGGAGGAGGAGGAGGAGGATTGTGTCAGCATGGAGGTGGAGGCTGGCACTCAGCATCATCAGCAGCAGTCTTTTAGGGATGATTTACAGTCCCAAGAAACCAGTGGACTTGTACGTGCCTGGGAGGAGGTGGCTGCGGATCATGTCGTCCTTAGTGACCCAGAGGACTCCGGAGCGAATGCCTCAGCAAACCTACGCTGCATGGCCTCCCTGATCCTGCAAAGTCTGCGGAAGGATCCTCGTATTCTTCGGATCAAGGAGAGGGACCATTACTGGCTGGCCACTCTCCTTGATCCACGGTACAAGGGTAAGGTTGCGGACCTTATGTTACCGTCGCAGAGGGAGCAGAGGATGAGACAACTCCGGGAGGCCTTGCAGAAAGGTCTGTGCAACGCGTTCCCAGAGACTGGGAGGTTGCAAACTCCTGGTCCTGGACAACGAGTTGCTGAGGCTTCGGCCAGTCAAAGAAGGAGCGGTGGGGAAGGTGGCCGTCTGACCGATGCGTTCAGACAATTCTTTAGTCCGCAGCCCCAAAGTATGATCGGTTCCAGCAACCATCGCCAGCGTCTGATAAACATGGTGCAGGAATATCTAGGGGCAAGGTCAGACTTGGACACCTTCCCCACCGAAAATCCTCTGGCTTACTGGGTCTTGAGGATGGATCACTGGCCAGAGCTTGCACAGTATGCAATTGAGCTACTGGCCTGTCCTGCATCCAGCGTTCTTTCGGAACGCACATTCAGTGCTGCTGGAGGATTTGTCACGGATCACAGGGTGCGCCTGTCCACCGACTCGGTTGATCGACTGACTTTCATCAAGATGAACCAGTCTTGGATCACCACCAGCTACCACACACCTGATGCTGATATAACAGACTAATTGATTTTAACATGTCACATCCCTTCAAGAGTGATGCTGATGCTGAGTGCCTGTGCTGTTATGTTGACTGGCTATCCTCCTCCTCCGAGTCCTCAATGATACGATTGATGATGATAGCTTGGAAGATAATTTTTGTTTATGGGTGCCGCCACCAGTGGCTAAGGCCCAATTTTTCAGCCCCTGTTTTACAGGGGCGTGTAATTACAATTTTTTTAGCAATAATTTGCCATAGGGCTCATTGCTGTGCTCCAAGTACAGTATCTGTGAGGGGTTGGAGTGTTGTGGCACCAGTGCCTAAGGCCCAATTTTTCAGCCCCTGTTTAACAGGGGCGTGTCATTACAATTTTTGAAGCAATACTTTGCAACAGGGCTCATTGCTGTGCTCCAAGTACAGTATCTGTGAGGGGTTGTAGTGTTGTGCCACCAGTGCCTAAGGCCCAATTTTTCAGCCCCTGTTCAACAGGGGCATGCAATTACAATTCTTGATCTAATAATTCACAGCAGGGTCCATTGCTGCACCCACCAAGAGTAACTCTGAGGGCTTACAGTCTTGTGGCAACGCCACCACCACCACCACCACGAAAGGCCCAATTTTTCAGCCCCTGTTCAAAAGGGGCATGTAATTACAATTCTTGATCTAATAATTCACAGCAGGGCCCATTGCTGCACCCACCAAGAGTAACTGTCAGGGCTTACAGTGTTGTGGCACCAGCACCACCATCAAAGCCCCAATTTTTACTACCACTGTTCAACAATTATATGTAATTAAAATTCCTGATATAATAGTTGACAGCAGGGCGTTCCAGCACCAACCAAGAGTAACTGAGTGCTTACAGTGTTGTGCCAACACCAACAACTAAGGGGCCTATTTCTGCAGAGTATATACGGCAGGTCCCTACTTTCAAACATCCAACTTACAAACGACTCCTACTTGCAAACGAAAGAAGACAACAGGAAGTGAGAGGAAATCTACCCCTAGAAAGGAAAATTCTCTCCTGTAAGAATAAATATGGGAGAAAGGGGTCTCATCTGTACTGATGCTTTATCAGCAATCCTTGTTTCAAGAAAAACACCACATTTCAAAAACAGTTGTCATTGGGACGGAAAGTGAGGTGAAATGTTCTGAACAGGGGCACAGACAGCAAAACAAATGTTACAGGGGTGATAACCCTTACCTATGTTTCCCAAAAAGTTTAAAAATAGATTTTTGGGCTGGAGCTACACTTCAACAATGTACCTGTTCAAAATTACAAACAGATTCTACATAAGAACAAACCTACAGTCCCTGTCTTGTATGCACCGCCTGTATACGGCTGTTCAGAGTATATAGGGCCTTTTTTATTTTATGTGCGGGGTTCCCCTTAATATCCATACAAGACCCAAAGGGGCTGGTAATGGGCTGGGGTAGGGGGGGGTCATGGGGTAGCTATGCCATTTTTCTTAAAGAATTTCATCCATATTACCGGGACCAGACATTACATTAAAGCCGCAAGCAGTTTTGAATGGCTTTTTTTTCCTTTAGAAGTGTCATTTTGTGCAGGGACAGTTCTAAACACGGGAAACACGTGGCACTTCACAGGCATACTTTAGACACCCCCCAGGTACGATATTTAAAGGAATATTTGACTTTTTTTTTTCACTTTATGCATCATTAAAATGACTGCTCCCGAAAAACGACCGTTTTTAAAACTTCTTTTTGCATTGATACATGTCCCCTGGTGCAGAACCCGGGTTCCCAAACCCTTTTTAGGACAATAACATGCATAATAGTTGTTATAATTAGCACTTTAGAATTCGAACGTTCGCATCCATTGTATTTAATAGGGTTCTAATGTTCGTTCGAACTTTCGGTCCGTTCGCGGGTTCTGGTGCGAACCGAACCCGGGGGTGTTCGGCTCATCACTACTCATCATGAACATGTCATTATTGGGCATAATCTTACTACAAAACTCACACCACTACACCAGACAAACCTGCAAGGTCAAGAAACAAACCCGCACCCATTATGCATGCAGCCCTTCTTCAAAAAGAAGATACTAACCAACAAAAGCTAAGGGAGTGAAAGACACAGAAAAAGAAAAGAACTCCTCACCCAGAGATAGGCAGTTCACCAAAAGCAGGTCTGATATTCCTCCACGCCCTTTTCCAGACCGCCCGAGGCTCCCTGCCCTTCTCAAGACCCCAAATTTTCCCAACCTCACCCAGAATATCGTACACCACCACCTCAACAGAGAGGACTTTCTTCCGCAGGGTAATCTGACACCGTGCATTCCATGTGAAGTAACGGACAACTATACTAACTAGAAAAAGTATATTGAAATCAAAATCCCAGCAAGTCGGAAATGCCCCGTACACCCACTCCGCATAACTCATGCGATAGAAAAAGGGGATACCTAGAGCCCTCCCCACCGTTTTATACACCTCTATATTAAAGGGACTGTGACAAGGGGGTAACTTTGGACACCGGGTAAATGGAAAAACCCCAATATGGTCTATGATAGCCATATTCAATGCTGTACATACATTTTATCTAGATTGGGTCTGTAATATTGATCCACCATATTCCTCAGGATATCTGCAAAGAACTATTTACAGTTTGATTATGACCTCAACAGGGTAATTGAAAAGTGACGCCTTCATGATGTTGGGACACATACTGTTAGATGCTAATGTCATCACCCCCAGCCCCTTGTCTTTGTGTAATCATTGCTGGGAGGAATTAAGGTGATTTGCATTCTATTGTTCATTATGACTTGGGAAGGTCTGGTGTGAATAGAGATAATTAACACCATGCCTGTGTGTATGGTATCCGGCAGACAGACTGGCTGCCAACACTTTGTGATAAGATGTGTATTGGGGATCGTTATATTCTATTGTGTGGGATCTTTTGAAGCCTAGCAGACGTCAGGATGATGTGTTGAGTCTTGTGATGTGTGGGTGGAGCTGGGCCATTGTTCATGTTAAACTAATGCAGTATTGGATATATATAAAAGTTACAATGTTTCTCAATAAAGTCATTCTACCACAGAAGGATACAGAGTGCGTCTCGTTTCTTCAGAAGGATTAATTCCTATGGGAAGGGGTCTTTTGACTGTGGAAGATTGGTAGCGAGTTGATGTGTGTCCAGGAGAGGGGACAGAGGAAATGGCGTTACCCCCCTTTCGTATTTGGGGTGCCGTTACATTGGTTGGCAGCAGCGGGATTTTCCCTCCAGTTCCTGGGACACCACCACCACAGTGAATGACCAGCTATGCAGCCTGCAGGAAAGTCACGCTGAAAGACCTACTTGAGAGCCGAGATGGACCAGTTGGTGATGCAGGACCCCGGTCAGTTGAAGACCTGCTTCAGCAACGTGTTTAACAGCGGTTGGCATTATATGGTGCTAACCCATCAGAGACCGCCATACAGGAAGCCATTAAAGGCATCCAGCTGCAGAATGCCCGACAAGAGAGAGAACGAGAGCGACACGAGAGAGAACTAGCGCGACAAAAGAGAGAACAAGAGCGTCAAGAGAGAGAACGAGAGCGACAAGAGAAGGAACTAGAGCGACAAAAGAGAGAACTAGAGCGGCAACATGAGCGGAAAATGGCGGAAATACGGCAATCGGAGACAACGCCTAAAGAACCAGCCGCCATGGAAGAGGAATTCGGAAGGAGGTTGCAAGAGATGCAGATACAGCATAGAGGACCAGTATCAGAGGAGGTCCTGCTGGGATGGTTTGATTCAATCCGCTGCGAACTCTGGAAGAAAGCGCTAGCTCTCGAGCAGCAACACCAGGGAAAAGTTCTCCCCTCCATCCATGTAAGGTACTGGTCGCAGTATGAAGTACGAATGCTGTTATTGGGGGAACAACCGAAGCAGGAGTGGACAGCTGAGTTAAGCAGGCTGATCCGGGCAGAGATGCGGTTGGACGAGAGCTACAGAGCCCTCTGGTGGTATGTAGCCCAAGAGTGCCCATGGTCAGCGGATGACAGCCCCACAGAAGGCTTTGACTATGATGGCCTGGGATTGTTGTATTGGAGGCTGTCCAGTGACCCTGACTTTGGGAGTGATCAGGAGTGGCGTTTGGAGGAAATAATGGAGCACAGAGAGCGAAAACTGAATGTCTCGGAAGGGCACTGGGCAGAGGAAGATTTGGAGTTTCTGGCCATTCAGGAATGGGAGCTGGAGATCGCCTACAGACAGCTGCTAGAATCTGCTGAGCAGCAGGGTGGTGCTACCTTTGCCTGGGACTATCAGGAAATACCAGTTGACAACTATGAAATCCTGGCTGAAGAATCAGCAGTGAAAAATCTGGAGATTGCCATCCCTAAAGCCGAAGTGGATGAGGTGGAGTTCCAGGGAGCTAGGGCAGTTGGCTCATCCCCCCAACCACAGATTACAGAAGGTATGGATTTAATGGGCTGTTCAGAGGATGTTATGGATTATGCATCGCCCCCTCAAGTACTGGCAACAGGGCAGAGTGCTAGCAACCTCTGCCCAGCACCGGAAACAACTGTGGAGTTTCAGGGAGCCGGGGCAGTTGGCCCCCCTCTCTAGCAACAAGCTGAGGTGGTAAAGCTTTTACCCCCAGCTGAATCACTGGCAGCAGGGCAGAACGCTACTGGCATCTGCACACAACTGCAACTTGAGCGGATATCGGTGGATGGGACTGCGGTCTCCACTCACAGCAACCCAGCACAAGAGCTGGCAACAGAGCAGAGTGCCACGGGCCTCTGCTCTCAACTAACAGAAGAGGGAGTTCCTGTGGTACTGGATGGGACTTCGGTCCTCACTGACACAACCCCAGAAAATGGTGCGACACTGAGACAGGAGGATGTCAGCCTTGCTTTGCAAGCACTGGGGGATTTTCACCTACCACAAGTGGATGGGACTTCAGTCTCCACTTGTATACCCCAGGGATGCTGGGCAGTCGGCCCAGATCCCCAACAGCATGACGGATTGAACCCAGTCACCCTGTCTTCTCTCCAGCGGCTGAAAGGACTCCAGGGAGAAGGGCCAGTCCAGGCCTCTCCCCAGCGGCGGGTATGTTCTCTGAGAGTGGCAGAAGTTGGCTGGGTGAGTAGTGCTCTGTTTGGAGCAATTCATTTGGGGTACTGTGTGGATACCGGCATTAGAGGAATGGACCTATGGACTAACTTTGGAGTCAACCCGTCTGGGGTTGCCTCCTCTGTTAGTCTCCAGCCGAAAAGGGAGATGTGTGACAAGGGGGTCAATTTGGACACCGGGTGAATGGAAAAACCCCAATATGGTCTATGATAGCCATATTCAATGCTGTACATACATTTTATCTAGATTGGGTCTGTAATATTGATCCACCATATTCCTCAGGATACCTGCAAAGAACTATTTACTGTTTGATTTTGACCTCAACAGGGTAATTGAAAAGTGACGCCTTCATGATGTTGGGACACATACTGTTAGATGCTAATGTCATCACCCCCAGCCCCTTGTCTTTGTGTAATCATTACCGGGAGGAATTAAGGTGATTTGCATTCTATTGTTCATTATGACTTGGGAAGGTCTGGTGTGAATAGAGATAATTAACACCATGCCTGTGTGTATGGTATCCGGCAGACAGACTGGCTGCCAACACTTTGTGATAAGATGTGTATTGGGGATCATTATATTCTATTATGTGGGATCTTTTGAAGCCTAGCAGACGTCAGGATGATGTGTTGAGTCTTGTGATGTGTGGGTGGAGCTGGGCCATTGTTCATGTTAAACTAATGCAGTATTGGATATATATAAAAGTTACAATGTTTCTCAATAAAGTCATTCTACCACAGAAGGATACAGAGTGCGTCTCGTTTCTTCAGAAGGATTAATTCCTATGGGAAGGGGTCGTTTGACTGTGGAAGATTGGTAGCGAGTGGATGTGTGTCCAGGAGAGGGGACAGAGGAAACGGCGTTAACCCCTTTTATATTTGGGGTGCCGTTACAGGGACACTGCAGCAAAAAGTGGTCCATAGACTCCACTTTACCAACACACTCCACTCTAGGACAATCCCGATCATCCACAGGGCGATGCTTCAAGTTCCCTCTCACATAGAGCCTTCCATGGAAAGCGAGCCAGGCTTGATCCCTAAACTTCAAAGGGATTCTTTCTAAATTGATTAAACGCAACCCCTCCCTCATTACAGGGCCTGGGCAATCCCTTAAGGCCAGTGACGCACTGAAAGCAGAGCTCAAAATCCTCTTCTCCAGAAGCTTCCTGGGGAGGGACTTGATATCCTCCGCTGTCACCTGTCACTGCCAAAGTATTTTCAGACATGGGGCAACATAAGCCGGGAGCTTGCCATGTTGGACTCTCAGACTTTTCACTGGCCCGCCTTCTTCCCAGCATCGCAGAAAAGGCCTAAAACAAGATTGAAAAATACCCACCCATCCCGGCGGGTTCTCTGCTAGCATGCTACTAAGATTGTACTTTAAAAAGTGCAGAGAAAAGAAAACTATTGGGTTGACCATTCCTAAGCCACCCTCCCGCCTAGACAGGTAAGTCACATTGCGTTTGATCAGGTTCAGCCTATTTCCCCATAACAGTTGGAAAAAACAGCTGTACACCCTTGCATAGAGAGATGCCGGCAAGATACAGACGAAGCTGACATATAAAAAGATTGGGACCAGGTACGTTTTGATCAAGTCAACCCTCTCCCTCAAGGAAAGCTTCCATTTCTTCCAGCTTGCTACTTTGGCATTGGCACCCACAAACCTGCTTTCCCAATTTCGATGACCATAGTCACCAGGACCAAATTTGATGCCCAACACTTTAATTTCCTGTTGGGGCTCTGGGAAGGCATCCGGAAGTTCGAAGCTTTCACCCTCCTCACCCATTCAGAAAACTTCACTCTTTTCATGGTTGACTTTAGAACCAGAAGCCTCCATGTACTGCTCTATCATAGAGACCACCTCCAGCGCCTCCTCCGTCCCAGAGACAATAACAGACACATCATCGGCATAGGCCACGACCTTCAAAGGCGGCACACCAGCAATGCCCAAAGGCACCTCGCACAAAGATCCATTCTCTAGCCTTCTTATGAAGGGGTCGATTGCGAATACATATAGCAGGGGGCTCAGAGGACATCCCTGGCGCACACCAGATCCAACCTCAAAAGGCCGTCCAACCCAACCATTAACCAGTGGGAAGCTCTCAGCCCCTCTATATAATGTTTTTAGCCAATCTATAAACCTCCCCTGCAGGCCGTATCTACTAAGTAGCAAATACATGTACTCATGATTGACTCTATCAAAAGCCTTCGCCTGATCCAATGCCAGCAAGTACTTTCTCCATCCAGCAGCCCTGCATTGCTCCAAAGCCTCCCGGACAGCTAAAACTGCTGAAAAGGTACTTCTACCTTGGACCGAGCAGTGCTGATGACTGGACAACAAATCGTCTGCCACTGACGACAAGCGCCAAAAAAGAATCTTTGTCAAGATCTTTCGATCAACATTGAGAAGACTGATGGGGCGCCAGTTCTCAATCATTGAGGGGTCTTTACCTTTTGACAGAAGAATCAAATCGCAGCGGATTGCCTCATGGAGGGAGGGAGCGAACCCTCTTCTAGACAGCTGTTATAAACCTCCGCTAAAAAGGGAGCCAGAATGGACTTAAAACACTTGTAGAATTCAGCTGTTAATCCATCTGGCCCAGGCGATTTTTTGGTAGCCAGCTTCTCTATAGCATGAAACACCTCATCCGCTGAAATTGGTTCTGTCAAATCCATCAAAGGCAATGTACCATTTCCCAATCCTGGAGTAGAATCCAGAAAGCTTTCCATCCTGTCCCGACAAAGGTCCTTTCTTCCCAGAAGGTCTGCGTAATATGATCTGAAGATCTCCAGGATCCCTGATCTGGACTTCACCAGGGAACCCGTACCATCCCTCAGGCCTATGACCGTCTTAACTGCTATGCCTTGCTTACAGTTCTGGTAAGGATCAGGCGAGTGATATTTTCCATAATCCCTCTCCAGAACCAAGGAGGCATGCCGGTCGTATTGACACTTCCTAAGAAGAAGCTTCACCTCAGAGATCTCCCCTGGATCTCCTCCATACGAGACAAGACAATCAAGCTTCCTCCGCAAATGCTGGTAGGCAATGTACATACCAAGCTGCTTATTCTTACTTATGGCCTTGAAAAGTCCAATTGCCCTTTGTTTCACAAGCTCCCACCACTCTGACTTACTGCTGCAAAAGTCCAGAATAGAAACCTGTGCCTGAAAAAAATCCTCAAAGGATTGTCTTACCTCTACATCTTCCAGGAGAGTCAAATTCAGTTTCCAGGCACCCCTTCCCCTGGGTGGAGTGTCCGAGGCATTCAGAGTCACAGACAGCATACAGTGGTCGGAGAACTCCACCGCCCTTAACTCAGGAGCCGAGAAAGCAGAGTTCTCCTTTAAAAAATACCTATCTATCCTACTCTGACTATTCCCTCTCTGAAATGTGAATCCCGTGCTGCCAGGGCAGTGCTTAATATGCACATCTACCAGGCCTGCTTGTCTCACCATATCTCTAAGAAAAACGCTATCGTAACCCAGCCTGTCTATGGAGCCTCTCCTGTCTTCAGGCCTAATTATGGTGTTAAAGTCACCTCCAAAGACAACCTGCTGGGACGTAAAAAGGAAGGGCTTGATCTCTGTGAGGAGGCATTTCCTGCCCCATTTTGACTGCGGCCTATAGATATTAATCAGGCGCAGGTCCTGCCCCCTAACAGAAACGTCCAAGACCATGCATCTACCCATTTCTACCTCAATTATCCGCCGGCACGTTACCATATCGGTTTTAAAAAGGACCGCAACTCCGCTGCAGGGCTCAGCCGCAAGAGACCAAAAGGAGGGACCGCATCTCCACTCCCTTTTTGCCAGATGGACATCGGCCAAAGTATGGAGCCAGGTCTCTTGCAAAAATAAAATCTCGGCATCAAACTCGCTGAGCAAAAATAAGGCAATACCACGAGCTCTTGCAGATTTAATGCTGGCGACATTAATGGTCGCCACCTTTATCGGAGTGGGAACTGCCATCAGGATGATTGGGGTAGTCGTTTCTTAACCTTTACCACACTCTCATCACCAGAAACAGCTCTCTTCAAACTACGTGACTCCCCCTCATCCATAGATGATAAAGAGAAAGACACATCAGACATCTCATCACCCAACAAAACAGAAAAGGTGTTGCCAAGAGGAACCCTTCCTGGGTCCGACTCTGAGGAAGAAATGACAGCTTTTCTCGTCTTCCTCTTCTTTTTTTTCTTCCTCCTAATCTTCTCCCACCCCTCATCATCCGAATCCCCATCAACAGAGCGTGAGACATGGGGTATGGACACCCTTCCATCAGCCCCACCCCCATCCAGCACCCCCACATTCCCCTGACCACGCTTGCGCGTCCGAGGGGCAGGGACTGGAGGCTGAGTGGGAAGATCCGCTAAAACTGCCCCCCCAGCAGCCTCCGCCAGTCTGGAGGATCTACGTACCACAGGAGGGACAGACTCAGGGATCACATTACTAGGGGAAACTGAACCAGAACCAGAAACAACAGATGTCACAGACACAGGAGGGACAGACTCAGGGACCAGATCACTAGGAGAGACAGAAACAACAGATGTCACAGACACAGGAGGGACAGACTCAGGGACCAGATCACTAGGAGAGACAGAACCAGAAACAACAGATGTCACAGACACAGGAGGGACAACAACAGTTTCAGTGGCCTCATCCTCCTTATCCAGCCTCTGCAGCTCAGCCTTCAATCCCGACAAGATATGTAATGCTTCTGGGCATTGACTATAAGGATGACCGAGCTTTTGGCACAAATTGCACCGAATATCGGTGCAATCCTTAGCCAAATGGTCCAGATCCTGGCACAGTGAACACTTTTTACGGGTGCAGGTAGATGCAAAATGGCCTTTTTCACCACATTTGTTACAGACTTTAGGCTGACCTTGGTAAAAAATGGTCAGCCTATCCCTCCCCAGAAAGGCTGAACAGGGCAGATGTTGGACTACATTTCCCAGCACCCCCAATTTTAATGACACTGTCCAGGCCCCTGTCCAAATCCCATGCAGATCAAGGACCTTCCGCAGTGGAGCGAGGACCTCACCATATCGGCGTAGCCATACTATTAAATCAGCCTCAGGTATAGATTCATTGCGCACCAGGATCGTCACAGATTTTATCAGAGGCTGCCTGGAAATCACCTTTGGCACCCAACCGTTCCACTGCGGAAGGCCCCTGCACCTCCTAAATCGCTCCCAAAACAAATCCAAACCCTCAGGCTTTACAAAGGACAAATAAAACTCGTAACTCCCCACGGGGCAAATCAAAGCAAAAATATCCGAAACTTTAAACCCCATTTCCAGAACCAACTCTGCCACCCTCCCCCTTCCTGGTGGGGTCCCCTCCCCCTCCCACTTCAATTGGACCACATTTCTCCTCTGGTACCCACTAACCATCCCCCCACCAAACCTCCCCAAATTGTGACCACTACCATTTGCAGCATTCCCCCCACCCTCCTTGGTGCGACTCCCCAAAACTGTCGCATAGCTGCCAGTGCTCGCAGACCTCCCTGCAGATGATCCAGTTGTGCGTTTAGAAACGTCTGACACAACTCTGGCAGATAACAATTGTACACCTGAGGAGTCTTTCCTCTGCTGAGCAGGAGGAGAAATGTCATTTTTACCAATAGCAGCAACATTAACCCCTTCACCACCACCCACCACCACATCCATTGCTTTATTAATGTTATTGCTGTCATTATTTTCTGGCACATTCGTAGTTCCTGCCGTGTCCACACTCACTGCTGTACCCATAGATACTTCACCTCCAGGCAGACTCTTCTCCATCAGGACAGGATTGTCAGCTAAGCAAGATTGTACAGCAACAGGTGATTCATTGCAGGAGACTTCCATGCCTGCTTCCACTTCACATGCTGCACTGTGCTGCTCCCCTCCCCCACCTGCATCAACCAGCCCAGGTGAGGCTGAAACAGGCTCTTTGGAGCTGGCAGCCAACTTGCTTGTGGAACTACAAGTCCCAGCAGTAGCAGCAAAATCCATATGCGGGGGGCATGATGCAGATCCATCCACATTGCTCTGGTGCTGCTGATCCACAGAACTCACTGATGTCTGGGAGGCAAATCTCCTCTCATTGGTAAACTTTTCTGCCAAAGCTCCACTTTTGTCTTTCAATTTCTCCAACAATAAAGATTGCTTCTTTACCTTCTCCTCCATCTGCTGTAACTCAGGCTTCATGGCCAAACGATTCTTACTCCAGGCCTGGAAATACTTGGCCCTGAAGTTTTTATGTTCAAATTTTAAACATTTAAGTTTCTCCTCAGCTCTTCCGATCGCCCGGAAACGATCAATGATCTTCTGTCTGTAGACATCACCATGCTCACCAGGGCCTGGACCCACAGTCAGATCCTCCACCTCCTCCTCCTCACTAGGCCCTGTGTCATCAGGGGGATCCCTACCAGGGCCTCCACCAGGATCAGGCATTATTCCTGGGCCAAGCTAGCAGGCAAGGCCGAGGCTTGAAAAAGGCTGGTTCTCTCAGAGAGCTCTTTGGGTGTGTCCTCCTCCTTCTTCCCACTGACCACCAATGTAAGGAACATTCTTCCCACTGATCACCAATGTAAGGAACATTCTTCCCACTGATCACCAATGTAAGGAACATTCTTCCCACTGACCACCAATGTAAGGAACATTCTTCCCACTGATCACCAATGTAAGGAACATTCTTCCCACTGATCACCAATGTAAAGAACATTCTTCCCACTGATCACCAATGTAAGGAACATTCTTCTCACCGATCACCAATGTAAGGAACATTCTTCCCACTGATCACCAATGTAAGGAACATTCTGCCCACTGATCACCAATGTAAGGAACATTCTTCCCACTGATCACCAATGTAAGGAACATTCTGCCCACTGATCACCAATGTAAGGAACATTCTTCCCACTGATCACCAATGTAAGGAACATTCTTCTCACTGATCACCAATGTAAGGAACATTCTTCCCACTGATCACCAATGTAAGGAACATTCTTCCCACTGATCACCAATGTAAGGAGCATTCTTCTCACTGATCACCAATGTAAGGAACATTCTTCTCACTGATCACCAATGTAAGGAACATTCTTCCCACTGATCACCAATGTAAGGAACATTCTTCTCACCGATCACCAATGTAAGGAACATTCTTCCCACTGATCACCAATGTAAGGAACATTCTGCCCACTGATCACCAATGTAAGGAACATTCTTCCCACTGATCACCAATGTAAGGAACATTCTGCCCACTGATCACCAATGTAAGGAACATTCTTCCCACTGATCACCAATGTAAGGAGCATTCTTCCCACTGATCACCAATGTAAGGAACATTCTTCCCACTGATCACCAATGTAAGGAGCATTCTTCTCACTGATCACCAATGTAAGGAACATTCTTCTCACTGATCACCAATGTAAGGAACATTCTTCCCACTGATCACCAATGTAAGGAACATTCTTCTCACTGATCACCAATGTAAGGAACATTCTTCCCACTGACCACCAATGTAAGGAACATTCTTCCCACTGATCACCAATGTAAGGAACATTCTTCCCACTGATCACCAATGCAAGGAACATTCTTCCCACTGATCACCAATGTAAGGAACATTCTTCCCACTGATCACCAATGCAAGGAACATTCTTCCCACTGATCACCAATGTAAGGAACATTCTTCCCACTGATCACCAATGTAAGGAACATTCTTCTCACTGATCACCAATGTAAGGAGCATTCTTCTCACTGATCACCAATGTAAGGAACATTCTTCTCACTGATCACCAATGTAAGGAGCATTCTTCTCACTGATCACCAATGTAAGGAACATTCTTCCCACTGATCACCAATGTAAGGAACATTCTTCTCACTGACCCCCAATGTAAGGAACATTCTTCCCACTGACCACCAATGTAAGGAGAATTCTTCTTACTGATCACCAATGTAAGGAACATTCTTCTCACTGATCACCAATGTAAGGAACATTCTTCCCACTGATCACCAATGTAAGGAGCATTCTTCTCACTGATCACCAATGTAAGGAACATTCTTCTCACTGACCCCCAATGTAAGGAACATTCTTCTCACTGATCACGAATGTAAGGAACATTCTTCCCACTGATCACCAATGTAAGGAACATTCTTCTCACTGATCACCAAATGTAAGGAACATTCTTCCCACTGATCACCAATGTAAGGAACATTCTTCCCACTGATCACCAATGTAAGGAGCATTCTTCCCACTGATCACCAATGTAAGGAACATTCTTCTCACTGATCACCAATGTAAGGAACATTCTTCTCACTGATCACCAATGTAAGGAACATTCTTCCCACTGATCACCAATGTAAGGAGCATTCTTCCCACTGATCACCAATGTAAGGAACATTCTTCTCACTGACCCCCAATGTAAGGAACATTCTTCCCACTGACCACCAATGTAAGGAGAATTCTTCTTACTGATCACCAATGTAAGGAACATTCTTCTCACTGATCACCAATGTAAGGAACATTCTTCCCACTGATCACCAATGTAAGGAACATTCTTCCCACTGATCACCAATGTAAGGAACATTCTTCCCACTGATCACCAATGTAAGGAACATTCTTCTCACTGATCACCAATGTAAGGAACATTCTTCTCACTGATCACCAATGTAAGGGACATTCTTCCCACTGATCACCAATGTAAGGAACATTCTTCTCACTGATCACCAATGTAAGGAACATTCTTCTCACTGATAACCAATGTAAGGAACATTCTTCCCACTGATCACCAATGTAAGGAACATTCTTCCCACTGATCACCAATGTAAGGGACATTCTTCTCACTGACACCAATGTAAGGAACATTCTTCCCACTGATCACCAATGTAAGGAACATTCTTCCCACTGATCACCAATGTAAGGAACATTCTTCCCACTGATCACCAATGTAAGGAACATTCTTCCCACTGATCACCAATGTAAGGAACATTCTTCCCACTGATCACCAATGTAAGGAACATTCTTCCCACTGATCACCAATGTAAGGGACATTCTTCTCACTGATCACCAATGTAAGGAACATTCTTCCCACTGATCACCAATGTAAGGAACATTCTTCCCACTGATCACCAATGTAAGGAACATTCTTCCCACCGATCACCAATGTAAGGAACATTCTTCTCACTGATCACCAATGTAAGGAACATTCTTCTCACCGATTACCAATGTAAGGAACATTCTTCTCACCGATCACCAATTTAAGGAACATTCTTCTCACTGATCACCAATGTAAGGAACATTCTTCTCACTGATCACCAATGTAAGGAACATTCTTCCCACTGATCACCAATGTAAGGAACATTCTTCTCACTGATCACCAATGTAAGGAACATTCTTCTCACTGATCACCAATGTAAGGAACATTCTTCTCACTGATAACCAATGTAAGGAACATTCTTCCCACTGATCACCAATGTAAGGAACATTCTTCCCACTGATCACCAATGTAAGGAACATTCTTCTCACTGACCCCCAATGTAAGGAACATTCTTCCCACTGACCACCAATGTAAGGAGAATTCTTCTTACTGATCACCAATGTAAGGAACATTCTTCTCACTGATCACCAATGTAAGGAACATTCTTCCCACTGATCACCAATGTAAGGAACATTCTTCCCACTGATCACCAATGTAAGGAGCATTCTTCCCACTGATCACCAATGTAAGGAACATTCTTCTCACTGACCCCCAATGTAAGGAACATTCTTCCCACTGATCACCAATGTAAGGAGAATTCTTCTTACTGATCACCAATGTAAGGAACATTCTTCTCACTGATCACCAATGTAAGGAACATTCTTCTCACTGATAACCAATGTAAGGAACATTCTTCCCACTGATCACCAATGTAAGGAGCATTCTTCCCACTGATCACCAATGTAAGGAACATTCTTCTCACTGACCCCCAATGTAAGGAACATTCTTCCCACTGACCACCAATGTAAGGAGAATTCTTCTTACTGATCACCAATGTAAGGAACATTCTTCTCACTGATCACCAATGTAAGGAACATTCTTCTCACTGATAACCAATGTAAGGAACATTCTTCCCACTGATCACCAATGTAAGGAGCATTCTTCCCACTGATCACCAATGTAAGGAACATTCTTCTCACTGACCCCCAATGTAAGGAACATTCTTCCCACTGACCACCAATGTAAGGAGAATTCTTCTTACTGATCACCAATGTAAGGAACATTCTTCTCACTGATCACCAATGTAAGGAACATTCTTCCCACTGATCACCAATGTAAGGAACATTCTTCCCACTGATCACCAATGTAAGGGACATTCTTCTCACTGATCACCAATATAAGGAACATTCTTCCCACTGATCACCAATGTAAGGAACATTCTTCTCACTGATCACCAATGTAAGGAACATTCTTCTCACTGATAACCAATGTAAGGGACATTCTTCTCACTGATCACCAATGTAAGGAACATTCTTCCCACTGATCACCAATGTAAAGAACATTCTTCCCACTGATCACCAATGTAAGGAACATTCTTCTCACCGATCACCAATGTAAGGAACATTCTTCCCACTGATCACCAATGTAAGGAACATTCTGCCCACTGATCACCAATGTAAGGAACATTCTTCCCACTGATCACCAATGTAAGGAACATTCTGCCCACTGATCACCAATGTAAGGAACATTCTTCCCACTGATCACCAATGTAAGGAACATTCTTCTCACTGATCACCAATGTAAGGAACATTCTTCCCACTGATCACCAATGTAAGGAACATTCTTCCCACTGATCACCAATGTAAGGAGCATTCTTCTCACTGATCACCAATGTAAGGAACATTCTTCTCACTGATCACCAATGTAAGGAACATTCTTCCCACTGATCACCAATGTAAGGAACATTCTTCTCACCGATCACCAATGTAAGGAACATTCTTCCCACTGATCACCAATGTAAGGAACATTCTGCCCACTGATCACCAATGTAAGGAACATTCTTCCCACTGATCACCAATGTAAGGAACATTCTGCCCACTGATCACCAATGTAAGGAACATTCTTCCCACTGATCACCAATGTAAGGAGCATTCTTCCCACTGATCACCAATGTAAGGAACATTCTTCCCACTGATCACCAATGTAAGGAGCATTCTTCTCACTGATCACCAATGTAAGGAACATTCTTCTCACTGATCACCAATGTAAGGAACATTCTTCCCACTGATCACCAATGTAAGGAACATTCTTCTCACTGATCACCAATGTAAGGAACATTCTTCCCACTGACCACCAATGTAAGGAACATTCTTCCCACTGATCACCAATGTAAGGAACATTCTTCCCACTGATCACCAATGCAAGGAACATTCTTCCCACTGATCACCAATGTAAGGAACATTCTTCCCACTGATCACCAATGCAAGGAACATTCTTCCCACTGATCACCAATGTAAGGAACATTCTTCCCACTGATCACCAATGTAAGGAACATTCTTCTCACTGATCACCAATGTAAGGAGCATTCTTCTCACTGATCACCAATGTAAGGAACATTCTTCTCACTGATCACCAATGTAAGGAGCATTCTTCTCACTGATCACCAATGTAAGGAACATTCTTCCCACTGATCACCAATGTAAGGAACATTCTTCTCACTGACCCCCAATGTAAGGAACATTCTTCCCACTGACCACCAATGTAAGGAGAATTCTTCTTACTGATCACCAATGTAAGGAACATTCTTCTCACTGATCACCAATGTAAGGAACATTCTTCCCACTGATCACCAATGTAAGGAGCATTCTTCTCACTGATCACCAATGTAAGGAACATTCTTCTCACTGACCCCCAATGTAAGGAACATTCTTCTCACTGATCACGAATGTAAGGAACATTCTTCCCACTGATCACCAATGTAAGGAACATTCTTCTCACTGATCACCAAATGTAAGGAACATTCTTCCCACTGATCACCAATGTAAGGAACATTCTTCCCACTGATCACCAATGTAAGGAGCATTCTTCCCACTGATCACCAATGTAAGGAACATTCTTCTCACTGATCACCAATGTAAGGAACATTCTTCTCACTGATCACCAATGTAAGGAACATTCTTCCCACTGATCACCAATGTAAGGAGCATTCTTCCCACTGATCACCAATGTAAGGAACATTCTTCTCACTGACCCCCAATGTAAGGAACATTCTTCCCACTGACCACCAATGTAAGGAGAATTCTTCTTACTGATCACCAATGTAAGGAACATTCTTCTCACTGATCACCAATGTAAGGAACATTCTTCCCACTGATCACCAATGTAAGGAACATTCTTCCCACTGATCACCAATGTAAGGAACATTCTTCCCACTGATCACCAATGTAAGGAACATTCTTCTCACTGATCACCAATGTAAGGAACATTCTTCTCACTGATCACCAATGTAAGGGACATTCTTCCCACTGATCACCAATGTAAGAAACATTCTTCTCACTGATCACCAATGTAAGGAACATTCTTCTCACTGATAACCAATGTAAGGAACATTCTTCCCACTGATCACCAATGTAAGGAACATTCTTCCCACTGATCACCAATGTAAGGGACATTCTTCTCACTGACACCAATGTAAGGAACATTCTTCCCACTGATCACCAATGTAAGGAACATTCTTCCCACTGATCACCAATGTAAGGAACATTCTTCCCACTGATCACCAATGTAAGGAACATTCTTCCCACTGATCACCAATGTAAGGAACATTCTTCCCACTGATCACCAATGTAAGGAACATTCTTCCCACTGATCACCAATGTAAGGGACATTCTTCTCACTGATCACCAATGTAAGGAACATTCTTCCCACTGATCACCAATGTAAGGAACATTCTTCCCACTGATCACCAATGTAAGGAACATTCTTCCCACCGATCACCAATGTAAGGAACATTCTTCTCACTGATCACCAATGTAAGGAACATTCTTCTCACCGATTACCAATGTAAGGAACATTCTTCTCACCGATCACCAATTTAAGGAACATTCTTCTCACTGATCACCAATGTAAGGAACATTCTTCTCACTGATCACCAATGTAAGGAACATTCTTCCCACTGATCACCAATGTAAGGAACATTCTTCTCACTGATCACCAATGTAAGGAACATTCTTCTCACTGATCACCAATGTAAGGAACATTCTTCTCACTGATAACCAATGTAAGGAACATTCTTCCCACTGATCACCAATGTAAGGAACATTCTTCCCACTGATCACCAATGTAAGGAACATTCTTCTCACTGACCCCCAATGTAAGGAACATTCTTCCCACTGACCACCAATGTAAGGAGAATTCTTCTTACTGATCACCAATGTAAGGAACATTCTTCTCACTGATCACCAATGTAAGGAACATTCTTCCCACTGATCACCAATGTAAGGAACATTCTTCCCACTGATCACCAATGTAAGGAGCATTCTTCCCACTGATCACCAATGTAAGGAACATTCTTCTCACTGACCCCCAATGTAAGGAACATTCTTCCCACTGATCACCAATGTAAGGAACATTCTTCCCACTGATCACCAATGTAAGGGACATTCTTCTCACTGATCACCAATGTAAGGAACATTCTTCCCACTGATCACCAATGTAAGGGACATTCTTCTCACTGATCACCAATATAAGGAACATTCTTCCCACTGATCACCAATGTAAGGAACATTCTTCTCACTGATCACCAATGTAAGGAACATTCTTCTCACTGATAACCAATGTAAGGGACATTCTTCTCACTGATCACCAATGTAAGGAACATTCTTCCCACTGATCACCAATGTAAAGAACATTCTTCCCACTGATCACCAATGTAAGGAACATTCTTCTCACCGATCACCAATGTAAGGAACATTCTTCCCACTGATCACCAATGTAAGGAACATTCTGCCCACTGATCACCAATGTAAGGAACATTCTTCCCACTGATCACCAATGTAAGGAACATTCTGCCCACTGATCACCAATGTAAGGAACATTCTTCCCACTGATCACCAATGTAAGGAACATTCTTCTCACTGATCACCAATGTAAGGAACATTCTTCCCACTGATCACCAATGTAAGGAACATTCTTCCCACTGATCACCAATGTAAGGAGCATTCTTCTCACTGATCACCAATGTAAGGAACATTCTTCTCACTGATCACCAATGTAAGGAACATTCTTCCCACTGATCACCAATGTAAGGAACATTCTTCTCACCGATCACCAATGTAAGGAACATTCTTCCCACTGATCACCAATGTAAGGAACATTCTGCCCACTGATCACCAATGTAAGGAACATTCTTCCCACTGATCACCAATGTAAGGAACATTCTGCCCACTGATCACCAATGTAAGGAACATTCTTCCCACTGATCACCAATGTAAGGAGCATTCTTCCCACTGATCACCAATGTAAGGAACATTCTTCCCACTGATCACCAATGTAAGGAGCATTCTTCTCACTGATCACCAATGTAAGGAACATTCTTCTCACTGATCACCAATGTAAGGAACATTCTTCCCACTGATCACCAATGTAAGGAACATTCTTCTCACTGATCACCAATGTAAGGAACATTCTTCCCACTGACCACCAATGTAAGGAACATTCTTCCCACTGATCACCAATGTAAGGAACATTCTTCCCACTGATCACCAATGCAAGGAACATTCTTCCCACTGATCACCAATGTAAGGAACATTCTTCCCACTGATCACCAATGCAAGGAACATTCTTCCCACTGATCACCAATGTAAGGAACATTCTTCCCACTGATCACCAATGTAAGGAACATTCTTCTCACTGATCACCAATGTAAGGAGCATTCTTCTCACTGATCACCAATGTAAGGAACATTCTTCTCACTGATCACCAATGTAAGGAGCATTCTTCTCACTGATCACCAATGTAAGGAACATTCTTCCCACTGATCACCAATGTAAGGAACATTCTTCTCACTGACCCCCAATGTAAGGAACATTCTTCCCACTGACCACCAATGTAAGGAGAATTCTTCTTACTGATCACCAATGTAAGGAACATTCTTCTCACTGATCACCAATGTAAGGAACATTCTTCCCACTGATCACCAATGTAAGGAGCATTCTTCTCACTGATCACCAATGTAAGGAACATTCTTCTCACTGACCCCCAATGTAAGGAACATTCTTCTCACTGATCACGAATGTAAGGAACATTCTTCCCACTGATCACCAATGTAAGGAACATTCTTCTCACTGATCACCAAATGTAAGGAACATTCTTCCCACTGATCACCAATGTAAGGAACATTCTTCCCACTGATCACCAATGTAAGGAGCATTCTTCCCACTGATCACCAATGTAAGGAACATTCTTCTCACTGATCACCAATGTAAGGAACATTCTTCTCACTGATCACCAATGTAAGGAACATTCTTCCCACTGATCACCAATGTAAGGAGCATTCTTCCCACTGATCACCAATGTAAGGAACATTCTTCTCACTGACCCCCAATGTAAGGAACATTCTTCCCACTGACCACCAATGTAAGGAGAATTCTTCTTACTGATCACCAATGTAAGGAACATTCTTCTCACTGATCACCAATGTAAGGAACATTCTTCCCACTGATCACCAATGTAAGGAACATTCTTCCCACTGATCACCAATGTAAGGAACATTCTTCCCACTGATCACCAATGTAAGGAACATTCTTCTCACTGATCACCAATGTAAGGAACATTCTTCTCACTGATCACCAATGTAAGGGACATTCTTCCCACTGATCACCAATGTAAGAAACATTCTTCTCACTGATCACCAATGTAAGGAACATTCTTCTCACTGATAACCAATGTAAGGAACATTCTTCCCACTGATCACCAATGTAAGGAACATTCTTCCCACTGATCACCAATGTAAGGGACATTCTTCTCACTGACACCAATGTAAGGAACATTCTTCCCACTGATCACCAATGTAAGGAACATTCTTCCCACTGATCACCAATGTAAGGAACATTCTTCCCACTGATCACCAATGTAAGGAACATTCTTCCCACTGATCACCAATGTAAGGAACATTCTTCCCACTGATCACCAATGTAAGGAACATTCTTCCCACTGATCACCAATGTAAGGGACATTCTTCTCACTGATCACCAATGTAAGGAACATTCTTCCCACTGATCACCAATGTAAGGAACATTCTTCCCACTGATCACCAATGTAAGGAACATTCTTCCCACCGATCACCAATGTAAGGAACATTCTTCTCACTGATCACCAATGTAAGGAACATTCTTCTCACCGATTACCAATGTAAGGAACATTCTTCTCACCGATCACCAATTTAAGGAACATTCTTCTCACTGATCACCAATGTAAGGAACATTCTTCTCACTGATCACCAATGTAAGGAACATTCTTCCCACTGATCACCAATGTAAGGAACATTCTTCTCACTGATCACCAATGTAAGGAACATTCTTCTCACTGATCACCAATGTAAGGAACATTCTTCTCACTGATAACCAATGTAAGGAACATTCTTCCCACTGATCACCAATGTAAGGAACATTCTTCCCACTGATCACCAATGTAAGGAACATTCTTCTCACTGACCCCCAATGTAAGGAACATTCTTCCCACTGACCACCAATGTAAGGAGAATTCTTCTTACTGATCACCAATGTAAGGAACATTCTTCTCACTGATCACCAATGTAAGGAACATTCTTCCCACTGATCACCAATGTAAGGAACATTCTTCCCACTGATCACCAATGTAAGGAGCATTCTTCCCACTGATCACCAATGTAAGGAACATTCTTCTCACTGACCCCCAATGTAAGGAACATTCTTCCCACTGATCACCAATGTAAGGAGAATTCTTCTTACTGATCACCAATGTAAGGAACATTCTTCTCACTGATCACCAATGTAAGGAACATTCTTCTCACTGATAACCAATGTAAGGAACATTCTTCCCACTGATCACCAATGTAAGGAGCATTCTTCCCACTGATCACCAATGTAAGGAACATTCTTCTCACTGACCCCCAATGTAAGGAACATTCTTCCCACTGACCACCAATGTAAGGAGAATTCTTCTTACTGATCACCAATGTAAGGAACATTCTTCTCACTGATCACCAATGTAAGGAACATTCTTCTCACTGATAACCAATGTAAGGAACATTCTTCCCACTGATCACCAATGTAAGGAGCATTCTTCCCACTGATCACCAATGTAAGGAACATTCTTCTCACTGACCCCCAATGTAAGGAACATTCTTCCCACTGACCACCAATGTAAGGAGAATTCTTCTTACTGATCACCAATGTAAGGAACATTCTTCTCACTGATCACCAATGTAAGGAACATTCTTCCCACTGATCACCAATGTAAGGAACATTCTTCCCACTGATCACCAATGTAAGGGACATTCTTCTCACTGATCACCAATATAAGGAACATTCTTCCCACTGATCACCAATGTAAGGAACATTCTTCTCACTGATCACCAATGTAAGGAACATTCTTCTCACTGATCACCAATGTAAGGGACATTCTTCCCACTGATCACCAATGTAAGGAACATTCTTCTCACTGATCACCAATGTAAGGAGCATTCTTCCCACTGATCACCAATGTAAGGAACATTCTTCTCACTGATCACCAATGTAAGGAACATTCTTCTCACTGATAACCAATGTAAGGGACATTCTTCTCACTGATCACCAATGTAAGGCAAATGTTTCCCATTTTTCCTATTCAACACAATTTTGGAGGGTGTCTGTGGGATTTTGTGCCCATTAATATGAGGCCACTGGGCAGGTGGGGTTTAATGGCGAGCTGTCACATACTGTATGTGAGTCCACAAGGAACGTCTTTTCTGTGCTGAAAGCACACTCACTGCTCGCTCCCGGCACATACTTGGGATTGGGAGCTTCCAAATATGCAACCACTGTGACAGCCAATCATAGAGGTCAGGTGATCGTAAGCCCGCCTCCTGGCAATAAAAGTCTCTTTAAAGAGCCGAAGGGCAGTGGAGGCATTTAAAATAAACCTATGATAAAAATGATAGACCCTTCAAACTTACAAAAAAACACATGATACAAATGTTATAAATTGAGTTGCAGTTCAGTGAGTAAAATAAGTATTTGATCCCCAAGCAAAACATGACTTAGTAGTTGGTGGAGAAATCCTTGTTGGCAATCACAGAGGTCAGACGTTTCTTGTAGTTGGTGATCAGGTTCTCACACATCTCAGGAGGGATTTTGCTCCTCTCTTCTTTACAGATTTTCTCTAAATCCTTCAGGTTTCTTGGCAACTCGAAGTTTCAGCTCCCTCCATGAATTTTCTATGGGATTAAGGTCTGGAGACTGGCTAGGCCACTCCATCACCTTAATGTGCTTCTTCCTGAGCCACTCCTTAGTTTCCTTGGCGGTATGTTTTGGGTCATTGTCATGCTGGAAGACCCATCTTCAGTGTTCTGGCTGAGGGAAGAAGGTTCTCATCCAAGATTTTACAATACATGACCCCAATCCATTGGCCCCTCAATGCGGCAAAGTCGGCCTGTACCTTTAGCAGAGAAACGGCCCCAAAGCATCATGTTTCCACCTCCGTGCTTCACTGTAGGGAAGGTGTTCTTGGGGTCATAGTCAGCATTTTTCTTACTCTTACTACATGGCGTTGGCAGCATCCGAGGACCGATCGAGAGCGCGGGGACCAGTGACGGCGCGTCACTCTACTCGCGCTTGCGCAGTAGGGAACCGGGCAGTGAAGCCGCAAGGCTTCACTTCCTGATTCCCTCACCGAGGATGGCGGCGGCAGCATCCGAGGACCGAGCGATTGCTCATCCTCGTCTGCAGACATCGCGGGTGCACTGGACAGGTAAGTGTCCATTTTTTAAAAGTCAGCAGCTGCAGTATTTGTAGCCGCTGGCTTTTAAAAAAAAAAACTTGGGTGGACCTCCTCTTTAAAGGGGTTGTAAAGGTAAAAGTTTTTTCACCTTAATGCATCCTATACATTAAGGTGAAAAAACACCCGAGGATTAGCGCCCCCCTCCCCCCCCCCCCCCGAGCGCCAGTTTACTTACCTGACCCCTCAAAAGTCCCACACCGTGAACGCGCTTGTTTCTCGGCCAGGCTTCTTGGCGCATTCATTGGTTGATTGAAAGCAGCGCAGCCATTGGCTAGCACTGCTGTCAATCACATCCAATGACGCGCCGGGGGGCGGGGCCAAGTGATACAGTGAGCGGCTATGGCCGCCGGCTGTATCACGGGAGCGCGCCCGCAAGAACTCACCACTACGCGAGCTCACATGAAGGCGAGGAGTTCTTGCAGGGAGAAGCCGAGACAGCCGCCAAGGGACCCCAGAAGACTAAGTTCGGGGCCACTCTGTGCAAAATGAGCTGCACAGTGGAGGTAAGTATAACATGTTTGTTACTTTTATTTTATTTTTTTACCTTTACATACTCTTTAAAGTGGATGTAAAACCGAATTTTTTTATTTTATTTTTTGCTGTCACAATGTAGAGTATAAGATTTCCTATCATTTGTGCCAGGTCTTGCCACAAAGAGTTAATCCAGCTCTGAGCAATCCTCTTTTATTGTTCAGTGAGATAAAATGGACAAACAGAGAAAAACCTTTGTCCGTTCCGCCCCCTTGCTGTGAGTGACAGGTTATTTACATATCTTGTGCACTAGCTTTAGACAGACATTATTTTCTAATTCCCACCCCCACTCCTTTTCTGAAGTCATGTGGTTACTTTTCTGGATTTTGACTGGCTGTTAGTGATCATAGCAGAAGGAATACACAGGAGAAAATGCATGTTGACAAGGGGAGTGTAGAGGTGTCTACTGACATCACGACTCCACCCACCGAGCTCCAGACAACAGATCCACCCACAGAATCTGCAGTTTTCCAGTTCTTATAACAGACAGAGGGGAGACATTTGACAGATAAGGATACATGCAGGCAGGGCCGTTTGAAGGAATTTGGGGGCCCCAAGCAGATTGAGAATTTGGGGCCCCCAAGGGGGGGTGCTACTGATTTTTTTGGAGAAGGCGGGGGGGGTGCCAATATCGTGGGAGGGGGGGCCGCCAATATCGTGGGAGGGGGCGCCAAATCGCAGGAGGAGGGGGCGCCAAATCGCAGGAGAAGGGGGCCGCCAATCGCGGGTGGGGGGGCCGCCAATCGCGGGTGGGGGGGCCGCCAATCGCGGGAGGGGGGGCCGCCAATCGCGGGAGGGGGGCCGCCAATCGCGGGAGGGGGGGCCGCCAAATCGCGGGAGGGGGGCCGACAAATCGCGGGAGGGGGGGGCCGCCAAATCGCGGGTGGGGGGGACGCCAAATCGCGGGTGGGGGGGTAGCCAATCGAGGGTGGGGGGGGGCGCCAAATCGCGGGAGGAGGGGGCCGCCAAATCGCGGGAGGAGGGGGCCGCCAAATCGCGGGAGGAGGGGGCCGCAAATCGCCGGGAGGAGGGGGCCGCCAATCGCGGGAGGAGGGGGCCGCCAATCGTGGGAGGAGGGGGCCGCCAATCGCGGGAGGGGAGGCAGCTCTGCTGGGGCACCAGGCCAGCTGGGGGCCCCAAGCAGTTGCTTGGTTTGCCTGTCCTGTTCCGACGGCCCTGCAAGCAGGAGGCATCTATATCCTTATAGATCAGCACTATGGCCGTAGTTTAGAAAGGATGAGAGTGGGTTTACATCCACTTTAAGGATTGCCGCGTACACACGATCATTTTTCCCGTCTGGAAAAATTAAATTTTTTTCCTTTGGACGAGAAAAACAATCGTCTGTGGGCTTTTTGCCGTTTTTCCCGATGGGAAAAACGGCATTAATCACGACGAGAAAAATTAGAACATGCTCTAATTTTTCTCGTCGTGATTCCTGTCATTTTTTTCCGCGGCAGTGTTTCCCTATGGAAACACTGCCGCGGAGCCTATACACGGTCGTTTTTCTTGTCAAGAGAAAAAATGACGGGAAAAACGGCCGTGTGTGGGGGAACAAGCCGTTCCCTCGTTTTTCCATGTCGTGAATCACGATCGTGTGTACGCGGCAGTAGAGAAGATCTGTAAAGAAGAGTGGACCAAAATCCCTCCTGAGATGTGTGCAAACCTGGTCACCAACTACAAGAGACGTCTGACCTCTGATTGCCAACAAGGGATTCTCCACCAACTACTAAGGGGATCAAATACTTATTTTACTCACTGAACTGCAACTTAATTTATAACATTTGACCCCAGTGTTTTTTTTCTGGATTTTTGGTTGATATTCTGTCTCTATCATATAAAATACACCTAGGATAAAAATGATAGACTCTTCATTTCTTTGTAAGTCGGCAAACCTACAAAAATTTGCAGGAGATCAAATCATTATTTCCCCCTCGGTAACACCGGATGCGAGTCTCGCTTTAAGACAGGGATGTGGTGAACCCGGTTGGTGATGGTGATGATTTTCACCGTCGTCTCTCCTGCCGTACAAATATAAATACATCTAAAACCTGCAAAGACAAACATGTAATATACCAAACTCAATCTTCCCGCGTTCATCAGCGGCCTCGTTATGCCGGCGATGCACTTGTGGAGCTGCGGCTCGGTTTTTTGTTTTTATTCGCTCTCATTAAAGGCATTTCTGTTTCTTCGATGAACCTTCGCCCGGGAGCAGCGGAGGCTATAAAAGGAGATCTGTAATGAGAAGAGCAGGAATGTTCCAGTTTATACAGGGCGAGCTCCGCCGCTACTGAACAACGTCTGTCTCGTGTTTACGCCAATACGCCAGACACACATTACACCGCGGACAGAAAACATTACCACCCCCCCCCCCCCCCTTACAGATGTCCCATAAATACTGACATTTATTTCACCCGGCCGCTCTCCCCCGACACGCCGCGCACATCTCCACTACAGGAATACGGCGATTCCTGGGAGAAAAATACTAGGAAAGAACATTTAAAATGTATCATTTATCATTTAAAGTATCATATTATGTCCCGTACAAAACACGTCCGTTTTTATATTCCTCATTACAGATGTCGAAGGCGAAAGTAGGCGTAAACCTCGTCGCTAAGGCTCCATTCACATCCGCGCATTCCGTGTACAAAAGCACACAGTTTCACACACGTTCACGTAACGCATGAAAAACGCGTATCGCACTTGCGGTGCCGTTTATTGTCAATGGCAATTTATACGCGCGTTTTCGCATACATTCACGGAAAAACGCAAAAAAAAAAAAAAAAGTGCATCACGCATGCGATGCTATTAAATGTGAATGGCACTCCACACACACGCATTTTTACACGCTTTTACGGAACCCGCAAAAAACGTGCATTGTAGACTTGTGCACAACCGAAAAATTTGTTTAGTTTAGTTTCTTTTCGGTCCTGTTGATTCGTAATTTTGCTAAACAGGATTTTTCGTGTTCGGACTAATTCGGATTTTCGCAAGCGACATTTGTCGTTGAATCGGAATGATTCGTATTATTGTGAGCCTTATTTTTAGTTGATTTATAATTGGTATTCTTTCGGTAGGGTACATTGTTTTTCGTTGACTCGGGACACAACTCCTACTTTCGGAACTTTTTTTTATTTTTTTGGTTCGTTGATTCGTAATTTTTCGTGTCTCTCTCACAATGGTGCTGCTTAACGTGCTTCGAATGGATTCGTACTTTTCTAATTACATAGCGGTTATTTGTAACGATTCGAAATCTCGTATTTTACTTTCGTTTTTGACATGCGGCTATAGCCTCCGCCCCTTTACACCATTTTGAGAGGGAGTTCAGCACGGTGAGGGAGAAGCAGAGAGCAGAGCAGTGTGTTATCGTGCTTTGAATGGATTCGTACATTCGTAACTTTTTTTTGGTTCGTTGATTCGTAAATTTCCGCGTCTCTCCCACAATGGCGCTGCCTAACGTGCTTCGAATGGATTCGTACATTCGTAACTTTTTTTTGGTTCGTTGATTCGTAAATTTCCGCGTCTCTCCCACAATGGCGCTGCCTAACGTGCTTCGAATGGATTCGTACAGTCGTAACTTTTTTTGGTTCGTTGATTCGTAATTTCCCGCGTCTCTCCCACAATGGCGCTGCCTAACGTGCTTCAAATGGATTCGTACATTCGTAACTTATTTTGGTTCGTTGATTCGTAATTTTCTGCGTCTCTCCCACAATGGCGCTGCCTATCATGCTTCGAATGGATTCGTACATTCGTAACTTTTTTTGGTTCGTTGATTCGTAATTTTCCGCGTCTCTCCCACAATGGCGCTGCCTATCGTGCTTCAAATGGATTTGTACATTCGTAACTTATTTTGGTTCGTTGATTCGTAATTTTCCGCGTCTCTCCCACAATGGCGCTGCCTATCATGCTTCGAATGGATTCGTACATTCGTAACTTTTTTTGGTTCGTTGATTCGTAATTTTCCGCGTCTCTCCCACAATGGCGCTGCCTATCGTGCTTCGAATGGATTCGTACATTCGTAACTTTTTTTTGGTTTGTTGATTCGTAATTTCCCGCGTCTCTCCCACAATGGCGCTGCCTAACGTGCTTCAAATGGATTCGTACATTCGTAACTTATTTTGGTTCGTTGATTCGTAATTTTCCGCGTCTCTCCCACAATGGCGCTGCCTATCATGCTTCGAATGGATTCGTACATTCGTAACTTTTTTTTGGTTCGCTGATTCGTAATTTTCCGCGTCTCTCCCACAATGGCGCTGCCTATCGTGCTTCGAATGGATTCGTACATTCGTAACTTTTTTTTGGTTTGTTGATTCGTAATTTCCCGCGTCTCTCCCACAATGGCGCTGCCTAACGTGCTTCGATTGGATTCGTACATTCGTAACTTTTTTTTGGTTCGTTGATTCGTAATTTTCCGCGTCTCTCCCACAATGGCGCTGCCTAACGTGCTTCGAATGGATTCGTACATTCGTAACTTTTTTTGGTTCGTTGATTCGTCATTTTCCGTGTCTCTCTCACAATGGGGCTGCCTAACGTGCTTCGAATGGATTCGTAACTTTTCTAAATACATAGCGGTTATTTGTAACAATTCGAAATCTCGCATTTTACTTTCGTTTTTGACATGCGGCTATAGCCTCCGCCCCTTTACACCATTTTGAGAGAGAAATCAGCACGGTGAGGGAGGAGCAGAGAGCAGAGCAGAGTGTTATCGTGCTTCGATTGGATTCGTACATTCGTAACTTTTTTTTGGTTCGTTGATTCGTAATTTTCCGCGTCTCTCCCACAATGGCGCTGCCTAACGTGCTTCGAATGGATTCGTACATTCGTAACTTTTTTTGGTTCGTTGATTCGTCATTTTCCGTGTCTCTCTCACAATGGGGCTGCCTAACGTGCTTCGAATGGATTCGTAACTTTTCTAAATACATAGCGGTTATTTGTAACAATTCGAAATCTCGCATTTTACTTTCGTTTTTGACATGCGGCTATAGCCTCCGCCCCTTTACACCATTTTGAGAGAGAAATCAGCACGGTGAGGGAGGAGCAGAGAGCAGAGCAGAGTGTTATCGTGCTTCGATTGGATTCGTACATTCGTAACTTTTTCTTGGTTCGTTGATTCGTAATATTCCGTGACGGATCTCAACAAGTCGACTTGCTGTTGCATTAGGCCGCATTAACGCAACAACGAATTATGCCGAAGGCATTTGGGCATTCGCTATTTGCAATATAATTTATTTTGGATTCGGTTTTATTTGTAATTGCTTTGTTCGGAAATCCGAATGCTTCCGAACGTTCGAAAGTTGCTAAATTCGTACGAGTTTCGATTCGTTACGAAACAAATTGCACAAGCCTAGTGCATTGCACTTGCTGTGCCATTAATTGCTAATGGCAATCCATATGCTTGTTTTTGCACACGTTCACGGAGCGGTGTCATTAATTGTCAACGGGCGCTCTATACTTGTGTTTTCGCACACGTTCACATACATGCATCGCACTTGCGGTGCCATTTTTAATGACACCCCATACGCGAGTTTTCGCGCATTCACGTAACACACAAAAAACGTGCATCGCACTTGCATTGTCATTAGCACGCCATAGGCATGTTTTTTTTTTAGCACACATTCACGTAACACGCAAAAAATGCGCATCACGATCGCAGTGCCATTAACTAGTAATTGCGCGTTTTCGCACAGAACATCAAAAACATTGCATCGTGCTTGCGGTGGCCTTGATAGTCCATAGCACTCCATACGTGCTTTTTCGAACACGTTCGCAGAACACGCAATAAACGGGCATCGTCATCAATTTCCAATGGCACTCCATACACACGTTTTCGCACACGATCACAAATCGCGTCAAAAAAAGTGCATCATGCTTGCGGTGCCAGTCATTGTCAATGGCACTCTATACGGGTGTCTTCGCACACGTTCATGGAACACGCAAAAAACATGCATCGTGCTTGTAGTGTTATGAATTGTCAATCCATACGGGTGTTTTCCGCAAAAAAAAAAAAATATTCATCGCGATTTCGGTACCATTATTTGTTAAAGGGACTCCATATGTGTGTTTTTGCACACGTTCACACTTGCGCTGCCATTAATGGTCAATGGCACTTCATACGCGCGTTTTCGCACACGTTCACAGAAAGCGCAAAAGACGTGCATCGCGCTTGCGGTGCGATTAATTTATATCACTCCATATGCGTGTTTTCGCACACGTTTACAGAACACGGAAAAAACGTGCATTGCGCTTGCTATTCGATTAATGGTTAACGGCACTCCATACGCGCGTTTTCGCACAAATTACGCCCTAAAAACGTACACTTTGCTTGCACTGCCATTAATAGTCAATAGCAATCCATACGCGTCTTTTCACACACATTCATGTAACACGCGAAAACCGCGTGTCGCCCTTGCGGCACCGATAATCGTTAATGGCATGCCATACAAGGCCAGCAAATGCACATATTTGCACGCAACAAACATGGCAAAAGGCCGCGTAAAAATGCACAAAGCTCAATACCCAAATAGGTGCAGGAGCTGGGCATTTGTCACGCGTAAGGCAGGCCATCCAAATGAATGCCCTATGCCACATATGTCAAACAAGGCTCGTGGGATGAATCTGGCCCGCCAGGTCTTGTCATGTAACCCTCGCACCCAGTTTTTCAGCCAGAATGTGGTGGAATGCTATTCCGTCACCTCCAACTCTCACACCCTGCTTCCCCGTTACTTGTAAGCACAAAAGCCTTCTGTGTTTAAAGGGGACAGCTTTGCTCTCAGCGGCTCACGGAACTAACAAATCCATGTACCCACTTCACAGCGGGGCCCAGCGAGCACAGATCTCCAGAATCTCAGAGAGAGAGAGAACGATCTCTCTGAAAGGTGGGGCAGAGCGGCCTACACAGGGAGGTACTAGAGCCGGGCCAGGTAGGAGAAAGAGCGATGCAAGGAAGCTTTGGGGGGGGGGGGGACTCTGCACATAACGCACCCCTGAACTCTGCACATAACGCACCCCAGAACTCTGCACATAACGCACCCCTGAACTCTGCACATAACGCACCCCTGAACTCTGCACATAACGCACCCCTGAACTCTGCACATAACGCACCCCTGAACTCTGCACATAACGCACCCCTGAACTCTGCACATAACGCAACCCTGAACTCTGCACATAACGCAACCCTGAACTCTGCACATAACGCAACCCTGAACTCTGCACATAACGCAACCCTGAACTCTGCACATAACGCAACCCTGAACTCTGCACATAACGCAACCCTGAACTCTGCACTCTGTGCGTAACACACTCCTGAACCCTGCTCTCTGTACATAACACACTCCTGAACCCTGCACTCTGTGCCTAACACACTCCTGAACCCTGCGCTCTGTACATAACACTCCTGTACTCTGCACTTAGCGCATTTCTGAACCCTGCACTCTGTACGTAGCACACCCCATATACAATTCGACCCTTTGAAGGCCACCATACTGCTGTGGCCTGTAATTAAATTGAGTTTAACCCCCCGGCCCTGTCCATATTGTGCAAAAACACGTAAAATACTAACGCGTTGCAGAGGTGAATGAGGCCTAAAATCTCTAATCGTTAATAGCACTCTATTTGCAGCCAGCAGATGCACATTGTCGCATGCAACAAACATGCCAAAAGACACGATAAACCACTCAAAGCTCATTCAAATGAACAGGCTGCCCTATCAGTGTCCCACAAAAAACTTGCAAAAGATCAACACGTTTGCACGTTGCAGAGGTGTGAATAAGGCCTAAAATATCATTTAAATGGCAACGTCAATTTAAAAGCCCTTTTTAACCATTCCGTTTGCATTTTTTGCCCACATTAACCGCTTCCCACCTAACCTTGGGGTAGGACGGACTTCCTAATTACATGACCACTGAGATTGGCTGTCACATGTTTGGGAGCGGTTGAGATGGGCTCCCAATTATAATGAGAGACTGAACGCTGTCTGAACTTTGCACTCTGTACGTAGCGCACACCTGAACTCTGCACGTAGCGCACCCCAAAAGATTGAAGTCCATATTTTAGGCCCGAAGATTAGTTAAAATCCCCAAACATTGTTCTCTGAAAGCAGACGCCCTGGAGAACAAAAAAGGGATTTTTATAACAGCTTACCTGTAAAATCCTTTTCTTGGAGTACATCACGGGACACAGAGCGACTTAGTCATTACTAATGGGTTATATAGATTACCTTCAGGTGCTGGCACTGGCCACTTCCAAACCGGAAGTACCCTCCCCTATATAAGCCCCTCCCATCCGGGAGCACCTCAGTTTTGTAGCAAAGCAATAAGTGTCCCAAAAAGAGGGGTGGGAGCTCTGTGTCCCGTGATGTACTCCAAGAAAAGGATTTTACAGGTAAGCTGTTATAAAAATCCCTTTTTCTTTTTCGTACATCACGGGACACAGAGCGACTTAGTCATTACTAATGGGACGTCCCAAAGCAATGCCAAATGAGGGGAGGGATACATAAGCTGGGCGCCATCAGGCATGAGGATCTTTTGCGGCCTGCAACACACTGCGCCCAAAGGCGACATCCTCCTGACTTCTAACGTCTACCTGGTAGAATCTAGTAAACGTGTGTACCGAAGACCATGTTGCGGCCTTACATACTTGAGCCAGGGAGGCCTGGTGATGCACTGCCCATGAAGTTCCAACTGCTCTTGTGGAGTGCACCCTAACTTTGAACGGAGGCGGTCTCTTTCTCAAGCCATAGGCTTGTATTATGACCTGTCGAATCCACTTGGCTAAAGTAGATTTTGATGCTGCCTGACCCTTTCTAGGGCCTTCCGGCAGAATAAACAAAGTATCCGTTCTGCGAATCTGAGCAGTGGCTTTTAGATAAGCTTTAACTGCTCTTACTACATCCAAAGAATGTAATAACTTTTCCTCTACCGAGCTAGGTTTGGGGAAAAAAGAAGGAAGAACCACATCTTGGTTCAAATGAAACCTCGATACCACCTTGGGAAGAAAGGCTGGATGAGGACGTAATACTACTCTGTCCTTATGGACAACCAGATATGGCTCCCTACAGGACAAGGCGGCTAATTCCGATACTCTTTTAGCCGAACAAATGGCTACTAAGAAAATCAATTTCCTGGTGAGAAGAACCAAGGAAATGTGTTGCAATGGTTCAAACGGTTGTTTCTGTAGAACCGACAGAACCAGGTTTAAGTCCCATGGACATATGGGAATACTAACCGGAGGGCTAATACGCATCACTCCTTGTATGAAAGCTTTGACTAGTGAATGCGAAGCCAAGGGCCTTTGAAAAAATATTTACAAGGCCGAAATCTGACCCTTGATAGTACTCAAGCCAGCTTCCTATCTACAGCCCACTGTAGGAAGTCCAAAATCCTACCTATCACGTACTTACGTGGATGCCATTTCTTGGCCTCACACCACGTAATGTACGCCTTCCAGATCCTATAATAGATCTGCCTGGATACCGGCTTCCTGGCATTGATCATGGTAGATACCACAGAATTAGAGAGCCCTCTCTTTTTCAGAATGTGGGCTTCAATAGCCAGGCCGTCAAACCTAGGGCTGGTAAGGAAGGGTGGTATATCGGTCCTTGCGACAGCAGGTGCGGAAGATGTGGGAGGGTCCAAGGACTCCTCACTGACATTTTTACAATCTCCGCGTACCATGCCCTTCGGGGCCACGCTGGAGCCACCAGAATCACTGGTTTCTTTTCTACCCTGATTCTGCGGAGTAATCGCGGTAACAATTGTGGCGGTGGGAATGCATATATCAGCTTGAACTGATCCCAAGGGAACACTAGGGCATCCGAGCCGCAAGCTAGGGGATCCCTTGTGCGAGACACAAATCTGTCCACCTTTGCGTTTAATCTGGATGCTAGCAGATCTACATCCGGTGTTCCCCACCGCTGGCATATTGCCTGGAAAACCTCGGGGTGAAGAGACCATTCCCCCGGGCATAATTGTTGGCGACTTAAAAAGTCCTCTCTCCAATTTTCCACTCCTGGGATGAAAACCGCGGATATGGCTGGGACATATTTTTCTGCCCACTCCAGGATGCAATTTGCTTCCCTCTGGGCTGCACGACTCCTGGTGCCACCCTGGTGATTGATATATGCCACTGCTGTGGCATTGTCTGATTGAATTCTGACAGGGGACCCTTGGAGTTTGGATGTCCATGCTACTAGGGCATACCGGGCTGCTCGTATCTCTAAGAGATTGATGGGCAGGGCCTTTTCTGCTTCTGACCACTTGCCCTGGAGAGACCATTGCTCCAGTACTGCCCCCCAGCCTATGAGGCTGGCATCTGTAGTGACCACCTTCCAAGAAACCGGACTGAAGGGTTTTCCTTTTTCCAGATTCTGGGGCACCAACCACCAATGGAGGCTCTTGCGAACGGAAGGGGACAGGGACATTGGTAAGTCTAAAGCCTGAACTTTTTTGTTCCAGGCTGACAGTATGGCCCTTTGCAAATTCCTTGAATGGAATTGACCGTAGGGTACCGCTTCGAATGAAGCCACCATTTTTCCCAGCAGCCTCATGCACAGGCGTATGGATGGTTTTCTTTTTGTACCCACTAAGTGGGTCAAATCTTTTAAAGACGACACCTTCTCTGGAGGTAAGAAAATCTTTCTCTGATTTGAATCCAGCCTTAGCCCTAAGTATTCCAGACTTTTGACTGGTCTTAGAGCTGACTTGTCCCGGTTGATAATCCAACCGTGATATTCCAGATACTTGATTGTCTTGTGAATAGCTACTTCCAGCTTTTCCACTGAGTGGTCTATTAGTAGCAGGTCGTCTAGATATGCCATTATCGTTACACCTTGTGTTCTTAGATTGGCCAATAATGGGGCCAGAATTTTTGTGAACACTCGTGGTGCTGTGGCCAGACCGAAAGGTAAGGCTCTGAACTGAAAATGGCGCCCTTCTACTGCAAAGCGTAGAAATTTCTGGTGGGCCGGAAAGATGGGAATATGCAGATAAGCATCCCTTATGTCGATCGAGGCTAACCATTCCTGCCCTTGTAGGGCGGTGGCCACCGATCGGATCGACTCCATCCGAAAAGTCCTGATATTTAGGAACTTGTTTAGCCCTTTTAGATTTAATATGGGCCTCACGTCCCCATTTGGTTTGGGGACTGTGAAAAGGTTCGAGTAAAACCCGAATCCGCTTTCTTCCAGGGGAACTTTCATGATTACACCTTGGAGCAATAGTTGTTCTAGTGCCAGAAGGAGGGATCCTCTCTTCTGGGGATCTCTTGGCACGTTTGACCTCATAAATTGGGCAGGAGGAGTGCCTTTTAACTCCAGCTTGTATCCCAGACTTACTGCGGAGAGCACCCATCTGTCTCTGATGGTGTCCCGCCAGGTCTCTGTGAACAACTGAAGCCTTCCCCCCACCCGATTGAGTGGGGGCAACGCTTCATGACTTGGGGGGAGGTTTTGTACCTCTCTTGATCCAGGGCTTCTTGTTACCCTGTGATTGTCCCTGATTTCTGCCCCCTGAATTTGACCGCGGAGGCCGTCGGAACTGCTTCACAGCCGATGTGCCCGGGACTGGAGAAGTAGGCCTCTTAAAAGAAGGACTTCTACTCTTGTTCTTAACCGGTAAGAGTCAACTTTTACCGGCAGAAATTTTCTGGATATATTTGTCCAGATCTTCTCCAAATAAGCGTTCTCCATGAAATGGGAAGCTAACCAGCAGTTTCTTACAGGGAGCTTCAGCAGACCAGTTTTTGAGCCACAGAAGCCTACGCATATGTACTATAGACAGCGTAAAGCGGGAGGCCTGTTGGATTGTATCCTTTATGGCGTCCACCGCAAAACACAAGGCTCTAGGCAGGTCAGCTAGGGCAAGAGCCTGCTGATCTGGTAAGTCCCTTAAGACTTGTTTCAACTGATCTTTCACTGCTTGGCAGACTCCAATCGCTGCTACCGCAGGTTGTGTCACCATGCTTGCTGTAGAGAAAGCAGATTTTAGTAAAGACTCCAATTTTTTATCTATTGGGTCTTTGAACATTGGAACATTATCTACTGGACATGTCAGTGATTTGTTCACAGAAGAGATGGCTGCGTCCACTGTAGGGACCCTCCATTTTTTTATGAACTTATCCTCCATGGGATAGATCACCGGAAATCTCTTGGGGGGAGCAAATATTTTATCAGGATGCTCCCAATCCTGGTAAATAAGCCCTTCCAATAAAAGGGTGGATTGGGAAGGAACAGACAGCCTGGGGAGCTTTTAGCGACCCCAGCGAGGAAACCGTAGTGGATGGTGGTTCCGCCAGAGGCATTTTAAATGCTGATCGGACCATGTTAGTCAGAGACTGAACCCATAATCTTTCAGCCTGAGATGCTGAGAAAGGTTCTTCCACTGTTGATTCCTCCATAACTGAATCAACCTCATCCTGATCCCCTTCAGGTAGGTCGATCCCTGTGTGGGGCTGTTCCTCCACTAACAGGCACTCTGAAGGAGGAGACGGAGATCGGACGCGCTTTCCCTGTGACAGGGAAGCAGCGATCAATGCTGTTAATCTCTCTTCCAATCCTCCCAGAGTTGAGGATAAAACCTCCTCTGTTATATATACAGGAGCAGGTGGACTGGGGACAGCCGCAGCACCAGGCACTCCTGCGGGGTTTCTACGGCTACTGACCTCTGAATTCTCAGGGGAGATTGGTGCAGTACAAGCATGCCCAATATCCTCAGAGCCCGATGGAGACCCCTTTGGCTTCCTGGAAGACCTATTTCCGGAGCGTCTGGACGACATATCCTTCAAGCACAAAGCTGAGGTATTCCCGTCATCATACACCAATTTTGCTGGTAATAGTCTAACACAGTTGCTGCTATATACCAGCTGGTGTCCACTAAAGTGCCTTTCTATGGGGATGCCTGCATCACCCGCCTCTGTGTGCCACTGTTTGTTGCTAGCTCTGTTTGCATCCAGCTGACACTTGTACTGTGTCTTTATACAAGCTGGGACGCCTGCACATGCGCAGAAGCGCCGTGGCGCGCATCGAGCGTCATCCACCCGCCCCGCCCCTTTTTTTTTCATAGGAGGCGCGCGTGCACGCGCGCCATTGGCGCCCTTTTCGAAATCAAGCAGGGACTAGGAGCCAGGGCCCTTTTTGCCGGAGGGCCTGTGCGGTGGATGAGCGCAGCAACAGGGCAGAGGAAGTGGATTCCCACAGAGAAACTTACACACTGCCTGGATCTTTTGACTTGAGAAAACCAAAGATCCACATGACAAGAAAAATGGACTACAGCGGCCTCTAGTGGTTTAACACAGGTACCGCGGTCCTCTTTTTTTTTTTTTTTTCTTGACTACTATTAAAATTTTACATTTTCAGTAGTTACAGGCATACACAGATATTAGCGGGAATACCGTTAGGTAACAGACAGAAAGACAAATTAGGCTTGGGGGTCCCCCAATAGAACCAAGTTCCTGGGGGCCCCCCACTTACCTGATCCCCGCCGTAGGACTTTGTTTGGTCCACAGAAGCCCAAACTTCACCTATCACGGCAGGCATTGTAATTAAACCTTCAGGGACCGGGTTCCCAAGGATTCCACTCCCCTGGACCTGTATAGCACCCTGCACAGACAACATCTTGGTCGTGGGTATGACCAGAGCTCTGGATCCCAGGGTCCAGCCCTCCTAAGAGAGGCATTACAGGCAAAACCTTGCTCTTCTGCTGCAAGGCCCGGGTACCGACCGTTTAGCTATGAAGCTTTTTTGGTGGGATCCGGAACAGCTTACTAAGGCCCAAAAGAACCTGTACGCAAGCCCAGTGAAAACACATGTTACTCTTTGGCCAACACCTTAGACACTGGCAAAAAACTGAGGTGCTCCCGGATGGGAGGGGCTTATATAGGGGAGGGTACTTCCTGTTTGGAAGTGGCCAGTGCCAGCACCTGAAGGTAATCTATATAACCCATTAGTAATGACTAAGTCGCTCTGTGTCCCGTGATGTACGAAAAAGAAATGGTAGTCTAATTTTTTTGCCTCTTGATTTTAGCGCAACATCAAATGCAAATTTTTAGCAAAAAAAATAAAAAACTGCCGTATAGTTTTAGTGCATCAGAAAGTTGTCTGGTCCAGCAGAGACCCACCGAATTTTAATCAGTGATACAGAAGTGGATAGTCAACACCTTTCAGAAGTTCAAAACTCCCTTCCTCAGGGTTAAGAAACAGAACAACGTAAAATTGCATAAATCGAGTGTACAAGGACAAAACCACAGATCTACAAGAAATGGATGCCAGAAATGTGATCATAAAATTCAATCTCAAACACTGATACATGGTCCATGCCACCCTGCCATATGGGCTTCCAATGCAGACCACAAGCAGTAGCGTTAAAACACAATATAGAGGCTTGGTCCACTGTTATCCTCATCAGGAAACTTGAGGGTGGTGGGTCCTTGATGACTGGCCTCACAGGTAGTGGGTGAATGATGTTGAGCTTTACTCAACTCAGAAGAGTCCCAGCACTGGACTCCAGAGCAGAGATTCTGATGGGGGTGAGTATTGCAATGAGAGCTGCTATTTTTATTTGAGTTAAGGCAAAGCTATTTTTTTTTTAAAGTTTGCTTTAGTTGGGCTTTACAACAGGGATCTTTCAATATGTTTACATTTCTCTAGGTCTGGTCTCTGGGGGCCAGAGCAAATGGCCCTCCTCGACTTGGATGAGTGACCGTGTCTACTGCTTCTAGGGTTTTTTTTTGTCAGACTGTCCTCAGTAACTGTTCTTCGGAAATTCCTCCTCCAATCAGGTGGTGAGTTGATGGGGAAGTGTCAGGAGCGTGTAGCTGTTTTTGGCTGTGGCATTCTCCTTGTCTGTGTGTCCACCTGCAAGGTCATTGATGTGGCCAGTTTCTGGGTGGAGACCAAACCGGATTTAAGCCAGCCAAGCCTGCAGCCTCATGCTTGTGATATTGTGTTTGTAACACGTGCTCCAAGCTCCCTGTTTGTCTGCCCTGCTGATTGGATTTCCCTGTTTATGACCTTGAATCGGATATCAACTACTTTTTAAACTCTGCCTGTCTTTTGACCTCAGATTTGACCCTGACTATTCTGAACCTTGCCAGTTTTATATCTGGCTTGTCATTGAACCATTCAGTCTGTCTGCCAACAGCAAGTACCTGTTTGCTGTGCTCAGTTCGCACCTGCCCCGGCAGGGTAGCCAGGCACGATAGTATGGTGTATAAGGCAACCGAGTACCGGTAGGCCTGCTTGCCTAATGGGAAAGGGGGCTGCTATAGGTGAAGAAGAACACAGAAACCAGCTATAGTGCCTAAACACTTGTATTGGGATAAGCGTGACAGGAAGTTTATACTTGTGTGATTTCTGTCCAATCAGGTGGTGGGTTCAGGGGCACTCCACCTAGCGAGTATCCACTTGTGTGATATTTCGCTAGTAAGGTTGTGGATATGGGGTGCTCCACCTAGGGAGTCTCCGCTTGTACAAAACCCCTACAATCAGTGAGTTTGGGGGCATTCTTCTAATCAGGTGATCAGTTCGGGGGTACTCAATCTAGGGAATCTCAACTTGTGTGATATTCCTCCAATCAGGTAAAGAGTTTGGGGGCACTCCTAAGGCCCGTACACACGATCGGATATTCCGACAACAATTGCCTGATGGACCTGTTTTGTCGGATAATCCGACCATCTGTAGGCTCCATCGGACAATTGTTGTCGGAATTTACGACAACAAATGTTGGCTGGTCATGCTCTCAAATTGTCCGACAACAAATGTGTTCCGATCGTGTGTACACAAGTCCGTTGGACTAAAATCCAAAGTACAAACACGCATGCTCCAAACCAATGCTAACCATCAGACAACATTTGCAGAAGTTGCCCAAAGGGTGGCGCTAAAGAGCAGAAAAAAACACGTCGTTTCGTGAATGTTGGCTGAAAATGTGCTGCCGTCTGTATGCAGAACAAGTTCAGGGACAACGCCCTTCGGACAAAAATCCACGGATTTGTCCAATGGAAGTCCGATCGTGTGTATGAGTCTTTAGAGAGTCCTCACTTAATTTGATATGCCTCCAATTAGGTGGTCAGTTCAGGGGACATTTCTTCTAGGGAGTCTTTAAATCAGTTGATGAGTTTGGGGGCACGTCGCCTAAGGATTCTCCACTTTTGGGATATCCATCTAATCAGGTGGTGAGTTAGGGGCACTTTGCCTAAGGAATCTCCGCTTGTGGGATATCCATCTAATCAGGTGGTGGGTTAAGGGAACTTCGCCTATGGAGTTTTTGCTTGTGGGATTTCCATCTAATCAGGTGGTGAGCTAGGGGGCACATCGCCTAATGCCGCGTACACACGATCGGAATTTCCGAAACAAAACCGTGTTTTTTTTCCCGATGGATGTTGGCTCAAACTTGTCTTGGATATACACGGTCGCACAAATGTTGCTCGGATATTCCGATGGTCAAGAATGCGGAAGCGTACAACCCTACGACGAGTCGAGAAAAATTAAGTACAATGATTCCGAGCATGCGTCGAATTGGTTCCGTGCATGCACAGCACTTGTGCGTCGGAAATGGCTACACACGATCGGAAATTGAGAGCCTGCTCTCAAACATTTGTTGTCCGAAATTCCGACAGCAAATGTCCGATGGAGCCTACACACGGTCGGAATATCCGACCAAAAGCTCACATCGAACATTTGTTGTTGGAAATTCCGATCGTGTGTATGCGGCAAAAGGAATTTCCACTTGCGGGATATCCATCTAGATAAGTGGCGAGTTAGGGGTACTTCGCCTAATCTCCTCTTGCGGGATATCCCTCTAATTAGGTGGACAGTTTGGGGGATACTCCTTCTAGGGAGTCTTCAAATCAGTTAATGAGTTTGGAGGCCTTTCGCCTAAGGAGTCGCACAGCTTGAGGGATATCCATCTAATCAGGTGGTGAGTTCAGGGGTACTACACTTTAGCAAGTTCCAAATGTAATGAGTTTGGAGTACATTAGGTAGTCTCCATCTGTGTGAAATACCTCTAATCAGGTGGTGAGTTTTGGAGCATCCCCTCTAGTGAGCCTCTACTTGTCTTATATCCCTCTAATCAGGTGTTGAGATCAGAGGCACTCCTCCCTAGTCTTAACTACAGCCTTTCTCAACCTCCAGAGGTTGCCATGGAGCCCTAGGGTTCCTTCAGAGGTTGCCATGGAGCCCTAGGGTTCCTTCAGAGGTTGCCATGGAGCCCTAGGGTTCCTTCAGAGGTTGCCATGGAGCCCTAGGGTTCCCTCAGAGGTTGCCATGGAGCCCTAGGGTTCCCTCAGAGGTTGTTAGGGGTTTCTTAAGCAATAAGCAATTTCTGTCTCTCAGATGAGTAACTACAGGCACCAATGATCTTTTTAACATTGTATAAGGGGCATTCTTTCTACTGGCCCCCTAAAGTGGATGTAAACCCTCACATATATCCAGTGAAGTGAACAGCCTCAGATGATACACAGAGATGAAACAAATCCTCCTACATAAGTTTGACATGTATATCTGCTGTCTTCAGCTTTATATACTGTTTAGAATTTTCTCTTCTTGATTCATCTGTGGGTGTGGATTCTTGCCATACACTGAAACAGCTGATTAGAGGAAAGGCACACACCCCCCTCTCCACATAGGCAGAGACTTGCAGAGCTGTTCTGTGAATAGACCAGCTCTCTGCTAATCTATTGATAGCACCCATCCTGACACAAAACTCAGGCTGATTTTATCACAGTTGACAGAGAACTTGTTGAAGTTATCATGCTGATAACAGAAGAACGGAGCAGGAGAAAGCCACAGGACTTAGGGCCTTAAAGAGAGATAAGGAAACACTACAGATATATATGCCCAGCTCAAATTTAATGAATCGGGTTTACATCCACTTTAATGTAAGGAGCATTCTTCCTTTTGACCACTTGCATACCATGAGCTGTAAATATAGTAAATATCAATAGGGGTTCCCCCCTAAGACCAGAAAGGTATTTCAAGATTTCCTCCATGTCAAAAAAGGTTGAGAAAGGCTATTCTATTTTTTTATTTATTTCTGATGTAAGTAGGAACAGTCCGTGTACTTTGATCAACGAATTGATAACGACTAGTTTCAATACAATGAGAATAGTCATTTTCTTACAATAAAAGTAAACCTAGAGCAACATGAATGTTTGGTTCACAGAAGGATACATATCTGATTTTCATCTGACAAGTATCTTATAACCAACTGCCTGGCAAACACACAAGTGACCTTCACAGTATGATTTCCCAAAACACTTGACACTGTTTTTTTTTATTTTTTTTATAGCAAATGTGACACTGTTCTTGTCAGATGGAGTTAGCGTCAGATAGAAATAAGGCTACAGATAGACCCCCTTTTCATATGCTAATTCTACACTTATCTGCAAGGTCATTCCCAGTATGTAGAGACTTCTGAATATGCTTACATCTGATGGTATTTGCCGACTACCATTCACTTCTATGGCCCAGATAACCTAATTACCATATAGCCTCGAGTATAAGCCGAGTTTTTCAGCACATTTTTTTGTGCTGAAAATGCCCCCCTCGGCTTATACTCAAGTCTGTGTCCATTTTCATATTTGTGCGCCTGATCCCGGCCGGCCCTAGGTCCCCTGGACCCCCAACTTGGCACACATGTAGCCCCACTCTTCCTCTACAAGTGTGCAAAGTTTGTTGTCCGGGGGACCTACGGCCAGACACCCCTTCTCTAGACGCCCATGTTAAACGGTAATTTCTCCAGTGATTTTGGGGACCCGGTACTGACCGGCCCTAGGTCCCCTGGACCCCAAACTTGGCACACATGTAGCCTCACTCCTCATCTACAAGTGTGCAAAGTTTGTTGTCCAGGGGAGCACCGATTTTTCAAAGCCAAGCACCCCTTCATTAGACTCCCATGTTAAACTTCAGTCTAGTCACACAGCGCCAGAGATCAGGTAGGGAGATTGGGCACAGTGAGGCATGGGCACAGTGACAGTGAGGCATGGGCACAGTGACAGTGAGGCATGGGCACAGTGACAGTGAGGCATGGGCACAGTGAGGCATGGGCACAGTGAGGCATGCACATGGACACAGTGAGGCAAAGTGAGGCACAGTGAGGCATGCAGATGGACACCCTAGGCTTATACTCGAGTCAATACGTTTTCCCAGTTTTTTGTGGTAAAATTAGATGCCTCGGCCGGGTACCCCTTCTCTAGACTCCTATGTTAAACGGTAATTTTTTCGGTGATTTTGGGGACCCGGTACTGGCCGGCCCTAGGTCTCCCGGACCCCAAACTTGGCACACATGTAGCCCCACTCCTCATCTACAAGTGTGCAAAGTTTGTTGTCCAGGGGAGCACCGATTTTTCAAAGCCGGGCACCCCTTCTATAGACTCCCATGTTAAACATCAGTCTAGTCACACAGCGCCGGAGATAAGGTAAGGAGATTGGACACAGAGAGGCATGGACACAGAGAGGCATGGGCACAGAGAGGCATGGGCACAGAGAGGCATGGGCACAGTGAGGCATGGACACAGTGAGGCATGGACACAGTGAGGCATGGACACAGTGAGGCAAAGTGAGGCACAGTGAGGCATGCAGATGGACACTCTCGGCTTATACGCGAGTCAATACGTTTTCCCAGTTTGTTGTAGTAAAATTAGGTGCCTTGGCTTATATTCGAGTCGGCTTATACTCAAGTATATATGGTACATGCAATGGATGTCTAGATCAACGAAGAAGGTGTCAGCCTGACAAGTATCTTTTGCTCGTAGGTTTGAACAATATCCTGGGGGTCGAGGCAATGACCTCTAACCAACTGCTGGAACGTTGGCCCCAGGGCCGGCCCTACCATGGGACCCGGTGGTACCATTGTACCAGGCGGCACATTCAGGGGAGCGGCAAGTTGCCACTATCCAGTTCCGCCCACTCCACTCCCCCTGCACTCAGGGCTGGCGGTACCACTAGGCAGCCGCCTAGGGCGCAGCCATGGCCACTGGTTCCCTATCTCAATGTGTGACAGTAGTAGTCCTTGCCGCCGCGCAGTCCTGTGGAGGAAGAGGCACTGGGAGCTTGACGCAGCCTCGATCATCCAACAGTTGTTGGGTCAGTAGGTGGATCAATGTGCTCCCCTCCCCCGGCTCCTCCCCTTCTCCCGCGCTCTGCGAATCTCCTACCAAGTACCATGTGCAGAGCGCGGATAATGGCTGCCGCCGCCGCCGCTGCTGAGCAGCTCCTTGAATTCCTCTCCAGGATGGACGGCCGTAGTGTGGAAGACGTAGGTACTGTGAATGACGGTCCGCTGCCCGACACTGACAGCATCCAGTGACGTCACTCCCTGAACGAGGGAGCCCGAACATCCCTGCTACCAGCCGCCCGTGATGACCTCACACACAGCCCTAATGCTATGATGCCATCTACTGTCTCCTGTCATCATCATGCTCCTCGTCATCCCCCTGTTCCTGGCATGATCCCACCACCCTACCTCTGAGGCCTGTCTTACATTTTATCACCCCCTGTCATCTCCATCCTCCCTGTCATCTTCCTACCACCCACCCCTGTCATCTCCATATTCCCTGTCATCTCCATATTCCCTGTCATCTCCATCCTCCCTGTCATCTTCCTACCACCCACCCCTGTCATCTTCATCCTCCCTGTCAGCTTCCTACCACCCACCCCTGTCATCTCTATCCTCCCTGTCAGCTTCCTACCACCCACCCCTGTCATCTTCATCCTCCCTGTCAGCTTCCTACCACCCACTCCTGTCATCTCCATCCTCCCTGTCAGCTTCCTACCACCCACCCCTGTCATCTCTATCCTCTTTGTCAGCTTCCTACCACCCGCCCCTGTCATCTCCATCCTCCCTGTCAGCTTCCTACCACCCACCCCTGTCGTCTTCATCCTCCCTATCAGCTTCCTACCACCCACCCCTGTCATCTCCATCCTCCCTGTCAGCTTCCTACCACCCGCCCCTGTCATCTCCATCCTCCCTGTCAGCTTCCTACCACCCACCCCTGTCGTCTTCATCCTCCCTATCAGCTTCCTACCACCCACCCCTGTCATCTCCATCCTCCCTGTCAGCTTCCTACCACCCACCCCTGTCATCTCCATCCTCTTTGTCAGCTTCCTACCACCCGCCCCTGTCATCTCCATCCTCCCTGTCAGCTTCCTACCACCCACCCCTGTCGTCTTCATCCTCCCTATCAGCTTCCTACCACCCACCCCTGTCATCTCCATATTCCCTGTCATCTCCATATTCCCTGTCATCTCCATCCTCCCTGTCATCTTCCTACCACCCACCCCTGTCATCTTCATCCTCCCTGTCAGCTTCCTACCACCCACCCCTGTCATCTCTATCCTCCCTGTCAGCTTCCTACCACCCACCCCTGTCATCTTCATCCTCCCTGTCAGCTTCCTACCACCCACTCCTGTCATCTCCATCCTCCCTGTCAGCTTCCTACCACCCACCCCTGTCATCTCTATCCTCTTTGTCAGCTTCCTACCACCCGCCTCTGTCATCTCCATCCTCCCTGTCAGCTTCCTACCACCCACCCCTGTCGTCTTCATCCTCCCTATCAGCTTCCTACCACCCACCCCTGTCATCTCCATCCTCCCTATCAGCTTCCTACCACCCACCCCTGTCATCTCCATCCTCCCTGTCAGCTTCCTACCACCCACTCCTGTCATCTCCATCCTCCCTGTCAGCTTCCTACCACCCACTCCTGTCATCTCCATCCTCCCTGTCAGCTTCCTACCACCCACCCCTGTCATCTTCATCCTCCCTGTCAGCTTCCTACCACCCACTCCTGTCATCTCCATCCTCCCTGTCAGCTTCCTACCACCCGCCCCTGTCATCTCCATCCTCCCTGTCAGCTTCCTACCACCCACCCCTGTCGTCTTCATCCTCCCTATCAGCTTCCTACCACCCACCCCTGTCATCTCCATCCTCCCTGTCAGCTTCCTACCACCCACCCCTGTCATCTCCATCCTCCCTGTCAGCTTCCTACCACCCACCCCTGTCATCTCCATATTCCCTGTCATCTCCATCCTCCCTGTCAGCTTCCTACCACCCACCCCTGTCATCTCCATCCCCCCTGTCAGCTTCCTACCACCCACCCCTGTCATCTCCATCCTCCCTGTAAGCTTCCTACCACCCACCCCTGTCATCTCCATCCTCCCTGTCATCTTCCTACCACCCCCTGTAATCTTCATCCTCCCTGTCAGCTTCCTACCACCCACCCACCCCTGTCATATTCCTACCACCCCCCTGTAATCTTCATCCCCCCCTGCCAGCTTCCTACCACCCCACCCCCTTAATTTACTGGTGCACATCACATATGATGGACGCAGGGACATTTTTTTTTGGGGGGGGGGGCGCACATAGCTGGTCTTGCCTAGGGCGCCAAATTGCCTAGCACCGGCCCTGCCTGCACTGTGAGGCAAATTGCCACTGGCCAGCCCGTTCCGCCCGCCAGCCCGTTCTGCCCGCTTCACTCCCCGCTGCACTGTGAGGCAAATTGTCGCCAACTCGTTCCGCCCGCTCCGCGCTTCACTGTGAGGCAAATTGACGCCCGCCTGCCAGCCAGCCTGCTCCGCTCCACCTGTTCTGCCCGCACGCTCAATTCACCTGGGCGTCGGGCCCAGGTAAAAGGAGCGTGCGGGCAGAACAGGGGAACAGTCAGCGGGCGTGACAGTCAGCAGGTGAGCGGGCTTGCTGGCCAATCAGCGGGCGGGGGAGCAGAGAGATGACATCATCTCTCACTGCCCGCCCTGCATCGCTGCAGTTCGGCCCCCACTGTGTGGGCAGCAGAGAGATTACATTATCTCTCTGCTGCCCTCCTTTACTCTGGGACACAGCAAGTGGCAATCCGTTATGTGTGGCAGGTGACGTCATGGCAAGTGACAATCTGCAATGTGTGGCAGATGACGTGGCAAGTGACAATCCGCTATGTGTGGCAGGTGACATTGTGGCAAGTGACAATCCGCAATGTGTGGCAGGTGACGTGGCAAGTGACAATCCGCTACGTGTAGCAGGTGACGTGGCAAGTGACAATCTGCAACATGTGGCATGTGACGTCGTGGCAAGTGAAAATCCGCAATGTGTGGCAGGTGGCGTTGTGGCAAGTGACAATCCCCTACGTGTGGTAGGTGACGTGGCAAGTGACAATCTGCAACGTGTGGCAGGTGACATCATGGCAAGTGGCAATCCGCAATGTGTGACAGGTGGCACGTGACAATCTGCTACATGTGGCAGGTGACGTGGCAAGTGACAATCAGCTACGTGTAGCAGGTGACATCGTGGCAAGTGACAATCCGCAATGTGTGGCAGGTGACAATGTGCATCTGAAGGCAGGTGACGTTGGCAAGTGACACGCTCGGGGCTCCCACTGATTCTGCAATAATGGTGAGTTGAACTATTTTATTTTATATAACAATGTAATAATAGAAATAATGCACTTGAAGCATTTTTATTATTATTATTTTTTTACTAGTAATGGTAGTGATCTGAGATTTTTTTTTTGCGAGACTGCGACATTGCGGTGGACAGGTCGGACACTTTTGACACATTTTTGGGACCATTGACATCTATACAGCGATCTGTGCTATAAAAAAGCACTGATTACTGTGTAAATGTCACTGTTAGGGAAGGGGTTAAATGTGTTTCCTGGGAGGTGTTTCTAACAGTGGGGGGGGATGGGAATGACTGGAGGAGGAGAGAAATCTCTGTTCCTAATCACTAGGAACAGCAGATCTGTCTCTCCTCCCCTGTCAGAATGGGGATCTGTCTATTTACATTGACAGTTCCCCGTTCTGGCTCTCTGTGGACCGATCGTGGGTGGACGGCTGACATTGCGGCCGCCGGCCAGGCACAGGTCCTTTTATACTCCTATATACATGTATAGAGCCATGACAGGTCCTTTTTATACTCCTACATACATGTATAGAGCCATGACAGGTCCTCTTTATACTCCTACATACATGTATAGAGCCATGACAGGTCCTCTTTATACTTCTACATAGATGTATAGAGCCATGACAGGTCCTCTTTATACTCCTACATACATGTATAGAGCCATGACAGGTCCTCTTTATACTCCTACATACATGTATAGAGCCATGACAGGTCCTCTTTATACTTCTACATAGATGTATAGAGCCATGACAGGTCCTCTTTATACTCCTACATACATGTATAGAGCCATGACAGGTCCTCTTTATACTTCTACATAGATGTATAGAGCCATGACAGGTCCTCTTTATACTCCTACATACATGTATAGAGCCATGACAGGTCCTTTTTATACTCCTACATACATGTATAGTGCCATGACAGGTCCTCATTATACTTCTATATACACGCATAATGCCATGATGGTCCTCTTTATACTCCTATACATGAATAGAGCCATAACAGGTCCATTTTATAGAGCCATGACAGGTCCTCTATATACTCCTTTACATGTATAGAGCCATGACAGTTCCTCTTTATTTATCATATCAAATAATGGATGTGGGGGCATTTCGGTGTGCGTGATTTTTTATTTTATTTGGGGGGGGGGGGGCAGCATTTCATTCTTGGTACCAGGCAGCACAATGTCTTGGGCCGGCACTGGTTGGCCCTAACCATGGATCTATACCAGCCCCGTCAGTCTTCAGCTCAGCAGTATCAGAATAGTTCTGGCAATAACCTCTTTAGATGGAGGCAGAAGGGTGACACACAGACAGCTTTTGGGCCTCTTAAGGTTATGTACAAAGGAATACATGCAGATATTCCAGGTGCCAGCTTCAAACTTCCACTGATAGTCTACCTAACTGCCAGCATTAAGCCTCGTACACACGAACGCGATTCCCGAAGAGAAAAGTGCGATGTGACCTTTTTGTCGCAAATTCTGACCGTGTGTATGCTCCATCGCACTTTTTCTGTGAGAATCCCGGCCAAGAAAAGATTGAGAGCAGGATCTCAATTTTCGTGACAGGAAAAATTCCTATCGGGAATCGCGGTCGTCTGTATGCAATTACAATGCGAAAAAAAAAAAACGCATGCTCAGAATCAAGCAGAAGAGCCAAACTGCCTATTGAACTTCATTGATCTCGGCTCGTCGTACCCGGAGGAGTGTGCCCCTCTAAAGGGGGGCGTGCGCCCAACTTTGACTAAGGGGTCTCGGGCACCTTTGGCCCGAGGATGCGGAGTTCCAGGTAGGCCCAGTACCTTCAACTGGGTCTACAACCAGGAAGGAAATCCAGGGAGCCCAGGTGAGGGCGACCGCTCTGACTAGAGGAAACCAGGGGAGGATCGGTCCCATAGAGGAGACGAGTAATACAAGATTGCTGTCTCGGGAGAGGCCTGGTGACCTGTCGGAGGGAAGGATTCCTTTCTTCGCAGACTGCCTTTGCGGAGTGTCGTTGCTTAAGGAGGGATCTCCTTGACTTTGTCCTTGGAGGGGACTAAGTCACTGTTCGAGCTTCATGCCGGCTGCTAGTCTTATTGAGTGACAATCCGGGTGAGCTGTACCCACTCGGGACCGAGTGGCGACGAAGCCAAGAGTGTGCCTGAATCCATCCAATTCTGCTAACCCCTTTCCTCTCTTCAACTTTCTGGTTACTGAAGCAAGACGAGAATATACCGTATTTTTCGCACCATAAGACGCACTTTTTCCTCCCCCCAAAAAAGGGGGAAAATGTCCCTGCGTCTTATGGAGCGGATACTGTCGAGGCACCGCCCACCTCCGTCGCAGCAGCATCACAATATCGGCACTCGGATTCTCTGTGGAGGAGAGAGGACAGGATGTGAGGCAGATCCTTGCAGGGGCATACCAAGTGGGAGCGGGGGAGGCGGTCTGCTCTGGGTGCCAAAACATGGGGGGTGTCAGTGGCATTGTTATGGGGGTGCGCTCCGCACCCAGGTCAGTTGACACCCGCCAAATCTGACACCGTTCCGAAAACAGCAAGAGCCCTTGCTGGTTTTTCTTTTCAGCCGAAACACCCCCCGGCGCAGTGGTCTGGTCCAGTCTCACTTCCTGCTCTTTCCACTGGAAGCTGCTGCTGCAAACTACAGTATGTCCCCTGTCATTCTTCCTAGCTGCTGCCCGGGTGCATCTGAGGCTGAAAGCCAGACAGCCAGCCAGAGGGGGTTGTGCATTGTAATGGCAGTGTCCTCCGCTGCCTGAGGTAAGCTGGTAATAAGGGGGTGGGAGGTGTGGGCAAGCATGGTATGCACTGCCCAGTCACCTGAGCTGCTGTGATAGAAGAGGCTGAAGGGGTGTTTGTGTCTGCTCTGCCACCCTGATCTGATCTGGGAAAGGGGGGGAGGTTGCTGTGCCCACCACCACCGAGGTATAGTGTAGTTGAGCTGATTTGATGGGGGGGAGGGGGTGGAATTGCTGTGTGTCCACCACCCACCTATACTAGTACTATAATATTAAATATTTTAGTACACCATTTGGTTCAGAATTGTTTTTTTTTGTTTTTTTCCTCCTCTAAAACCTAGGTGCGTCTTATGGTCAGGTGTGTCTTATGGAGCGAAAAATACGATAAACTCTTGTTAGAGTTGAAGTGTTGTGTGGACATTGACCTTTTTTTTGGAAAGGTAAAGACTTGCCTCTATAATCTAGAGGGGAGAACCAGTGAAAGGAAGCAACTCGCTGCGGGACCCAAATACATAACACTGCCCGACCTCTAATCCAGAGGATGCGGGCATGTGGCATGGCGTGCCTGATTCCCCTAAAAAGAAGGTAAGGGGGAAAAGGATCTGTGTGCTACACATGGGGGCTCCTCCGGGATTCTGCAGCTGTTTCTGGGAGCTGGACTTTACTTTTCCCGCATGGCTCTTTGGAGGTCGGCCATTTTCGAAAAAATTGGACTGCGCCACAAGTGAGAGAAAGGGAAGTACAGGCCTGGCAGTATTTCCAGCTGCGTAGTTCGTGGGCGTGTCTTAACGTCTGGAAAAGCCCGCGAGTTGCGTGCAGCATGGAAAAAATGGGAGGAGCCCCCGGCAAGTGTGTGTTCCACATGGTGCGGTTGGCGCCAAAGAGACAGTGCTGATTGAACCATTGACGAGGCAACATGTCTACTGCTCCATGGATGTCTGTTTCACCAGGATCTCGTGTTCCTTTGCCCGGCTCAACCATGGACGTTGTCCCTGTTATGGCCTCCCTGACGGATACAGGGATTCGGCTGAAGCCCCGAGGTCGCTTTGCCCTCTATACGTGCAGAGATGCAGAGGCCTTGGGCATGATCTGTTTGAAGTGCCAGGGACTGGTCGTACAGCTTCGCCCTTTCGCGAGATGTACCCGCTGTGGGGAGTTCCTCTTTGAGGTAGAACAGCCAACGGAGGTGCTGAAAGTCTACCGTGTGAACTGTATCTCAGGTGCTGTCGCTCCTGAGGAGGAAATGTGTGCTCCCACAGCCATGCCCACGCGCACTACCGCAGAGATATTGGAAGTTCCGGCCATTAAGGAGCTTGAGGCAGAAAACCCAGTGGATGCTGCTTCTGTTGCAACGGGATCCTCCCTTCCGCCTGCTAAAAGGAAGGTGGGATACGTAAAGGCTTCTCACGGCCGCGGTCGAGGCCCACCCCAGCGCCTGCCTGAACCGGATCGTCCAGTCGGAGGGATCTCCAAGCGATCCACGAAAAGGGAAGGTAAGGAGGCTGGGGACACTTCAGTAAAGAGTTTGCCGGGGAAAGGAAAGAAACTCAGTGTCCGTTCCATATGGGATAATTGGGTGCCTGACCCGCGGGAGCTTTTAAAAGAAAAAGAGTCAGTGTTGACCAGGAACTATCTGCCAGCAGAGGAGTGTGACACCTCGGACATAGACTCTTCCTCTGACATTGGTGGTGACTTTGAAATAGATGAAATGTTTGTCAGGAAGGGATGGGACAAAACCCTGTTGTCCGCACCTCGTAGCATAAAAGAGGGATCACCCATGGACTCTGGGGAAACTACACCCCGGGTGGAAGCCCCTGTTCTTGCTGGAGAAGTTGTTCCTGTGCCCGCTTTACATGCTCCAGTGTTTTCCGTACCTGCTGTTCCGGAGGCCCGTTTCCCATTACGGCTGCCTATGCCACAGTTAGAGCCCGTGCATCCCCGGAGATCTCCGGATGCAGTTGTTCTGCCAGGAGCTGGAGATCGGGCGACTATGTCGCCTTTGGCCTGACTGCAACGGCTCTTGCATCGGAAGGTTGCTGCTGGTTTATGGTTGGGAGTATCCGTACGTTCCAAAGAACTTGTTGTTTGAGATTGAAGCCTCCCGGGAACGCTGGTACAGTGTTTTTGTTTGGGACCACTTGGAGGTAAAGAAAGGCCATAGATACTTTAAATGTTCGGCCGTGATGACCGAGAGATATAAAGGATGCCGGAAAGATTGGACTCTCGGTCGGCACATATACGCAGATCGGGTCGTGATCTGTAGCAAAGACAGAGACGATGTGATCTATTCAATAGAAACTTTGGATAAGGACTGGAAGTCTCTTGTTCTCCCTGACCCCCATTTTTACCTCTGAAGTGGGACTTTTGTTTTTTTTTATTACCACTTCAGGGACAATGCCTTGAACTGCTGTGCTTGACACTGTGCCCAGGGAGTTTACTCTCTGGAGGTTTGAAGGACAATTTATTTTTATTTCCTTCCCTCTTTCGAAAAAGAGAACTGGACTTTGGGGTAGAGTTAGTCAGGGCCAAGCTGGAAGCCGCCGTGATCATCAAAAGAGATTCTGGTGTTGTGGTGCGCCTATGCGCACTTAGGTTAGGTAGTGATGTGTGCTGCCACTAGGTGGTGGTGGTTTACAAAACCCTTTCATACTCTAACATTGAAAAACGTTATTACATAGGTTAGGTTTAGTGTATGCAGCCTTAGTAGAAGGGAGTTATCTTTTCTCGGAGAGATAGCTCACTTCTGAATATAATGATAGGATGTTATATTGTGTGCTGTGTTTTTCTTTCCCATGCAGGAAGACAATCAAGCAACCGTGAAGGAATGTGATGAGCATAATGTTAAACTAGAAAAAGTCTATTCTCTATGCATCTTTACTATACCATAAAGTCTATATAGCTTTTTCACGTACACCACTGCTGTAATTTTTCCTTACTACATATGGCCTCTAATAACACCCCCTCCCATCGAAAAGACTGGAGAAGATAGAAAATGGCGAATACCCCCCTCTCCCACACATCTTTGGAATGCGGATATGAAGATAGAATCGGAGGACAGCCCAGCTTAATCATCACGTTTCTGTACTCCTTTTTGTATTGTAGCCAATGAGATGTGTTTATTAGTGTCACAATTAACATAATAGTGACGTATCATGCTGTGTGTAAAAGCTTAGTACTGCCTGGAATAAATTATTAGATACGGAAGTAACGGACCTGAACGGATGTGTCAGTCTTTTGCTTTCAAAACTTGCATGCAATGTTATCTAAACTTTACAATTCGGAACAGTAGTAGAATCCATATTAACCCCTTTGTGGTTAAACGACCATTACACAACTACACCGGAGAATGGGTGGGATACAGTTGTGATAGGATGATGGGATTGTTAAATGATGTGTATTGAAAACTGTTTCTGTCCTTCTTTCCTTTTCTATAATACCAGGCTTTGATTCAGGCACCAAATTCATTGTATATAGTTCAAGGAATAAATTTGCGCTTGCTCAGGATTGAGTGTGCAGAATTATTTCAGACACTGGGGACAGTGTCTCTTTAAGGGAGGGGTGTATGTAGCGGGCCCCTACCTAAGGGGGGTCGTTATGCTTAAATTTAGGGGTGACCTGAGCGGTAGTTGGCTCAGGTCTTCTAATTGTTTGGACTCTGCCTTGTTGCTGTGTCACCTGGCGTGCAGTTCCCCTTTAGGTGTATAGGTGGTGCAGTCACTTATACCCGGGGTTGAACCACAGGTGATGGAGTGGCTATTGGATGTCCTCTCTCGGCTGCCGTACGGTGGGCGGTTCCGGCATGCTGTGCATGCCGGGAGAGGATATATAAGGGGCAGACGCCATTGTTCAGGATGCGGAGTACCCGGGGACCTGTACCCGGAGGAGTGTGCCCCTCTAAAGAGGGGGGTGCGCCCAACTTTGACTAAGGAGTCTCAGGCACCTTTGGCCCGGGGGTGCGGAGTTCCAGGTAGGCCCAGTACCTTCAACTAGGTCTACAACCAGGAAGGAAAGCCAGGGAGTCCAGGTGAGGGCGACTGCTCTGACATAGAGGAAACCAGGGGAGGATCGGTCCTATAGAGGAGATGAGTAATACAAGATTGCTGTCTCGGGAGAGGCCTGGTGACCTGTCGGAGGGAAGGATTCCTTTCTTCGCAGACTGCCTTTGCGGAGTGTCTTTGCTTAAGGAGGGATCTCCTTGACTTTGTCCTTGGAGGGGACTAAGTCACTGTTCGAGCTTCATGCCGGCTGCTAGTCTTATTGAGTGACTATCCGGGTGAGCTGTACCCACTCGGGACCGAGTGGCGACGAAGCCAAGAGTGTGCCTGAATCTATCCTATTCTGCTAACCCCTTTCCTCTCTTCAACTTTCTGGTTACTGAAGCAAGGCGAGAATATAAACTCTTGTTAGAAAACACTTCCAGGATCTGTCAGCATTTGTCTCTTACATGCCTGTTTGATACAGCTTAATGTGAGTAATATTGCTATAAGTTCAATAAAAGTGTTTTTTATTACGGAATTGCACTATTTGGGATTCCTTCCTTTCCCTCTTACTCTGAGATAATACTGGGATTACCACAAAAGGACCAGGGAGACAAGACACCGCCAGAGTGCTGCACAGTGGCATATAGGGATGAGCTCGGTGTTCGAGTCGAACATAGGTTCGACTCGAACATCGGCTGTTCGCGCGTTCGGCGAACAACGAACGATTTGGGCCGTTCGCGCCAAATTCGAGTGACGCGAACGGCCCACAATACACTGCGCCATCGCAGTGTAATCCCGGCGCTGTGATTGGCCAAGCATGCACTGTGACCCTGCATGCTTGGCCAATCACAGTGCCGGCAGCGAGGAGAGCAATGATTGGCCACAGGCAGGATTGCCTGTGGCCAATTATAGCTGAGGGGGTTTAGTACACGCCCCACACTATAAAAGGCCGCCAGCGCGGCTGCCTCGTGTAGTGTGTTCCGGAGCAGGGAAATTGAAGGATAGGCAGGGACAGTGTCAAATCCATTATTTGCTAAACCTTCTGTGTAGGGACAGAGAAGGATAGGCAGGGAGAGTGTCAGTGTCATATTCTTTGCTAAACCATGTGTGCAGGGAGAGAGAAGGATAGGCAGGGAGAGTGTCAGTGTCATTGTTGCTAAGCCTCCTGCACATTATACACCTGAAGTTAGCCCGTATTGCTGCTTTTTCCTGGTGTGTTACACCAACAGGATTTTGCGGCACTTACAGCGGGCGGAGTGTGCCTCCTGACCATATTACACCTGAACTTAGCCTGTATTGCTGCTTTTTGCTGGTGTGTTACACCAACAGACATTTGCGGCACTTACAGTGGGTGGAGTGTGGCTCCTGACCATATTACACCTGAAGTTAGCCTGTATTGCTGCTTTTTCCTGGTGTGTTACACCAACAGGCATTTGCAGCACCTACAGCAGGCGTAGTGTGATTCCTGCAAAATATACTCCTGAAGCTAGGCCTTATTGCTGGTTTTCCCATTTCCCTGCAGGCCATTAGAATGTCTGGAAGGCAAACAAGGAGAGGCAGTCAGTCAGGAGCCAATAAAAGAGGGCAAAGCAGGCTCTGTGTCTAGTGACAACAGTGCTGGTCGTGGACGCGGTGCATCGCCATCAGCACGTAGCCATGGGACACGCTTGTCCTCCTTTTCGGCAGCTGGACGTGTTGAGCCGCATCATGCTGAAGACTTGGTAGAGTGGATGACCAAGCCCTCCTCATCCTCTCTCACCCAGGCTCAGGGTACTGGCAAAGCAGCTGCCAAAGCGTCCTCTTCCCTGGTATCAATGTCATCATCAGTCACTCCTTCCCTAGACCAACCATGTCCTCCTGAGGAGTCCCCCGAACTGTTTGAGCACAGTGTTGGGTACATGCTCCAGGAGGATGCCCAGCGTTTCGAAGGGTCTGATGATGATACCCAGCTAGAGGAAGGCAGTAGCGTGGAGGCAGAGAGAGGGGATGCTCAAGAAGGACACCAATCTGGCAGTCATGTTCCAGCAGCTGAAGCATACTGCCAGATTGGCTCCAGTGATGAGGAGGGAGGGGAAGATGAGGTCACTGACTCCACGTGGGTGCCTAATAGGAGAGAGGAGGAGGAGGATGAGGAGGAGGCACATCTCCAACGAGGCAGGATGCCCTCGGGGGGGCAGCGTAAGGGCAGAACACCAACGGAATCACACCGCAAAGCTCCGCCTGTGCAGGGCGCTGCCTCTGCCCGTTATTCAAAAAGTTCTTTGGTGTGGGCCTTTTTTGAGTCGAGTGCATCAGATCGCACAGCTGCTGTTTGCAACATATGTCTCAAGCGTATATCGCGTGGCCAAAACATCACCCGCTTGGGCACCACATGCTTGACCAGACATATGTTGACCTGCCATGCAGCTCGTTGGCAAGCCTACCTTGAAGACCCACACCAAAGAACAAAGCGGACCTCTTCTTGCACTGCATCAGCTGGGATCTCCAACTCCACTATACCTTCAGTCCTCTCTGAAACCTGCTCTGAGAGGAATGAAGGTGTAGAATTAGGTGCGTCACAGCCAAGTACTTGTGGGCACTCTGTTAGCAGTACACCGACATCCGATTCTAGCAGGCAAATTTCCCTGCCCCAGCTGCTGGACCGTCGAAAGAAGTTTACTCCCAGCCATCCACATGCCCAGCGGTTGAATGCTATCTTGGCTAAATTGCTAGCGCTTCAACTGCTGCCTTTTCAGTTGGTAGACTCGGCCCCCTTCCGTGAGTTTGTGCAATGTGCGGTTCCTCAGTGGCAGGTTCCCAAATGCCACTTTTTCTCACGGAAGGCGATTCCGGCTCTCTACCGGCATGTGGAAGGCAATGTCTTGGCCTCGCTGGACAGGGCGGTCAGCGGTAAGGTGCATATTACCGCTGACTCATGGTCCAGCAGGCATGGACAGGGACGTTAACCTTTCTTTCACGGCCCATTGGGTCACTCTTTTGGCAGCTGGGAAGGATGCAGGACAAGGTGCAGTAGTGTTGGAGGTTGTTCCACCGCCACGCCTCCAAAATGCTACTACTGGTTGTGACACACCTCTGTCCTCCACCCCCTCCTCTTCTTCTTCCTCCGTGGCCTCTTCCTGTGCTTTGTCCTCGGAACCAGCGGTGCTCCGTAGGCGTTCAAGGGGCTACGCAAGTACGCAGGCAAAAAGATGCCATGCCGTGCTTGCGCTGGTGTGTTTGGGGGACAGGAGCCACACTGGGGCAGAGGCTCTGTCTGCTCTGCAGGGGCAAGCCGAGAGGAGGTTGACGCCACGCCAGCTTAAGCCAGGAATGGTAGTTTGCGACAATGGCACCAACCTCCTCTCCGCTCTCCGACAGGGACAACTGACCCATGTGCCCTGTGTGGCTCACGTCCTTAACCTGGTGGTGCAGCGGTTCTTGGGCAGGTACCCGGGCTTACAGGATGTCCTGAGGCAGGCCAGGAAAGTCTGTGTGCATTTCCGAAGATCTTATAATGCCAGTGCTCGCCTGGCTGAGCTGCAAAAGGAGTTGAACCTGCCCAAGAACCGCCTTATATGTGACATGCCTACCAGGTGGAACTCAGCGTTGGCCATGCTGCAGCGGCTGCACACGCAGCAGAGGGCCATCAATGAGTACCTGTGCGACTACGGCACCAGGACAGTGTCAGGGGAGCTCAGGTTTTTTTCACCACGCCAGTGGGGCATGATCAGTGATGCATGCAATGTCCTGGCACCATTTGAGGAGGCCACGAGGATGGTGAGCAGTGACAGTGCATGCATCAGTGACACTGTACCTCTTGTCCACCTGTTGGAACATACGCTGTGTGGAATAATGGACAGGGCACTTGAGGCAGAACAGAGGCAGGAAGAGGAGGACTTCCTTGCCTCTCAAGGCCCCCTTTACCCAGACAGTGTTCCTTCTGTCCCACCCATCGCACAGGAAGAAGAGGAGGAGGAGGAGGAGGATTGTGTCAGCATGGAGGTGGAGCCTGGCACTCAGCATCATCAGAAGCAGTCTTTTAGGGATGATTTACAGTCCCAAGAAACCAGTGGACTTGTACGTGGCTGGGAGGAGGGTGCTGCAGGTCATGTCGTCCTTAGTGACCCAGAGGACTCCGGACCGAATGCCTCAGCAAACCTACGCTGCATGGCCTCCCTGATCCTGCAAAGCCTGCGGAAGGATCCTCGTATTCTTCGGATCAAGGAGAGGGACCATTACTGGCTGGCCACTCTCCTTGATCCACGGTACAAGGGTAAGGTTGCGGACCTTATCTTACCGTCGCAGAGGGAGCAGAGGATGAGACAACTCCGGGAGGCCTTGCAGAAAGGTCTGTGCAACGCGTTCCCAGAGACTGGGAGGTTACAAACTCCTGGTCCTGGACAACGAGTTGCTGAGGCTTCGGTCAGTCAAAGAAGGAGCGGTGGGGAAGGTGGCCGTCTGACCGATGCGTTCAGACAATTCTTTAGTCCGCAGCCCCAAGGTATGATTGGTTCCAGCAACCATCGCCAGCGTCTGATATACATGGTGCAGGAAAACCTAGGGGCAAGGTCAGACTTGGACACCTTCCCCACCGAAAATCCTCTGGCTTACTGGGTCTTGAGGATGGATCACTGGCCAGAGCTTGCACAGTATGCAATTGAGCTACTGGCCTGTCCTGCGTCCAGCGCTCTTTCAGAACGCACATTCAGTGCTGCTGGAGGATTTGTCACGGATCACAGGGTGCGCCTGTCCACCGACTCTGTTGATCGACTGACCTTCATAAAGATAAACCAGTCTTGGATCACCACCAGCTACCAAACACCTGAAGCTGATATAACAGACTAATTTATTTTCAAATGTCACATCCCTTCAAGACTGATGCTGATGCTGAGAGACTGTCCTGTTATGTTGAATGACTATCCTCCTCCTCCTCAATGATCCGATTGATGATGATAGCTTGGAAGAACATTTTTGTTTCTGGGTGCCGCCACCAGTGGCTAAGGCCCAATTTTTCAGCCCCTGTTTAACAGGGGCGTGTTATTACAATTTTTTATGCAATGCTTTGCAGCAGGGCTCATTCCTGCACTCCAACTAGAGTATCTGGGAGAGGTTGCAGTGTCGTGGCACCAGCACCAGTGGCTAAGGCCCAATTTTTCAGCCCCTGTTTAACAGGGGCGTGTAATTACAATTTTTGATGCAATACTTTGCAACAGGGCTCATTGCTGTGCTTCAAGTACAGTATCTGTGAGGGGTTGCAGTGTTGTGTCACCAGTGCCTAAGGCCCAATTTTTCAGCCCCTGTTCAACAGGGGCATTGTCACGTATCTTATGATGGGAGCCCAACGTGCAGGGTGCGGCCTCTCGTAATCCCCTGGCTCGAGAGCCCCTGGTAGAGCAGACAGAGGCTCAGGAGGACAGGAGGCACAAGTGCCTGGCAGGTAAGCAGGATATTGGGTAGTTGCGGCAGCAGATGGTGCACGGCAAAACTGGAACAGTCCAAAGATAGCTGGGAGGTGCACAGTAGGACCAATCAGAATGCAGACAACAGGCAGATGTATAAAAGTCCCAGATCAGACTGCAGAAACAAGGTGGTGTATTGTAGTACAGGCTGAGGTGTACTGTAGCTCAGGCACAGGTGCAGGGTAGTTCAGGCAGAGATGCGCTATGATTCAGGCAGAGATGCACGGTGGCTTCAGGCAGGGTGCACTGTAGTTCAGGTGGAGGTGCCTTATAGTTCGAACAGACCGATGGGTCGGACCAGCAGGCGACCAGGTACAGGGATGACCAAGAGAGTTGTCAGAGCAAGCCGAAGTCGGGGCGGGCAGCAATCGGGGTTAAACAGAGACAAGCCGGATCAGATAACAGGTGTACAGGAATCAGAAGTCAATAGCAGGGGTCTCAGGAACGCTGTAGACCAGACAGCAAGGAGCAAGGTATGCAGATAGTTTAAATACCTTGTTTGGCGCCAAATGCTGTCACCGCGCGCGCTCCCGCGAACGCGCGCGCTCCCGTGATCGCGCTATTGTGCACGCGCATGCGCGGAATGGACCTATGGAGTATAGACGATCTCCTGGCGGCACTATTGCCAGGCAGATTGTAAAAACGCCTTTCCTGACAGGCATGCAATTACAATTCTTGATCTAATAATTTACAGCAGGGCCCATTCATGCGCCCACCAAGAGTAACTGTGAGTGCTCACAGTGTTGTGGCAACACCAACATGTAAGGGGCAAATTTCAGCTGAGTATATACGGCAGGCCCCTACTTTCAAACATCCAACTTACAAACGACTCCTCCTTGCAAACGGAAGGACACAACAGGAAGTGAGAGGAAATCTACCCCTAGGAAGGCAAATTCTCTCCTGTAAGAGTTAATATGGGTAAAAAAGTGTCTCCTCTCCACTGATGCTTTATCACCAATTCTTGTTTCAATAAAAACCCCAAATTTTCAAAAAACATTTGTCATTAGGACGGAAAGTGAGGTGAACTGTTCTGAACAGGTGCACAATGCACAGACAGCAAAACAAATGTTACACGGGTGATAACCCTTCCCTATGTTTTCCAAAAAGCTTAAAAATAGATTTTTTGCCTGGAGCTACACTTAAACAATGTACCTGTTCAAAATTACAAACAGATTCTACATAAGAACAAACCTACAGTCCCTGTCTTGTATGCACCGCCTGTATACAGCTGTTCAGAGTATATAGGGCCTTTTTTATTTTGTGTGCGGGGTTCCCCTTAATATCCATACAAGACCCAAAGGGGCTGGTAATGGGGTCATGGGGTAGCTATGCCATTTTTCTTAAAGATTTTCATCCATATTACCGGGACCAGACATTACATTAAAGCTGCAAGCAGTTTTAAATGGCTTTTTTTCCTTTAGAAATGTAATGTTGTGCAGGGACAGTTCTAAACACGGGAAACACGTGGCACTTCACAGGCATACTTTAGACACCCCCCAGGTACGATATTTAAAGGAATATTTGACTTTTTTTTTTCACTTTATACATCATTAAAATGACTCCTCCAGAAAAACGGCCGTTTTTAAAACTTTTTTTTGGATTGATACATGTCCCCTGGTGCAGAACCCGGGTTCCCAAACCCTTTTTAGGACAATAACATGCATAATAGTCGTTATAAATAGCACTTTAGATTTCGAACGTTCGCATCCATTGTATTTAATAGGGTTCTAAAGTTCGTGCGAACTTTCGGTCCGTTCGCGGGTTCTGGTGCGAACCGAACCCGGGGGTGTTCGGCTCATCACTAGTGGCATACACTGTGAACGTTTTTCACCCCAAGAGGGGGTGAACATCTGGTGAGTGCGGCCCTTATTGGAGCACGTTCTGCTGTGGGCACCAGTCTTGAAGATTAAAAAAGGTCACATCACCAGACACTGGGCACCTAGCATCTGAAAAAACTACAAAATCATTGGACAATCATATTGCTGAATCGAATCGCATGAGGTTGCATTTGCACCTTATTGCATAGTCGCTCAACCAAATCGCATGAGATTGCATTTGCACTTTTCTGAACAGTCGCAAGATTATTTGCCTAGCAAAGTTGCTGGGCATCTAGCATCAAATCATTGGACAATCACATCAATTTGCACAATTCTGCATTTTTTGCACCTTATCGCATAGTCGCAGGACATTTTTGCATGCATCATTAATTTATTACTATCATGGTTTTATATATTGGTTTAATTGTTCACAATATTTTATTCATTTTATTATTTTATTTTTTATATATATTATTTTATGCTCATCATTATTTATATCCACATCAATCTATATTTATCAAGTATTCATATATATCAGTGAAACATTTAGGAGTTACACTATGGCACCAATAGTGATGAGCCGAACACCCCCGGGTTCGGTTCGCACCAGAACCCGCGAACGGACCGAAAGTTCGTACGAACATTAGAACCCTATTAAATACAATGGATGCAAACGTTCGAATTCTAAAGTGCTAATTATAACAACTATTATGCATGTTATTGTCCTAAAAAGGGTTTGGGAACCCGGGTTGTGCACCAGGGGACATGTATCAATGCAAAAAGAAGTTTTAAAAACGGTCGTTTTTCGGGAGCAGTCATTTTAATGATGCATAAAGTGAAAAAAAAAAAGTCAAATATTCCTTTAAATATCGTACCTGGGGGGTGTCTAAAGTATGCCTGTGAAGTGCCACGTGTTTCCCGTGTTTAGAACTGTCCCTGCACAAAATGACACTTCTAAAGGGAAAAAAAGCCATTTAAAACTGCTTGCGGCTTTAATGTAATGTCTGGTCCCGGTAATATGGATGAAAATCTTTAAGAAAAATGGCATAGCTACCCCATGACCCCCCCCCCCTACCCCAGCCCATTACCAGCCCCTTTGGGTCTTGTATGGATATTAAGGGGAACCCCGCACATAAAATAAAAAAGGCCCTATATACTCTGAACAGCCGTATACAGGCGGTGCATACAAGACAGGGACTGTAGGTTTGTTCTTATGTAGAATCTGTTTGTAATTTTGAACAGGTACATTGTTGAAGTGTAGCTCCAGCCCAAAAATCTATTTTTAAACTTTTTGGAAAACATAGGTAAGGGTTATCACCCCTGTAACATTTGTTTTGCTGTCTGTGCCCCTGTTCAGAACATTTCACCTCACTTTCCGTCCCAATGACAACTGTTTTTGAAATGTGGTGTTTTTCTTGAAACAAGGATTGCTGATAAAGCATCAGTACAGAGGAGACACCTTTCTCCCATATTTATTCTTACAGGAGAGAATTTTCCTTCCTAGTGGTAGATTTCCTCTCACTTCCTGTTGTCTTCTTGCGTTTGCAAGTAGGAGTCGTTTGTAAGTTGGATGTTTGAAAGTAGGGACCTTCCGTATATACTCTGCAGAAATAGGCCCCTTAGTTGTTGGTATTGGCACAACACTGTAAGCACTCACAGTTACTCTTGGTTGGTGCTGGAACGCCCTGCTGTCAACTATTATATCAGGAATTTTAATTACATATAATTGTTGAACAGTGGTAGTAAAAATTGGGCCTTTGATGGTGGTGCTGGTGCCACAACACTGTAAGCCCTGACAGTTACTCTTGGTGGGTGCAGCAATGGGCCCTGCTGTGAATTATTAGATCAAGAATTGTAATTGCATGCCCCTGTTGAACAGGGGCTGAAAAATTGGACCTTTCGTGGTGGTGGTGGTGGTGGTGGTGTTGCCACAACACTGTAAGCCCTCAGAGTTACTCTTGGTGGGTGCAGGAATGGGCCCTGCTGTGAATTATTAGATCAAGAATTGTAATTGCATGCCCCTGTTGAACAGGGGCTGAAAAATTGGGCCTTTCGTGGTGGTGGTGGTGGTGGTGGTGGTGTTGCCACAACACTGTAAGCCCTCAGAGTTACTCTTGGTGGGTGCAGGAATGGGCCCTGCTGTGAATTATTAGATCAAGAATTGTAATTACATGCCCCTTTTGAACAGGGGCTGAAAAATTGGGCCTTTCGTGGTGGTGGTGGTGGTGGCGTTGCCACAACACTGTAAGCCCTCAGAGTTACTCTTGGTGGGTGCAGCAATGGGCCCTGCTGTGAATTATTAGATCAAGAATTGTAATTGCATGCCCCTGTTGAACAGGGGCTGAAAAATTGGGCCTTAGGCACTGGTGGCACAACACTACAACCCCTCACAGATACTGTACTTGGAGCACAGCAATGAGCCCTATGGCAAATTATTGCTAAAAAAATTGTAATTACACGCCCCTGTAAAACAGGGGCTGAAAAATTGGGCCTTAGCCACTGGTGGCGGCACCCATAAACAAAAATGATCTTCCAAGCTATCATCATCAATCGTATCATTGAGGACTCGGAGGAGGAGGATAGCCAGTCAACATAACAGCACAGGCACTCAGCATCAGTCTTGAAGGGATGTGACATGTTAAAATCAATTAGTCTGTTATATCAGCATCAGGTGTGTGGTAGCTGGTGGTGATCCAAGACTGGTTCATCTTGATGAAAGTCAGTCGATCAACCGAGTCGGTGGACAGGCGCACCCTGTGATCCGTGACAAATCCTCCAGCAGCACTGAATGTGCGTTCCGAAAGAACGCTGGATGCAGGACAGGCCAGTAGCTCAATTGCATACTGTGCAAGCTCTGGCCAGTGATCCATCCTCAAGACCCAGTAAGCCAAAGGATTTTTGGTGGGGAAGGTGTCCAAGTCTGACCTTGCCCCTAGATATTCCTGCACCATGTTTATCAGACGCTGGCGATGGTTGCTGGAACCGATCATACTTTGGGGCTGCGGACTAAAGAATTGTCTGAACGCATCGGTCAGACGGCCACCTTCCCCACCGCTCCTTCTTTGACTGGCCGAAGCCTCAGCAACTCGTTGTCCAGGACCAGGAGTTTGTAACCTCCCAGTCTCTGGGAACGCGTTGCACAGACCTTTCTGCAAGGCCTCCCGGAGTTGTCTCATCCTCTGCTCCCTCTGCGACGGTAACATAAGGTCCGCAACCTTACCCTTGTACCGTGGATCAAGGAGAGTGGCCAGCCAGTAATGGTCCCTCTCCTTGATCCGAAGAATACGAGGATCCTTCCGCAGACTTTGCAGGATCAGGGAGGCCATGCAGCGTAGGTTTGCTGAGGCATTCGCTCCGGAGTCCTCTGGGTCACTAAGGACGACATGATCCGCAGCCACCTCCTCCCAGCCACGTACAAGTCCACTGGTTTCTTGGGACTGTAAATCATCCCTAAAAGACTGCTGCTGATGATGCTGAGTGCCAGCCTCCACCTCCATGCTGACACAATCCTCCTCCTCCTCCTCCTCCTCCTCCTCTTCCTGTGCGATGGGTGGGACAGAAGGAACACTGTCTGGGTAAAGGGGGCCTTGAGAGGCAAGGAAGTCCTCCTCTTCCTGCCTCTGTTCTGCCTCAAGTGCCCTGTCCATTATTCCACGCAGCGTGTGCTCCAACAGGTGGACAAGAGGTACAGTGTCACTGATGCATGCACTGTCACTGCTCACCATCCTCGTGGCCTCCTCAAATGGTGCCAGGACAGTGCATGCATCCCTGATCATGCCCCACTGGCGTGGAGAAAAAAACCAAGCTCCCCTGACCCTGTCCTGGTGCCGTAGTCGCACAGGTACTCATTGATGGCCCTCTGCTGCGTGTGCAGCCGCTGCAGCATGGCCAACGTTGAGTTCCACCTGGTGGGCATGTCACATATAAGGCGGTTCTTGGGCAGGTTCAACTCCTTTTGCAGCTCAGCCAGGCGAGCACTGGCATTATAAGATCTGCGGAAATGCACACAGACTTTCCTGGCCTGCCTCAGGACATCCTGTAAGCCCGGGTACCTGCCCAAGAACCGCTGCACCACCAGGTTAAGGACGTGAGCCACACAGGGCACATGGGTCAGTTGTCCCTGTCGGAGGGCGGAGAGGAGGTTGGTGCCATTGTCGCAAACCACCATTCCTGGCTTAAGCTGGCGTGGCGTCAACCACCTCTCGGCCTGGCCCTGCAGAGCAGACAGGACCTCTGCCCCAGTGTGGCTTCTGTCCCCCAAACACACCAGCGCAAGCACGGCATGGCATCTTTTTGCCTGCGTACTTGCGTAGCCCCTTGAACGCCTACGGAGCACCGCTGGTTCATAGGACAAACCACAGGAAGAGGCCATGGAGGAAGAAGAAGAGGAGGGGGTGGAGGAGAGAGGTGTGTCACAACCAGTAGTAGCATTTTGGAGGCGTGGCGGTGGAACAACCTCCAACACTACTGCACCTTGTCCTGCATCCTTCCCAGCTGCCAAAAGAGTGACCCAATGGGCCGTGAAAGAAAGGTAACGTCCCTGTCCATGCCTGCTGGACCATGAGTCAGCGGTAATATGCACCTTACCGCTGACCGCCCTGTCCAGCGAGGCCAAGACATTGCCTTCCACATGCCGGTAGAGAGCCGGAATAGCCTTCCGTGAGAAAAAGTGGCGTTTGGGAACCTGCCACTGAGGAACCGCACATTGCACAAACTCACGGAAGGGGGCCGAGTCTACCAACTGAAAAGGCAGCAGTTGAAGCGCTAGCAATTTAGCCAAGCTAGCATTCAACCGCTGGGCATGTGGATGGCTGGGAGTGAACTTCTTTCGACGGTCCAGCAGCTGGGGCAGGGAAATTTGCCTGCTAGAATCGGACGTCGGTGTACTGCTAGCAGAGTGGCCGCAAGTACTTGGCTGTGACACACCTAATTCTACACCTTCATTCCTCTCAGTGCATGTTTCAGAGAGGACTGAAGTTATAGTGGGGTTGGAGATCCCAGCTGATGCGGTGCAAGGAGAGGTCCGCTTTGTTCTTTGGTGTGGGTCTTTGAGGTAGGCTTGCCAACGAGCTGCATGGCAGGTCAACATATGTCTGGTCAGGCATGTGGTACCCAAGCGGCTGATGTTTTGGCCACGCGATATACGCTTGAGACATATGTTGCAAACAGCAGCTGTGCGATCTGATGCACTAGCCTCAAAAAAGGCCCACACCAAAGAACTTTTTGAATGACGGGCAGAGGCAGCGCCCTGCACAGGCGGAGCTCTGCGGTGTGATTCCGTCGGTGTACTGCCCTTACGCTGGCCACCAAAGGGCATCCTGCCTCATTGGAGATGTGCCTCCTCCTCATCCTCCTCCTCCTCCTCTCTCCTATTAGGCACCCACGTGGAGTCAGTGACCTCATCATCACCTCCCTCCTCATCACTGGAGCCAATCTGGCAGTATGCTGCAGCTGCTGGAACATGACTGCCAGATTGGTGTCCTTCTTGAGCATCCTCTCTGTCTGCTCTCACGCTACTGCCTTCCTCTAGCTGTGTTTCATCATCAGACCCTTCAAAACGCTGGGCATCCTCCTGGAGCATGTACCCAACACTGTGCTCAAACAGTTCGGGGGACTCCTCAGGAGGAGGACATGGTGGGTCTAGGGAAGGAGTGACTGATGATGAGTCTGACATTGATACCAGGGAAGAGGACGCTTTGGCAGCTGCTTTTCCAGTACCCTGAGCCTGGGTGAGAGAGGATGAGGAGGAGGAGGAGGGCTTGGTCATCCACTCTACCAAGTCTTCGGCATGATGTGGCTCAACATGTCCAGCTGCCGAAAAGAAGGACAAGCGTGTCCCATGGCCATGTGCTGATGACAATGCACCGCGTCCACGACCAGCACTGTTGCCCCCAGACACAGAGCCTGCTTGCCCTCTTTTATTGCCTCCTGACTGTCTGCCTCTCCTTGTTTGCCTTCCAGACATTCTAATAGATGGCCTGCAGGGAGATGGGAAAAAAGCAATAAGGGCTACCTTCAGGTGTCCTTCTCTGTCCCTTTACTTAAGGATTTCTAAATATGGTTGAGGATGATTGCTTTTGCACAGAATAGCACAACGACAATTTCCCTGACTGTCCAAAAAAACAAGGATTTCAAAGATGGTTGATGAGGAATGCTTTAGCACACTATAGCACAAGGAGAATTCCCTCACTGTTTTTCCCTGTCCCTAGAAACAAGGATTCGCACAGTAAAAGACACTGACACTCTCCCTACCTATAGTTTTCTGTCCCTAGAAAAAATGTTTTTTTAAAGCACACTATAGCACAAGGAGAATTCCCTCACTGTCCTTCCCTGTCCCTAGAAACAAGGATTCGCACAGTAAAACACACTGACACTCTCCCTACCTATAGTTTTCTGTCCCTAGAAAAAATGTTTTTTTAAAGCACACTATAGCACAAGGAGAATTCCCTCACTGTCCTTCCCTGTCCCTAGAAACAAGGATTCGCACAGTAAAAGACACTGACACTCTCCCTACCTATAGTTTTCTGTCCCTAGAAAAAATGTTTTTTTAAAGCACACTATAGCACAAGGAGAATTTCACTCACTTTCCTTCTTTGTCCCTAGAAACAAGGATTATCACAGTGAAAGAAACTGACACTCTTCCTTCCTATAGTTTTCTGTCCCTAGAAAAAATGTTTTTTTAAAGCACACTATAGCACAAGGAGAATTCCCTCACTGTTTTTCCCTGTCCCTAGAAACAAGGATTCGCACAGTAAAAGACACTGACACTCTCCCTACCTATAGTTTTCTGTCCCTAGAAAAAATGTTTTTTTAAAGCACACTATAGCACAAGGAGAATTCCCTCACTGTCCTTCCCTGTCCCTAGAAACAAGGATTCGCACAGTAAAACACACTGACACTCTCCCTACCTATAGTTTTCTGTCCCTAGAAAAAATGTTTTTTTAAAGCACACTATAGCACAAGGAGAATTCCCTCACTGTTTTTCCCTGTCCCTAGAAACAAGGATTCGCACAGTAAAACACACTGACACTCTCCCTACCTATAGTTTTCTGTCCCTAGAAAAAATGTTTTTTTAAAGCACACTATAGCACAAGGAGAATTCCCTCACTGTCCTTCCCTGTCCCTAGAAACAAGGATTCGCACAGTAAAACACACTGACACTCTCCCTACCTATAGTTTTCTGTCCCTAGAAAAAATGTTTTTTTAAAGCACACTATAGCACAAGGAGAATTTCACTCACTTTCCTTCTTTGTCCCTAGAAACAAGGATTATCACAGTGAAAGAAACTGACACTCTTCCTTCCTATAGTTTTCTGTCCCTAGAAAAAATGTTTTTTTAAAGCACACTATAGCACAAGGAGAATTCCCTCACTGTCCTTCCCTGTCCCTAGAAACAAGGATTCGCACAGTAAAACACACTGACACTCTCCCTACCTATAGTTTTCTGTCCCTAGAAAAAATGTTTTTTTAAAGCACACTATAGCACAAGGAGAATTCCCTCACTGTCCTTCCCTGTCCCTAGAAACAAGGATTCGCACAGTAAAACACACTGACACTCTCCCTACCTATAGTTTTCTGTCCCTAGAAAAAATGTTTTTTTAAAGCACACTATAGCACAAGGAGAATTCCCTCACTGTCCTTCCCTGTCCCTAGAAACAAGGATTCGCACAGTAAAACACACTGACACTCTCCCTACCTATAGTTTTCTGTCCCTAGAAAAAATGTTTTTTTAAAGCACACTATAGCACAAGGAGAATTTCACTCACTTTCCTTCTTTGTCCCTAGAAACAAGGATTATCACAGTGAAAGAAACTGACACTCTTCCTTCCTATAGTTTTCTGTCCCTAGAAAAAATGTTTTTTTAAAGCACACTATAGCACAAGGAGAATTCCCTCACTGTCCTTCCCTGTCCCTAGAAACAAGGATTCGCACAGTAAAACACACTGACACTCTCCCTACCTATAGTTTTCTGTCCCTAGAAAAAATGTTTTTTTAAAGCACACTATAGCACAAGGAGAATTCCCTCACTGTCCTTCCCTGTCCCTAGAAACAAGGATTCGCACAGTAAAACACACTGACACTCTCCCTACCTATAGTTTTCTGTCCCTAGAAAAAATGTTTTTTTAAAGCACACTATAGCACAAGGAGAATTTCACTCACTTTCCTTCTTTGTCCCTAGAAACAAGGATTATCACAGTGAAAGAAACTGACACTCTTCCTTCCTATAGTTTTCTGTCCCTAGAAAAAATGTTTTTTTAAAGCACACTATAGCACAAGGAGAATTCCCTCACTGTCCTTCCCTGTCCCTAGAAACAAGGATTCGCACAGTAAAACACACTGACACTCTCCCTACCTATAGTTTTCTGTCCCTAGAAAAAATGTTTTTTTAAAGCACACTATAGCACAAGGAGAATTCCCTCACTGTCCTTCCCTGTCCCTAGAAACAAGGATTCGCACAGTAAAACACACTGACACTCTCCCTACCTATAGTTTTCTGTCCCTAGAAAAAATGTTTTTTTAAAGCACACTATAGCACAAGGAGAATTCCCTCACTGTCCTTCCCTGTCCCTAGAAATAAGGATTCGCACAGTAAAAGACACTGACACTCTCCCTACCTATAGTTTTCTGTCCCTAGAAAAAATGTTTTTTTAAAGCACACTATAGCACAAGGAGAATTTCACTCACTTTCCTTCTTTGTCCCTAGAAACAAGGATTATCACAGTGAAAGAAACTGACACTCTTCCTTCCTATAGTTTTCTGTCCCTAGAAAAAAATGTTTTTTTAAAGCACACTATAGCACAAGGAGAATTCCCTCACTGTCCTTCCCTGTCCCTAGAAACAAGGATTCGCACAGTAAAACACACTGACACTCTCCCTACCTATAGTTTTCTGTCCCTAGAAAAAATGTTTTTTTAAAGCACACTATAGCACAAGGAGAATTCCCTCACTGTCCTTCCCTGTCCCTAGAAACAAGGATTCGCACAGTAAAACACACTGACACTCTCCCTACCTATCCTTCTCTTTCCCAAAACTAAAGGAATCCAGGTTAAGCAAGAAAAAAATAAATGTCACTGTCCCTGCCTATGTTTCTCTTTCCCTGCTCCGGAACACACTACACTAGGCCGCCGTACTGGCGGCCTTTTATAGTGTGGGGCGTGTACTAAACACCCTCAGCAATAATTGGCCACAGGCATCCTGCCTGTGGCCAATCATTGCTCTCCTCGCTGCCGGCGCTGTGATTGGCCAAGCATGCGGGGTCACAGTGCATGCTTGGCCAATCACAGCGCCTGGATGACACTGCGATGGCGTAGTGCATTGTGGGCCGTTCGCATCACTCGAATTTGGCGCGAACGGCCCAAATCGTTCGATCTTCGTCGAACGATCGAACAGCCGATGTTCGAGTCGAACGTATGTTCGACTCGAACACCGAGCTCATCCCTAGGCACCAATGACACTAGTATAATATAGGGTTATTTATGTATCTATTCATATTTAAATTATTCACTTGCACTTTAGAGCAAGGTAGTCCATGAATTGTAATTAGCGCCAATTCTACACCTCCCTTCAGTCTACTCATTTACTCCACCCAGGTGGATTAACTATGTAGAGGCAGCTCCTTACTTATTCATCACAGGACGTTTTTATACACCCCTGTTGTGTGATCCTACTGGCATATTAGGATCCCTTGCGCGGATTCACACTCACACTCTATTGTGTGGACATTGACCTTTTTTTTGGAAAGGTAAAGACTTGCCTCTATTATTTAGAGGGGAGAACCAGTGAAAGGAAGCAACTCATTGCGGGACCCAAATACATAACACTGCCCGACCTCTAATCCAGAGGATACGGGCATGTGGCATGGTGTGTCTGATCCCCCTAAAAGGAAGGTAAGGGGTGAAAAGGATCTGTGTGCTACATATGATATATATATCAGTCCTCAAAATTTCCACTCGCCTGCTCGCATTTTGCGAGTGGATTTTGAGGGCTGGGCGAGTGTGGGCTGCCGATCGTGGGGCGAGAGGAGAGCTGCACGGGGAACATAACAGCTTTCATTTCAATAGCTGTGTGTTCCCCGCCGCGCGTCTTCATATATGTCTTCATATATGCCCCTCCCCCTTGGAACTTTGATAGACAGATCACCCGTCCCAAGATGTTGCTATGTTCCCCGCGCGCTGATCAACCAGACAACGGCGGCGGGGGCAGGGGGCGCACTCTCTTTCCGTACACAGGTAGGCCACTGGGGACCTACACAAGGCTGTATTTGGGGACACATGGCTACACAAGGCTGCATTTGGGGAAACATGGCTGCATTTGGGGACACATGGCTACACATGGCTGCATTTGGGGACACATGGCTGCATTTGGGGACACATGGCTGCACAAGGCTGCATTTGGGGACACATGGCTACACAAGGCTGCATTTGGGGACACCAGGCTGCATTTGGGGACACAGACAGGTTGCAGTTTTGGACATGGAGAAAGTTGTTGTTAATATTTATTTTTATAACTTAATTCTGCATAAACAATTTAAGTGTAATTTCATGAGATAATTTGAGGGCGTGTTTAGGGGTGGGGCATGGTAGGGTTGGGCCCGGCAACTGGTGGCGAGTAACCCTTGAGGTCTGGCTAGTAGCTCAGGATTTGAAATTTTGAGCCCCTATATATATATACACATGTAGCGGCCTCACCCCTCTCTCCCTTTTCTCATACTCGGCTTGTCTTTCTTCGTCTAAGGGTCTCAGTGCTGGGGGAAGGGATGAGATACACCACGGCCCATGTCCTCCATAGCTGAGAGGTGAAGGCCAGAAAGATTGGGCCTTGTGTAGGTGTCCTAGAGTCAAGTCCAGTACTTCGTCCCTGACTCCTTTGCTCCTAGTAACCAGAGTTCCACACAGTGAATAGGTCCAACACAGTTTTATTCTTCTTGGCGTACAAACATACAATTTCTTTACTGAGTAATAATGGGGACAGATCGAGGCACAATCCTTTCCCTTCTGTTGCTAACCACTGTGGTATCACCAGTGGTAAATAGTCACTGCCACTGACTATGTGAGGTAGAATGTGAATTACCTTCGCTAGCACAGCCCCCGTCAGGGGAAGGAAATCCGTCCAAGGGAGAAACCGGAGGCCTCTCTGTCACCAGCAATGCTGCGCCGGACTCTCCAGAGAAGTTCCGCACACCAGTCCTCACAAACTCAGACACGGGCACCCAAGGAGTTAGGGCCCGCTCGGATTCCTCCACCCTCGCGGAACTCAGTCGAAGGTACTGAGCCCCAGGCGTCCGCCATAGTACCTCACCCCAGGCTAAAGGTGCCTGAGATGGACTCCATCTCCGCTCCGGCTAGGTCAAGGGCACCTAGGCCTGGAACACTGGAACGCCAGCACCCAAGCTGAAGGTGCCTGGGTGCGGCCGAGTCCTCCGACTCCCACTCCGAACTCTGAAACCCCGTGGTAAGGGCGTCCGCCCCTTTTATCCCCTCTCCCTTTGCATCACAGCGGGTTCCCCACCCCGCTGTACCAGCTCCAGGGAAGGACAAAAAGGCACAGTCTTGCGGTGCGAGTTCAGCTCCGGCCCAGGGCAACAGCGCCACCTGTGGACCACAAGGAACCTCACACCACCAGAGTCCTCCAAGAACCAGAAAAAGGTCCCGAATCCCCTAGCAATCAGTGCATCTGGGTTACACTACCACCCAGATGCTTCCCCTAAATTCAAATACCCGCTACATACATATACTGTAAATATTAAATGTGTAAAATTATATATATATATATATATATATATATATATATATATATATATATATAGCACATGCCCCATTCTCCTCCCGTCTTTGGCTCACTAACAGGAGGAAAAGGCACACAATGCCACCATGCCCGTACCCCCTGGTTTGCAGAGGTTAAGCACACTTGTAACTTACGGGTCTTGCAGCAAGGTTTTCCCTTAAAGTTGGTTCCCGTCCCCTAGAATGTAAGGGTCAAGTCTCTATACCCCAAGTAACTCCAAGGTCCACACCAGTAGCAACTCCAACGTAGAGTTTATTTTCCTTATGCATGAATAACCACAAAGTTGAGAAGAGAGAAAGGTGTTAGCAATGATAGATCATATTTAGACACTCCTGGCTTCTTCGCCACTCGATCCCGAATGGGTACAGCTCACCCGGAGAGTCACCCAATGGCACTAGCAGCCGACATGTAGCTCAAACAATCAATCAAATTCCCTTAATAGATGCGATCGGGAGATCCACTGCCACAGAATCTATAGTGTCCCGAACCTCCTAATGGTTACATTGTTAGATCCCTTTTCAGATGGATGACATCCCTCCAGAGATCTCTCACCAGTCCCTCAGAACTAGGGTGACCACATTTCCAAACTCCGATTCAGGGACACCCCCTCCCAAAAATCAGCTTGTGCTGTAACGAATCACAGCACAGTGATTGGACACAACAAGAGGCGGGATTTATGATTTCTCCAATCACAAGCAGGGGGCGGGACTGTGCTCCTCCAGGCATTCACGGCCAGGACAAGTACTGTCAGTGAGTAAAGCGGTGATGTGGCAGCCTTTTTTGGGGGCATCAGGTTGGCCCGGGGGGTGTCTGTGTCAGTTTCATTCCGGGACACTGTATTGTCCTGGAATGAATGTGCCCGGGACAGACCTGCAAAATTCGGGACTGTCCCTGGCAATCCGGGACACATGGTCACCCTACTCGGAACGGTCCTCCCCCAGCCTCCTCTTCCAGATGTGGGTCCCCTCGCAAGGCGTCACCCTGGGATTCTTCCTCCCCGAAGTGGGTTTCAGCTAAAGGTGCTGGGCCCAGGGCTGAAGTTGCAGTCCCAGGACTAAAGGTGCCTGGGACTGAGGCGCACGTGGCCCCATGGCCTGGAGGGCCATGCACTTGAACTTGGACCATAGGTTCTCCCTCCGGGCATGGGCCCCCGGGATTCGCTCTCCCTCTAATGGCGTCTGACCCTTTTGTACCCTCTCCCAGCATGCACAGCGGGTAGACCACGCCCACTGCACGGCTGCCGAGAGAGGGCACCCAATCGCCACTCCATCACCTGTGGTTCAACCCCGAGTACAAGTGACAGCGCCACCCATACCTCCAAGGGGAACTGCAAGCCAGATGAAAACAGCAGCAAGGCAGAGTCCAATAAAATAGGAAGATCCGAGCCAACTACCACTCGAATCACCCCTAAATTAGGACCCCCGCTACACATAAATTATATATATATATATATATATATATATATATATATATATATATATATATATATATATATATATATATATATAAAATTTATGTTAATATTATTTAAAAAGGGATAGATAGATAGATAGATAGCTCTCTATTTAATATACACACTTCTCAAATCGGTTTGTTATGAATCAATATATTTGATTAGCATATTATCACCTGCTGTCAAAGAAATCACAATTTAACCCAAATAAATAATTCAGGAACATACAGGCTCAATGAGCCCACAGCTCCAATTAATCAACTCCCATTTGTCAATGTGAACCAGTCAGTATATTTATGGTCATAATTAATGCATCTGCTGCCTCCGATAATCTACTGCCCTCATTAGTTAATTGCAACATCAATCCATTTACTGACAATTATGATTTAAAAGTTCATCTGTCAGTCTGAAAAACAATCCTAAATGCCAGCAGCTTCTGGCGATGGAGAAGGTATTATACTGTCGCTGGCGGCCCGTGTCTCCTACCTCCCCTTCGTTCTAGCACTGCCGCCTCCTCCAGACTCTGCTGCAATAAACATTTTGGAGTGTGCTGGTTTGCTGTCCACCTCCGACACGTTCTGTGGTTCCATCCCTTAACCTCTAAGACCTGTAGTGTTGTATTGGCTGGAGGAAGGAGACACCTCTTATGCGTACACATGATCGGATTTCCAATGGAATAAAATCCGATAGATTTTTCCATCGGAAATCCGATGAAGCTGACTTCCATCAGTCTTGCCTACACACCATCAGACAAAAATCCAACTGTCCCAAACGCCGTGACGTAAAACACTCCGAAGAGCCGAGAAAAATAGATGTGTCGACTTGATTCTGAGCATGCGTGCGGTTTTTCTCCGATGGAGTTCCCCACCGACGATCGGAATTTGCTATCGTTTTTTTTTCCATCAGTATAATTTAAAAAACATGTTCTATTTTTTTTTAATACCGATGGAAAAAAGACCGATGGGGCCCACACACGATCGGTTTGTCCGATGAAAAAAGTCCATTGGTCTTTTTTCCATCAGAAAAAACGATTGTGTGTACGCGGCATTAGAGCAGTGGTTCTCAACTCCTATGTATGGTGTCTATTTCCTCTCATGCCGCGTACACACAACCGTTTTTAATGTCATGGGAAAAAAAAAACAACAACGTTTTTCTCGACGCGATTCTTCTCAAGCCTGCCCCTTGCTAACACACGATCATGAAAAAAAAACGCTCAAGCTAAGCGCGGTGACGTACAACACATACGATGGCACTATAAAGGGGAAGTTCCATTCGGATGGCGCCACCCTTTGGGCTGCTTTTGCTGATTTTGTGTTACCGCGTGTTAGTAAAAGTTTGGTGAGAGACGATTTGCGCTTTTCAGCCTTGTGCTCTTCAGTCCGTTACAGCGTGGCGAATGTGCTATCTCCATTACGAACGCTAGTTTTACCAGAACGAGCGCTCCCGTCTCATAACTTGCTTCTGAGCATGCGCGTTTTTTTTCCCGTCGTTAAAGCCTACACACGACCGTTTTTCACGACGATAAAAACAACGACGTGAAAAACAACGAGAAAAAATAGAGCAGGTTCTAAATTTTTTAATGCCCATTTTTCTCGTCCAGAAAAATGCTCAGGAGCCCACACACGGCCATTTTTCACGACCAGTTTAAAAAATGGCAGGTTTCTCGTCATGAAAGACGGTCGTGTGGAAGGAGACACCATACATAGTGGAAAATCTCTTCTCACCTCCTGGTGTGTTTAGAGGAAGTGAAATCTCCTACATGGGGACACAGATGGCAAAACAACCCAACGTAGGCTTTGAACTATTCCATACCCTATCCATCATGGCAAAAAAGGTTTCCCTGTAGATACACTTCGATGGACGTGGTCATTTCAATTTTCAAACACATGATTCCAGCATGGTCCACTGTTGCCATGAAGGTACTCACTGTTTTAGCATGATAACGCTCTGTTCCTGTCTCAACTGTGCCCGTATGTTGTCCCCTCTCCGATGGAGACTAAGGCCCCATGCACACGAGACGCTGTTATTTGCTGTTGAACGCGCGTTCAGAGGCAGTTGGACACTTTTTTCAACTGCTCCTGAACCCATTCAATGTTATCCTATGTGACCATGTACACTGTCTCGTTTATTGCCGTTTTTAGGCAGTTGCGTTTAACCTCGTTTTTCCAGAAGCAAAAAAATGGGTTCAGACGCAAAAGTTTTCCACGTTTCAGACGCAAAACGCGGCTAAACGCCGCTAAACGCGGCAAAACGCGGTACCGGCGTTTTGCCGCGATTTCGTTTATTAGCGTTTTTAAAGGTGACCTATTTTTTTACATTAGAAATCTCAAAAATGATGGCAAATGATGAAAAACCATCAAAAAATATGAAAAAAAACTGTAATTGCTTGCATTGCACTGTAGACAATCCACAACTTGTGGCAGGTGACGTGGCAAGTGGACAATCCACAACTTGTGGCAGGTGATGTTGCCAGGTGACGTGGCAGGTGGAAATCCACAAATTGTGGCAGGTGACGTGGCCAGGTGACGTGGCAAGTGGACAATCCACAACTTGTGGCAGGTAACGTGGCAGGTGACGTGGCAAGTGGACAATCCAAAACTTGTGGCAGGTGACGTGGCATGTGACGTGGCCAGGTGACATGGCAGGTGATGTGGCAGGTGACGTGGCAAGTGGACAATCCACAACTTGTGCCAGGTGACGTGGCCAGGTGACGTGGCAGGTGGAAAGCCACAAATTGTGGCAGGTGACGTGGCATGTGACGTGGCCAGGTGACATGGCAGGTGACGTGGCAGGTGACGTGGCAAGTGGACAATCCACAACTTGTGGTAGGTGACGTGGCCAGGTGACGTGGCATGTGACATGGCCAGGTGACATGGCAGGTAATGTGGCAGGTAACGTGGCAAGTGGACAATCCACAACTTGTGGCCAGGTGACGTGGCAGGTGGAAATCCACAAATTGTGGCAGGTGACGTGGCCAGGTGACGTGGCAGGTGATGTGGCCAGGTGACGTGGCAAGTGGACAATGCACAACTTGTGGCAGGTGACGTGGCCAGGTGACGTGGCACGTGAACATTCCACAACTTGTGGCAGGTGACGTGGCAGGTGACATGGCCAGGTGACGTGGCCAGGTGATGTGGCAAGTGGACAATCCACAACTTGTGGCAGGTGACATGGCCAGGTGACGTGGCAGGTGACGTGGCAAGTGGACAATTCACAACTTGTGGCAGGTGACGTGGCAGGTGACGTGGCCAGGTGACGTGGCAAGTGGACAATGCACAACTTGTGGCAGGTGACGTGGTCAGGTGACGTGGCATGTGACGTGGCCAGGTGACATGGCAGGTGATGTGGCAGGTGACGTGGCAAGTGGACAATCCACAACTTGTGCCAGGTGACGTGGCAGGTGACGTGGCAAGTGGACAATCCACAACTTGTGGCAGGTGACGTGGCCAGGTGACGTGGCATGTGACGTGGCCAGGTGACATGGCAGGTAATGTGGCAGGTGACGTGGCAAGTGGACAATCCACAACTTGTGGCCAGGTGACGTGGCAGGTGGAAATCCACAAGTTGTGGCAGGTGACGTGGCCAGGTGACGTGGCAGGTGATGTGGCCAGGTGACGTGGCAAGTGGACAATGCACAACTTGTGGCAGGTGACGTGGCCAGATGACGTGGCAAGTGAACATTCCACAACTTGTGGCAGGTGACGTGGCAGGTGACATGGCCAGGTGATGTGGCAAGTGGACAATCCACAACTTGTGGCAGGTGACGTGGCAGGTGACGTGGCCAGGTGACGTGGCAAGTGGACAATGCACAACTTGTGGCAGGTGACGTGGTCAGGTGACGTGGCATGTGACGTGGCCAGGTGACATGGCAGGTGATGTGGCAGGTGACGTGGCAAGTGGACAATCCACAACTTGTGCCAGGTGACGTGGCCAGGTGACGTGGCAGGTGGAAAGCCACACATTGTGGCAGGTGACGTGGCATGTGACGTGGCTAGGTGACATGGCAGGTGACGTGGCAGGTGACGTGGCAAGTGGACAATCCACAACTTGTGGCAGGTGACGTGGCCAGGTGACGTGGCCAGGTGACGTGGCCAGGTGACGTGGCAAGTGAACATTCCACAACTTGTGGCAGGTGACGTGGCAGGTGACATGGCCAGGTGACGTGGCCAGGTGATGTGGCAAGTGGACAATTCACAACTTGTGGCAGGTGACGTGGCAGGTGACGTGGCCAGGTGACGTGGCAGGTGACGTGGCAAGTGGACAATCCACAACTTGTGGCAGGTGACATGGCCAGGTGACGTGGCAGGTGACGTGGCAAGTGGACAATTCACAACTTGTGGCAGGTGACGTGGCAGGTGACGTGGCCAGGTGACGTGGCAAGTGGACAATGCACAACTTGTGGCAGGTGACGTGGCCAGGTGATGTGGCCAGTGGACAATCCACAACTTGTGGCCAGGTGACGTGGCAGGTGACGTGGCAAGTGGACAATTCACAACTTGTGGCAGGTGACGTGGCCAGGTGACGTATCAGGTGACGTGGCAAGTGGACAATCCACAGCTTGTGGCAGATGATGTGGCAAGTGATACGCTAAATACAAGTACACTGCTGCTCTCTCAGCTGCTGGTCTCCCAAAATGGCTGAAATGGTTAAATAATAATGTTTTTTGAGCTTAGGGAGGGTCTTATGATGTTTCTTAACTAAACGCCTATAGACGCAAACGCGGTAAAACGCCGCTAAAATCGCGGCAAAACGGGCGTTTTTAAACGCCGGTTTTAGCCTTTAAAAACGTGTGTTCAGCAGAGTTTGCACCGGCGTCTCGTGTGCATGGGGCCTAAAAGTGGCCATTTCAACACACATTACACCAGGTCGGGTTATTTTAACAGTGAGAGAGAGAATAACAACAAAAATATCCAGAAAAACACTTTTCAAAAAAGATTAAAATGCAAATCAATTTATAAAAGAGTGAAATAAGTATTTAATCCCCTATCAATCAGCAAGATTTCTGGCTCCCAGGTGTCCTCTATACAGGTAACGAGCTGAGATTAGGAGCACTCTGTTACAGGGAGTGCTCCTAATCTCAGCTTGTTACCTGTATAAAAAGACGCCTGTCCACAGAATCAATCAATCAGATTCCAATCTCTCCACCATGGCCAAGACCAAAGAGCTGTCCATGGATGTCCGGGACAAGATTGTAGACCTACACAAGGCTGGAATGGGCTACGCTACAAGACCATCACCAAGCACTGCAGCTTGGTGAGAGGAGACAACAGTCGGTGGGATTATTCCCAAATGGAAGAAACACAAAATAAAAGTGTCACTCTCCTCGGTCTGGGGCTCCATACAAGATCTCCCCTCAGTCTGGGGCTCCATACAAGATCTCCCCTCAGTCTGGGGCTCCATACAAGATCTCCCCTCAGTCTGGGGCTCCATACAAGATCTCCCCTCAGTCTGGGGCTCCATACAAGATCTCCCCTCAGTCTGGGGCTCCATACAAGATCTCCCCTCAGTCTGGGGCTCCATACAAGATCTCCCCTCAGTCTGGGGCTCCATACAAGATCTCCCCTCAGTCTGGGGCTCCATACAAGATCTCCCCTCAGTCTGGGGCTCCATACAAGATCTCCCCTCAGTCTGGGGCTCCATACAAGATCTCCCCTCAGTCTGGGGATCCATACAAGATCTCCCCTCAGTCTGGGGATCCATACAAGATCTCCCCTCAGTCTGGGGATCCATACAAGATCTCCCCTCAGTCTGGGGATCCATACAAGATCTCCCCTCAGTCTGGGGATCCATACAAGATCTCCCCTCAGTCTGGGGATCCATACAAGATCTCCCCTCAGTCTGGGGATCCATACAAGATCTCCCCTCAGTCTGGGGATCCATACAAGATCTCCCCTCAGTCTGGGGATCCATACAAGATCTCCCCTCAGTCTGGGGATCCATACAAGATCTCCCCTCAGTCTGGGGATCCATACAAGATCTCCCCTCAGTCTGGGGATCCATACAAGATCTCCCCTCAGTCTGGGGATCCATACAAGATCTCCCCTCAGTCTGGGGATCCATACAAGATCTCCCCTCAGTCTGGGGATCCATACAAGATCTCCCCTCAGTCTGGGGATCCATACAAGATCTCCCCTCAGTCTGGGGATCCATACAAGATCTCCCCTCAGTCTGGGGATCCATACAAGATCTCCCCTCAGTCTGGGGATCCATACAAGATCTCCCCTCAGTCTGGGGATCCATACAAGATCTCCCCTCAGTCTGGGGATCCATACAAGATCTCCCCTCAGTCTGGGGCTCCATACAAGATCTCCCCTCAGTCTGGGGCTCCATACAAGATCTCCCCTCAGTCTGGGGCTCCATACAAGATCTCCCCTCAGTCTGGGGCTCCATACAAGATCTCCCCTCAGTCTGGGGCTCCATACAAGATCTCCCCTCAGTCTGGGGATCCATACAAGATCTCCCCTCAGTCTGGGGATCCATACAAGATCTCCCCTCAGTCTGGGGATCCATACAAGATCTCCCCTCAGTCTGGGGATCCATACAAGATCTCCCCTCAGTCTGGGGATCCATACAAGATATCCCCTCAGTCTGGGGATCCATACAAGATCTCCCCTCAGTCTGGGGATCCATACAAGATCTCCCCTCAGTCTGGGGATCCATACAAGATCTCCCCTCAGTCTGGGGATCCATACAAGATCTCCCCTCAGTCTGGGGATCCATACAAGATCTCCCCTCAGTCTGGGGATCCATACAAGATCTCCCCTCAGTCTGGGGATCCATACAAGATCTCCCCTCAGTCTGGGGATCCATACAAGATCTCCCCTCAGTCTGGGGATCCATACAAGATCTCCCCTCAGTCTGGGGATCCATACAAGATCTCCCCTCAGTCTGGGGCTCCATACAAGATCTCCCCTCAGTCTGGGGCTCCATACAAGATCTCACCTCCTGGAGTCTCAATGATCATGAGAACGGTAAGGAATCGGCCCAGAACTACACGGGAGAATCTTGTCACTGATCTCAGATGGGACCAGAGTCACCAAGAAAACAATCGGTAACACAACACCGGGAAGGACTGAAATCCTGCAGCCCCCACAAGGTCCCCCCCCGCTCAGGAAATCACATGTACAGTCCGTCTGAAGTCTTCTAATGAACATCTGAATGATTCAGAGGAGAACTGGGGAAAAGTGTTGTGATCAGAGGAGACCAAAATCCAGCTCTTTGGTATCAACTCAACTCGCTGTGTTTGGAGGAGGAGTAATGCTGACTATGACCCCAAGAACACCATCCCCCACCGTTATACATGGAGAACACCATCCCCCACCGTCATCCATGGAGAACACCATCCCCCACCGTCATCCATGGAGAACACCATCCCCCACCGTCATCCATGGAGAACACCATCCCCCACCATCATCCATGGAGAACACCATCCCCCACCATCATACATGGAGAACACCATCCCCCCACCGTCATACATGGAGAACACCATCCCCCCACCGTCATACATGGAGAACACCATCCCCCACCATCATACATGGAGAACCCCATCTCCCCCCACCGTCATCCATGGAGAACACCATCCCCCACCGTCATACATGGAGAACACCATCCCCCCACCGTCATACATGGAGAACACCATCCCCCACCATCATACATGGAGAACACCATCCCCCACCATCATACATGGAGAACACCATCCCCCACCATCATACATGGAGAACACCATCCCCCCCACCGTCATCCATGGAGAACACCATCCCCCACCGTCATCCATGGAGAACACCATCCCCCCACTGTCATCCATGGAGAACACCATCCCCCCACTGTCATCCATGGAGAACACCATCCCCCCACCGTCATCCATGGAGAACACCATCCCCCCACCGTCATACATGGAGAACACCATCCCCCCACCGTCATACATGGAGAACACCATCCCCCACCATCATACATGGAGAACACCATCCCCCCACCGTCATACATGGAGAACACCATCCCCCCACCGTCATACATGGAGAACACCATCCCCCCACCGTCATACATGGAGAACACCATCCCCCACCGTCATACATGGAGAACACCATCCCCCACCGTCATCCATGGAGCATACCATCCCCCCACCGTCATCCATGGAGAATACCATCCCCCCACCGTCATCCATGGAGAACACCATCCCCCCACCGTCATCCATGGAGAACACCATCCCCCCACCGTCATCCATGGAGAACACCATCCCCCACCATCATACATGGAGAACACCATCCCCCCACCGTCATACATGGAGAACACCATCCCCCACCGTCATACATGGAGAACACCATCCCCCCCCACCGTCATACATGGAAAACACCATCCCCCACCGTCATACATGGAGAACACCATCCCCCCCACCGTCATCCATGGAGAACACCATCCCCCACCGTCATACATGGAGAACACCATGCCCCACGTCATACATGGAGAACACCATCCCCCCACCGTCATACATGGAGAACACCATCCCCCCACCGTCATACATGGAGAACACCATCCCCCCACCGTCATACATGGAGAACACCATCCCCCCACCGTCATACATGGAGAACACCATCCCCCCACCGTCATACATGGAGAACACCATCCCCCCACCGTCATACATGGAGAACACCATCCCCCCACCGTCATACATGGAGAACACCATCCCCCCCACCGTCATACATGGAGAACACCATCCCCCCACCGTCATACATGGAGAACACCATCCCCCCACCGTCATCCATGGAGAACACCATCCCCCCACCGTCATCCATGGAGAACACCATCCCCCCCACCGTCATCCATGGAGAACACCATCCCCCCACCGTCATACATGGAGAACACCATCCCCCCACCGTCATACATGGAGAACACCATCCCCCACGTCATACATGGAGAACACCATCCCCCACCGTCATCCATGGAGGACACCATCCCCCCACCGTCATACATGGAGGACACCATCCCCCCCACCGTCATCCATGGAGAACACCATCCCCCCACCGTCATCCATGGAGAACACCATCCCCCCACCGTCATCCATGGAGAACACCATCCCCCCACCGTCATCCATGGAGAACACCATCCCCCCACCGTCATCCATGGAGAACACCATGGAGAACACCAAAAAAAAAAAACGCTGATCGCCACCATTACTAGTAAAAAAAAAAAAAATTATAAAAATGCCAAAAAACTATCCCCTATTTTGTAAACGCTCAAACTTTTGCGCAAACCAAACGCTTATTGCGATATTTTTTACCAAAAATATGTAGACGAATACGTATCGGCCTAAACTCTAAAAAAAAAAATTATATTTTTTGGGGATATTTATTATAGCAAAAAGTAAAATAAATTGAATTTGTCGCTCTATTTTTGTTTATAGCGCAAAAAATAAAAACCGCAGAGGTGATCAAATACCACCAAAAGAAAGCTCTATTTGTGGGGAAAAAAGGACGTCAATTTTGTTTGGGAGCCACGTCGCACGGCCGCGCAATTTAAAGCGACGCAGTGCAGAATCGCAAAAAGTGGCCTGGTCCTTTAGCTGCAAAATGGTCCGGGGCTTAAGTGGTTAATTGTTGGCAAGTCATAAAAAAAAAAAACCTAACACATTTTGGGAGGAACACCCCTCCTTCCCTCTTCATCAGGACTTAACAATGCATGTTTATTAGTTATAGAGTTAGAGGCGTATTTTTATTTAAAAAAATGCAGAGCCAATCGTCCCGAGTACATGAATTCTGTTCTGTGCAAATGAGGGCAAAACCTCAAGGTTATTCGGTTTTTCTTTTCCTGAAACAGGAAAATTCTGCATTATGGCCACTAGATGGCGCTAATGATCATAGGAAACGCTTATTGGCATTCAGAGCGCTTTCAAAATGTATAATTGGACACAGCAAGGGGTTAAAAAGAGATTGCTCTCGGCCATCCGTCATCATTTTAGCGCATTAAACCCTGCGTGTTCCTGCAGACGCCTTTTTACAGCCGTTCCTCCTTTGTCCTTTTCGGCTTTGATCGCTCCTCCTGACCCAGCGCTGTCATTAAAGTATATTAAGAAATTTCTTTCCAAGCTTTTATACAAATGACAGGGAGCCGGTGACAATGCACAGGCAAGCAGAACACGTGAGAGGTCCGGCCAGCGTCCTGCTTATGGCGCCAATAGCCGAGGGCCCTCTATGCAGAAAATGACTTGCTGCGGGGCCGGGGGGAATGAGATTATTTATAAATAGTGGCAGCGTGTTGGGGGGTGGGGGGGGGACTGCTGGGGGCGATTATTATATTCTGAAGCCATAACAGCAGATGGAAACCTTGACTAAATACCATCTATGTTGCTAAACCGCTGCATATTATAAGTAATTGCTTTTTTTTTTGTCTAATTAAAATAAATAGTTTTCACCCATTTATCTTCCTTTGTTACATCTCAGTGCTGCTGATCTCCTGCAGCCACTTTGCAACCACTTCCCGCCTTCATGCACTCCAGTGATGGCTGCATGGCACTTCTTCTTTAGGTGATAACATTGGACCATGCCTGTGTCATGTCTGGTGAAATGGCCACTTGTAGTCTCCATCGAAAGCCCAGGTGATGGGGTCACAACGCAGGAGCACAACTGGGAGACAGAGAGCGTTGTCACCTTATAACAGGACGTTTCTGAACAAGAATCTTCCATGGCAGGATCACTGGGTGTTGAAATGGCCACTTGAAGTCTCCATCAGAAGCCCTTGTGGCAGGGTGACAACACAAGAGAACAACTTGGAGACAAAGACAGAGGGTAGTCACTTGTAGTCTCCATTGGAAGCCCAAGTGACGGGGTGACAAACCCAGAGAACAACCGGGAGACAGGGACAGAGCGTTGTCACCCTACAACTGGAAGTGCCTGAACAAAGACCTTCCATGGCAGGATCACCAGCGTGTTGAAATGGTCACTGGTAGTCTCTTTCGGAAGCCCATGGGACAGGATGACAATGCAGGAGCTCCATTGGAAGACAGAACTTTGTTACCCTATAACAGGAAGTTCCTGAACAAGAACCTTCCATGGCAGGATCACCAGGGTGTCGAAATGGCTACTTGTAGTGCCCATCAGAAGCCCATGGGACAGGGTGACAACGTAGGAGCACCACTTGAAGACAGGGACTTGTCACCCAATAACAGGAAGTGCCTGAACCAGGACCTTCCATGACTGGATCCCCATAGTGTTGAAATGGTCTCTGCTGGAAGCCCATGGGACAACGCAGGAGCACAACTGGGAGAAAGAGACAGAGCGTTGTCACCCTATAACAGGAAGTTCCTCAACAAGGACCTTCCATGGCAGGATCACCAGGGTGTTGAAATGGCCACTTGTAGTCATCGGAAACCCTTGTGACAAGGGTGACAACACAGGAGCACCATTGGGAGACAGGGACAGGGAGTTGTCACCCAATAACAGGAAGTGCCTGAACAATGACCTTCCATGGCAGGATCACACTAACAAAAGCTGCAGATTTTAGGATTTTAGGAAGGTGCTCCCTGATAATTGCTTTTAAATGTTAACATGTTAAAGTTTTTAGGATCTCAGTAATTGGGTTTTTATCTAATTTGGGGCACCATTCACATGCAGCAATGAAAACCTATTCAAAGGTTATAACCTATTCCCTGCTGTACTGAAAAATAGGATTTTGTACTCACCGTAAAATCCTTTTCTCTGAGTCCATGGACCGACACAGCTTCTCTATTGACATAGTGGGTATTATCCGTTAATTAGGAGTGACTAGGCAGAAAACTTGTAAAAAGTGTTGCATCACACCCTCTACAGTACCGCCCAGGGGGCGGACCCTCCAGGTATATCCCCTCAGTCTGCATCTCGCAGATCAGCTCGTCAAAAAGCAGTACAAACTTAGGAGGGGTGGGTGCTGTGTCGGTCCATGGACTCAGAGAAAAGGATTTTACAGTGAGTAAAAAATCCTATTTACTCTTTCGTCCATGGACCGACACAGCTTCTCTATTGACAAAGTGGGACGTCCCAAAGCAGTGTCAGAGAAAAAAACGAGGGGTGGTAACAGCATAAAAATAAACTTCACCCCAAACACAAAACAGCACTCCTCCAAAGGAGGAGTTGCAACTCTAAACAGCCGCTTGCAAAACCTTGCGGCCGAAAGAGGCATCCGAAGATGCACCTACATCAACTTTGTAGAATTTGGTGAAAGTGTGAGCGGACGACCAAGTCGCCGCTTTACATAGTTGGGAAACAGACGCTTGATGCCGGAAAGCCCAAGAGGCACCTATTGCCCTGGTCGAATGCGCCGTGACAGGAAAGGGGGGCGCTTGACCCTTTAAGGCGTAAGCCTGGATTACTACTATCTGTCGGATCCACCTAGAGATGGTGGCCGACGGGATTGCTTGGACCTTCTTGGGACCAGCCACCGAAACAAACAGGGAGTCTGACTTCCGGAACAGGGAGTCTGACTTCCGGAACAGGGAAGTAGCAGATAGGTATACTCTCAAAGCTCGGAAAACGTCCAAGGAATGCAACGCCGACTCCTTAGGATTCGACGGCTGAGGACACAAGGATGGAAGTACAATGTCTTCATTGAGATGAAAAGCCGAAACGACTTTCGGAAGAAAGGAAGGCTGCGGCCGCAGCACCACCTTATCCTTGTGGAAAATCAAATAGGGAGCCTTGCAGGACAAGGCTGCCAGCTCAGAGACTGGCCTAACTGACGTAACAGCCACCAAAAAGATCACTTTCTGAGAAAGTGTCAACAGGGGAATATCTCTAATATTCTCAAACGGTGCCCTCTGAAGCACCGAGAGGACCAGGTTCAAGTCCCACGGAGGTAGTGGGGGACGGACCGGAGGGGCCACATGTCGAACCCCCTGCACAAATGTGCTCACAGCCAGGGCAGATATCTGTCCCTTAAATCGTACTTAGGGCAAGCCTTTGGTCCACCCCATGCTGTAAAAACAGCAGGATTCTGGAAACCAAATAAGTACGCGGATGCCATTTCATTTCCTCACACATGGAGATGTAGGCCTTCCAAGTGCGGTGATAAACCTTCCTAGAGGACGGTTTCCGAGCACTTCTCATAGTAGAGACTACTGAATCTGATAGGCCCCGGTCCCTCAGTATCTGGTTCTCAACAGCCATGCCGTTAAAGCCAGTGACTGTAAAGCAGGATGGAGTATGGGACCTTGCGATAGCAGGTCCTTCCGTAGTGGTAGGCGCCAGGGGACGTCTGCTACCAGACGTACTAGATCGGCGTACCAAGGACGCTGAGGTCAATCTGGAGCGAGCTGAGGTCAATCTGGAGCGATTAGGATCATTGGAATTCACTCTGCGGAGCAGAAGAGGAAAAAGCCTTAAGGGAGGGAAGGCCTAGATTAGCCGATACTGAACCCACGGTGCCACCAACGCATCCGTTGCGTCTGCCCATGGGTCTCTTGACCGGGCCACAAACCTCAATACCTTCCGTTTGAGTCGGGAAGCCAGAAGATCTACGTCTGGTGTGCCCCATCTTTGGCAGAGGAGTTGGAACACCTCCGGGTGTAAGGACCATTCTCCCTGGTCCAGCATCTGGCGGCTCAGGTAGTCCGCCTGCCAGTTTTCCACACCCGGAATGTACACGGCCCACTTCAGGATGCGAGCGACCTCCGATGCTGCAGCTGAGCTTCTTGTTCCTCCTTGATGATTGACATATACCACTGCTGTGGCATTGTCTGACTGGATCCTGACTGGACGCCCCTGCAGCCTCTGAGACCATTTGAAGAGGCACAGCCTGATCGCCCGGATTTCCAGGACATTGATCGGCAGGAGGGCTTCCTCTGGGGTCCAGCGACCTTGCGCCGACTGAACACCCTAGACTCCCCCCAACCTGTAAGGCTGGCGTCCGTCGTGATCACTATCCAGTAAACCGGAAGAAATGACTTCCCGGCCATTAGAGCCGGTGCTGTCAGCCACCATACCAGGGATCTCCTGACTAGGTGGCTCACTCGGATCTGATAATCCAGAGATGATGGGCATCTGTTCCATCTGGACAGAACTTCCTTCTGTAACACTCGAGTGTGGTATTGAGCATATGGGACCGCCTCGAAGGAGGCTACCATGAGGCCCAACACTCGCATGCAAAAACGGAGTGACGATCAATTCCTGGAAGTCAGCTGCCGTACTGCAGCCCGGAGGGTCTGCAACTTCTCCACAGGGAGGAATACCTTTGCCTCTGAGGAATCCAGAATCAACCCCAGGTACACTAGGCGTTGAGTGGGCACCAATACTGACTTTTGCGTGTTTAGTATCCAACCACAGTCTCGGAGAGTCTGACAGGTAATAGACACGCTTACCTCTAATTCTGAGCTTGAAGGGGCCTTCAGTAGAAGGTCGTCCAAGTAGACCATGACAGCGATACACCGCTGTCTTAGAAGTGCCAGAATCGGAGCGAGCACCTTGGTGAACGTCCTGGGTGCTGAGGCAAGGCCAAACGAGAGGGCCACAAACTGGTAGTGGTTCTTCCCGATAGCAAATCGCAGAAACCTCTGGTGTCTGGAGTATATGTGGACATGCAGGTATGCGTCCTTGATGTCCAAGGAGGCCAGAAAGTCCCACGGATGGAGAGCCGTGACTACAGATCGAACCGACTCCATCCGAAATCTTTGTACTTTCACAAAGCAATTGAGGGCTCTGAGATCCAAGATTGGATGAACCCCCTCCTTCTTCGGCACAATGAACAGATTTGAGTAAAAACCCTGACCTCGTTCCTGTTCTGGAACTGGAATAACTACCCTGCGTTCCAGTAGACCCTGGACCGCCCCATACAGGGCCTCCCGACGGGTCGGTAGTAGCTGGAGATTGGAGGTGATGAACCTGTCCGGTGGACAAGAGAGAAATTCTATCTTGTAGCCTGAGGAGATTACTTCGCAAACCCACCTGTCGGAGACTAGAGCTGTCCACTGAGTCGCAAATTTGCGAAGACGTCCCCCCACCCGAGAGCTGGGTGGGGGCGGACCTTCATGCGGATGCAGATTTGTCCACAGGCTTGTTGGGTCTGCGGGACCAAGGACGCTTTTGTCCTTGGGCAGGCGCCTTGTCGGCCTGGGGTCTTTTCCCTGTCGCCCTAAGGGGACGAAGAAAACGCTTGCGTGCAGTAAAGGAGGGCCCTTGCCCTTGGCGTGGCCCCCTTACCCTTGCTAGTTTGGGGAAGCAAAGTGCTTTTACCTCCTGTGGCATCCTTGATGATGTCATCCAGAGAAGCCCCAAAAAGTCTGTCGCCCTTAAAAGGCGGATCCAACAGGGCTTTCTTGGAAGTCTGGTCCACAGACCAGCCTTTTAGCCAGATCAGGCGGCGTATTGCTACTGCATAAACCAAAGCTTTTGACAGCAGGGGAATAGTATCCATGTCTGACTCGCAGACAAACCTAAGGCCCTGGACCAACTGGTCGGCCAAAGTTATCTCATCAGGAGGAGCATCTCGCTCCTTTAACCCCTGGAGTAGCAATTTTGCCCATTCAGTAAATGTCTGAGACACTAGGGCCCCCGCCAATGCCGGGCGTACTGCCGAGCCTACCACTGAGTATAGGTAGCGAGCGAGTGCTTCAGCCTTCTTATCCACAGGGTCCTTAAAAAGACAGGAGCCCCTTCTACTGGAATAGTGGTAGCTCTATTAAGTCTGGACACCGGAGGGTCCACTATAGGGGGAGAGGTCCATTTCTTCAGAAAACTCTCCTCAAAGGGGTATGGTACCGCAAACCTCTTTGGGGCTGTAAAGACCCTCAGTGGGTTCTCCCATTCCTTGTATAAGAGTTTATCAAAATAAGACACACAAGGGAACACCTTAGCAGTGCGGGCAGGTTTACAAAACCCAAAGGGGACCGGAGTCTCTGCTGCTTCTGCAGTATTTTCCAACTTTAGCGTATCCCGCACTGCAGTAATAAGGTCAGATACCAAAGCCGTCTCGCGTACTGACCTGGACTTGGAGTCATCCTCACTGTCCGAATGGTCACGGTCTGCAGTCTCTGATGCGTCACAATCTGGGCCATGAGCCGTAGCTGGACCTGGTTCTGTCTCAAAAATATCCCCAGAAGATTGCAGGGGACGGGGGCATTTACTACCCCCTGTATTCCCGTGTGCTGCTTCCACCCTGGCAGCAAACGCCTCTAGGATTGCCGTCATAGCGTTCATAGACACCTCAGGGGCACCAGCTGCTAAATCTGGTGTTTCAGGGGAGAAGACATCTGGCTCAGATGCCATGCTGACCACACGCTGACACCCACAGGGCTCTAGGCAAGATATCAATAGGCCACCCTCCTGTGCTGCAGAGATGCTGGATCACCCAGAGGACTCACCACCCTGGACCGGTACTGCTATGCTGCCGTGTGCTGCGCCTGTGATGCTGTCCCACTGCTGCTGTGTCAGTCTGCTTCTTTTAAATCAACGCTTCCTGTGTGAATTTTTCGCGCCAGTGTAATGCACCCTAGAGGCCGGAGACTCTCGCAAAATGGCCGCCAAAGCGTCTGTATGGAAGATAATGTGGGCTCTAAGAAAATGGCCGCCGAGCCGACGATAGAGGCCAAAGCAGCCGTGGACCACAAAAAGATGGCCGCCGAACGGCCATACATACAGCGTGGATCATAACAAACATGGCCGCCGATCAGTCGATAGAGGCCAGTGGGTGTGGAACTACAAAAAAATGGTGCCGAAACCACAGGAAGATGGCCATCGGGCAGTCACTAGAGGCCGAACCCGGCATGAACCACCGCAAAATGGCCACCAACAGCATGGAGGAGGAAGCACACACAGGTAAGCAGAAATTACATTTCTTTTAAATGTTAGTTACAGCCAGCCCCGCTCCAGTGGAACCCCTTAGGTGACCCCCAGCACCCAGCAACCTTTTAGCTAGAAGCTCAGGGAGGAGGGAAAGGCAGGGAGAGAGGGAAGAAAGGGGCCACAACCACTTACTTGATCTCTCCAGGAATGTCCAGCCAAATCACCCAGCCGAGGCAGGGGAGTTTACTTACCTATCCTGCATGTATCATGCTGGAAGACATTCCAAACAGATCATCGTTCACGCACGGAAGGTGACTGTTGGCCAGGCATGCTGTGATTGGACCCAAGGGGACGATCCTATGTATGCCCTGGAGCGCGACGCTCACCGGGCAGGCTGCTGCAACTCGGCCGTAAGGTCAGCCAAAGCTGAGCGGTCCGATGCAAGCCTTGGAGCGTAAGCTCACCGGCCAGGCTGCTGCAATTCGGCCGTAAGGTCAGCCGAAGCTGAGCGGTCCGATGCAGGCCCTGGAGCGTAGGCTCACCGGCCACCCGTGGAGGGACGGGCATGTCGTGGAAAACCCAGCGCGTAGCTAGGGTCGGCACACACTCGATGGCCGAAACTGGGGAGACTACAAGGATCGAGGATCCAGCCTGTCACCCAGTCTGCAGTTGATCGAAGATCGCAGGAAACAAAAAAATGTAGCAAAAAAATAAATATATTTTTCCCCTGGACCAATGGGCCCGAAGGGAGCCATGTCCTACTTCTTGCTAGACAGAAAAAAACTGATCTGCGAGATGCAGACTGAGAGGTTATACCCAGAGGGTCCGCCCCCTGGGCGGTACTGTAGAAGGTGTGATGCAACACTTTTTACAAGTTTTCTGCCTAGTCACTCCTAATTAACGGATAATACCCACTTTGTCAATAGAGAAGCTGTGTCGGTCCATGGACGAAAGAGTAAATATGTTTTTGTTACTGTCTCAGCTGCCATTGGGGGAGATTTCCCATCACTTCCTGTCTCCATGACTCCGTGTCACCATCACAGGAAGTGAGTAAAAAACACCTCAATGGAGGGACTAAAATGAAAAGTTTTGACCGTATTTGGGGCTTTAAATAATTTTTCAAAAGGCTAAAACTCAGCGGGTGAAGCTTCAGAAACCAGAGATCATCATTCCTGCCAGCTGTCATAAACCCCATCTATTTATGTGTGTGTGTGGGACTGGACAATATATTAAATAAATATTTTTGTTTAAAAATATTTTGATTTTGTTTTTATTACATTTTTTTTTTCATTTTGTTGCGATTTTTTTTTTTTTAACACGCTGTGACCAGAGGAATACAGCGTTACCATAGTAACATTGTAGTACGCTCAGTAAGTGATCAGGATTTTTTTTTTTTTTTTTATACACACACATTATGATTGCTCATACCAATTAATTTCACTGTTTAAAGCAACCATTTTTTATGAAGGAAATTGATTCATTCAGTGTGTATTATTGTGATTAGCCACAACGAATCACATGGTACAGATAGGTTGTGATTGGCCCTGTCTGTACTATGTAATCACTGTTACCGATCACAGCTAGCAACACAAAATTCATTCAGTGTGTATTATCGTGATTAGCCACAACTAATCACATGGTACAGATAGGTTGTGATTGGCCCTGTCTGTACTATGTGATCACTGTGGCCGATCACAGCTAGCAACACAAAATTGTACACAATGAATGGAATGAATCAAAGCCATTCGTTGTTTACAATTGTCATGTGATGTGCTGTGATTGGGCAGCGGCCCGGTACAGTGATTTCTCATCGGCAGCCGGTGACAGATCGACCGTAAGGTGCGTTCTGGGAGAACATCATATGACGTCCACCTGGCACATCATATGTCCTGCCCGACCATCGCGGAATCCAACCCTGAGCTGAGGGCATGTTAACCATCAACATGTTTCACAGGTTTGCCACCTGCTTCATCAGGGAAACTGTGGAGCCTCAACAATATGAATGGGGTTTATCTATGCAAATGCACACCCCAAAAGTGAGAGCATGCAGACCCAGCACCCGCTAAAAGGACCGATATATAGCAAGGGATAAAAAAAACAACAACCTTGATTAGAGGGGATCAGTGACAATAAAGCACCCTAATGTCTTCTAAAGACCAGCAGTCTGGTAGGTATTAGACATGTGCGTCGTCAATAAATTTGTTTTGTTTCGTTTTAGACGGAAATATGCATTTCGTAATTCGTGTCCATGGATTCGAAAATCCGAAAGTTTGTTAACTTTTCGTAACAATTGCGAACATTCGTTATGAGGGGGCTCCCACCATCCCTGTGCTGTGCTGACTTCCTGGGTTTTTAACTTCATCATAAGGAATAATCGTAATTATTATGGCAATAATAAAACTATATTAAAACATTCTTATTTTGTCCAATTCTGAATCTCTCATCGACTACCAGTACCAGTCTGAGCCGTCTCTCCCACTCCCGAAACGAAATTCGTCAACGAAATTTCGTATAAAATTCGTAAGAATAGAAATTCGTATTTCGGATGCTTGCGAAGCTACGAATGTTCGGAAATTCGTACGAATTTTCGATTCGTAGGAAACAAATCGCACATGTCTAGTAGGTATCCAGACAGACATTTCTCCTCTGACATTTCGGGGAGGAAGAAACAAAGTAGCTCCCAGAAGACATGCAAACTTTTCTATTTTTCCTGGTATCTACTCTATTAAGAGGTAGGAAGTCATCTTCCTGTAAGTCTACCATCTCAGTTGGAAGGTGTACTTTGCTTAGTGTGAGGCAAGAAGGCTTCATCCCAGGAAGTGTTCCAAGGGATGTGTTTTGGCATTCTACCATGTAGTTTGGAGTAGACTCTAGTCTTCAGTATCTTCTCACTCTTTGATGAAAGCTCACCTTGCTCCCCCTTAGCTTTAGGAGGGCCCAAACCTAGTCCTGTTGGTGCTTCGGTAACCTTCTGGTGGTACTTACTTTGAGGCAGCCTTTCTTGTGTAGCAAGGTATCACTTTTTCACGTAGCTTATGGACTACAGTTTGTGCCTATAAGAACTTAACTCTTTTCATTGTCCGTTTGTATCAAACTGCTGCAATTTGTTTGGTTCAGCTATGATGAGAACAATGCATGACGGACCATGTGGTGCGGAGAGACAGAGACTCTATTGCTATGGGTCAAAATAGACTACAAGGCCCACAATGCCACTGTGCTGCAAAGGGACGTGGCGCCACGTACAGCCTGCTGGGAGGACTTATTTAAGACAAGGCAGGGCTTGGGTTCGTTCTCTTGGGACGCCACCTTGCAGGAGGCCAGGAGGCCTGCAGCGAGGGTGCTTAGGCCGAAGAAGCCTGGGCCTAAAGTGATGGAGGCCGGATCGCCTGTCGGAGAGATCCCCGCTACAGCCTGGCTGATCGGACCAGGGAGAGGGACAGCCCCACACTCCTGAGCATCCAGAGTCACCTATCCACCGACGCCTTGTGAGCGGCTAATCGGAGGACCAGAGACCACGACTCGTCCGGAGGCTGCGAACCAAGAGGGCTCAATTACCTCTTTGTTGAACTACTTCTTGTGTGGGACTCAGTCTTTTGCAGCTGTGTGTCAGGCTAACCACAACAAGGTAACAATATTTAATTACATTTATTGTTGTGTGATATCATTGGCTTACCTCTGAAAATTTTAACCCCCCTTCAGTCCATCATGAATGCTGCTGCCAGACTCATCCACCTTACCAACCGCTCTGTCTATCCCTCCACTGGCTTCCGCTCACCCAACGAATTAAATTCAAAATACTAACGACTACCTACAAAGCCATACACAACACTGCCCCCAGCTACATCACTGACCTAGTCTCTAAATACCAACCAAATTGTTCTCTTCGTTCTTCTCAAGACCTCCTGCTCTCTAGCTCTCTCATCACCCGCTCCCATGCTCGTCTCCAGGACTTTTCCAGAGCCTCTCCAAGCCTATGGAACTCCTTACCCCAATCTGTCCGTCCATCTCCTTCTCTATTAGCTTTTAGAGGATCCCTAAAAACTTTCCTCTTCAGAGAAGCCTATCCTACCCACACCTAACAACTGTATTTTAATTTTGTCCACCTGATCATCCCCCACAGCTACTACCCTTTGTTCCACGTGACCCTCCCTTCTAGACTGTAAGCTCTAACGAGCAGGGCCCTCTGATCCCTCCTGTATTGAATTGTATTGTGATTGTACTGTCTTCCCTGATGTTGTAAAGCGCTGCGCAACCTGTTGGCGCTATATAAATCCTGCATAATAATAATAATAATTGTGGCCCTCTATAGCCTTTAGCGGTCCACAATCACATTATTGTTATTATTGTCCAGTTGTGCCACGGGGGAATTGAGCCAAATTACAGGGGTTGATAGGCAGAGTACAGGCCCAATACTTAAACCAGCAGCTCCTACGGGGGTAGTGCTACACTTACATAGTTACATACCGTATTTATCGGCATACAACACACACACTTTTCCCCTGAAAATCAGGGGAAAATCGTGGGTGTGTGTTATACGCCGATCCCCACTGTTTGTGAGAGGAAGAGGAGCGCGCGCCGCCGATATACACATAGCCGAGTGTACTGTGTACTCGGGTAGGCTCGGCTCCGCTCTCAGTCACGCCCAGTCCCGCCATTGGACCTGTGTTATGTCCATCATAGGAGCCTGGCCAAGGGGTGGGACTGCAAGAGGAGCCGAGAGGAGCCGAGTACAGCCGAGTACACAGGACATCCGGCTCTGTCTATCACGGCACCGCAGCGGTAATTTTAAACGATCATGCTGCAAGGACACTGGGCAAGGCTGTAAGGACACTGGGCAAGGCTGCAGATGGACACTGGGCAAGGCTGCAGATGGACACTGGGCAAGGCTGCAGATGGAAACTGGGCAAGGCTGCAGATGGAAACTGATCATTCTGCAATGATGGGCAAGGCTGTAGATGGACACTGGGCAAGGCTGCAGATGGACACTGGGCAAGGCTGTAGATGGACACTGGGCAAGGCTGTAGATGGACACTGGGCAAGGCTGCAGATGGAAACTGGGCAAGGCTGCAGATGGAAACTGGGCAAGGCTGCAGATGGAAACTGGGCAAGGCTGCAGATGGAAACTGGGCAAGGCTGCAGATGGAAACTGGGCAAGGCTGCAGATGGAAACTGGGCAAGGCTGCAGATGGAAACTGATCATTCTGCAATGATGGGCAAGGCTGTAGATGGACACTGGGCAAGGCTGCAGATGGACACTGGGCAAGGCTGTAGATGGACACTGGGCAAGGCTGTAGATGGACACTGGGCAAGGCTGTAGATGGACACTGGGCAAGGCTGCAGATGGAAACTGGGCAAGGCTGCAGATGGAAACTGGGCAAGGCTGCAGATGGAAACTGGGCAAGGCTGCAGATGGAAACTGGGCAAGGCTGCAGATGGAAACTGATCATTCTGCAATGATGGGCAAGGCTGTAGATGGACACTGGGCAAGGCTGCAGATGGACACTGGGCAAGGCTGTAGATGGACACTGGGCAAGGCTGCAGATGGAAACTGGGCAAAGCTGCAGATGGAAACTGGGCAAGGCTGCAGATGGAAACTGGGCAAGGCTGCAGATGGAAACTGGGCAAGGCTGCAGATGGAAACTGGGCAAGGCTGCAGATGGACACTGGGCAAGGCTGCAGATGGACACTGATCATTCTGCAATGATGGACAAGGCTGCAGATGGACACTAATAAGGCTGCATTGATGGGCATTTAAAATGTAAGTTTTTTTCCTTAAAATTCCCTCCTAAACTTGGGGTGCGTGTTATACGCCGATAAATACGGTAATTAGATTGAAAAAAAAGTCCATACCAGTTCAGCCTTTCTCAACCCTTTCAACACAGAGGAACCCTTGAAATAACTTCCTGGTCTAAGGGAACCCCTACTTACACTCCTTACACTTGTGGTCATTAGGAGGAATTACCCCTTTACAGCTAAAAAGATCAATGGTGTCAGTGGGAACTTATCTGAGAGGCAGAAATTGCTCATTGCTCAAGGAATCCCAGCAACCTCTGGAGGAACCCTGGTTAAGAAACCCTGGTCTACTTCAAGCAATAGAAAGCGTCGCTTAAATAGGAAGTTTAGGGTAGGAGCAAGAAGGTCGATGTTCAGAAAGAAACTAGGTATGAATGAAGATTGACCAACTCAGGCAAGAAGCTATTCAGAGCTGCAGATGGACCAGCAGGAAGAGGCACTGCCAGGCACAGCAGAAACCCTAGGTTCAGATCTTGACAACAGGTTTGATACAGCTCATGGCAGCTACACCAGTGACATTGGACTGGCATGCATTAAAGAGTCAGTTAACCAATCTGTAGATGAACTCTTGTTGGTAGGAAGGCCATTCCCCAGAACTCTGCCAAGGAGAGTTTTCCAGGAACTACACCTGGATGTTTTTGGCGGTCACCCTCAGGCATGTACTGGTCATCGGGACTACCGGGAGTTTCCCGGTCTCATTGGGCCGGTCAGGCCGCTCCTCACTGACAGTCGGCAGACTTTCCTTTCTCTCTCCCCTTATCACTTGTCACTTATCACGTGACTGGAGAGAGGAATGAGAAGCTCCCTTTAGAACTGTGAGTACACGTGGGAAGGGGAGACACTCTGATGTAAGGGGGCTGCTGATGGGGACACTCTGATGTGAAGGGGGTGCTGATGGGGACACTCTGATGTGAAGGGGGTGCTGATGGGGACACTCAAAATTAAAGTGGGTCGGTCTGGATAAAGTCCAGGACCAAATTTTTGTCCCAGTCCAGCCCTGGTCACCCCAAGAGGAACATTGCCAAGCCTTCTCCTATTTGCCACATCTCACATGGTCCCTGGGCTCTCCTGGCTCCTCTGTGAGCCCCGGACCACCACAGGAGAATCAGGATGAATAAATGGCAAGACATCTCCTCAAATCTGAATAAACCCAGGTGCGCTTAAAGTGAAAGGGAGGGTTTTTGCTGTGTTTGTCCTGTTGGAGAGATTTCCCTCCACGTCCTGTCCTAGAGCCATGACAGGAAATAAGAAATCTCTTCAAAGTTAAGGGAATTCCTATTTAAGAGAATTGTCATAGGACCAGGTGCCCCAATTTGATGATTTTCCCTCATCTTTTGTTCTGAACTTATGGCCTTCCCCTCCTTTTCTGTCTCTAGGACAATAGACACCTAGACCAATAGAAAAGCAAATCACAGGCAGCAATCAAAACCTACCTACAATCCAATTAAAGTGCCAAACAAATGTCCAAGAGTACAAGGTGATTTAATGATAAATTCAAAGCAGAATAAATCCAACGCATTTCGGGACACACGCCTCCTTCATTCGGGCCTTAAGGAATTTAATTGTGCTTACATAGACTCAGATGAGCAGATACCAAATACATGTACACTGTGATTTACTGCTTGGAAAGTTTCAGGAGGGCAGGTCAGGATAGTGTTAGTTAGGCGTTTTTGCTGCATGGACTGGAGACAGAGAAGGAATCGAGGTCTACATTTTTTGGGCTTTGTACCATTAGGGAAATTTCCCTTGACTTGATGTGACAGGAATCTCCCAAATTGAAGACAATACCCTCTTAGTTGTCTAGGAAACCGATGTCCCCATTGGAAGATTTTTTTCCTCACCTCTAGTTTTGGTGATTACTATAAAATGTTGCATTTTCCCACATTTTCTTTCTCTGAGAAAATGGTCCCAAGAACAAACAGAGCATGGGCGAACCCCTCCCATAGGGATACAAAGTTTCAATTTTTGTTGATTTTAACCAGCTTTTTTTTTTTTCCTTTTGGGCCACCCAGCTACAAAAGATTCCTTTTCTGTCATTAACACGTTTGCCTGACCAACATAACCATTATCAGCCAAAAATAGGTGGAACCCCTTCAATTTTTTTTGGTGTTTCCAGTGAAGGGTACTGTTAATACAACACCATACAAAGACATTTTAAACAATTTCACGTTTTCACTTTTGTGGTAACAGTTTTGTGAAGACCCTTTTTAGTTCCAGCTTAACTGTGCCCTGTGCAAAGCCAACCCCATAAAGAGTTTAATGTGGAGGAACTCTTGTGGCCCTCACAGAGCCCTGATCTCATTCCTGCTGAACACATTTAGGATGACTTGGAGCTCCATTGTGGAATTCCAATTTATCCCAGATCTTCTGGTCCAACATCAGTACCTGACCTCAACCCAATGAACACCTTTTCAATGAACTGAAATGCCCATTGTAAGCAAGGTCTTCTCATCCAACACCTCTAACATCAGGCGATCTCATTATCGGCCATGGTTTTAAATTTGGAAGTCCAACAAGCTCATATAGGTGTGATTGTTGGTCACCTGCAAATTTTTGGACAAATATTGGATTAGGGTGCTTCACTCTAGATCAGTGGTTCTCAACCTGGGGGTCAGGACCCCCCCCTGGGGTCGAATGATGATTTGCCAGGGGTCACCAAATCCTGGGCTGTTCCTGAAGCCTACACCGCTCTCCCAGACTTTCTGCGGCCGCCCAGCTGGGCTGTTCCTGAAGCCCATTCAGTTTACGGCATGGCTGGGGGGCAGAGACTAGAGGTCAGCTGACTGGTGAGGAATGTGAAGTGGGAGGGGCTGGAGGAGGTGTCACTGCTACGAGACACCACACAGTCGGAGACACAGTGAGTAACACTACCTGTTATTATAGTTGCCCTTAAAAGTCCCCACTACAGTTCTCAGATCAGCAGATGACCTTGATCAAGACCACCTAAGTTGGCTGATCAGAACTCCCCCCAGCACTGCCACTGATCCCATCCACCCCACCAGCACTGCTACTCATCCCATTCCCCCCACCAAGGAGTAGGAGAAGGAATACAAATAGAGAATACATGGAGGGGAGAGGAAAAGAGGGGGAGGAACAAAGAAAAAAGGGAGAGAAAGAATAAGAAAGACAGCTAGAGAGAGAGAGATGGGGGGACAAGAAATTAGGATAGAGAGATAAAAGAGAAAGAAAGGAGAACAAAGTGAAAGAGTGGTACATCCTAAAATGTACCAGTGGAAGGGACTCAGGGAATGCTAAATGTCCGTGCGTTAGGGGTGTTGCCTTGGGTGCTGACAACCCATGCTACGAAAATAATTTTACTGTTATGCCGCATACACACGATCGGAAATTCCGACAAGAAAAGCGTGGATTTTTTTCCGACGGAATGTTGGCTCAAACTTGTGTTGCATACACATGGTCACAAAAATCTTGTCAGAAATTCCGACCGTCAAGAACGTGGTGACGTACGACGAGCCGAGATCAATGAAGTTCAATAGGCAGTTCGGCTCTTCTGCTTGATTCTGAGCATGCGTGTTTTTTTGCGCGTCGGAATTGCATACAGATGATCGGAATTTCCGACAACAACTTTTCTTGATGGAAAATTTGAGAACCAGCTCTCAAATTTTTGTGGGCTGAAATTCCGACAGAAAAAGTCCGATGGAGCCTACACACGGTCGGAATTTCCAACCAAAAGCTCACATCCAACTTTTCTTGTCGGAATTTCCGATCGTGTGTATGCGGCATTAGGGGTCCCCACAACTTGGGAAATTTTATCAAGGGGTCATGGCACTAGAAAGGTTGAGAACCACTGCTCTAGATCGAAATCCCTTGGCAACATAAGTTAACCAAAGAAAGATTTTGATATAATTTGTTAATATGAATCAGCTTTTACATTTTTTTCAAACCAGTCACTCAGAGAGGCCACCTGATGTTCTCTGTGCCTGCCAACTAATTTGCGTTAGGCACAAAATAAGCTGATCATCCAACACGTATGTGGAACCACCTTGAAAATTGTGTTTCTGGTATTTCCAGTGAAGGGTACTGTTAATACTACACCATACAAAGACATTTTAGACAATTGTACATTTTCAACTTTGTGTTGACAGCTTTGTGAAGACCCTTCTCTGTTCAAACGTAACTGTTTCCCTGCGCAAAGCCAACTTCATAAAACAGTTTATGAGCTTGGCATGGAGGAACTTCAAGTAGACTTCAAAGGGTCCTGACCTCAACCTTACTGAATGCCTCTGGGATGAACTGGAACGTCAATTATGAACCAGGTCTTCTCATCCAACAACTCTAATATTAGGCCATCACATTAAAGGCTATGGTTTCCCAATTGGCACTCCAAAAGGCTCATATAGGTGTGATGGTCGGTCATCAATTTTTGGACAAATATTGATCAGGGTGCTTTACTGTACATTGTAAATACTTGGCAAGTCATTCTAAAAAAGAAAGACAATCCTTGGCAACACAAGCTAAATAAAGAAGGTATAATTTGCTAATATGTATTGGCTCTTACCTTTAGTTTTTCAAACCGGTCACTCAAAGAGGCCACCTGATGTTCTCTGTGCCTACCAACTAATTTGCATAAGGCACAAATAAGCTGATCATCCGACGCACAGTACATGTTAACCTTCTCGTTTTCATGTTCCAGACAAACAAGTCCCCGAAAATGAGCATCCGGTATAGGTTCCACCAGACGATGACTTGTAAAAGGTTTCTTGTTAGGGTGGGTTGCACGTAGGCAACGGTCACAGTAAGATACCTCGCAAGTTATACACGTCTTTACGGCATCTCTAGGAGGTTCCACCTCACAGAACTGGCATGGAATCCTTTCGGTTGCCATGATCGGAACACTTTTGTAGATCTTGTCCCTGTGGTCTTCGCTGGGAGAGTTTGGTCCGCTTAGAGACGCCTTCTGAAAACGGTCGATGATGTTCTGTAGGGTGATGTTGCGTTTCAACCCTTCCAAGCCACGGTGGTTGAGCGATATGACATATCGGCAAGTCGGACACTGGAAGCCTGTGACGTGTTCTACTAAGTCACTCGAAGAATTTCCAGAAACCAGGATGCGATGGGCACAGCTAAAGCACAAGCTATGGGCACAAGGAAGTAGAAGGGGGTCCTCAAATAACTCCAGGCAAATTGGACAGGTTAATTCTGACTCCAGTGTTTCCATGTTTAGCTAAACCATTCAGATTTAGGAGATCTTGGTTCCTTCTGTTCACCTAGAACAAACACATACGTATTAGACTTGTGGAATCAAACACGATAGGCTCCATTCACACTAGGCCTAAGGAACATTATTTTCAAAAAGTTCAGCTAGCTGCCCCACAATAGAGGATGCTTATCTCGAGAAACCCTTTCAGCTTTGCTCAGTTGTACCGGCTCCTCTCCTGGACTGAAATGGCTTACTCTGACTTCACTGCACACTGTGAGCTTCTCACAATGTGCATTAGAAGCTGAAGCAAGTCAGATAGAGCCCCGCCTCATTTCTGGGCTGGAGGTTCTTTCCCTACCTGTCCGACTGTCCTTGGTTCAACTCTTTTTGTTATTTTGGATTTCGGCTCCATCAATCATGGAGGCTCAGCATCGCATGTGGGCAGGGCTTTTTCTCTCAGAGAACAGGTGCAGGGACTCCCCTCTCCCAAGTCACCCCTTGTCTCCAACCCCTATCCACCTCCAAGCACCATCCCTTGTTTCCACCCCATACCCACCTCCCAGTACCACTTTTTTTTTCTTAAAGAAAACAGAACCAAGTATCGTTTTGTGGTGCCAAGTAATCTGTATTCGTTTACAGACGTTTTTCATTTTAACAAAAAAATAATAATTTTTTTTTCAAATGCTTCTAGACACAAACGCGGCTAAACGCCCGTTTTTAGACGCCGGTTTCTAGCTGTCAAGTTAAATCGTTCAGGAGAGGTTGAACAACGTCCCGTGTACATGGGGCCTAATTACTCTCACTTAAACCAATCAATATATACTTATTTGGATTTTTTGGCGGGTTTTCAAAAACATGTAGCAAAATAAATTTTGGGCAAAATGTATGAAGATTTTTTTTTATTGGATATGTTTTATAGCAGAAAGTAAAAAATATGTTTGTTTTTTTACCCAAAAATGTTGGTCTTTTTTTCTTTTTATATCGCAAAAAAGAAAAAACTCAAGGTGATCAAATACCACTAAAAGAAAGCTCTATCTGTCTGAAACAATGATATAAATATCATTTGGGTACAGCGTTGCATGACCGCGCAATCGCCAGTTAAGGTAGCGCAGTTCTGAAGAGTAAAAAATGGCCTGGTCATGAAGGGGGTAAAATCTTCTGGAGCGGAGGTGGTTAAAGGGCATGTAAACAAACGTATATTATTTGTTCCTTTCTGATCTGTTAAACATACACCTGTGAAACATTTCCTTACATGTATTTGATAAAAAAAAAAAAAAAAAAAAAAAAGAGATTTGATCCCGCCATGAAAGCAGTGAGTTTCCATCTTCCTTTAGTGCGCTAACAAAGCTACACTGAAATCTGAGGCTGCGTTCACACTATAGGGCAGGGGTAGGCAACCTGGGGCCCTCCAGCTGTTGCAGAACTACAAGTCCCATCATGCCTCTGGGAGTAATTGTAACTGCCAGCCTTGCAATGGCTCATGGGAAATGTAGTTCCACAACAGCTGGAGGGCCCCGGGTTGCCTACCCCTTCTATAGGGTTTTGCACCATTTTGAGTGCGTTCACAAAACATATGAAAAACGTGACACGCTTGTGGTGCCATTCATGATTAACTGCACCCCAAACAGTTGTATGTTTTACAAATGAAAAACGTGTGGTTAAAAAACACACAAAAAAACTTGAAGAACAAAAAGGTGCATGAGCTACCTTGCCATGTTTGTCGCATGTACAGTGCCTTGAAAAAGTATTCATACCCCTTGAAATTTCCCACATTGTGTCATGTTACAACCAAAAACGTAAATGTATTTTATTGGGATTTTATGTTATAGACCAACACAAAGTGGCACATAATTGTGAAGTGGAAGGAAAATGATTTTCAACATTTTTTACAAATAAATATGTGAAAAGTGCGGCGTACATTTGTATTCAGCCCCCTTTACTCGGATACCCCTAACTAAAATCTAGTGGAACCAACTGCCTTCAGAAGTCACCTAATTAGTAAATAGAATCCACCTGTGTGTAATTTAATCTCAGTATAAATACAGCTGTTCTGTGAAGCCCACAGAGGTTTGTTAGAGAACTTTAGTGAACAAACAGCATCATGAAGGCCAAGGAACACACCAGACAGGTCAGGGTTAAAGTTGTGGAGAAGTATAAAGCAGGGTTAGGTTATAAAAAAATCTCCCAAGCTTTGAAGATCTCACGGAGCTTTATTCAATCCATCATCGGAAAATGGAAAGAGTATGGCACAACTGCAACCCTACCAAGACTTGGCCGTCCACCTAAACTGACAGGCCGGGCAAGGAGAGCATTCATCAGAGAAGCAGCCAAGAGGTCCATGGTAACTCTGGAGGAGCTGCAGAGATCCACAGCTCAGGAGGGAGAATCTGTCCACAGGACAACTATTAGTCATGCTCTCCACAAATCTGCCCTTTATGGAAGAGTGACAAGAAGACAGACATTGATGAAAGAAAGCCATAAGAAGTTCCGTTTACAGTTTGTGAGAAGCCATGTGGGGGACACAGCAAACATGTGGGGGACGCAGCAATCATGTGGAAGAAGGTGCTCTGGTCAGATGAGACCAAAACTGAACTTTTGGCCTAAAAGAAAAACGCTATATGTGGCGGAAAACTAACACTGCACATCACCCTGAACACACCATCCCCACCGTGAAACATGCTGGTGGCAGCATCATGATGTGGGGATGCTTTTCTTCAGGAGGGACAGGGAAGCTGGTCAGAGTTGATGGGAAGATGGATGGAGCCAAATACAGGGCAATCTTAGAAGAAAACCTGTTATGCTGCGTACACACTACCGTTTTTCATGATGAGAAAAATGCCATTTTTTAAATTGGTCATTAAAAACGACCGTGTGTGGGCTCCAGAGCATTTTTCTCAACGTGAAAAATGGGCATTAAAAATTTGGAACATGCTCTATTTTTTCTCTCGTCGTTTTTCACGTCGTCATTTTTCTCTACGTGAAAAACAGCCGTGTGTAGGCTTTAACGACGGGAAAAAAACGCGCATGCTCAGAATCAAGTATGAGACGGGAGCGCTCGTTCTGGTAAAACTAGCGTTCGTAATGGAGATAGCACATTTGTCACGCTGTAACGGACTGAAGAGCACGAGGCTGAAAAGCGCGAATCGTCTCTCACCAAACTTTACTAACACGCGGATCAGCAAATGCAGCCCAAAGGGTGGCGCCATCCGAATGGAACTTCCCCTTTATAGTGCCGTTGTATGTGTTGTAGGGCTGGGCGATTTCCCCCCCCAAAAAATCTGCGATTTTTTTATAAAAAACTCGATTTACGATTCGATTTTTTTTTATTATATTAAAGTGCATCAACAAAGAAAATTGCAAAGGCAAACCCTTTCTCTAACTGCAAAGTCAGTGTGCAACACAGATTGTTAAACATACAAATTATTAATACTGTATTTGGATTTAGCTAATAAAACAACAAAAGATCTTGAGGTTACTGTTAGTTGAATTGAACTGTGCCCGTGTCTCACTGTGCCCGTGCCTCACTGTGCCCGTGCCTGATGCAGATTTTCATGGGATACGGATTTTACTGCTACACCGGCGGCCATTCCAGTATTCAAAAGCCGCGCCTCCTCCTCGTCTGTGATAGGCGGAGCACTCAATTTCCCAGCATTCAGTGTTCCGCCTATCACAGACATCCGCTCATCCTCATAACACAGACGAGGATGAGAGGATGTCCGTTATAGGCTGAACACTGCCTGCTGTGAAACTGAGTGTTCTGCCTATCACAGACGACGAGGACTCGGGAGGCGGGGCTTTTGAACACTGCAATGGCCGCCATCTGTCTGCATGACACGCTGATCAGGTAGGCAGACGGCGGCTTGCGGTTAGTTAGTGTTACATTACATCTACTCGTGGCGGCTGCGGCGAGTAGATGTAATTGGGGTAACGCCACCCAGTGCCATTCCGGATACGCCCCCTGCAGCCCTGCTATGGAAACTTTGAAGGGAAAAAAAAATCTAAAAATAAAATTTTTTTTTAAAAAAAAATAAAAAAAATAAAAAAAAATAATAATAATCTAAAAAAAATCGATTTTCTTCAAATCTGAATCGATTTGAACTCAAAACTCGATTTAAGATTAAAATCGATTTTTTTTTCCCAGCCCTAATGTGTTGTACGTCACCGCGCTTTGCTCGAGCGTTTTTTTTTCACGATAGTTTATAGACAAGGCAGGCTTGAGAAGAACCACGTCGAGAAAAACGTTGGTTTTTTCAATGACATTAAAAATGGCCGTGTGTACGCGGCATAAGAGTCCGCAAAAGACTTGAGACTGGGGCGGAGGTTCACCTTCCAGCAGGACAACAACCCTAAACATACAACCAGAGCTACAATGGAATGGTTTAGATCAGTGGTCTCCAAACTGCGGTCCGGGGGCCGGATGTGGCCCCTTGCTTGCCTTTATTCAGCCCTTGGAACTATTCCTTCCGCAGACACAAAATGATGCAGAACCATTTCTCCCACTGACACCAATGATGGGGCACTATCCCCCCCCCACTGATACCAACTGTAACGGGAGCGCCCGGGGAACCCAGAATCTCTTGGACAGTATGGGATACCCTTGCTTCAGCTGCCCCAATGCCTCTTATGTGTCAACCACCCTGTGTCTCCCTTAGGGGCACAGGGTGAATGAAAACCCCCACTATAATCTGTGATTGTGTGACAGGGGGTCACTCTGGGCACAGGGTGAGAGGAAAAACCCCACTATGACCTATGATAGCCACATTCAATGCTGTTTATACATTGTATCTAGATTGGGTGTGTACTGTGGTTGGGGGTTGTGTAATCCTTGCTGTGATGAGGTGTGATTGCATTCTATTGTCTATTGTGAATTAAGTCTGCTACTGTGATGATGTGGATGGGAGCTGGTCGACAGTCTGGCTGCATATTATGGGATGTTGAAGTGTCTTCTGTGAGGAGGGGGGGGGGAATCACCCCTCCTGCTAAGACTGGTTATCAAAAGGAGAAGTTTGAACACACCTGACCTGTATCACCATTGTCATTGGACATTTAACCAGCCTTGTTCCCCAAGGATGGGAGGGAAGGGTTTTGAAGAGAAATGTGTTACCATTAGGGATGAGCTTGGAGTTCGAGTCGAACTCATGTTCGACTCGAACATTGCCTGTTCGCCCGTTCGCCGAACAGCGAACAAATTGGGGTGTTCGCGGCAAATTCGAAAAGTCTATGGGAGAAATCTAAAGTGCTAATTATAAAGGCTTATATGCAAGTTATTGTCCTAAAAAGTGTTTGGGGACCGGGGTCCTGCCCCAGGGGACATGTATCAATGCAAAAAGAAGTTTTAAAAACGGCCGTTTTTTCGGGAGCAGTGATTTTAATAATGCTTAAAATGAAAAAATAAAAGTGAAATATTCCTTTAAATTTCGTACCTGGGGGGTGTGTATGATATGCATGTAAAGTGGCGCATGTTTCCCGTGCTTAGAACTGTCCCTGCAAAAAATGTCATTTTTGAAGGAAAAAAATGCATTTAAAACTCATTCGCGGCTATTAATGAATTGTCGGCTCCCGGCAATACATACAAAAGTCATTGATAAAAAAAAAAGCATGGGGGTTCCCCAGAATTCAATTACCAGGCCCTTCAGGTCTGGAATGGATATTAAGGGGAACCCCCCGCAAATTAAAAAAAAAATTGACGTGGGGTTCCCCCAAATATCCATTCCAGGCCCCTTACCAATTCACATAGGGGGGGCCGGGATCTGGGGGTCCCCTTTGTTAAGGGGGTCTTCCAGATTCCGATAAGCCCCCCGCCCGCAGACCCCCACAACCACCGGGCAAGGGTTGTGGGGATGAGGCCCTTGTCCCCATCAACATGGGGACATCCTCCCCATGTTGAGGGAATGTGGCTTGGTACGGTTTCAGGAGGGAGGGGGGGCACTCTCTCGTCCCCCCCTTTTCCCCTGCGGCCGGCCAGGTTGCGTTCCCCTTAATATCCATTCCAGACCTGAGGGGCCTGGTAATTGAATTCTGGGGAACCCCCATGCTTTTTTTTTTTATCAATGACTTTTGTATGTATTGCCGGGAGCCGACATTTTTTGCAGGGACAGTTCTAAGCACGGGAAACATGCGCCACTTCACATGCATATCATACACACCCCCCAGGTACGAAATTTAAAGGAATATTTCACTTTTATTTTTTCATTTTAAGCATTATTAAAATCACTGCTCCCGAAAAAACGGCCGTTTTTAAAACTTCTTTTTGCATTGATACATGTCCCCTGGGGCAGGACCCCGGTCCCCAAACACTTTTTAGGACAATAACTTGCATATTAGCCTTTATAATTAACACTTTAGATTTCGAACGTTCGAGTCCATTGTATTTAATAGGGTTCTAAAGTTCACACAAACATTTTGTCTGTTCGCAGGTTCTGGTGCGAACCGAACAGGGGGGTGTTCGGCTCATCCCTGGTTACCATGTGTTTTGAAAATAAAGTCATTCCCTGTTTTGGAACTTGAATACAGAGCGTTGTCTCATATCTCTGGAAGGATTAATCCTATGGGAAGTGGTTGCCTGGCTGTGGAGGGTCGATAGTGGTTGTGTGTTCAGAGAGGGAATATTCTAAACGGCGTTACCCCCTTTCATATGGGGGGGGTGTCGTTACACCAACAAAGGGTCACTATTCCTCCCACTAAAACCAATGATAGGGCATTGTTTACTTTCATTGACGTTGGGGCAAAGTCCGGCCCCCCTAAAGCCTGAATGACAGTAAACTGGCCCTTCGTTTGGATAGTTTGGAGACCCCTGGTTTACATCAAAGCATATTCATGTGTTAGAATGGCCCAGTCACAGTCCAGACCTAAATTTCAATTGAGAATCTGTGGCAAGACTTGAAAATTGCTGATCACAGACGCTCTCCATCCAATCTGACAGAGCTTGAGATATTTTACAAAGAAGAATGGGCAAAAATGTCCCTCTCTAAATGTGCAAAGCTGGTAGAGACATCCCCAAAAAGACTTGCATCTGTAATTGCAGAGACAGGCGGTTCTACAAAGTATTGACTCCGGGGGGCGCCATACAAATGTACCCCCCACACTTTTCACATATTTATTTGTAAAAAAAATTGAAAACCATTTATCATTTTTCTTCCACTTCACAATTATGTGCCACTTTGTGTTGGTCCATCACATAAAATCCCAATAACATGCATTTACATTTTTGGTTGTAATGTGACATAATGTGAAAAATTTCAAGGGGTATGAATACTTTTTCAAGGCACTGTAAGTACACCCTGTATTGGGCTATGCTTTGTACATATTTCATGTCTGAGGTTTACAACCAATTTAATGCTCAGAAAATCGTGTCTGTATAATCTTACCCAGAAGCAGTTTAGGTCGAACTTGTGCCACCTTCACAAAGCTGCAATTTTTCTGGCATTGCCATGTCGGTACATTTTGATTCATTTTTACATGCAATCGCTGGAATCCTTACTAAAATTTCAACAGGCGGTGTCAGAATAGAACACATTGTACATAAATATTTAGGGACAGAAAAAAGGAAATAAAAAGGAAATATGCTTACATCTGATCCATTTTTCATGAAAGCTCCTGGACCCTGTTAGATTCTATTTATTTATTTTTATTTTTTTATTTTTTTTGCTGGTGACTAGTCCTTTATTCTCGTTGTTAAATATTTTTTATTGAGTTTTGCATAAGAAAACAAGTTACAAATGCAGTACAGATGATGAAAAAGTGGGATAAGAATCATAACCATGAAAACAAGATTCTATTTATTTATTTTTTTGTTTTCTTTTTGGTAAATTGTGTAATTTTTCTAGAAGTGTATATCTCATAAAAATGTATTTGAAAGCATTTAAACTGCCAAATGTATAAAATTTTAAAGCATTTTAAAACCTAAAAGCAAAAAATTTCATATATTGGAGCTTACCAGCACTTAGAGTTTTTTGTTTAGGAAAAAAATGTTTGTTTTTTTTTGTTTGTTTTTTATGCATTTTAGTGTAAATATGAGATCTGAGGTCTTTTTGACCCCAGATCTCACATTTAAGAGGACCTGTCATGCTTTTTTTCTATTACAGGGGATATTTACATTATACAATATGAAAAAAAAGTGACCCAAAATAATTTGTGGGTGAAAAAAAAAAAAAAAAGTAAAATAAATACGAAAAAAAAAAATAATAATAATAATTTAAAGCACCCCGTCCCGCCGAACTTGCGCACAGAAGTGACCGCATATATACAAGCAATAACGGTGACATGGACATACAGATACAGTGAACATGATTATCCAAATAAAAGATCAAGAATACAGTTGATAGATTCATAGTTGGGCAGGCTTTACTTGGCATCCCTGAGCATGTACTCAACGCGTTTCTTGGCGTTTGAAGCCAGTCATCAGGAGTGGGGTGCATATAATTTGACTAAAGGGGAGATGGATAGATAGGTCAATAGAGTCTCAAAAAAATGGTGTCATATTTAAAACAAAAAACAGAGTCAGGTGGTCTAGTACATAACCAATGGCAAAGCCCAAAATAGGGTTGTCCCAAGCATTTCAAATATGGAATGGAGTGGTAGTCCTGGATGCACTGTCTTCATTGGAGTGTTTGGGGGCCCATCCCCGCTTCAACCCCGGGTGAGACAGTGCATCCAGGACCACCACTCCATTCCATATTTGAAATGCTTGGGACAACCCTATTTTGAGCTTTGCCATTGGTAATGTACTAGACCACCTGACTCTGTTTTTTGTTTTAAATATGACACCATTTTTTTGAGACTCTATTGACCTATCTATCCATCTCCCCTTTAGTCAAATTATATGCACCCCACTCCTGATGACTGGCTTCAAACGCCAAGAAACGCGTAGAGTCCATGCTCAGGGATGCCAAGTAAAGCCTGCCCAACTATGAATCTATCAACTGTATTCTTGATCATTTATTTGGATAATCATGTTTACTGTATCTGTATGTCCATGTCACCGTTATTGCTTCTATCAGTCATGTCCTTGACAATGAATATTGATTATGTTTATGTGATAACCCCTATCTGTATTATGCCCTTGTCTGCATGATCTGTGTATTTTTTATTATGATACAATATATTTTGACATTTCCATCCATGCCTTGATTTTTATTCTTTAGACTGATTATGTAGCACTTTTAAATGGCTACAGACTATTCCCTAACAGGATTGTGACATTTCACCTACCTCTGATATCCTAGACTATTTTCCTACGCCCATCCATGCCTCATTTAAAGTCCCACAGCCCATTCTTTCCTTTTTTACCTTTGGGATCAGGCTCTCTCATCCAACACCAGTACCTGACTTCAGCCCTACTGAACACCTTAAGGATTGGATCTTCTCATCCAACATCAATGCCGGACCTCAACCCTACTGAACACCTTTGGGATCAGGCTCTCTCATCCAACACCAGTACCTGACTTCAGCCCTACTGAACACCTTAAGGATTGGATCTTCTCATCCAACATCAATGCCGAACCTCAACCCTACTGAACACCTTTGGGATCAGGCTCTCTCATCCAACACCAGTACCTGACTTCAGCCCTACTGAACACCTTAAGGATTGGATCTTCTCATCCAACATCAATGCCGAACCTCAACCCTACTGAACACCTTTGGGATCAGGCTCTCTCATCCAACACCAGTACCTGACTTCAGCCCTACTGAACACCTTAAGGATTGGATCTTCTCATCCAACATCAATGCCGGACCTCAACCCTACTGAACACCTTTGGGATTAGGCTCTCTCATCCAACACCAGTACCTGACTTCAGCCCTACTGAACACCTTAAGGATTGGATCTTCTCATCCAACATCAATGCTGAACCTCAACCCTACTGAACACCTTTGGGATCAGGCTCTCTCATCCAACACCAGTACCTGACTTCAGCCCTACTGAACACCTTAAGGATTGTATCTTCTCATCCAACATCAATGCCGGACCTCAACCCTACTGAACACCTTTGGGATCGGGTCTTCTAATCCAACATCAATGCCTGACCTCAACCCTACTGAACACCTTTGGGATCGGGTCTTCTAATCCAACATCAATGCCTGACCTCAACAATACTGAACACTTTTGGGATCCGGTCGTCTCATCCAAAATAAGTACCTGACCTCCATAATATTGAAAAAAAAAATATCTTATAGCCACAAAGGAGAGCCAACTCCACACTGATGGCCATGGTTTTGGAACAGGATGTCTATCAAGCTCATATAGGTGTGACTGTCAGGTGTCCACAAACATTAAGCTATATCGTTTACATAAATGTCTCTTGGCTGAATTTGCACAAATTCCCCCCGAGACCCTTCAAAATCTTGTGAAATGTCTTCCCAGAACAACAAAAGATCTTTTGGCCACAAAAGAGGCTAACCCTATATTTAAGCTCATATAGGTGTTTATGTCAGGTGTCTACAAATTTTCTATCCTATATAGTGTACTCAACAACAATCCTGTCACTACATGAAGCACTCGAAATACGACACGAAGGAAACAAGTGGTATTCAGCGGCAAGCAAAGAGAATACCAACACTTTCCCCCTATGGAGAAGTTATACCTACGGTGAAATGACAGCGCACTGCAGCATTATTGGGCCTGCAGCAAAACTCTGCCAAAGATGCAACATTGGTTAACCACTTGAGACCCGCGCTATAGACGAAAGACGTCTGCAGCGCGGCTCTCAAGTGCCGGGTGGACGTCCTGCTGTGTTTACATCCGGCCGCGCTCCGCAGAGGGCGCGCGGCGGGGAACAGCTGTGCCCGCCGCATCACGTGATGCCGATACGCGTGCCTGGTGGCCGCGATGTCCGCCAGGTACACGCGATCGGCTGTTACAGAGGCAGGACGTGGATCCCTGTCAGGGAGAGAGGAGACCGATGCTGTGTCCCTTGTACATAGGGACACAGATTTGTCACCTCCCACAGTCAGTCCCCTCCCCCACACAGTAAGAATCACTAATAAGGAACATATTTAACCCCTTGATCGCCCCCTAGTGTTAACCCCTTCCCTGCCAGTCACATTTATACAGTAATCAATGCATTTTTTATAGCACTGTTCGCTGTATAAATGTGAATGGTCCCAAAATAGTGTCAAAAGTGTCCGATATGTCCGCCGCAATATCGCAGGCCTGACAAAAATCGCAGATCGCCGCCATTACTAGTAAAAAAATAAAATATAATAAAAACGTTATAATTCTATCCCCTATTTTGTAGGCACTATAACTTTTGCGCAAACCAATCACTATACGCTTATTGCAATTTTTTTTACCAAAAATATATAGAAGAATATGAATCAGCCTAAACTGAGAAAAAAAATTGTTTTTTAAAAAAAAAATTGGGATATTATTATAACAAAAAGTAAAAAAATAGGATTTTTTGTACTCACCGTAAAATCCTTTTCTCTGACATCCATGGACTGACACGGTGTCTCTTTACACTTTACACGTGGGTTATGTCCCTGCTTGCAGGAGAAGACCTAGGCAGAATGTGAAATGTTATACATACATTCTAAAAGCCAGAGCTGAACAGCCCCACCCAGGGGGCGGTCCCTCCGGACATAACCCTCCCACTACAGTCAGCAGACTTCAGTTCATAACAAAGCAGTACAAACTTAAAAGGAAGGGTGGGTGCCGTGTCAGTCCATGGATGTCAGAGAAAAGGATTTTACGGTGAGTACAAAAAAATCCTATTTTCTCTTACCATCCATGGACTGACACGGTGTCTCTTTACACTTTACACGTGGGATGTCCCAAAGCAGTGTCAAGAGGGATGGGAGCAGTATAAATGGAAAAACCAAAACTTCACTCCAATAAGGCAGAGCTCCTCAACGGAGGAGTCGCAACTTTAAACAGCGGCCTGCAGCACCCTGCGGCCGAAGGAAGCATCCGAAGATGCAGCCACATTAACCTTATAAAACTTAAAAGGCATGAACAGACGACCAGGTCGCCGCCTTGCACACTTGTGCAACCGACGCTTGATGTCGGGAAACCCAGGAAGCACCAATTGTCCTGGTGGAATGCGCCGCAACCGGAAAGGGAGGCGCCCGCCCTTTGAGAGCATAGGCTTGAATGACGGTTTGTCTGATTCCCCTAAAAATGATGGCAGACGAAACCGCTTGGCTCTGTTATGGACCAGAGACAGTCACAAATAGTGAGTCGGACTTCCGAATAGAAGCAGTAGCAGACAGGTACACCCGTAAGGCTCGTACCACCTCCAATATGTGCAGCGCAAACTCTCTGGGATGCGATGGGTGAGGACACAAGGACGGGAGGGCAATGTCCTCATGTAGGTGAAAGGTCGACACCACCTTTGGCAAAAAAGGAAGATCGCGGATGCAACACCGCCTTATCCTTATGGATGACTAAATATGGCGACTTGCAGGACAAAGCCGCCAACTCAGACACTCGTCAAACAGAAGTGATTGCCACTAAAAAGGCCACCTTCTGAGACAAGACAAGAGGGGAATATCCCGGATATTCCCAAAAGGAGGTTCCTGGAGGACCGAGAGCACCAAATTCAGATCCCACGGTGGGAGAGGAGGCTTGACAGGAGGGAGCACATGGCGAACCCCCAACACAAGGTGCTAACCAAGAAAATGACCCGCTAGAGGTCGCTGAAAGAAGACGGCCAAGGCCGAAATCTGATCCTTGATGGTACTCAAAGCAAGCTTTTGGGTCACTCCACACTGCAGAGGACGCAGGATTCTGGGGACGGAATACGTCCGAGGACGTCAGTCCAGCGCTTCGCACATGGCGATATAAGCTTTCCAGGTACGGTGATAGATCTGCCTGGAGGAAGACTTCCGTGTCCTTAACATGGTCAAAATGACCGAGTCCGAGAGACCTCGGTCCCTCAACACCTGGCTTTTAACAGCCCTGCCGTTAAAGCCAGAGACTGTAAGCCAGATGAAACATAGGACCTTGAGACTGAAGGTCCTCCCTCATCGGCAACCGCCAGGGAACGTCCGCGACGAGACGTACCAGATCAGCGTACCAGTGATGCTGAGGCCAATCCGGAACAATTAGGATCGCCAGAGTTTATATCAGGCGATAAGGACCCTATGGGGCCACCAACGCATCTGAGGCATCGCCCAAGGATCCCTGGATCTGGCCACAACCTCGACCATTGCGATTGAGTTGAGAGGCCATCAGGTCCACATCCGGCGTGCCCCACCGTCGGTAAAGGAGTTGAAATATGCAAGGACCACTCTTCTTGGTCCGGTGTCTGGCGATTGGTGACTCAGATAGTCCGCCTGCCCATTGTCTATGCCCAGAATGTAAAATGGCCTACAGAGCCGGCACGTTTCTTCCGGCCCACTTCAGGATACGGACTACCTCGGAAGCCGCAGCTGAGCTCCGAGTTCCCCCTTGATGGTTTACATACGCCACCGCCGTGGCGGTGTCCGACTGGCTCCTGATGGAGCGACCCCGTACTCTCTCTGACCTGAGGAGAGACACAGTCCGATGGCCTGTATTACCAGAACAGTGATTGGTAAACGGGCTCGTCCGGAGTCCAAGGCCTGAGCCGACAGGACTCCCCAGACTCCACCCCAGCCCGTCAGGCTGGTGTCCGTCGTGAGTACCGTCCATTGGATGGGAGGGGAACGACTTTCCGGACCGAAGAGCCGAGGATCTCAACCACCATGTCAGGGGCGCCCTGACCAGGTGAATCACCTGGATCTGAAGATCCAAGGACAACGGGGATTTGTCCCAGGTGGACAAGATCTCCTTCTGCAATGCCCTGGTGTGTGATTGGGCATACGGAACGGCCGCGAAGGAGGCCACCACGAGTCTCAGGACTCTCATGCAAAAAACGGATTGACAACCATTTTTGGGATGTCAGCACCCGCACCGCAGACTGAAGTGTCAGCAACTTCTCCAGAGGTAGGATACCTTTGCCTCCAAGGAGTCCAGAATCAGAACTAGATACTCCAGACACTGAGTCGGGACCAGGACTGACTCCTGAATGTTCAGGAACCACCCGAGTCCCTGAGGGTCTAATTGACGATAGTCACCTTTTCTCTAAGTCTGATCCACTTTCTGCTCTTAGCAGAAGATCGTCCAGATAGCCCACGACAGCAATACCTCGCTGTAACAGAAGGCTAGAACCAGAGCAAGCACCTTGGTGAACACCCTTGGTGCAGAGGCTAGGCTGAAAGGAAGAGCCACAATCGATAGTGGACTTCGCTGATCGCAAAGCGCAGAAACTTCTGGTGACTTGCGCAGATCGGAACATGCAAGTAGGCATCCTTGAAGTCCAAGGACGCCAGAAGAAAATCCCTTTGGTGGAGTGTAGCGATCACCGTGCGAATGGATTCCATGCAGAATTTCTGCACCTTCTCGAAGGCATTCAGGGCCTTGAGGTCCAGGATAGGTCGAACCACGTCCTATTTTTGGGACGACAAACAGATTCGAGTAGAATCCCTGAAAACTCTCCTGTGACGGAACCGGCACAATCACTCCGGACCTGATCAAATCCTGTACAGCCCCCAAGAGGGCTGCCCGACAGGTAGGAAGGAGAGGAAGATTTGAGGGAAAGAATCTGTCTGGGGGCCAGGATCGGAATACTATCCTGTATCCTGAGGTGACCTCCTCGCACACCCACCAGTCGGAGATTCGGGAGGACCACCGATTCGTGACCTGCGAAGTCGTCCCCCCACCCCAGAGTCGGGCGGAGGCAAGACTTCACGCGGAGGCGGGCTTGGGAGCCGCATGTTCGGCTTACGCACCCAGGGGCACTTGTGCCCACCAGCCGCACTGCCGTCAGTCTGAGAGGGCCTACCCGTGGACTCTGACTGACGAAGAAAAATAGGATTTTTATAACAGCTTACCTGTAAAATCCTTTTCTTGGAGTACATCACGGGACACAGAGCGACATAGTCATTACTAATGGGTTATATAGATACCTTCAGGTGCTGGCACTGGCAACTTCCAAAACCGGAAGTACCCTCCCCTATATAAGCCCCTCCCATCCGGGAGCACCTCAGTTTTGTAGCAAAGCAATAAGTGTCCCAAAAAGAGGGGTGGGAGCTCTGTGTCCCGTGATGTACTCCAAGAAAAGGATTTTACAGGTAAGCTGTTATAAAAATCCTATTTTCTTTCTCGTACATTACGGGACACAGAGCGACATAGTCATTACTAATGGGATGTCCTAAAGCAATGCCCAACGAGGGGGGGGATACACCATATATAAGCTGAGCGCTATCAGACATGAGGATCTTTTGCGGCCTGCAACACACTGCGCCCAAAGGCGACATCCTCCTGACTTCTAACGTCCACCTGGTAGAACCTAGTAAACGTGTGTACTGAAGACCATGTTGCGGCCTTACAGATTTGAGCCAGGGAGGCCTGGTGATGCACTGCCCATGAAGTTCCAACTGCTCTCGTGGAGTGCGCCCTAACTTTGAACGGAGGCGGTCTCCTTCTCAAGCCATAGGCTTGCATTATGACCTGTCGAATCCACTTGGCTAAAGTAGATTTTGACGCTGCCTGACCCCTTCTGGGGCCTTCCGGCAGAATAAACAAAGTATCAGTTCTGCGAATCTGAGCAGTGGATTTTAGATAAGCTTTAACTGCTCTTACTACATCCAAAGAATGCAATAACTTTTCCTCTACCGAAGTAGGTTTGGGGAAAAAAGAAGGAAGAACCACATCTTGGTTCAAATGAAACCTCGATACCACCTTAGGAAGAAAGGCTGGATGAGGACGTAACACTACTCTGTCCTTATGGATAACCAGATATGGCTCCCTACAGGACATAGCTGCTAATTCCGACACTCTTTTAGCCGAACAAATGGCTACTAGAAAAATCAATTTCCTGGTGAGAAGAACCAGGGAAATATGCTGTAATGGTTCAAATGGTTGTTTCTGTAGAACCGACAGAACCAAGTTTAGATCCCATGGACATATGGGAATATTAACCGGAGGACTAATACGCATCACTCCTTGTATAAAGGCTTTGACTAGTGAATGCGAAGCCAAGGGCCTTTGAAAAAATATTGACAAGGCCGAAATCTGACCCTTGATAGTACTCAAGGCAAGCTTCCTATCTACAGCCCATTGTAGGAAGTCCAGAATCCTACCTATTACGTATTTACGTGGATGCCATTTCTTGGCCTCACACCAGGCGATGTACGCCTTCCAGATTCTATAGTAGATCTGCCTGGATACCGGCTTCCTGGCATTGATCATGGTAGATACCACAGCATTAGAGAGCCCTCTCTTTTTTAGAATGTGGGCTTCAATAGCCAGGCCGTCAAACCTAGGGCTGGTAAGGAAGGGTGGTATATCGGTCCTTGCGAAAGCAGGTCCGGACGATGTGGGAGGGTCCAAGGACTCCCCACAGACATCTTTACAATCTCCGCGTACCATGCTCTTCGGGGCCACGCTGGAGCCACCAGAATCACTGGTTTCTTTTCTACCCTGATTCTGCGAAGTAATCGAGGTAACAATTGTGGCGGTGGGAATGCATATATCAGCTTGAACTGATCCCAAGGGAACACTAGGGCATCCGAGCCGCAAGCTAGGGGATCCCTTGTCCAAGAGACAAACCTGTCCACTTTTGCGTTGAATCTGGATGCTAGCAGATCTACATCCGGTGTTCTCCACCGCTGACATATTGTCCGGAAAACCTCGGGATGAAGGGACCATTCCCCTGGGCATAATTGTTGGCGACTTAGAAAGTCCGCCTTCCAATTCTCCACTCCTGGAATGAATACCGCAGATATGGCTGGGACATATCTTTCTGCCCATCTCAGGATGTAATTTACTTCCCTCTGGGCTGCACGACTCCTGGTGCCCCCCTGATGATTGATATATGCCACTGCTGTGGCATTGTCTGATTGAATTCTGACAGGGGACCCTTGGAGTTTGGATGTCCATGCTACTAGGGCATACCGGGCTGCTCGTATCTCTAAGAGATTGATGGGCAGGGCCTTTTCCGCATCCGACCATCTGCCCTGGAGAGACCATTGCTCCAGTACTGCTCCCCAGCCTATAAGGCTGGCATCTGTAGTGACCACCTTCCAAGAAATCGGACTGAAGGATTTCCCTCTTTCCAGATTCTGGGGAACCAACCACCAGCGGAGGCTCTTGCGAACGGAAGGGGACAAGGACATTGGTAAGTCCAGAGCCTGAACTTTTTTGTTCCAGGCTGACAGTATGGCCCTTTGCAAATTCCTTGAATGGAATTGACCGTAGGGTACTGCTTCGAATGATGCCACCATTTTTCCCAGCAGCCTCATGCACAGGCGTATGGATGGCTGTCTTTTTGAACCCACTAAGTGGATCAAATCTCTCAAAGACGACCCCTTTTCTTGAGGCAAGAAAATTTTTCTCTGGTCTGAATCCAGCCTTAGCCCCAAGTATTCCAGACTTTTGACTGGTTTTAGGGCTGACTTGTCTCGGTTGATAATCCAACCGTGATATTCCAGATACTTGATTGTCTCGTGAACAACCACTTCTAGTTTTTCCACTGAGTGGTCTATCAGCAACAAGTTGTCTAGATATGCCATTATCGTTACACCTCGTGTTCTTAGATTGGCCAATAATGGGGCCAGAATTTTTGTGAACACTCGTGGTGCTGTGGCCAGACCGAAGGGTAAGGCTCTGAACTGAAAATGGCGCCCTTCTACCGCAAAGCGTAGAAATTTTTGGTGGGCTGGAAAGATGGGAATGTGCAAATAAGCATCTTTGATGTCGATCGAGGCTAACCATTCCTCCCCTTGTAGGGCAGTGGCCACCGACCGAATCGACTCCATCCGGAAAGTCCTGATATGTAGGAATTTGTTTAGCCCTTTTAGATTTAATATGGGCCTCACGTCCCCGTTTGGCTTCGGGACTGTAAAGAGGTTTGAGTAAAACCCGAACCCCCATTCTTCCAGGGGAACCTCTATAATTACTGCTTGGAGCAATAATTGTTCTAGTGCCAACAGGAGGGATCCTCTCTTCTGGGGATCCCTTGGCACGTTTGACCTTATAAAGTGGGAAGGAGGAGTGTCTTTTAACTCCAATTTGTATCCCAGATTTACTGCGGAGAGCACCCATCTGTCTCCGATCGTGTCCCGCCAGGTCTCTGCGAACAACTGAAGTCTTCCCCCCATCCGATTGAGTGGGGGCAACCCTTCATGCATTTGACTTTGGGGGAGGTTTTGTACCTCTCCTGCTCCAGGGCTTCTTGTTACCCTGCAATTGTCCCTGATTTTTACCTCCGGGATTTGACCGAGGAGGCCGTCGGAACTGTTTCACAGCCGATGTCCTAGGGACTGGAGAAGCAGGCCTCTTAAAAGAGGGACCTCTAACTCTTTTTTTAACCGGCAAAAGTGTACTTTTACCGCTGGAAATTCTCTGGATATATTTGTCCAGGTCTTCCCCGAATAAGCGTTCACCATGAAATGGGAGGCTGACCAGCAATTTTTTACAGGGAGCTTCAGCAGACCAGTTTTTGAGCCATAAAAGCCTGCGCATATGTACTACAGACAGCGTAAGGCGGGAGGCCTGATGGATTGAATCCTTTATAGCATCCACCGCAAAGCATAAGGCTCTAGGTAGATCAGCTAGGGCAAGAGCCTGCTGATCCGGCACGTCCCTTAAGACCTGTTTCAACTGATCCTTCACTGCTTGGCAGACCCCTATAGCTGCCACTGCTGGTTGTGTCACCAATCCTGCTGTAGAAAAAGCAGATTTTAATAAGGACTCTAATTTTTTATCTATTGGGTCCTTGAACATTTGGACATTATCCACTGGACATGTCAGTGATTTATTCACACAAGAGATGGCTGCGTCCACTGTAGGGACCCTCCATTTTTTGATGAACTTATCCTCCATGGGATAGACCACTTGAAATCTCTTGGGAGGAGTAAATATTTTATCAGGATGCTCCCAATCCTGGTAAATGAGCCCTTCCAGTAAAGGATGGATCGGAAAGGAACAAACAGTCTGGGGAGCTTTTAGCGACCCCAACGAGGAGACAGAAGTGGATGATGGCTCCGCAAGGGGCATTTTAAATGCTGATCGGACCATATTAGTCAGGGACTGAACCCATAACCTTTCAGCATGTGATGCTGAGAATGGCTCTTCCACTGTTGATTCCTCTACAACAGAATCGACCTCATCCTGATCCCCTTCAGGCAGGTCAATCCCTGTATGGGACTGTTGCTCTGCTAACAGGCACTCTGAGGGAGGAGACGGAGATCGAGCGCTTTTTTCCTGTGACAGGGAAGCAGCGATCAATGCTGACAATCTCTCTTCCAGCCCTCCCAGAGCTGAGGAAAAAACCTCCTCTGTTACATACACAGGAGCAGGTGAACTGAGGACAGCCACAGTACCAGGTACTCCTGAGGGTGCTCTACGGTCACTAACCTCTGATTCTTCAGGGGAGACTGGTGCAGCCGAAGCATGCCCAAGATCCTCAGAGCCCGATGGAGACCCCCTATGCTTCCTGGAATTTTTAGTCCCGGAGTTTTTTGACGGCATTATTCCTAAGCCCAAAGCTGAGGTATTCCAGCCGAAATACACCACTTACTGACAATAGTCTAGCACAAATGCTGCTATAAAACCAGTTGGTGTCTACTAATGTGCCTTTCTATGGGGATGCCTGCATCAACCGCTTGCTGTATGCCTTTTTCTAAATGTTGCCAGCTCTGTCTCTGCACTCCATAGCCAGCTCACAACACATAATTGTGGTTTTTAACATGCTGGGACGCCCGCACATGCGCAGAAGCGCTGCGGCGCGCACAGAGCGTCATCCCCCAAGCTCCGCCCCCTTTCCCGGCTCACCTCTATATATAGAGGCACGCGCACGCGCGCGGCCACGTGCGCCTTCGGCGCTAATTTTGAAAAGGAAACCAGGGACAAGAGCCAGGGCCCCTTTTGCCGCAGGCCGGGGGATGGACGAGCATTGCAACATGGCAGAGGAAGCAGTTTCCCTTAAGAGAACTCACCATCTGCCTGGACTTGCTCTGATAAAAAGAAACTAGTCCACATGACAAGAAACGTTCCACAGCGGCCTCTAGTGGATTAACACAGGTACCGCAGTCTGATATATTAAATATATATATATATTTTTTTTTTTTCTTGACCACTATTAAAATTATTACATTTTTTAGTAGTTACAGGCATGCACAGATATTAGCGGGAATACCGTTAGGTAACAGACAGAAAGACAAATTAGGCTTGGGGGTCCCCCAATAGAACCAAGTTCCTGGGGGCCCCCACTTACCTGTTCCCCGCCGCAGGACTTTGTTTGGTCCACAGAAGCCCAAACTTCACCTATCACGGCAGGCATTGTAATTAAACCTTCAGGGACCGGGTTCCCAAGGATTCCACTCCCCTGGACCTGTATAGCACCCTGCACAGAAAACATCTTGGTCATGGGTATGACCAGAGCTCTGGATCCCAGGGTCCAGCTCTCCTAAGAGAAGCATTACAGGCAAAACCTTGCTCTTCTCTGCAAGGCCCGGGTACCGACCGTTTAGCTATGAAGCTTTTTTGGTCGGATCCGGAATAGCTTACTGAGGCCCAAAAGAACCTGTACGCAAGCTCAGTGAAAAACACATGTTACTTCTTGGCCAACACCTTAGACACTGGCAAAAAACTGAGGTGCTCCCGGATGGGAGGGGCTTATATAGGGGAGGGTACTTCTGGTTTTGGATGTTGCCAGTGCCAGCACCTGAAGGTATCTATATAACCCATTAGTAATGACTATGTCGCTCTGTGTCCCGTGATGTACGAGAAAGAAAACCCCTTTTGCTGGAAAGGAAGGCCCCTGTTTGCGGCGGGCCTCCTCACCCTTGCTAGTCTAAGGAAGAAGAGTGCTTTTACCTCCCATGACATCCATGACGATGTCATCCAGAGCAGCACCGAAAGGTCTACCACCTTTAAATGGTAGATCCGTCAGGAGCTTCCTAAGGCTAGGTCAGCAGACCAGCACTTCAACCAGATAAGACGACGCAATACCACTGCCGAGACAGAGGCCCTGGATATTAAAAGGGGCCGCGTCCAACGTGGCGTCGCACACATAAACCAGGCCCTGAACCAGTTGGTGGGCCAAAGCAACTGTGTCTGGAGGAAGATTATGCTCCTGTACAGCTAGGTGCAACATTTTTGCCCAACCTGTAAGTGTTTAAGACACAAGGGTCGCCGCTACCACAGGCCGTAGGGCGGATCCCAACAAGGCAAACATGGCTCTGCTCACCACTTCTGACCTCCTGTCAGTGGGGTCCTCAAATGCAGGAGTCCCCTCCATCGGGAGAGTGATGGCCTTGTTCAACCGGGCGACTGGAGGGTCGACCCTGGGGGAGAAGCCCACTTCTTAAGTAGGGCATCTTCAAGGGGTATCTGATAGACAAACGCAGCGGGACCATAAAAAAAATTCTTCTGCGGCTTTTCCCAGACCTTATCAATGAGCTGGTCAAAGAAAGTACATATGGAAAAACCTCTTTAGAAGGCCTGGCCTTAAAAGAACCAAAGGAGACTGTATCCGCCTGAGGTTCTGCATCCGCAGCATTTTAGCTTGAGAGTGTCCCTCACCGCAGTCATGAGTACACTAACAAGCGCCCTGTCATTTACTGACTCAGAACTGGAGTTTTCCTCATAAGGAATGTCCTGTTCAAAACCATCCAATACATTCAGAACTAGGGTCCTGAGCGGTAGTGGCTAGGCCCATATCTGAATCAGCGCACTGCCCTCATGAAGTAAAGTGGGGAGAGGGCGCTTTTTTGCTCCCTTGCGCTTGCACACAGCCCCCATCCTGGTCAGAAATGATTCCAGGACTGCCCACAACTGGTCACTAGGGACCGCAGGTGCTGAAGCACTGCCTGTTGTCCACTGACATTTAGGGGAAGCTGGTGACAGAGACTCCATATTGCCCCCCTCTGAGACTCCTCAGATAAAAAGTCCACCCACAGGCTGTGCTGACTGAGGAGGGGGCGCCCAGGGGACTCACCAAACTGGACCAGGGACCACTCAGTTCCGCTGTCTGTACTGCGCTGTGTCAGCGCTGGTGAGCTGTAAGGAGATTTGCGCTGTTACAGCAGCGCTAGAGGCCAAAACTAGTGCTGAAGAGCGTGTGGGCTACAAGAAAATGGCCGCCGCACTTCACTGAGGCGATCCGCGGCAAGATGGCCGCCATGACTCAGCAAAAGTGAAAAAAACAGCACACACACAGCGCCACTCAGCGCTCAGGCCCCAAAACACACAAAAAAAGGCCCCAAGCATATCTGCAGACCAGCATTAGCCCCTCCAAGAACAGTGTGACCCCCAGGCACCCCACACAGCACAGCGCCAGCAATGGTGACAGAGTGACAATGAAATACAGGGGGAGACAGGGAAAATCCCCCACAGAGAAACACACAGCCTTTTGTACTCACCTGCAGGCAGGAGAGACTACTTACCCGTCCCCTGAGGGACCCACTGGTGTGTTTCTGACAGGACTATCACAGTGCAGTACTGAGTAGCTGTCGGTCCGGTCCACCGTGAAAGATACAGTCAGTCAGGAACTGTTCAGTCTTGAGAGGACCGTGGGAGCATGAAAGCAAACCCGGCCACCCCTGGAGTCATGGGGCCTGTCGTGAACTGAGTCTCACGCACACAAGGCGAGGATCAGCACGCTCGATGGTCGGACAGGGAAGACTACGAGGATATCTTGTACCCAACCTGTTGCCCAGCCGACAGTTGATAGAAGATTCTCAAAAATAAAATAAAAAAGAATTCCAGAAAAGGAATAAAAATAGGTCAGGAGACTGGCTCCTGAGAGAGCCACGTCTTCTCCTTCTGCTAGGCAGAAAAAAACTGAAGTCTGCTGACTGTAGTGGGAGGGTTATGTCCGGAGGGACCGCCCCCTGGGTGGGGCTGTTCAGCTCTGGCTTTTAGAATGTATGTATAACATCTCACATTCTGCCTAGGTCTTCTCCTGCAAGCAGGGACATAACCCACGTGTAAAGTGTAAAGAGACACCGTGTCAGTCCATGGATGGTAAGAGAAAATAGTGTTTTTTTTCAAAATTTTCTGTCTTTTTGTTTATAGCGCAAAAAATAAAAACCGCAGAGGTGATCAAATACCCCCCAAAGAAAGCTCTATTTGTGGGAAAAAAATGATAAAAATATAATTTGGGTACAGCATTGTATGACCGCGCAATTGTCATTCAAAGTGCGTCAGCGCTGAAAGCTGAATTGGTCTGGGTACGAAGGGGGTTTAAGTGCCCAGTAAGCAAGTGGTTAAACTGCGGCCCTCCGGGTGTTCAGGAACTACAACTCCTATCATGCCCAGTCATGTCTGTAATTGTCAGAGTTTTACAATGCCTCATGGGATTTGTAGTTCCGCAACAGCTGCAGGGCCGTAGTTTGAGGATCCCTGGGTTAACAAATCCAATTCTAAACTCCATCAGCGAAGGTCATTTCAGGATACATATGTTGTTTCGAAGCCCAAACAAGTTTGACTCCCTGATCCAGACCTCCTGCATACTGCTCTGTTCCTTTGAAATCATGCTGAGGGACCAAAGCTTCTTTGATCTGATATCACTGCTTGTGTCGTGCATCAGCAATAAAAGAAGCACAGTACACCAGCATGGCGTATGAAAGACATGCTGGCCATTTCTCATAAGGCAATCGTCTAATTACAGAAAATATCTAGTCTACTTGAAAAGAAGATTTTTTTTTGTTCAAAAGTTGTTGAAGTCACTAAAAAAACAACACAACACATTTTTTTCCAAACTATGGCACCTTAAGGCACTGTCCCAGCTTACTAGTAGAGAAAAGCAAAATTAAAAGTGATTTCCCTGAAAATAAAAATGCTATTGGATAATAAATAAGAGGATTTGAGAAACTGGAGTCAATGAGAAGGACAAAATGAACCCTCTGTGACCACAATAAAGAAAAAAACACCTTGCCACCTTGTTCTCTAGTTCTGAGGCCTGGTGTTAAAGTACAAAATTAAAGTTGCTGTTAAGTTAAATGATGCACACTGACGTTGCTAAACTTGGTCTGGTCACCTAAGCTTCAATGACCTCTGGCCGCCCAAGCTTAAAAAAAAAACAAAACCTCTGGCCGCCTACGCTTCAATGGCCTCTGGCCGCCTACGCTTCAATGGCCTCTGGCCGCCTACGCTTCAATGGCCTCTGGCCGCCTACGCTTCAATGGCCTCTGGCCGCCTACGCTTCAATGGCCTCTGGCCGCCTACGCTTCAATGGCCTCTGGCCGCCTAAGCTTCAATGACCTCTGGCCGCCTAAGCTTCAATGACCTCTGGCCGCCTAAGCTTCAAAGGCCTCTGGTCGTCTAAACTTCAAAGGGCTTTGGTCGCCTGAGCTTCAAAGACCTTTGGTCACAAGAGGGTTTGGGTGGTTTTTAGAGGGTGCTATAGGCTTTATGCCTAAAGACCTCTGATCGCCTAAGCTTCAAAGGGCTCTGATCGCCTAAGCTTCAAAGGGCTCTGGTCTTCTAAGCTTCAAAGGGCTCTGGTCTTCTAAGCTTCAAAGGGCTCTGGTCTTCTAAGCTTCGAAGGGCTCTGGTCTTCTAAGCTTCAAAGGGCTCTGGTCTTCTAAGCTTCAAAGGGCTCTGGTCTTCTAAGCTTCAAAGGGCTCTGGTCTTCTAAGCTTCAAAGGGCTCTGGTCTTCTAAGCTTCAAAGGGCTCTGGTCTTCTAAGCTTCAAAGGGCTCTGGTCTTCTAAGCTTCAAAGGGCTCTGGTCTTCTAAGCTTCAAAGGGCTCTGGTCTTCTAAGCTTCAAAGGGCTCTGGTCTTCTAAGCTTCAAAGGGCTCTGGTCTTCTAAGCTTCAAAGGGCTCTGGTCTTCTAAGCTTCAAAGGGCTCTGGTCTTCTAAGCTTCAAAGGGCTCTGGTCTTCTAAGCTTCAAAGGGCTCTGGTCTTTTAAGCTTCAAAGGGCTCTGGTCTTTTAAGCTTCAAAGGGCTCTGGTCTTTTAAGCTTCAAAGGGCTCTGGTCTTTTAAGCTTCAAAGGGCTCTGGTCTTTTAAGCTTCAAAGGGCTCTGGTCTTTTAAGCTTCAAAGGGCTCTGGTCTTTTAAGCTTCAAAGGGCTCTGGTCTTTTAAGCTTCAAAGGGCTCTGGTCTTTTAAGCTTCAAAGGGCTCTGGTCTTTTAAGCTTCAAAGGGCTCTGGTCTTTTAAGCTTCAAAGGGCTCTGGTCTTCTAAGCTTCAAAGGGCTCTGGTCTTCTAAGCTTCAAAGGGCTCTGGTCACCTGAGCTTCAAAGACCTTTGGTCACAAGAGGGTTTGGGTGGTTTTTAGAGGGTGCTATAGGCTTTATGCCTAAACGTCAAAGACCTCTGGTCGCCTAAAGGTCAAAGACCTCTGGCCGCCTAAGCTTCAAAGGGCTCTGGTCTTCTAAGCTTCAAAGGGCTCTGGTCTTCTAAGCTTCAAAGGGCTCTGGTCTTCTAAGCTTCAAAGGGCTTTGGTCTTCTAAGCTTCAAAGGGCTCTGGTCACCTGAGCTTCAAAGACCTTTGGTCACAAGAGGGTTTGGGTGGTTTTTAGAGGGTGCTATAGGCTTTATGCCTCATGCACACTTCTGAACTCCTTTTCCCCTGGCAGGAGAAAAGCAGAGTAAAGAATGCGCCTGAAACCACGTTTTGCAAACTAATTTTGACACATCAAGTGATCATGCATTCATTCCATTGGCCATAATATTACGTTTTTTTGGCCACTGAAATAAATGAATGCTCAAGCGGTAAACACGCCTTGTGTTTAGGCGCATTGTGCGTTTTTTCTGCCGAACTGCTCCTCTCCTGAACGCGCACGTGATTATATTTATTTTCTGCCACTATACGGCTTTGTGTGCATGGAAGACAGTTTACAGGCATACCCCACTTTTAAGTACACAATGGGACCAGAGCATGTATGCAAAACGAAAATGTACTTAAAAGTGAAGCAATACCTTTTTTCACTTCTGGGGGGGGGGTCAGAGACTGTAGTGGGAGGGGTCAGGGACTGTAGTGGGAGGGGTCAGGGAGTGTGTTTCCAAGTAGCGGGGAATCTGAACTATGCGTGCACGGATTACTCAGCTGCAGCTTTAGCTTGAGAGACACTTTACATACACTCTCGGGTGTGTGCCTGTATAGAGGCAGAACAAAATATAATAAATTCAAAGCAAACAGAGAAACACAAAAAAAGAAAAAAAAAGAAAATTCTTGCAATGCACAGAAGTGAAGCCACACTTACCTATGTATGTATATAAATACACACAAGTAGACTTCAATGCTGTGTTTTATTTTTTCTGTCTTTACACCAACCATGTAACTACAGTGCCTTGAAAAAGTATTCATACCTCTTTAAATTTCCCACATTTTGTCATGTTATAACATAAATGTATTTTATTGGGATTTTATGTGATAGACCAACACAAAGTGGCACATAATTGTGAAGTGGAAGGAAAATGATTTTCAAAGTTTTTTACAAATAAATATGTGAAAAGTGTGGAGTGCATTTGTAGTTCAGCCCCCTTTTCTCTGATACCCCTAACTAAAATCTAGTGGAACCAATTGCCTTCAGAAGTCACCTAATTAGTGAATAGATAATTATAATCCGTAAGTATGTCTCTGTTGAGTGTCACATCCTAAATCAACTGAACAACGAGAGAATATCCCCCTAGCTGGACTTTTAAAGTGGTTGTAAATTCAACCAGACAACTTGCACCTACAGGTAAGCCTAGATTAAGGCTTACCTGTAGGTGCAAGAAATATCTCCTAAACCTACACGGTTAAGGAGATATTTGCAGAAAACACTGCACCGATGTCTACGCATGCGCGGGAGTGACGTCATCGCCGCTCCCGCCAGTCACTGCGTCGGAGCGCCGATACAAGGAAGTTGCCCAGAGGCAACATGGCGGCGGAGGGGAACGAGGAGCGCTTCGGGGACTTTGATCTCAGGTAAGTGCCACACAATGGGCTAGCTCATTATACCTTTTTCTTGCAGGGTTTTTTTTTTTTTTTTTTTAGAGGAAGTTTTTTGGGGGTTTACTTCCTCTTTAAAGGCACTGAGAATTTGGTTGTATATAGAAAAAAAAGCATATATTTTCTTGTTGAAATATATTCATAATAAGGTAAAATAGATTGGAATGGTTACAGTAACTGCATACAAAATACAAACATCACCACAACGATTGACACCGGATTACTCGTAGTTCACCCGACGCGTTTCAGAGTTTCAATGTCTCCTTCTTCAGGGGTGTCTATGAGAGGGTCAATCATGTGTCTAAAATGTACTAACAAAAAGTTAAAACACACAGTGTATGTGACAACATGGCATTGATGGCATCTATATATATATATATATATACACACACACACACACACACACTATTATATACACACACATACACACCCATACATCTATATATATATATATATATATATATATATATATATATATATAGATATATATAGATATATATATTAGGGCTGTGGAAATGAACTATTAATTGCTTGATTGATCGATTAATTTTTTTCGGTACTCACCTCTCCGCCGGCTTCCGGGTCTTCAGGGAGTTCTGTCGGAGATCCGGTGACGTCACGGACACCGGCGGGGCTTGCTGTGTCCATCTGAAGGGCTCCTTTGCTGTGCCTTCATATCTGCATGCCGGCCGGACCTTACTATCTGCCACACGCAAGGGCTGTTACACTTCCCTCTATCACTTCCCTCTATCAACCTGGGATTCTACAGCCATCCACTGGGAGTTGTGATAGTTCCCTTCACGGGACATCTACATGCCGACGGACTGATGTTAGCCCCTCCTCATCTGGATTCAGCAGTGGTATCGTTGTACACATTTTTATACCAGTATCATACTTGGCTACATGTTTTTATGACTGCTTTTGCTACCGTTTGGTATTACTCGCACCATTTTTACAGTTTATGTAGCTACATTGATTTGATCTCCAGTGCAATATTTATTTTGTTACCTACTTGAAGACTATAAAAGTTTTAATGCTATTCCCATCGAGCGCTGCCTTTGTGTGTTCTTTGTATCCTGCTATCCATTTTTCCAGTGGTTGGTAGCTGCACTGGGAATCGGCCTGCAAGGAGATCAGCTAAAAGTAGTTGGATCTGTATGCGTGTTATAATTAATCAAAATTAGTCGATCGATTAAAAAAAATTTGATTAATCGAACCCGAACATTTTAATCAGTAACAGCCCTAATATATATATATATATATATATATAATATACACACACACACTATATATATATATATATATATATATATATATATATATATATAATCTGTCCAAAAATACACGTACACTTACATATCATGTGAAGATATAATATGCAAGAAACCTTGATAAAAACCAAGAAAATTGAGCGGGATCATGTCGCCAAATGTGCCCGTTTCCCATCATTAATCGTCAAATCATGTAGGAGGGGTTACATCAATATGAACACTGAATGTGGCCAGATAAACCTGGGGAGAGTACTAAGCGCCAACAAACGCTGAAGCCAGACAGGCACAGCCCTGTAGATAAAGACCGTTAGAGATGTTCTTAGTTCAATTCCCTTATGCTCATTGTTTTATATCTTAATTTTAACTGTAAATTTCAAGAGTATAATAATATGTATACAGGTATTAAAAAGGTATCTAAAAAACACACAATAAAATAATTGCATGTCCTACCTGGTGGTAGAGAAAAGTAGTGGTTGTAATTGGAAAGTGGGTAGATGTCAACTGAAAGATGATAGATACAAGCCATTATTCATAATGACATAAGTGTATAAATATAATTGTTCATGATCATGTTGCATGTTTGAAATGTACATCAGCCATGAGCAGTGCCACCCAAATCGTAGCAGTGCAGCCAGCCCAAAATACTATGGTAAAAAAGTTGGTATGACCGAATCAAATGTCATACGGCCAGGGATGTTTGCTATGATATTTCAAGCCTTAACATCATTCAAGTACGCAGTTTTACACATGATATGCGAGTGTACATGGTACATGTATTTTTTGACAGCAAATTAGAATATATATATATATATATATATATATATATATATATATATATATATATATAGAGATAGATGCCGTCAATGCCATGTTGTCACATACACTGTGTGTTTTAACTTTTTGATAATACATTTTAGACATATGATTGACCCTCTCATAGACGCCCCTGAAGAAGGAGACATTGAAACTCTGAAACGCGTCACTTGAACTACGAGTAATCCGGCGTCAATCGTTGTGGTGATTTTTGTATTTTGTATGCAGTTACTGTAATTATTCCAATCTATATTACCTTATTATGTATATATTTCAACAATAAAATATATGCTTTTTCTATATACAATCAAATTCTCAGTGCCTTAAAAGTCCAGCTAGGGGGATATTCTCTAGTTGTTTAATTAGTAAATAGAGTCCACCGGTGTGTAATTTAATCTCAGTATAAATACAGCTGTTCTGTGAAGCCCTCAGAGGTTTGTTAGAGAACCTTCGTAAACAAACAGCATCATGAAGGCCAAGGAACACACCAGACAGGTCAGGGATAAAGTTGTGGAGAAGTATAAAGCAGGGTTAGGTTATAAAAAAATATCCCAAGCTTTGAACATCTCACGGAGCTCTCTTCAATCCATCATCGGAAAATGGAAAGAGTATGGCACAACTGCAAACCTACCAATACATGGCCGTCCACCTAAACTGACCAGCCGGGCAAGGAGAACATTCATCACAGAAGCAGCCAAGAGGCTCATGGTAACTCTGGAGGAGCTGCAGAGATCCACAGCTCAGGTGGGAGAATCTGTCCACAGGACAACTATTAGTCGTGCTTCTCCACAAATCTGCCCTTTATGGAAGAGTGGCAAGAAGAAAGACATTGGTGAAAGGAAGCCATAAGAAGTCCTGTTTGCAGTTTGTGAGAAGCCATGTGGGGGTCACAGCAAACATGTGGAAGAAGGTGCTCTGGTCACATGAGACCAAAATTTTACTTTGGCCGAAAAGCAAAACGCTATGTGTGGCGGAAAACTAACTCTGCACATCACCCTGAACACATCATACCCACCGTGAAACATGGTGGTGGCAGCATCATGTTGTGGGGATACTTTTCTTCAGCATAGACAGGGAAACTAATCAGAGTTGATGGGAAGATGG